>OU570687.1:3529321-4150006 GCA_905147715.2 Xestia xanthographa | reverse complement strand
ATAACTTGGGACTGTCACTTACAATATAATATTGACTCGCATTGCCAGGCTACATGGGAATTTACGTCTCCTTTTCAGACGGAGAATATATGGAGTTTTTAAACAATGAAGCGGTCATGTCAGACCTATATCACCCTTCTCCTGAGCTACAAACAGATGTAGACCTAACGCAGCCCGAGGTGGAGCCGGAACCAGATCCAATCCCGAGTACATCACGAGATGAAAACTCTGTCCAGATTCAATCTGTTGTGATAGTTTCACCAGATCCTAGGGACCCTTCACCACTCGTAGTCCCAGAGCCTGTTCCAGTTGCAGACCCGATGATACCTGCAACAGAAGACTCGGGACTTGATAATGAGCTGTTGGATATATTAGGCACTGATCCTACAACAGAGAAAAAATACGGAAAAGACATACAAAAAGATTTGTCGATAAGGTTTCAACATTGGACTACGACGGGAATAACGAAAGAGCTGCGTAGAGAACTTAAAGAAAATTATTTAACTCCTGAAAATGCCAAGTTGATTGATCCTCCGGAATTGAATGCAGAACTAAAAGCAGCTGTCTCAGATATTATTGCTAAACGCGATAAAGCTATTGAAAGTAAGCAAAAACAACTTACCTTAGCCATCACTTCCCTAGGAGAAGCGATCACGCTTATATTATCTGCGAAGGAGAAAAATACAGCTCTACTCAAACTTCTGATGGATTCTACGCGTATCATCTGCGACTGTCAACACGCTGACTCTGTGACACGGAGAAACTTCCTATTGAATGCTGTAAAGAAAGAAGTTAGAGAGCAGCTACAAAATACAAAGATTGATAAGCTTCTTTTCGGCGAGAACTTAGCCGAAACCATTAAATCTGCGAAAGCCATCACTAAATCTGGTACAGATCTTAAACCCCCGGTACCTAAACCCCCCAATAAGAAGTTTACGCAGAGCACATTTAATCCCTCAAGGAATTTAAACTGGAGGAATCCGGGTCCGACGCGCAGGCCGAAGGGTCCACCAAGGATGAAGGAGCCTGCGACGACATCGACGAATCAGCCAGCCAGCTCGTCCAAGCAGTCTCAGCATCCGCAGCAGCGACAGAACTACAGACGTCGCTAAACAAGGTAAAACCTGCTGGTCGATTGTCCTTATTTTATAAAGAATGGTCAATGATCACTCATGACCCAATGATCCTTTCATATATAAAGGGTTATAAAATTCCTTTTTCTCGGTCACCAATTCAGGCAGTACCTCCTAGTATTCCATTTAATGAATTAATGTTTCCTTCTTTTAAGAATTTTATGCCTTTATCACTGGTTCCTGCTAAATATCTCAAGATTTTTTTTACTGCTATGACATCTGTCTGACTAGGGTTTTCTATTTTTCTACTAGCTTTATTTACTGCTTCTGCTATATCTGGTCTGGTTCTTGTTGATAAATATAACAATCCACCAACACATTCCCTATAAGGAAAATTAATCTGCTGTATTGTCATGTTTGTCTGTACGTCAGTTTCTTTATTAATGTTACAAGGTACACTAGTTGGTTTAGCATTTGTCATGTTAAAGTTTTTAAGTATATTTTGAATATAAGTTTCCTGTTTTAATGAAATACCTGTGTCATCTTTACAAATTTCGAGACCAATAAAATTTTTAGGATTTTTGAATATTTTAATTTGAAATTCTAATTCTAGACAATTCAGAATGTTCTCTAATTCTCTTATATTTGTTGAAATAGCAAGTCCATCGTCTACGTATATAGCAATCATTACATTTTTATTTTTATTAGTAAACACACATCTATCAGTTTTAGTAGGAATCAATCCTAGTTTTAACATTGTCTTGGTAAAAGTCTTATTCCATGTAATTGGTGCTTGTTTAAGCCCATATAAAGCTTTATTCAATTTACATATTTTGTTAGGTTCTTTATCATAACCATCTGGTATATACATATAGATATCATCATCTAGCTCGCCATACAAAAATGCAGTTTTAACATCAAAAGTAACAATTTCAGAATTTTTAGACGCTGCAATAGCAAATAGAGATTTAAGAGCTAACTGACTTACCACTGGGCTGTATATTTCATCAAAGTCTATACCTTTCTGCTCAAATCCTCTTACCACCAGTCTTGCTTTATAGGTACCGTCGTCTTTCACTCGAAATACCCATTTATTGGTGAGAATCTTCTTACTGCCTGCCTCTGATATGTCTATTAGACTCCATGTTTTATTTTTCTTTAATGATTCCTTTTCTGAATCTATTGCCTTCTCCCAATTATCCTTTTCTATTCCTGTGGTAGCCTCTTTGTAGGTAAGTAGTACATAATCCTTAAGTTTCTCTGGTATTTTTCTTGTTCTTTCACTTCTTCTTGTACCTAGTACCGTGTTAGGTATATCTATGTTTTGCTCTTCTATCTGTTGTACTGATCTTCTTATGTTCAAGTTTTCTTCTTCTGTATTTATTATATCTTCTTCTGTATTTATTATATCTTCTTCTGTATTTATTATGTCTTCTTCCATATTTATTACATTTTCTTATGTATTTATTTTACTCTGTATTATTTTATTTTCCTCATTTGATTTTATTTTATCTTCTTTATTCTCATTGAATATTATTACGTCTCTGTGTATTTCTACTCTTCTCTTTTCATTGTTCCATAGCCGGTATCCATTGTTTGCATATCCAATCATTGTTAGTCTTTTGCTTCTTGGATCTAACTTTCTTACTGGTCCTAATTGTTTAGCATACACCGTACACCCAAATACTTGTATATTTGAAATATCTGGTTTTGTCTTATACCACATCTCATATAGAGTTTTGTTATTAAGTGTTTTACTGGGTAGCCTATTGAGTAGGTAGGTAGCACAGTAAACAGCTTCTCCCCACATCTCATCTTTCATGTTTGAGTCAAATAACATAGCTCTGACTTTTTCAAGTATAGTGCGGTTTAACCGTTCTGCCTTTCCGTTCAACTGTGGTGTGTATGGTATAGTATAGTCTAGTTTTATCCCTTTGTTTGAACACCATGTTTTCAGTTCGTTGCTTCTATATTCTCCTCCATTGTCACATCTTATGCACGAAACTTTTTCATTCTTTTCTCTCTCTTTTTCTTCTATATACTCCTTTATTAGAGTAAAAGCTTCATTTTTATATTTAACTAGCTGTTGCCCGCGGCTTCGCCCGCGTGCTGTTTGGTAACTGTCCCACTGACTGAATCATACTAAAGGGATAAATAGTGTCCTACATGTTAATCCAAGTTATAAATTAACTATCTATGTGCCAAATTTTATAATCATTACAATTTATTATTATCGTCACAATCACCATCACTATCACAACCACCACCATTATCACAATCACCATCACTATCACAACCACCATCATTATCACAATCATTATCACAATCACCACCTCAATCACCATCACCATCACAATTACCATCAAAATCACTATCACAATCACCATCATCGTTATCACAACCATTATCATCGTAATCACTATCACAATCATTATCATAATCACCATCACAATCACCATCACAATCACCATCACAATCACCATCACAATCACCATCACAATCACCATCACAATCACCATCACAATCAACATCACAATCACCATCACAATCACCATCACAATCACCATCACAATCACCATCACAATCACCATCACAATCACCATCACAATCACCGTCACCATCACCATCACAATCACCATCACAATCACCATCACAATCACCATTCAATCACCATCACAATCACCATCACAATCACCATCACTATCACAATCGCCATCGCTATCACAATCACAATCACAATCACCATTACAATCACAATCACCATTACAATCACAATCACCATTACAATCACAATCACCATAACAATCACAATCACCATCACCATCACAATCACTATCACAATCACTTGCCTCGTTATCACAATCATTGTTATCGTAATCACAATCATTGTTTTCATAATCACAATCATCTTCATCATTATCACAATCACCATCAAAGTCACAATCACAATAAACATTACCATCGGTATCACCATCACAATCACCCTCACTAACACAACACTATCACAATCACCATCAAAATCACTATCACAATCATTGTTATCACAATCATTATCATCTTGATCACAATCATTATCATCTTAATCACAATCATCATCATCACAATCTCCATCCCCGTTATCACAACCATCGCTATCACCATCACAATCACCATCACTATCACAATCACTGTCACAATCACTATCATAATCACCATCATCGTTATCAAAGTCATTATCATAGTAATCACAATCATTATTACCACAATCTTCATCATCGTAATCACAATCATTATCATCGTAATCAAAATCACCATCGCAATCATCATCATCATTATCACAATTATCATCATCGTTACCACAATCATCACAATAAATCGACAATAACCCTGTATAGAAGTCGAATTCCTCTTCTGGATCTCAAAATAAATGCCATTTTCGTAATCAACACCCCTGATAATCTCGGTATCGACAACCATATTGATTTTTAGACATTTCATCCCCATCGCATCCCAACAGGGAATGATGGTATTTCAAGTCCACCACATTAAATCATAAAACGTTGTTTTTGTAATACACCCAACCCAATTCACCATACAAACAATACCTATGTTGAATTTCAGGCTTTGTTACCCCATTTTACCCTTTAGGGGTTGAATTCTGAAAAAACCTGAAACACAAATGTTAACTGATTTATCGATAGTACTCCTGGTAATTTCGAATAAAGTAGTATAACTAATCTTATTTATCTTTGGATCCCCGTTTCAACCCCTAAGGGGGTGAATTATGAAAAATCCTTTCTTACTGCACCCTTAAACCTCATAAAGAACCTATGTGCCAAATTTGGAATCTCTAGGCTCAGCGGTTTGGGCTGTGCATTGATTTTTATACTTTGCCACCCCATTTCCCCCTCTTAGGGGTTGAATTCTGAAAAAACCTGAAACCTGTTTCTACTCATTTATCAATAGGAGCACTCCTGTGAAGTTTCGAATAAAATAGTCTAACTAATTTTGTTTCCCCATACAAACTTTGGAGCCCCGTTTAACACCCTTAGGGGGTGAATTTTGAAAAACAGTTTTTTTAGTGCACCCTTAGACCACATAAGGAACCAATGTGCCAAATTTGGAATCTCTAGACTCAGCGGTTTGGGCTGTGCATTGATTTTTATACTTTGCCACCCCATTTCCCCCTCTTAGGGGTTGAATTCTGAAAAAACCTGAAACCCGTTTCTACTCATTTATCAATAGGAGCACTCCTGTGAAGTTTCGAATAAAATAGTCTAACTAATTTTGTTTCCCCATACAAACTTTGGAGCCCCGTTTAACACCCTTAGGGGGTGAATTTTGAAAAACAGTTTTTTTAGTGCACCCTTAGACCACATAAGGAACCAATGTGCCAAATTTGGAATCTCTAGACTCAGCGGTTTGGGCTGTGCATTGATTTTTATACTTTGCCACCCCATTTCCCCCTCTTAGGGGTTGAATTCTGAAAAAACCTGAAACCCGTTTCTACTCATTTATCAATAGGAGCACTCCTGTGAAGTTTCGGATAAAATAGTCTAACTAATCTTGTTTCCCCTTACAAACTTTAGAGCCCCGTTTAACCCCCTTAGGGGGTGAATTTTGAAAAATCCTTTCTTAATGCACCCCTAGACCACATAAGGAACCTACTTGCCAAATTTGGAATCTGTAGACCCAGCGGTTTGGGCTGTGCGTTGATAGATGAGTCAGTCAGTCAGTCAGTCAGTCAGTCAGTCAGTCAGTCAGTCAGTCAGTCAGTCAGTTTCTTCTTTTATATATTTAGATTAAATATGTTTCCGTAATATGGCTGTAATCGTCCAAGATTGTTATGAAATATCGATTTCCATCATGAGTAAGCTTATCAAATGGACCACATACGTCAGTATGAATGATTTGCAATGGGCGTTCTGCTCGTTTCCTTTTTGAAGTAAATGGTAATCTTGTTTGTTTTGCTTTAATACATATCTCGCACTGCTCTATTCTTTTATTTCCTTCTAACAATATTCCATCAGCCATGTTTGGTAATATCTCTAATATGTCTTTTCCGGGATGCCCAAGTCTTCTGTGCCATTCTAAGGCAGTTCCTTTCTCTTTGGCTAAGAACAGAGTATTTTCATGATTGTCTTGGTTTATGTTTATGTAGTACAATCCTTTTTCTTTCTCTCCTTTAAGTATCAACTGACCTTTTTTATATATTTGAACATTATTTTGTGTAAACAACACAGTTCCATTGTTGTTTGTAACTGAGTTAACTGACAATAAGTTTTGTGCCAGATCAGGAACATATAAAGTTTTTGATAGTTGACAGTTCATACCTTGTACAGTTCCAGCTCCTTGAGATTGTATGGTGTCATTGTTAGCAACAGATATTTGGGACTGTTGTTCCTCATATTTACTTAAAATGTTGATGTTATTTGTCATGTGTGAAGTGCTTCCTGAATCCACTATAAATTTCAATTTATTGTTCTTATTTGCTGTCTCATTTGTTAGTAGTGCTGTATCTTTGTTTTCTTTTTTATTGGTTTTAGTTCTGAAGAAACAGTTTTGTTCTAAATGATTTGATTTCTTGCAAATTGAGCATTGTTTGTTTTTATTTTTAAATCTGCAGTCTTTTTCTTGATGGTTTGACCTTTTGCAAATGTTACACACTTTACACTGTGACTGAAAATGTCCTGTTTTGTTGCACTTGAAACATTTTTTATTATTTACAGCTTTGAATGCAATTTCTTCTTCACAGTTAGAATTGCGGTTCTCCTCTAACAATAATCTATTTGTGAGATTTATTAGGGTCTTTTCATTGTTTGGTGTCGACTCCCACGCGGTGGCAAAGTACTTAAATCTCTCCGGTAAACAAGTAAGTATTTTTGACATGATCAGGTCTTCATCAATTTTGTGTCCGAGGTTGTTTAGTCTCACAGCTAAATTTTCAATGCCAGTTATTAACTCATTTACTGTTTGTTTATTATATTTGTAGTTGAAGAACTCTTGTAGCAATTTAGATTTATTTCTTGATTCGCTTCCTTCAAACAAATCACAAAGAGTTTTAAACATATCTTTAGCAGATTTGCAATTTATGATATGAGATTTTAATTTCTTGTCAATCGTTTGTAGTATAATCTTTTGCCCTTTGGCGTCCTTTTGTTCATCTAATTTTCCTTCGGCTTTAGCTTCGGCTTGCTGGCCATTTGTTATTTCACCAAGCCCATGTGATTTTAGGTGTATTGTTATTTCGAACTTCCATAGATGAAAAGATTCAGCATCTATTAGCTTTTCTATATGTTGTTCTTCGTGGTGAGTCATATTGAATAGCACTGGTTGTTATTTTTATTTTATTTGCGTTTTCTAGCAATTTTATTTTAAGCACGATTTGCGGCACACGTTTTTAAGTTTATTTTATAATCAACTGCACGAACCACTTTCTGCTACCATGTAGGATGGTCCAGGATTTTTATGTTAAACACAGTGATTGGTTTTTATATGATATTGTATTTAGAGATACCACTGGATTTTTAATATGCACCGCAAGCACACACATTTCTTATTAGCCATCTTGTTCAGTGTAGTGATGTACAGATTTTATAGTGCTGTGCAAAGTGTTACCACAGATACAAAATGTTAACAAAATTGAGGTTTAGTTTCAATCTTCTTTTCTTCGGGAAAATGAACAGTTAAACTATAACCTCAATACTAGTTACATTTATTGTGACGTCACTAAAAAATATATTCATAAAGTCTAAATTATTTATATTAGTTTTCAATAAACTCTGCTGATTACCGATACCTATAATAAGTGGGTATCAACTATATGTTATATTTGTGTGATTAGAATATCCTTTCCTTGTTACTTAAGTATGTTATTATGAATTGAAAGTAAGTGGGTATACCGTATACAATAAAAAATCTTATGATCGGTTACAAGAGAACTTTTTTACATCTAGGTAGGAATGTGACGTTACAATTATCATGAAAGTTTGTTAATTTTATAAATAAATAAAACGAATAAACATTTTTGTTATCATTCACCACGACTTTTTTATTTCCACCTTCCAACACCGAACAGCTAAAATAATAAATAAATAGTTGAATAATAATACTATGTTTTTTTTTTACTAATATTTAACTTATTCTTATAAAAAATAAATAATGAACCAATAACTAATTGTTAGGGAATTAAGGTTGTATTAAAACACATTTCCACAAGAAGTACATTTAGTTTACTACATTTTTATTTTTGTCTGTGGACTTGGCTGACTGAATACATTTCCTTTGCCTGTCATGTGACAACGATCGTTTGTAATTTGTCTATGGATTCAACGCTAAAAAAGAGGTTGAGGACATTGGGGCTGGAGATCATTCGAGCCCGGACCACCAAGAGAACAAGTTGTATAGTATCAAGAGCTACTGTAAGTCAGTCTGATTTAATAAGTACCTATTCTTTAAAATATCATACTATGTTATAAAACTGTGACCATTATTTTGTTCGAATGTGTTGAATTCTATGGTTTAACTATTGCTAGTCTTGTAATTTATGTAGAAAGTATGTACTTAATGTACAATGCATTATTTTCTAAAGTATATTGTGGTTTATGTGAGATGGTTATGTGAAATCATGATAAACGATAATAAAATGTGTGATTTGAATGTTACCTACACTAACGGCTTTTATTAACTTTGCTCCTTCTGACCCAGATAATTACAGTCAATACCTTATTAAAGCTTAAATGTTAATACTCTAATAAGTCAGAAGTGGGATAATTCAGCGCCCATATTTAATACAAATATAATTTTAGTTACATAATTTTGTACCTGCTACTTGAATAAAATAACGGTCACAAGTTGGACAAAAGAAATTAAGAAAGAAATAGATGTTTCACTGTGTGCTTTATTCATGTTTAAATTATTATGGGGATGCAGGCATGGGTTGTGAAGGCATTGTGTATCTTTCCGTGTTACACTCCGGGATACACATGTTTTCCGGAGCGGTATAACGAAGTTCCAACATGCATGCGTCTTGCCATGGCTACTCTATGGAGACGTAGGCATGGATTGCGAGGGCTTTGTGTATCTTGCCGGGGCTACACTCCGGGATGCACACTGCACTGCACACGGGATAGTATTATAGTGTTCCCACATGCATGCATCTTTCTATGTTCACTTTACGGAGACGCAGATTTTGTTAATTAAGCCGATACATATTCTCCATTGTGAGGTGTTCCTGTAAATACTTTGCCATGGCTACTCTATGGAGGTATTGAAGGAACACCGCGAGATGTCCACTCTCACCTTGCCGGGGCTACACTCCGGGATGGGTGTGGATATTTCCTTTGGTTAGATGTGTATTGGTATTGGTGTCATCCGACATGTATCTTGCTGTTAGTTTTTTTTTAAATTAACAAATGCTCCTTTGCACAGCAAACAGTGAAACGTGAAATATATTATATACAAATGAAAAGAATTCAATACAATGGTAATGATTACCCTATGATTACTCAAATGATATTTAATAGAATAACTATGTTTATTTCTTTACTGAAAAATTTATTTCGCTGAATCTTTATGTTGTTTTAGTCCTTAGATAACTTGTCATATTATTTTTTCTCTCCTTCACATGTACCTACTAAGGTTTTATGAATACTATTCTAATCATATCAATATTTTCCTACTATTCCAAATACCGATTTGACCGTGACTTGACAATAATAATAAAAGATTGTGACAATGTCGGATAGGACGTCTGCTAGAGAGGCCTATACACCTCCACGTGTAGTAGAGCGTAGGAGTAGATCTAAGGAGAGAAACACGCGGGTTCGATATCGCGAACCCAAACGTCTTCTGACACGCTCGCGATCATCTACACGTAGGGACACCTCTGGAAGCTCAACATCAAATGCTAAACACTCACGATATAGAAAGAGATCGCCAAAGCGAATGCGAAAGCGCAGAATTTCTCGTTCTATTGGGCGGTCACGTAGCATGGATTCAGTGTTCCAAAACATACAGGGGACGTTCGCGCTCTCGTCACCATAAAAATAAAAAACACTCGCGCCATGATCGCACACATGTAGAAAAGAGACGACATGCTAGCATAAGTTCAGTAACGAGTACTACAACAATATCAAGTTCTTCCGAATCGAATAGCAGCAGGCATAGACGTAGCCCAGCGAAATCAAACCGTACTAAAGGCCGAAAGCAAAGCGTTACTTCTAAATAAAAGAAAGTAGTGTAATGGAAAAGTTAATAGATGCGCTAAATAAACGTAATGAAAGTAGCTTCATAGGCGCCAAAGACATTATACCAAACTTTGATCCGAGTCAAAAAAATCAAACGATGACATCCTGGTTAAAGAAAGTTAACGAAACTGCTCGCATATATTACTGAAATGATAAAGAAATTATTTATAATGCATTACCTAAGCTCGCTGGTCTTTCACGCAGATGGTATGAAGGCTTACCGTCGGTTAAGCTTAACTGGAAGGAATGGCAGGCGAAATTACTGAAAAGTTTTCCTGACGACCAAAATTACGCGGATAAACTCATCGAGATGTTAGACAGGAAGAGTAAGAGGGATGAAACTCTAGAAGAATACTTTTATGATAAAGCAAAACTTGTAAATCATTTTGGAATTAAGGGAAAAAACGCAGTAGACTGTATAATACAGGGCATATATGATAATAATATCCGTCTGAATGCGTTAGGCTCAGACTTTAGGCGACCGAGTAGGCTGCTCAAGTATTTACGGAATATTTCTTGCGAAAGTATAAAGGAAATAAAGAAAACTCCCATGCAAACTAAAGAAACCATACGAAACAATAAACAGCCACCGTTTAAAGTCCGTTGTTACAACTGTTCGGAGCCTGGACACACTGTTCCGAAGTGTCCAAAGCCTCTCCAAAAGTGTCCAAAATGCAACAGAATGGGCCATTTAGCTGAACATTGCAAGCGTGATGCAGATAAAGATAAACATCCATCAAATCCCGTCAATAAGGTACAATTGATCGAAGCTAGTAAAACTAGTCACAATATTTATACAAAAAATATAACAGTAAACGGCATACCTAAAACCGCATTTGTCGATTTCGGTAGCGAGTACACGCTTATCAAACGGAGCACGGCAGACGAATTAAAGTTGGACACCTCGACAGTCGGACTCCCTGTATTAAAAGGCTTTGCAGCTGGTGTAGTTTTACCGTTAGGTAAGGCATCCGTCGAGATAGGCGTGGACTTTGTTACTGCCGTAGTAGAAGTTTTTATTGTACATAATGAGTTCCTTAACACAGATGTACTGGTTGGTCAGACTGTAACTGAGTTATCTGATGTTAGAGTTTACAAAACAAATAGTCATTTGGTGTTATACTCAGCGGTGGCCGAAGCAGAAAAATCGGAAGTTTACGTTGAATCAGATGTAGAGATTAATGGGCTAGTCGGCGTAGATATACATTTAGGAAGTAAACACACGGGGCTAATATATTTACTAGGAAACACTTGTTTTAAGACGGGGGAAGAAATTGTGATTCCGCAAGGTCTATATGCAGTTAAAAACAGCTTAGGAAAGATATTAGTTATAAACTTATCTGGGGATAAACATGCGTTGCATAAGGGAAAGCTTATTGCGAGGGCTAATTTATTACCGATCTCTCTTGACATTTATAGTGATTTCCAAAGGGCTGACAAATTAGGGATCTACAAACTGACGGTTGACAAACCTAACAACAACAAATATGATCCCCTGACAATGGACATGCTAAAAATAGGTTCCGAGACTACTGACAAACGGAAACAACTACTTTTAAAGTTGGTTAATGAGTATCGTGATTGTTTTGCTTTAAACGTGGGCGAGCTGGGAACATCGACTATTTCAGAAATGCATTTTACACTTACTGACAGCTTTCCAGTCTCCTACAAACCATACAGATTACCATATACCGAACGCATAGTAGTTCAAAAACTTGTAAATGAGCTTCTTGATAACAATATCGTTAAAGAATCTAATTCTTCTTACGCAAGCCCAATAGTTCTAGTCAAAAAGAAAAATAATGACTATCGTTTATGTGTAGATTATAGGGCACTTAACAAAAAAACCGTCAAGGATTCGTATCCTATGCCAGTCATAGATGACCAACTAGACCGACTTAACGGCAAAAGATTCTTTACGAGTTTAGACCTAAAATCAGGCTACTACCAGATTCCGATGGCAAAAGATTCGACTCATATAACAGCGTTCGTAACTCCTGACGGACATTTCGAATATACGCGGATGCTATTTGGTTTAGTCAATGCACCAGCCGTATTTCAACACATGATAAATAAAGCCCTAGGGAAAGATAGATTCGACCTAGCTCTACCCTATATGGATGACATCTTGACACCCGCTACTGACGTAAACGAAGGTATGGAAAAATTAAGGAATATCTTTGGTTGTCTCCGGAAAGCCGGATTGACCTTAAATATCGAGAAATGTTTCTTCTTTGAAACGAAGTTAGACTACTTAGGATATGAAATCTCCAAAGAGGGCTTGAGGCCCGGTAGTAGAAAAACCGAGGCAGTAGCTTTATTCCCGACACCAAGCAGCGTTCATCAGGTCCGTCAATTCGTTGGTCTCGCAAGTTTTTTTAGACGATTTGTTCCAAACTTTGCGAGTATTGCTAAACCTTTGACTTCTCTAACAAAAGCAAATGTCCCTTGGGTTTGGAGTAGTCTCCAAGAGGAAGCATTTAATACCATTAAAACTAAGCTAATGGAACGCCCCATTTTGGCCCTGTATGATACAACTTACATAACGGAGGTCCATTGCGATGCTAGCAAATTAGGGGTAGGTGGAATTCTGCTTCAAAAACCTGATGAAAAATCTCCCCCTAGGCCAGTGGCATACTTTAGTAAACAAACAACTAAAGATGAAGAATACCTTCATTCTTATGAATTGGAGACTCTTGCGGTTGTCCTGTCACTAAAGAAGTTTCGAATATATTTAATTGGTATACCGTTTAAAGTGTTCACGGACTGCAACGCATTGAGGACTACACTGACAAAGCGTGACTTGATGCCGCGAATAGCACGATGGTGGTTATTATTACAAGAATACGATTTCAGTATTGAATACAGGCCTGGCGACAACATGAAACATGTTGACGCATTAAGCCGAAATCCTATAGCTTATCGAGACTCGCGTGAACTATTAGATGTTAGGGAGTATGATGTCATGAATATCAGTGCCACCGATTGGCTTCAAACTGTTCAAATGTCTGATCCTAAATTACAACACATCAAACTGATCTTAAAAAGTAACAAAAAGGAGGTTAAAGATATTCACACAAATTTCCTCCTCCAGGATGACAAGATCTATAGAATAGTAGGGGATAAAAAAAAATGGGTTGTACCTAATGGGGCACGATGGCGTATTTGTCAGTTATATCATGATGAGATGGGGCACTTTGCGGTCGAAAAGACTTTAGATAAAATAAAACAGAACTATTGGTTTCCAAAAATGAAACGTTTCGTTCGCAAATATGTGGAAGCATGTCTTAATTGTGCATACAATAAAGCATCTACTAGTAAACCTACTGGTTACTTACATCCAATCCCCAAAGGTAACGACCCATTTCACACTTTTCACATGGACCATCTAGGACCATTTGTTAGGAGCAAAAAGGGGAATTCTTACATACTGGGTGTTATTGACGGTTTCAGTAAATTTATTTTTATAAGACCAGTAAAAGATGTAAAAACTAAAACAACTATCAAGACTCTGCAGGAAATATTTGACGTAATAGGTAGTCCGAGCATAATAATCACCGATCGCGGTACTAGTTTTACATCAGTGGCATTCCAAAGCTTTGTAAAATTAATAGGTGCTAGGCATGTACTGAACACTGTAGCAACACCACGAGCCAATGGGCAGATTGAGAGATATAATCGTACAATTCTCGATTCTTTAGTCGCAACTAATCATGATCAGGCGGAGCGCGACTGGGATGTCAGAGTAGGTAGATTGCAATGGAGTTTAAATAATATGACCAATAAAACCACGGGAAAATCTCCTTCCGAAATAGTATTCGGACGTCGCACAATCTGTCCTGGGGAGGGTCCCATTTTAAACGAGCTAGCCGATTTAATAGATACTTCTGAAATCAGGCCCATCTAGAGATGCAATACGATCGGCTGCTTTTGAAAACACCGAAAAGAGTCGGCAATATATGAAAAAGAAATTTGATAGCGGTAGGGCTCCAACGAAATTCTTTCAAATAGATGATTTAGTCATGATTCCCAATCATCACAATCCAGCAGACGGAAAAAGTAAAAAGTTATGTCCAAAGTTTTGGGATCCCTTAAAAATAGCTGCGGTTCTAGAAAACGATCGGTATGAAGTCTCTAGTATTGAAGGACATTCAAAACGTAAATATAAAAGTATTTATCCAGCAGACCAGTTAAAACGTTGGATAACTTTTGCACCTAGTAATGACACTGACGGCGAAGACAATGACTTTACGAGTAACGAGGCTGATGAAAGAGTTAGTTACCGTTCCGATTCAAATTAAGATACAATTTTTATGTTATGACTAATACCGACTTGCATACTTAGACTATCTGCTAGACTCATAAAAAAATACGGTCTTTCCTCCCCAAATCCTTCCCAGTTACATGATTACAGAATAAATCTTACATGACGGGCTGCTAGCTACTCTGGAGCTGCTTGTAAGTATTAATGGTGGACCGAGGCCGAAGTACAAGCTGTAGTCAGTAACAATGACGTATGCTGAAGTACAAGCGGTGTTCACGCCCCTTAAAAAGTGGGCCGAGGCCGAAGTACAAGCGGTAGTCAGTAACAATGACGTATGCCGAAGTACAAGCGGTGTTCACGCCCCCCTAAAAAGTGGACCGAGGCCGAAGTACAAGCGGTAGTCAGTAACAATGACGTATGCCGAAGTACAAGCGGTGTTCACGCCCCCCTAAAAAGTGGACCGAGGCCGAAGTACAAGCGGTAGTCAGTAACAATGACGTATGCCGAAGTACAAGCGGTGTTCACTCCCTCTAAACTTTCTCTTTCATCTTTAAATTTTTGTTAATCTTTTCTTTATTTAATTTATTTCCATCATCATGTCATAATTGAACTATGAATCATTGTGTTTTGTACTAGTCCCAATTGAACTCTACTAATATATTTCTGTTTTCAGGTTTCTACAGTACCCCAATAATCACGTAATGGGCTCATTGCACAAACGTACGATCAGCTCATTGCACAAGGGTTTGAGCGCGCTCAACTTTCCGTCGCGTCGTCGCCGCGACGACACCGAGAGGCGCGAGGACCGTTCCGGTTCCAAGTTTGATTGAAGCCTGGTTGACAAGGAGCAGACGATGCGAGCCAATAAGTACCCGATGCTAGGCTGACGGGTGTGCGATGACTTATAACGGGATGACCTTATTCATGTACCTATTCAATCAATTACTACGATTTTACAATGTGTTAATTACGTTATATTTTCATGTTTTCTTATCATATTTTATTTTTTTTTGTTTTCGTTGTCTTTGTTTGTTATTATTTGTTATGAACGTTAACAGGATTATCTTGATTTATGTACATATTACCTAAATAATTATATACCTATTTGGATTGATTATACAATGTTTTAACGACGTTATTATATTTTCATGATCTTTAGTACATAATTAGAAGTTATTGTATTAGTTACTTAGCGTATTAGTTCTGTTTTCAAACATTTCTACACATTTATTAATGTATTTTTTTGTGTTGTGTCAATAAGGTGTTAGTTTGGTCAAGAACCTAGTGTTCTATTTGTTTTGTATAGAGTCACACAAAATACTCGAATGGCCGGAAAGCAATGGGGTCATTCCTTCTTCAGGACGGCCGTCTGTTAGGGAATTAAGGTTGTATTAAAACACATTTCCACAAGAAGTACATTTAGTTTACTACATTTTTATTTTTGTCTGTGGACTTGGCTGACTGAATACATTTCCTTTGCCTGTCATGTGACAACGATCGTTTGTAATTTGTCTATGGATTCAACGCTAAAAAAGAGGTTGAGGACATTGGGGCTGGAGATCATTCGAGCCCGGACCACCAAGAGAACAAGTTGTATAGTATCAAGAGCTACTGTAAGTCAGTCTGATTTAATAAGTACCTATTCTTTAAAATATCATACTATGTTATAAAACTGTGACCATTATTTTGTTCGAATGTGTTGAATTCTATGGTTTAACTATTGCTAGTCTTGTAATTTATGTAGAAAGTATGTACTTAATGTACAATGCATTATTTTCTAAAGTATATTGTGGTTTATGTGAGATGGTTATGTGAAATCATGATAAACGATAATAAAATGTGTGATTTGAATGTTACCTACACTAACGGCTTTTATTAACTTTGCTCCTTCTGACCCAGATAATTACAGTCAATACCTTATTAAAGCTTAAATGTTAATACTCTAATATAATGTTACCAAGAAACAAAAACCCCACACGTTGTTAACAGGATTTGAACTCAGATCTCTTTGATCGTGAATCCTACTGATTACCCCAACAGCTATCAACACATGGTCAATAGATGTGAATTTTAACTATCCAATGGTAAGAACAGGTCGCTACACAAATAAGGTTTGCTGCGTGTATAATAAAAGAAACGGAAATATATTCTTATGTTTCGTGGAGTGTGACGCGCGACATGCGATTGGGCGAACTCTGTGGCTGTGGTGTGCGTACTGTATTGAGACCACTTACACATATAGACGCACGGACGCTCGACCGTGCGTTCACAGCAATACAATCCTTAGCGTGCCTCAGCACCTATAAACGCATAATGTACACGCAGCAAAACTTTTAAAATGTCGATTTCCACTTTCGTTCGCTTCTGTCACTTTTTTTATGAGTGCAGTGAATTGTTCCTGAGTCATCATCACCATTTCTTGTTTTTTCTCAGACATGTCAATACTGTCAAAATAATATTAATGTTCTTGAGGGTAGGCTTCTGTTGATCCGCCAATATGTGGGTACACCGTCAAATATGTGGGTACTCCGATAAAATTGTTGCGGGTAGAAGAAGATTTTTACGTTGTGCGCCAATATAATGGTGGCGATGGAATAAAATCAACGTTGGATGACAGATAGGAGTTTATTCTCTTTAAGTACTTCAACACTTTACAGACTTTAGCAAACAAAGTTAGACTAAGGTTAGACCTATTAGTGGACCTAGGGATGGACTGCGGGGCTATCCTATCCCTTCACCTCCTAGCTAGGCTATTCCTGAGGGCGATGGGGCCTCCGCTCAGGTCAAGCTTATGACAACAGTGGTGACTGCGGGGCTATCGACCACTGTGCCGTCTAAGTGGCGAGTGACTAGTTCCCTTTTTTTTTTCGAAATGGCATCTCGCAGTTCAACCTAGAGAGGTTGTCGTCTGCTTAACCGGACGCCAGTGACTAGTTCCTCGGTGGTGCGGGTTTATATAGGCGGGTTGACAGATGACAGTGTGTGTCTTCATCATCTCATGCTTGTATGTGGTTGTAACCTTCGTTGATGTCACGGACACTTCTCACGACGAATGTTAGATGTCGCTAGTAGTCTGTAGGTACTGTTGATGTTATCGTCTTATTGATGATTGATCTTGTGTTAGTTGCGATCTACTCGGGTGGCGTAGTGTTGAGCACAAAATCCGGTAAATGGCGTAAGTCGTCGTGTTATATGACAACATTTCTGGTGCTGTTGCTTATTGTGATTCTTGCAATAATTTACAAGAAAGTCATAAAAAAAACATAAGAAATGGATAGACGACCAAGTGGATTCTGCATTTGTAAGAAGGATGCGGCAGCGTTTATTCGGAAGGAGAGACCAAGGTCACGCTGAAGATGTTTAGGCGCATACGATTAATTCAAGAGAAGATTTGTGAGTACCTAAGTGGAAAAAAGTGAAAGAAACAAGTGTGTGAAGTGAAGTGTTTTACGCGTAAGAATATTGTCAATTTTAGATTTAAAAGTACGTAGTAATATTAAGTTCTAAAAATAGGTTACGAGTTGCAGTAAGTACCGTATTACGTAGAAATACGACTCAGCATTTTTTTATCGGTGCATTGAATGAATGTGCCTCGAGTTAGGATAAGTTAAGTTGCAATTAATGAAATATGATATTATGGTGCAACAACTTTATTTTTCCAGTAATTATAATGTTTTGTCAATTATATTATGGCTGACGATTTAATCGAATTATATGATGAATTATTACGAATACGGAGATATCCTATAAAAAAAGGCCAGAGTAGATACAAAGGTTCAGTATCGTCAGATAAGTTGCAAGAGGCCGAGATATTGTTAAACAGAAGTAAAACTTTATTTACCGCTTTAGGTGAAAAAGCAAAAGAATCGGAAATTGAGTTAATTAATGCCACGTTTAAAGAGATTTGTGCTATATTTCAGGAAATATCAAAATTGTGTACTTTGACTAGCGTAGAATTAATATCAGAAACAATGGAATTTGATATGAAAACTGCTTGTATGTTAATACCTGTATTAGATGATAAGGAAAATACAACGAAGCGATTGATTGACGCGGTGGAGATGTATGCGGATATGCTTAGTGATGTAGGTCAACAGTTATTAATTAAGTTTATACTAAAGGGTAGGTTATCTGAAAATGCCAAGTTACGAGTAGCAGACACTTACTCGACAATTAATGACATGATTAAGGATTTTAGGAATAAACTATTAATAAAAAAATCCTTCACAGCAATTCAAAATCAAATTCAATCTCTGAACCAAGGCTATAGGGCTATTGAGGAATATGGGTCGGAACTAACAAATTTAAATATTTCTCAGGCTGAAGGAGACACTGCCAAATGCGCGATTCTTAAACCAATTAATGAAAAAATGGCCGTAAAAAAGTTTACAGATGGACTTAACAAGGACGAGTCCCGCCATCATCGTCTTCTTCCAGGTAGTATAAGCAGAGCTATTGCACTCCATGTGTAGGCATGAGATAATTACCTACCGCTTCGCGCATATTAAATATGCTAGCTCTCGAGGGCTGTCGCGCTCCAGCCGTGCGTAACTGCGCACGTACGCCGCGTTAATTTTTCGCGCTCTTTTGACCTTGCGTCGCGTACCTACCTACTCGTACTTCGTGTTTGTTAACTGACTGATTTATTGGTCATTAATCATTACTAGTGAAAATGACAAGCCGGATAAACTGTTGCTGCTAATAAATGTAAAAAAATGTCTTTTTATATAAATTTCACTGCTCCATGTCCGTGCTTCCCATCAGAGTTTATTTCAAAATTACATATTTGTTAGATTTCGCATTTATGCTGCTATTTAATTTTAGAGAAGGCAAGATATTTATGAGACGTTATAATAGACTAAAACACTTGTAATTATAAAAGTTTTAATTAACATTTAAATAATAATAAGTACATTAAAGTACAAAAATGTTGGTAGTATTTTATTTTGAGTACTTGAGGCAACCCTACCGACTGACCACTAAGCAGTGAGACGCCGAATAAAATACGCTAACGCGTCGCGTCAAGGCACAATTTGGATTGAGCGGGCTCAGTTTAGGTATTTATAATGTCGGCTTTCTTCAAGATCAAAGGAGTGCAACTTCTGTACGCTAGTACTATTATCTATTCTGTGGTAGTATTTTATTATGAGTACTTGAGGCAACCCTACCGACTGACCATTAAGCAGTGAGACGCCGAATAAAATACGCTAACGCGTCGCGTCAAGGCACAATTTGGATTGAGCGGGCTCAGTTTAGGTATTTATAATGTCGGCTTTCTTCAAGATCAAAGGAGTGCAACTTCTGTACGCTAGTACTATTATCTATTCTGTGGTATAAGATCCCTTTAAGAACGACCTTCACCGAGCTGGTTATTGGATGAAAAGTGTTTTATTTCAAATTAAATATATCAAAAAATATATTGCAAACGGGTTGTCTAAAAAATTTCAGTCCAGAATATTTTTTTTTTTTTTTTTAACATTTCACTGGTTTGGCTAATAGACGAATTCCATACTAATCGAAAGTATGAAACCTGTAAAATATGCAAACGTTAGGATAACCTAACATTTGCACATTCTATAGGCTGCATAACTTTTGCATATTCTATAGCCTATAGAATATGCAAACGTTAGGTTAACCGGTCAACCTAACGTTTGTATATATTCTATAGGCTTCATAATTTCAATTGGTATGGAATTTGTCTATTAAGCAAACCAGAGAAAAGTTAAAAAATATATTTAAAAAATAAATTGATAATTAATCATATTCTGGACTGAAATTTTTTAGACAACCCATTTGCAATATATTTTTTGACATATTTAATTTGAAATAAAACACTTTTCATCCAATAACCAGCTCGGTGAAGGTCGTTTTTCAAGGGATCTTAGACTAAGGCCTGCTGAGGTTATGGAGTTGACGTCAACCTTTAGAGGTAGGCACAATTATCGTTTACCTAAACCCTTAAGACAAGGACGTGCTCGTCAAAATTTTCAATATAGAGGTACTTTCAGAGGTACTTATCAAAATAATTATAACAATTATGGTAACCACTCAAATAGATACCAAGGCCAATCCAGACCTTTTCGGTACGGCCCCCGCGGCAGAGGACAGCATAACAGACAGGGTTATTACTATAATTGGCGTGGTGACCAAGGTTTTTACCAAATGACAATCCCACCACAAAGTGACACTACTCAAGCACGAACTACAAATAGGTTGGAACATAAGCCTGATAACAATGGCAACAATCAGTTTTTTCGTTATTAATAATTTTGTTTATAATACTTGCACTGGTAATTTTAAATTTGTTAACTTCTATATAAACTTTAAAAAGCTAATATTATTATTAGATACAGGCGCATCTATTTCAATTATTAAGGAAGAAGAACTTCCAAGGTCAACCCAGGTGTTTCGTGATAATTTAGCGATCAATGGAATCGGAGGTAAGGTTTACTCCACAGGGTATGCAATGCTCGATTTATATGCTTCTGAAACTGATACATCGTCCCCGTAGTTGGAAAATTAAATAACTCTGATTTTGTAGTTCTGAGATAAACGCGATTTAGTGATTTTTTTTTTCAGTTAATGTACATTTGTTAAAAAATGTGAGACAATTTTACCGTCGGTAATTTGCTATTTTGTGGACCTGATTACCTTTTACATTATGCTTTAACAAACTGAACTCTATCTTTAACTATAAGTAAATAACACATAAAAAATCATGTTGTTTAATTTTGCCACAACTATTATTTATAACGTAACTACAATTAGCTACTTATTTCGGCTATTTATTTAGTTTTCCTATAAGCTAAACACATTTGCTAGAGTAAGATTTTGTGAAATAAATGCAGTTGTTGAATTTATCCAACTCGAAATATTAAAATTTAGTGGCTTTGTACGTTATTATTACTTTGATATTTTTTTAATTACTATTATTGGTCTTATATAAAATAAAAGCTGTATTATGATATTAATAAAGTGGAAGAAATAGAAAAGAACAATAAAATTCAGAAAAAGTGTATTGTAATCAAATACTTATCTTACCACAAAATAAAAAAAAGAGTCAGTCGACTGTCCTTTTCTATGGAATTCTGTTGCTGTAGATTTGATATTTCTTGAGAGAACGACTGTTGCTGTGAGACCTGTATGAGTAGTGTCTCTGCTTTTCGGAGAAGTTCTGCTTCAATAGTTTATTTCTCGACCCGAGTGCCTGATGTCTTTGCCGTCATCTTGGAAAGGGGTTAAGTCGCCTTCTTCAGTTTTCTCCAGTCAGAATCCTTTTCTGTATTTTTATGAGTACGTTTGTAGAACGTTTTCTCCGTTTTCTTTTGACAGAGATATATAAAGCGTAGGACGCTCGCTGTAGCACGAAATAGTCGCTCCCACTTCTTCACGATCTGGAATAACTACTGTCAGGGAAGGGCTGTTGTTGCCTTTTCTATCGGTGACTGTGAGTGTTCTTTCCTCCCCTGTTTCTGTGTTGATTGGAGGTTTCTCTGTTGGCCACGTCGACGGTTCGTCGTACAGAAAACTAGGTCCACGGAACCACTCATGATGCGAGTCAAAGTGTCGTGTGTACGTCGCGAGTGGCGCTGTCAGCTATGTTTATTTTAGTAGTTACCCATCGCCAGTCTTCGACTTGTTGTTTTCGTGTATAGATGCTGTGCGATGGGCGACAAACGGTTTTATACTCGCAATCCTCTTTGAATTCACGTGAGGGTGGTCTTGCTGTCTGTCCAGTACGTCACTGATGCGGGTTTGATGCCATGTTCTTCTATGACGGCTGCTGCTATGCGGGTTCCCAATACCGCGGCCTGTAGCTCGATGCGCGGTATTGACTGTAGTTTGATTGGTGCCACTTTTGCCTTTGCCATGACGAGTGTGACGTGCTGTTTACCGTCTGCTGTTGTCGATCGCCAGTGACAGCTGCTGCGTACGCCATCTCGCTTGCGTCGGTGAAGACGTGGACTTCTGTTTCTTCTTCTGCTTCAATGTATCCCGGTTAGCATCTTGGTAATTCGACGTTCTTGAGCTGTCGCATATGTTGCACCCAACTTCTCCAGTAGGCGGACAGGTCTGGTTCGAGCGCTTGGTCCCAGTTGGTTCCTCGGGTCCAAGCCTCCTGGAGAATCTGTTTGGCTCGAATAGTTACTGGAGAGGCGAGTCAGATAGTGACATGACGATTTTCTGTGCTTCTCTCTTCGTCGGCGCCTCCTTGTCCAAGATGCCGCTCGGTAGACGTGTGAGCGTAAGGTTGAAGCCTAGCGTGTCCTCACTCGGATTCCATATCAGTCCGAGTATCTTTTCTGTACTGTCTGTTTTCCCGATGTTGACTACTTCAGTCCTGTTCTGTGTCGGGTCTATATTTTCTAGAACTTCTGTGCTGTTTGAAACGCAGTTTTTGAGTTCAAACTTCGCCTGTAGGTGTATGTTCTTCACCGCCGTTGCTATGCGTGTCGCTTCTGTAGCTGTCGAGGTAGTCATCCATGTAATGACTCTGTATGATGGCTTCCACCGCTTCTGGTTGACTTTCGCCGTGCCGTTTGGTGTTCCAATTTTTTGCGTAGATGGCTGTGCACGGTGAGCTTGCTGCGCCGAATATTATAGACGTCATGCGGTATTCTTCAAGGGCGCCTTCTCTTCTATCATCTCTCCAAATATAACGAACGGACAGAGACGGGCGTCTCTGTCCGTTCGTTATATTCTACGCACCTTCACTTGCATGAACATTTATGCTATGTCGCCGGCAACTGCTATTGGGTGTCGGCGGAATCTCATCATGATGCAGGGCAGCGACAGTAGTAGGTTTGGACACGTGAGTAGGAAGTCTTCAGTGACATCTCTCCTGATTTGGCTGCGGCGTCATGGACTATTCGGAGTTTTTCCGGTTTCATGGGGTTGAACACGTCAAAATGGGGTAGGTACCATGTCCTACCAACGTGCTTATCTTGGGTGCTTTTTCGGCGTATCCCTTGCTTATGTACGAGTTCATCTGTTCTGTATATCTGTCTCGAAGAGCAGGGTTGCTATCAAGTTTTTTCTCTGTTGAGACGAGCCTCTTGAGTACTGTCCCGTATAACTGTCTGGCATTTCAATGTTTTCGCTTTTCCAGAGCAGGGCTGTTTCTTTCCTCAGGTGCATTTTGTTTTATGGCAATTATAAATAACTTAATTTATTTAATTTTATTTGCCTAGCATCTTTCTTATAAATTAATCATTATCTAGTTGTAGAAGAAATAGATAACATCAAGTATTTATAAATTATGTACGTTATATCAGAATTCTGAATAGCGGAATTAAATAAATAGAGTTATTTAGTTTTCCTAGAACTTAGTTAGTTTTGTGAAAGAATTTGAATTTGAGGAAAAATTCAACAACTCATGTTATTTAATTTATTTGACAATCAACTTATCATCATTGACCACAGTTATTGATTTATTTACTGAGTTATTTATTTTTCCTATAAAAAAATAATGTTTGTCTGAAGATATTTATTATTCCATCTGTCCGACAAAAATGGCTATATTTTTGGAACGGAATAAGATACGAAAACGCCCGTAAGGCTCAAATATGCGGCATGTTTTAGGTGTTTTGAAAATAGGGAAAAGTCAATATCGCCAAAATCGGACTTATTTAATTTTCCAACTACGGGGACGAAATTAAGTTTCATATATTTAAAACTTTACCAATCATCGTTCATGGAATATTAGGATTAGACTTTATGAAAAGGTATAAAGCAAATATTGATTTAAATCAAATTTGTTAACGCTACAAATAGGAGAAGAATATTATAATCAAACAATTTATGACCAACCGGATTAAAGTAATTCATTACTGATCCCACCTCGAAGTGAAACCATTCATTACATTTATTTAAACACGGAAGTGACAGGTGATTGCTTTGTTAGCGCAAGAGAGTTAGAAAAGGATGTTTTCCTAGCAGGCACTATAGTTAGACCTAAAAATAAAAAAAGTGCCAATAAATATATTAAATACACGAGATGAAGAAGTAAGTTTACAAAACTTTGTATTAAACGTAGAGCCTTTAGAGGACTTCCATACTTTTAAATTTAGCAAACATGACAGTAGTTCAAAAAGAGCCAATACGCCAATTTTAGAATTACAACATTTAAAGAAAAGGACTCTATTGAGAAAATTTGTACTAAATATTGGCACAAATGTTGGCTAAATATTGGTTATATTGGTATTTTTAAATATTGATTATATTTTCTTTTTACCCGGTGATAAGTTAGAAACAACAAATATTTGCGAACAGACAATAACATTGAAGAGTAACATTAATCCAATTTATAACAAACCGTACAGATTACCACAAGCCTTAAAACCGGAAGTTGCTAAGCAAATTGATAGTATGCTTAAGGATGACATTATAGAAGTATTAACTAGCGAATGGTCTAGTCCGATACTACTAGTTCAAAAAAAAACAGAGGGATCTCAGAAGTGGCGTTTAGTTATTGATTTTCGGAAATTAAATGAAAATATTGTAGATGACAAATTTCCATTGCCGAACATAACTGATATTTTAGATTCGTTGTCTGGCTCAATCTATTTTACCCATTTAGACCTTCAACAAGGATATTATCAAGTAAAACTGGCACCTGAAAGCCGAAAATATACTGCATTTTCCACCATTACAGGACATTACCAATTAAAACGATTACCGATGGGTCTTAAGACTTCTTGCAGCGCTTTTAGTAGAGTTATGTCAATTGCGATGTCAGGTTTAGCTTTTGAGAAATGTTTTGTCTATTTAGACGACGTTATCGTTTTCGGAAGATCTTTAACTGTTCATAACCAAAATCTCATTGATGTGTTTGAAAGACTGAGGAAGGTTAACTTAAAGTTGAACCCTACTAAATGTCAATTCTTAAAAAAAGAAATTTTATATCTGGGTCATTTAGTTTCTGCTAACGGTGTTTCATCTGACCCTGACAAAACTAAAGTCTTAAAAAATATCCAGTAACAAAAGACGTGGATGAAGTGAGACGGTTTGTTGCCTTCTGCAACTACTATAGGAAATTCGTACCGTCCTTTGCAACAATGACTATGCCTTTAAACCGATTGCTAAAGCAGGATGAACCTTTTGTTTGGAGTATAGAGTGTCAAAATGCATTTAATTATCTAAAAACATCATTAACAACGCCACCAACATTACAATATCCAGATTTCTCGGAAACTAATGAATTTATATTACAAACAGACGCACCTGATCTGGCCGGAGGAGCTGTATTGTGTAACAAGGATATGAAACCTGTTGCTTATGCCAGCAGACCATTAAATAAAGCAGAGAAAAATTATCCGGTAATACAGAAAGAATTAACAGCCATAGTATGGGCAGTAAAGTACTACAGACCATATTTGTTTGATAGAACGTTTACTATTATGACAGACCACAAACCTTTAATTTATTTATTTGGTATGAAGGACTCTTCTAGCAGACTAATTAAATTAAGATTAATACTTGAGGAATATGACTTTAAGATAGTGTATGTGAAAGGTAAGGACAATGTGATTGCGGATGCATTGTCAAGGATATGCATAACATCAGATGAATTAAAGAATATGAAAGAGCAAATTTTAGCTGTAACAACCAGAGGACAAAAAAGGAGATTGGAAGAAAGTAGTAAGGAAAAACAAACTGTGCCTAGTAAAGCCACCGACAATTGGCCTGATCAACCAAGGGTCGTGGAATTACTAAGACAGCCGTGTGATTCTATCGAAATGAAGTTAGTAGAAGAAAAGACTATAAGGAAGTATAAAAGAGAAAATATGATAGAGAAGCAAAAGGATTGTTTTGTTTATATTCCAAGTAAAATGCTATTGTGCATTAACCTTAACTTTAGATTGCACTTCTCGCGAGCCGAATTTGCGACTAAGTTAAAGGAGTTTTGTTAAAGAATAAACGTAAAAGAACTATGCATAGTGAAAGATGATAATAATAATGAATTTATAAGAGGTTTATGTAGTGAAATTAAATCCTTAAAGGCATGGCCGGGACCTCGAATATGTATTTTGAGAGGAATTGAAAGAATATATGACGAAAAGGAAAAAAAAAAAATATTTTGAATAACTATCATTTATTGCCCACCAGTGGACATGCGGGTATGAATAGAATGTCGTCGAATAACATTAAAAGAAAAGATTACTGGCCAGGACTAGATATGGATATTCGTAAGTTTATAAGTAAATGTGAGATGTGTCAGAAAATGAAACAAAGTAAATATACTAGACAACCCATGACTATAACTACTACAGCATTAGCCGCCTTTGATAAAGTTTTCCTTGACTTAGTTGGAACTTTGGACAGGGACGAGTCAGGAAATTGTTATATTTTAACCCTACAATGCGAGCTGACAAAATACATAGAGGCATATCCATTACCAAATAAGGAAACGGTTACTGTAGCAAAAGCTTTTGTAAATAATTTTATTTTGCGATTCGGTATCCCAAAAACCATAGCTACGGATAGGGGGACAGAGTTTATCTCTCACGTTATGGAACAGACATGTAAACTATTGGAAATAGAAAAGTTGCAATCTACGGCATACTCATCAATCAGTTCTCTAGAGATAGCACATAAACATTAAGGAGCATTTCTAAGAACGTATTGTAAAAACGCGTATCATTCATGGTCAGATTGGTTACCTTTTTGGTGTTTTAGTTTTAATACTAGTGTAAACACGCAAACTAAATACGCACCTTATGAGCTTTTGTTTGGAAGACAGTGTCATTTACCAAACAGTTTAGAACATAGCGTAGAACCACTTTATAATACTGATGATTATTGTTTAGATTTAAAATATAAGTTGCAAGTAGCCCTAAGAGATGCAAGAAACAATTTGGTAGCTTGTAAGAAAAACAGAAAAGACAAATATTGTACCGGATTGAGCCGGTACAGGATTTTGGCGAATCTGTGGCCTGGTTTCTGGGCCTTTTTGAGGTAAATTTTGGGAGTAGAGTAAATCAAAATGCTGCGACGTTGAAAACCATAGTGGCGTGTGTATTAAAGTTAAAAATGGTTACATAGATCGAGTAGAGTGGGGTAAGGGAACAATTATTAGCCAATGCCAGAGCCGTATTTCCAGTATAGCGTGATATTTAAGCGTTTTGATTGGTTCGGAGATCTTGAAGGTAAATTGGTCAAGTGGGAAATGCATGAAGATCGAAAATAGTTGACGTAATCCTAAACATGCCCCCGGCCTTGGAAGCAGTCGCTTTCAATGTCTTTGAAGTTTGAAGAACCCTCACTGCTCAGCATGATCTTGAATGAGAGGACAGATCTTTGCGTAGGCCCGTCAAACAACGCCCAAAGCAGTCCGTATCTCTGCCACCCTTGAGATCCCATCCTTGCCTGGGATGGTTTTAAGGACTCGACCCATGTGCCACTTTAGAGGTGGAAGGTTGCTGTCCTTGATCAGCACAAGTGAGTTGTCCTTTAGCTCCGCCTTATTTTGGGTCCATTTACTCCGCACCTGCAACTCAGTCACATATTCTTTGGACCAGCGGGTCCAAAAATGCTGGCGAATTTGCTCCACTCTCTGGTACCGCTTCAGCCTGTGCTCAGGAACGTCGGTGAGGTCATCGCAGGCGGATGCAGTCAGCGGTCGACCAACCAAAAAATGAGCGGGAGTTAAAGGAGAAAGGTCTTGGGGTTTTGTAGAAAGAGGGGAAAGTGGTCGGGAGTTGAGGACTGCTTCTATCTGCGAAAGAACTGTGCTAAACTCCTCAAAAGTAAAATGCGCATTCCCTACCACGCGACGTAGATGATATTTACAAGATTTTACTCCTGCTTCCCACAGACCACCAAAATGAGGCGAATAAGGAGGAATGAACTTAAATTTGATTTGTTGGCTTGTAGCGAATTCTATAATATCAGAACTACATTTGCGTAAAAAATCTGAAAAGTCGTTCATTAGCCCGACGAAATTACGACCGTTATCGGAATATATTTCTAAAGGTTTGCCCCGACGAGAAATAAACCTATTAAGCGATAATAAATATGCTTCTCTAGTGAGATCACTGACGAGCTCTAAATGTATTGCGCGCGTCACAAAGCAAACAAATAAACAAATGTAAGCTTTCGTAGTTTTAGCTCCTCTACCTTTACGGTTAAGTATGAGAACTGGCCCGCAGTAATCCACTCCACATCGAATGAAAGGAAAGCTAGGAGTTATCCTTTCCTTTGGCAAATTGCCCATCTGAGGCGTTAAAATCTTACCCCTAATGCGAGTACACGTAACACAATCGTTCACTATGCGCCTAGCTAGGCTCCTACCACCCAAAGGCCACCATGATTCGCGTAAGTGACAAAGTAATGCCTGTGGCCCAGCATGGAGGAGCTGCAAGTGCTCATGGCGAAACAATAAAACAGTAAAATAATGTTTACTAGAAACTAACATTGGATGCATTTTATTAAAACTAAACTCACTTGAATTACCTAATCGGCCACCGACACGAATAATTTTATTGTCATCTAAAAATAAATTTAATTTCGATAAGTTACTTTTACATTTTATTTGTGCGCAATTAGATAATAAGTTATATTCAGTAGGAAAACTTTCCGCTTGAGCCCACCGCACCAAAATCATCTCAGACTCATTCAACTCGTCTACAGTAAAGAAACCTGTTTGTCTATTATGTTTATTGCGAATATTGTGTATGAAACGCAACATAAACGCAACAGCACGCTTCATACGCTTGAACTGCGAAAATCGAATAAACGAGAAAGGTGAATCGGATGAGGCATGGGTCACGAAGGAAGAAATAGAAGGTCTAACCTCAGGGAGGTCTTCGTCCACTACGATCACTGTATTATTATCTAATGAAAAATTTGAGTTTTTTAAGAAGTCTGGACCCTCCCACCATAAAGAGGAAGAGGAAAGTCTTCCAAGTTCGAACCTCGCGATGCCAGGTCAGCGGGATTTTGCTTGCTGCTCACGTGGCGCCAAAGAACGTCTTGTGTGAGTTCATGAATCTCCGAAATTCTATTTTGAATGAAAGTTTTTAGTTTATTCGGTGACATGCGCAACCATCCTAAGACAATGGTTGAGTCAGTCCAAAAAACAATATTTTTGAACTCACAACGCAACGAACTGCGAACCTTGTCGAGTATTTTAGCACCAAGCAAAGCACCGCAAAGCTCGAGTCGAGGTATACGTATAGGTTTCAATGGCACCACCTTTGCTTTAGAGAAAAGTAATCTAACTAAAATAGTGTTATCTATATTTACTGTGCGAACGTAAATGGAAGCGCCGTACGCTGTCTGCGACGCGTCACTAAAAACATGCAATTCCATATACATAGGTTTGCTACCTATAACGTGGCGAGGAACATGAATCGTATTGAGCGCTTGTAAAGATATAACAAACCGGTTCCACGTTCGCGCGACACTCGATGGAACTATGTCATCCCAACCTATCTTAAGAAGCCATAATTGCTGTAATAAAACCTTTGCAATAATTATCGTAGGACTTAATAAACCGAGAGGATCGCAAATTTGGGAAATACTAGATAGAATATACCTTTTAGTGATAGGTTTATTATCATTATGAAATTGCGTGTTAAAGTAAAAATTATCGCGAACGTTGTTCCAACTTAAACCTAAGGTTTTAGTACTGATGTTTTCGTTAGATTTAATTTCTACAGAATGATTCGATAATTCATCATTATCGCATGGGAAGTTGTAAATCCACTTTCGGAGTGGAAAACAACCCGCCTGCAGCGCATTTTTTATATTTTCGCATAATTGTAATAAAATAGACTTATCATTAAGACCCGTTAACAAATCGTCTACGTAGAAATCCTCCTGAATAGCCCTTTGAACCTTTTTTTTTTTTTTTTTTTTCGGATGGGAAATCATCAAATAACTCCTCCCGCTCTTGGCGGAGCAGGAGGGAGTGTCAGACTTTTACTGACTAAAACCCATCCATGTTCCTTCATCGCCCTTTGTGTTCCGGGGCCGCGGTATCTCTTTCGAACTGTCCCGCAACCCCGGCAGGCATCGGTCCTTATGGACCCCTTCCTTTTTGCTAACTCTCTTTGAGGCGCGCGTGGAACACGAACGCGCCGTCGACACGGCCTGTCGTCATGAGACGGACGGACGGCGAGCTAGCCCATAGCTCACCGTCCACAGGCCCGCGCCTACGGTGGCCGGGGGCCACGTGGTGGTGGCCCCCGACGCCCGGGGCGTCTCCCGCGGCGGCCGGGACGTTGAGAGGTTCGCTCCCTCTCACGTTCCGCCACCTCCTTCTCTAGCATTACTGCTTCGCAGAAGGAGGTGACGGCGTCCCATTCCGTCTCGCTCCGGACCATGGCTTGCACCAGGGCCGGACGCGAGAGGTCGCCGCCGCCGATCGCCGCTTCGAGGACACGGTGGTGCTCCGCCCACGCGGGAGCCCTTTGAACCTCAGGGTCAGAAGATTTAGCCTCCAGCTGCTTTAAGCACCTCACACTAAGAAACGGGGCGGAGGCAGTTCCGTACGTGACCGTATTTAGTTGAAATATGCCTAAAGGTTGCGATGGATCATCGCGCCACAGAATCATTTGAAGGTTGCGCTGGTCTTCGGCCACCCAACAATTTCTGAACATCTTCTGGACGTCCGCGCATACAACAAACTTTTGTTGTCTAAAGCGTAAAAGAATAGAAATTAGATCGCCTTGTATTGCTGGACCAACTAATTGCAAGTCATTAAGTGACTTTCCAGAAGTTGTTGGGACACTGGCATCGAAGACCACACGCAACTTGGTTGTGGTGCTATGCTCCCTAAATAAGCCGTGATGCGGCATGAAATAGCATGGACGCTCATAAGAGCTAACAGGACTCATATGACCTAGGTCTAGATATTCTTTCATGAATTGCGTGTATAATATTTTATATTCAGGCGAACGCTGTAAACGTTTCTCTAATGCGAAAAAGCGACGTTCGGCTTGCGTATATGATTCGCCTAAAACATCAGGTGACTCTTTGAATGGAATGCGTACACAAAAACTTCCTTCACCATTGCGCGTAGTAGTGCGAATGAAATGTTCCTCACATGCACGCTCTTCCTGAGTGCGCGTATCCCTGAATTTAGGAACTGCTTATATTACAGTGAATGCGCCTTGCGCTGCGCGTTTCACTAATAGTGCCAGATATAATCCAACCTAGCCTAGTGTTTTGTAGGTAGGGGCCGTTGGGAAGTCTTATTTTACCTTCTCCTAACAGGTCCCAAAACCTATCTGCGCTTATCAAAATGTCTACGGTTTTAGACTCTAAAAATTGCCTATCTGCCAGCATTACGTTGTCTGGAATACAGAACTGCGCGTTTACTTGACATAAGGCCGGCATCGTAGACGTTATTTGCGATAGTACAAAACAAGTAATGCGTGTTTTAAATGTATTATCGACTCGCGATTTAATTTCAATGCTACAAGTTTCAGAACATTGCACCACTGAATCACCTACACCCCTAACTTCATAATTGGAGTGTGACATCGGGACGTTAATTAATTTACAAAATGATTTAGTTATGAAACACCGTTGGCTTCCACTATCCAGCAGCGCGCACGCTCGATGATAAACACCGTGAACGTCTGCTACCTCGATCACAGCTGTGGATAATAGAACCGAGTGCGTACCTATAGATTTATTATGCATATGTGCCTTGTTTACGTGAATAGGTGGCGAATCCGCGACGGTTGAGGTGGCGGGGTCGGAGGTAGCCGGCGCAGGCGCAGCGCCTTCACTCCCAGTGCGGCCCGCAGTCGCGATACTTGAATGGCATGTGACACAACTATCGGCGTTATCAGTATGAATTAGGGAATTATGTTTGTGTTTGCATTTCCTACACGGCCCAAACGCACATTTATCTAGTGTATGTCCCGAACGTAAACAATTCTCGCATAGTTTGTGCTCGCGAATTAACTTTAACTTCGACTCCAAGTCACTATCAATAAACTTTTGGCAAGAATAAAGTGGATGTGCATCATTACATTTCACGCAAGTCTGTCTGAAGCGAGACTTACGGTTGTCGTTCGGTTTATGTGTAGAAACATTGCAGTGTGATGTGTTACGTGATTGTGAACTTTGTTTTTTATTGTCGATTTGAGTATTATGTGAAAACTGCAATGTTTCTAACATATCCGCTCTGTCTTTAAGGAAACCAATCAACTCATCCACTTTAATTATGCGTTTAGAATTATTATTGGTCGGGAACAGTGTGCATTTATGCGTCTCCCACTCGCGTTCGGTCGTCTTATCCAATTCAGAAACAATAATATAATTAATAAGCGTATCCCACGAGTCAGTAGGTTCATCTAGGATTTTCAATGCACGAAAATTCTTTAGTATGGTGTCAATGAGCTTTCTAATGTAGGAGGGCGACTCCTTAGTTAACGCGGTAATACTAAACAAGGCCTTTACGTGGTTGTGTACTAAAAGTCTATTATTGTTAAACCTGTTTAGCAAGAATTCCCATGCAACCTGATAATTATCAGAGGAAAATTCTACGGAGTTTACGACTAACTCAGCGTCGCCTTTCAGCGAAGACTTTAAGTAGTGGAATTTTTGGATATTACTGATACGTTTAGAATTGTGCTTAAAAAAGTGTCTCTAACTCTAACACTCCAGCCAGTGCTCATACGAACCGTCAAAGGTAGGCAATGAAATTGTGGGAAGTTTAACTGACTGCGGTAGTTCGCTACAGCAATATTTATTGGAACCGTCCCGCGTCCGTAACCTCATCATCGGTCAGCATCGATTCCGCGCGGGCTAATATGCTATAGTAGGAGTTTTCGAACGATTCTCTATTGTCTAACTGATCAGAAATGTCACTATCAGAAACACACTCTTCGATTTTACTTTGAATATCATTAAATTCGTTAAGTAGATTAGATGCCCCTCTAACGCGTAATTTAAGATCGATAAGATCTCTAGAGGATGGTAGCGTTTCTTTAGATTCTAAAGATGTTAAATAACTTGAGAATTTTGTCAGTCTACCTTTGATTATTCCTCGTTTCCTAACTAGGTCGCGAAATAAATTAGGATCGGCAGATAGGTGAGCACTGTCTACACTTAATAAAACAGGGGATTGATCGCGTGATCTAGCACCTTCTGTAGGCATTTTGGTGGTCAGTGAAAACAGGAGTACTTACGGTTGGAAGCGAACACGTCAGCGGTGGTAGCGACGTCACCAGCCTTCCGAATTGATGAACTAATTCAACACTCTTCCGCGGAAGTCTCACTGAAATCAGTTTAGACACAGGTATCACAAAGAGAACTAGGAGGTGATAGGGAAAAGAAAGGATGGTTGGTCCAACCAGATTGCGTATGTTCGATGAAATGCCAATCCAACTTCGATTCCAATATGCGCTTAGCCTCCAGTTTGTCTCCGTGTCCAGATTTGTGCTTCTTCTCTTGTAGCCCAGCCACGCGGCCACAGCCACGTATTCCACAGGATGCCGATTCTTGGTATTTGGTTAGAAGGACCACATGTACCGGATTGAGGCGCCGCGCCGGTACAGGATTTTGGCGAATCTGTGGCCTGGTTTCTGGGCCTTTTAGAGGTAAATTTTGGGAGTAGAGTAAATCAAAATGCTTTGATGTTGAAAACCATAGTGGCGTGCGTATTAAAGTTAAAAATGGTTACATAGATCGAGGAGAGTGGGGTAAGGGAACAATTATTAGCCAATGCCAGAGCCGTATTTCCAGTATCGCGTGATATTTAAGCGTTTTGATTGGTTCGGAGATCTTGAAGGTAAATTGGTCAAGTGAGAAATGCATGAAGATCAAAAATAGTTGACGTAATCCTAAACAAATATGATAAGTCATGTCATCCTGTATTTTATAAGAAAAACGATTTTATCTTAGTAAAGAATGAATGTGCTCGTAAATTAGACTGTATTTTTGATGGACCTTTTGAAGTGTTGGAAGATTTAGGCGTTAATGTAAAGATAATTAAAAACGGTAAGGTAGATCTAATACATAAGGATAGGACAAAAAAAAATTGTCAGTAAGTTTTTTTTTTTTTAAGAAAAGGTACCTTTGCTTTGCTTGTCTTTATTTTTTTTATAATAATTGACTATAATAATTATAATTGATTGTCTTTAATGTTTAATTGATTGTCTTTATTGTTTAATTTTAATGATTGTGTTTAATTTTAGATGATTGTTTTTTTTTCTCTTTCACCCCCGGAGGTGAAGTGCATAAATGTACTTAGAGTAAAAACCTTATGTATGAAAGAGTCGGTAAAAAACGCTAGTATAGAACGGACGTCTTTAATTGCAACCTTCTATACTTCACTCTGTAGCCTGGGAGGTGTCCTTAGGACGAGGACAATTGGCCGTGCCATGGTTGCCTAGGCACTTTACGCACCTGTGAGGCGCGTAGCAGTACTTTTGGCTATGGCCGTATGTCTGACAACGGTGACATTGTCCAATCTGATGAGACTTGAACGGCCTTTCAATCACGATTCCTGAAAGGGAGCAGACCGATTTAATTTTGAAGATTGGGTGGTGCCCTTCTACCGGGTTGCAAATGACCAGTACTATGTCGTACTGGTCGCCACCACGCGCCTTGTGAAGGCGGTGCACAGCTGTGGCAGGGATTTTTTGACTAATGAGGTCGTTGAGGACGTCCTCGGAGGGGATTTCCTTAATAACGACGCGTGTGGGTGTCTCCTCAGGGAGACCGAAGGTATGGAAAGCATATTTCCGTTCGATCATAAGACGAGTCAAGGCCCTATAGTCATCGGACGTAGGGACCTTTATTTTAATTGCCTTTGGGGTGCTGTGGGCGCTAGTGTATTGGATCTTTTGATCCATACACGCTTTGGACAATTCTGTCCATTTCGCCTTATCCTGTAGAAAAAGCGCGGGAGTGGGCTTCGGTTTTTTGGGTTTCGCGGCGGGTTTAGTGGCGGTTGGCCTGCTGGTATGAGCAGCAGCCGACGGAGCGGGGGACGGAGGGCGGGAAGTCACGGGAGCGGGAGCGGAAACCGAGACGTTCGCGGCGGGTTTCTTGGCCTGAGTGGCCTTAGAGCTTTTTCCCTTCCTCTTCTTCCCCTTTCCGACGACTTGGTAGTCGTCTTCGGAGGACAAGTTGGAGGAGAAATCCGGTTCGGGATCGGAGACCGGGACTGACGTGTCCATATTCTCGGAAGGAAAATCGGACGCAGCTGCGGGACGGACTATTGTTTCCAAAACAATGACCTTCGGAACAATGGGAGCTTTGGGCTCCGGCATTCTCGGAACGCCTTTGTCAGCGAGACGCGGCAAGGTCGGTTAATTAGGCTCAATGGGCGCCGACTCGGGTATTCCCGGAATGACGGTGTCGGCGTCCATTGAAGCTAATGGGCTACCTGGTGCGTCGCTGTATTCGGCAAACGCTGCGCGTTCGAGTTCGTCGAAGGTCGCGCCATATCTTTGTGAAGTATGATTCTTCAAACAAAACCTGCCTGACAAACTTGTAAAGAAGTTTGTCAGCCATGGTGCAAAACGGGCCTAAAGCAGCTAAAAGTTAGCTGACATGAGTGAAGCTCAACTTATCACCCTAACAACTTAACTCCCCGGGTGGGTGGCCCCGCGGGTGTGTGGCCTCACTGAACTTGTGCGAACAGGGAGGTGAGTACCTAAGGTGTGCCCTAAGCTTCTAAACCTGTAGCCAGTCTTATTGTGCGACAGGGCTCTACGCCCGCAAGGGGCTTAGTACGAAAGGTTACCGACTCCCAACCGACACTAGGTGAGTTGTTGTGGACGAAACCAGAAACTAGTTTTGACGAGGGAAGCCCCCAAGGCCAAGGTCCTAGCTCTCGACTCCAATGGAATGCCTCGCCCTGAAGGGGTTTGGCGGGTAGGATTGGGTCACCACCCTCTTGGCTTCGTTGGCACCGTAAGGTTTCCACCAAGAACCACGAAACAGTGGTTTTTACCTGAAGGGCAAAAAACACGTGGAGACGATGGAACCGTTATAGAAATAATTGTCTTGAAAAAGACAGTTTTGTTTGGCGTACCGAACCAACTACAATGTAGAAGATTCGTTACGGCGTACCACCACTAAGTTTGTGCGCGAGGCGCAAACAGTAGAAGTGCCACGACTGGGTGTATTCTGGGACTACTTATGACGTCACGAAGTCGTGACGAACCTGTGACAGCAGGTAGCAGCGAGTGGGACACAACGCAGGTAGCGGCACGTCCGTACGCGGCGGCGGTCAGACGGCGAGGACTGACGAGCTAGTAGTGGTAGTAGTGGAAGTCGCTGCGCCCCAACAAGAGGGCGCGGCCGGCGAGTTATGGACCTTGTCCTTGTCCCGCGGTTTCTGTTTGGTACCCGTAGCTACGGGTACCTCACTGGGGGGCCATGTAGGCGTGGCCGAGGGCAAGCGCGCTCACGCGACTTGCCTATGTGTGGTTGTCGTGATGTCCGGTAGGAGCGCCGCTACGCTGTTACGGGCGTCGCTTTCTTCTCGCCACCTCGGCGGTCTGTCACCGCCCGGTGAGACCCCCGGTTACCCGGGTGAGGCCCAATGGATGATGACCAGCCAGAGGTGGCTCTGGCGCTCACTACCATGAAGAGGGTGGCCCCCACCCACAGCGTTATCGAAGCGAGCCAATGCGCTCCAGGCTAAGGGGCCGTACATGTGTGTGTGTGTGAGCGGCAATGTACCTGGGTAACACCGCTCATGTAGCGAGAGTTGCGAGCCCGCGCCGCACCCTCATCCCGTGAGTTCGATCGCCTGTATAGTTTGTGCATGTATGGAGGCGGGGCGCGCCGTACCTATATTAACTTAGCGTACTGCGTTTACCGAATGTATGTAGTGTTGTGGAGTCTATTTGTGCGAATATGTCGCGTGTAGGTGAAGCGACATACTCGTTTGGTCAATCCGGTGGGTTGGCGTCGTCATCGTTCGCAAGCAGGTCGCGTGGCAGGCGCCTCGGGTCGGGTGGCCGCGCATGCCATGGCGCTATGTCCTTGATATGCGGCCAGGTGAACGCGTCGGCGCGCGCGAACATGTTCGTCGCTAGGCGACGGCAGAAGTCATCCAGGCTCTCAATCTTGAGGTCCCGCTGGATGGTGGAGTTCCTCACATAGTGAGGGGAGGTGACGATCTTCCGCAGCGACAGGTTCTGTTGCGCGCGGAGCAGTTTCGAACCAATCCAGGCCCTCCAACCTTTCCAGGTCGCAGAGGTACCGTTGCACCACCCTATACTCATCCTCGAAGTCGGGGGGAAATCGAATCCCCCCATGGAAGGGGCGAGCACTGGGTGGATAGCCCAGCTTGTCCCTAATCGCCCTGAAGTGGGAGGCCCATTTTGGGAATTTTTCCACCACCAGCGGAGGGTAGCGTGGTCTCTTCCCCTTGGTCGCTGGTTGGGCAGCACTCGTGCCTTGTGCAGGGGCTGCGGTGGGCGTCGCGTCAGAGTGAGTGTCAGATCCGGTGGGTGGACGACGGGTTGCTTCTGCGAAGGTAGGCAACCCAGCTCCGGCTTGGCCACGCGGATCGCGTTGCGTGAGCGGGGAGCCGGGGCAGACCCTCTTAGCCTCTTCAGCGGCCTCGCCGTCCAAGCTTCCACCTAGCCCAACGGCCCGAGCCCAACGTCGACCTCGACGTTGGGCTCGGGCCTCGAGCTGAAATTCGTACCCGAAGCCCAACGCCTCACTGTCCATGTCCACTGAGCACACCGAATTATTTAGCACACCACTCACCTCGGAAATCTTGGGCGATGAGCACGGGGACAGTGCTGCCGGGGAATCCTTGCTAGCTGTGGCCGAGGTGACGAACCAACTATCCACGACGCGACACAGTACGGACCACTAGCGGATCCGACTGACGAGCTTCGTTCGTGGATGTCCCCGTAAGGGGGCGCGGCAGGCAGCGTCGGGGCTATGCCCCCTGGCCGCAGATGCAATACCTCGGCCTGAGAAATCAGGCCCGTCATTGGGTGGCTAATATAGGCTGTAGTCAGGTGGCGTGCGATCATGCCGCACGCCTGTGAGTGATTGCTATTAAGTTTTCCGTAGGCGCGCCTACAGTGCTGTCAGTACAGCGCTATTTTCTTCACGACACCACGGCGGTCTGTCCCCACCAGGTGAGACCCGAAGGAGGCCCGGTGGTGGACGACCAGTGGCAGAGGTGCCGACTCCGACGCACCTACGGAGGATGTAATGGCTCCCGCCCGCCCCGCTTCCAGAGCTGTAGTGACCTACCCTAATACATTAAGTATATGTAAAACGTTGAAATTAAATATAAATTATGTAATTGCCTATAAATAAAGTCACTAACATTGTATATACATATTTACAAAGTATTTTAACAACTAGCATTATATAAAATCAATAATCTAATTAAAACATTTGTGACAATTTAGTTCAACGTACAAACACAAATTTTTACTATTTGTTAGACTGCTGCAATAAAACTCGCTTTAAATCACACTGTACTTTTAATTTTACTGACCTTCTTGCCACACGGTTAACAACAGACTGCCTCCTGAGCTAACGCGCCACACCGACAACTGACAAAAGTGGGGATTCGATGTAGCGCGCCAACTCGGTCGGTAAAACAGTATAACTTAGTTTTAAATATTCAAACAATTCTACATTCATTTTAAATATTTGATTTAGCGTTAGCTACATAAAATTACAAGAAATAATTAAAGAATAACATTTAATGTACCTACATTATATTTTAACTAAATTGATAAATCGTAAACAAATCACAAGTAACGCCATCTCGTGGTAGAGGATGACAGTTATTAGCTTTTAACAGAAAATACATACATTAACTAACCTTGACTTATTTGTAACAAAATTCTGACAATTCTAACATTCGGCCATCCGCATAACTTACGCGTCCTCGCGTATGTATATGAATAACCTTATGTTCAACAATCATAATACCTAAACATATCTAAATCAATCAATCTCATCATATCTATATCTAAATCAACTATTACAGTTACAAATGCAATTATCGAAGACTTAAAATGGATATTTTAATCAATCATGATTAGTACAACTGTAATTATACAAAATCATTTATTAACTAATGGTACAACTTCTTGTACCCAACTCTAACATTCGGCCATCCATGTAACTTACGCGTCCTCGCGCATGTATGCGAATGGTTTTTTAAACACAATTGTATACAGGTAATATCCAAACCAACTGATCATACCAATTTTAAGCTTCTTAATGGAGTATCTTAATTAAATGTTACAACTGTAATTTTACAATATATACTAGTGATACAAGTCGCTACTACCTTGAAACCACTAAGGCGGTACAAGTCGCTACTACCTTGAAACCACCACATTTTAGTCTACTGGTGATACAAGTCGCTACTACCTTGAAATCACCAAATTTTAGTCTACTAGTGGTACAAGTCGCTACTACCTTGAAACCACTAGGGCGGTACAAGTCGCTACTACCTTGAAACCACCATGACACATTTACTCGAAAGTCGAGGTTGGCATTGCGTACCTCTACCGCACACGCCATTTCAGTCTCACAAACCTTTATATGACGTAGTTTTATTTAATCAATTAAATCACCCTCTTCATTGGCCGAGGACGAGCTAGAATCTATTCTGTTGTAGTGGGCCCACGCTTTCATTTTGTCTACGGCAATAACCGCGGAATATTTCCGATTTCCCTTTTGAGTGATCGGAGTATCCTCAATGTGATACCTGTCATTACGTAAAACCTCAACTACTTGTACGGACCACGATATTTTGGGATTAGCTTTTTACTCTGCCCTGTAGCACCAATTTCACGCTCAACACTGACCAGATCACCAACGTGAAAATCAATGGGTTTTGCAGACTTTTTGTCATAATATGTTTTCTGCTTCTCTTGATAAGCGGTAATATATTCATTAGCTTTTTCTCGTATTTCTTTAATTTTGTCTTCTGAATACGGTTCACTACTATCAATAGAAGCTTTAACCCTACCTTCCGTCATTCCGGTAAGGCTGGTACCAAAAAGAACTTGGGCTGGTGTTTTACCTATGCCTTTATTAAATGTGTTATTCAGGCCCAACTGAATTTCGGGTACCTTAACATCCCATTTTCTTTCGTCCAAACCCACGCACTTAGCGGTCAGTGCTTCTAGCAAGGTACGGTTGTACCGTTCAACTTGACCGTTGGCGCGTGGGGTTGCTACCGCGTTTAAGATGTGCCTGATGCCTAGCTTTTCCAGAAAACCGGTAAATTTACTACTCGTAAAACAAGAGCCACGGTCAGATATAATTCTTTTTGGTAGCCCAAATATACTAAAATAATCTTGCATTTTCTCGACAACTATTGAAGACTTAGTACTTCGAACCGGTTTTAGGACGATAAACTTCGTGTACGCATCTATAATGACTAGTAAGTGGGTGTTCCCCTTTGAACTTTTGACAAAAGGGCCAACATGGTCAATGTGAACTGTGACAAATGGTTTCTCATCTTTTGGTATAGGATGTAATGGTGGCCTTTTCTTTGTTGAGGACTTTGAGTAAGAACATTCGAGGCATGAGTCTACATACTTTTTTACAAAGCGTCTCATTTTAGCGAACCAATATGTTTCTCTAACTTTATTCAACGTCTTATCATATCCAAAGTGGCCCAAATCATCATGGCACTGTTTGAGAATTCGCCAGCGTACACCCTTAGGGACTACCCATCTATCACCGTCAGAAGTTTTCCTATATAATTTACTATTGCGTACAACATAGTTATTTTTAATCTCAATGACATCATCTGCTTTCGGGTCATTTAGGACCGAAATCTTTCTTTGGATCTCTGAATCTGCCAACTGAACGGTCCCCAACCAATCTGATTCACCGACTACCATCACAAAACAGTCAGCACCGTCACTATCAGCTTGAATGTTGGTAGGTGGTGGATTCCGACTCAACGCGTCTACGTGGGCCATTGAGGTCCCCGGCTTATAATCGACAGTAAAGTTGAACTCTTGCATAGCAATCCACCACCTAGCGACACGTGGTATTAAATCGCGCTTAAGGAAGGTTGCTCTTAACGAATTGCAGTCGGTTATTACTTTAAACTCTACGCCAATTAGATATACGCGAAACCGTTGAAGCGATGCAATGACAGCGAGAGTTTCGAGTTCATATGCAGTCATATGTTGTTCCTCGGTCGTCGTTTGGCGGCTGAAGTATGCTACCGGTTTCAATAATTTATTGTCATCACGCTGCATAAGCATTCCGGCTATACCTATTTTACACGCGTCTGTATGAAGTTCAGTTGACGCGTTAGGGTCGTATAACGCTAAAATCGGTTTTTTCATTAATTCGGATTTTAGGTCATGAAAAGCTTTGCTTTGTTCTTGGCCCCAAGCCCACACGGCAGTTTTCTTTAAAAGACTGGTAAGTGGCTTAGCTATCATAGCGAAATTTTTGACAAACCGCCGGAAGAAACTACCAATCCGATAAATTGCCTAACTGTGTGCTGGTTAACAGGTTGGGGAAAGTCTCTAAGCGATTCTATTTTTCGCGTTCCCGGTCTAATACCCTCTGCACTTAATTCAAACCCTAAATAATCTACTGTCGTCTTAAAGAAACAACACTTCGACAGTTTAAGGGTTAAGTTAGCTTGTTTTATCAAACCCAGAACTCTTTCTAACCGGTCAAAACCCTCGTCGAGCGTTACCGAAGGCACAATTATATCGTCCATATAAGCAGATGCGATTCTCTTAGCATTGATATTTTGTTCTTCTCGCGATGGGAAGCCTCGGTTATTATTTAGGACTTGGTGCATTGTACGCATAAAAGTCGATGGTGCATTAACCAGCCCGAAAGGCATTCTATTAAATTCGTATTGCCTTTCAGGCGTTACAAATGAAGTTTTATGACGATCATTTTCAGAAATTGAAATTTGATAATATCCGGACGCTAGGTCCAGAGTAGTATAAAAGTTGTATCCTGCAAGGTCATCAAGTTGATCATCTATTCTAGGCAGCGGGTAATTTTCTTTTATGGTCTTACGATTCAACGCTCTGAAGTCAATGCACAACCGAGTTTCACCGGTCTTCTTTTTAACAAGCACTATAGGGCTTGCATAGCAGGAGGTAGATGGACGGACAATACCGCACTCTAGTAACTCTTGTATCATTTCTCGCACTTTAGTACGTTCAGCTATTGGAAGTCTATAGGGTCTGTACACTACAGGTTCGTCGTCTTTCAAATTTATGGACATTTCTGTAAGTTCAGTTTTACCCAACTCTTTTAAACTAAACGCGAAGCATTCTTTATATTTATTTAATAATTGTACAAGTTGTTCAAGTTTATCTTTGGCAAGGTGTGTGTCGCTAATTATATCGTTTTCGTTTATCGGCCGTAAAGGCTCACTAAGCTCTACATTAGAAACCTCGGCTATATTGTTTGCTAAGCCTTCCTCTTTTGCCTTTAATCCTCTAGCTATCACGATATTCTTTCTTATAAAAAAGGGTTGGCCGGACTTACCTTTAATAAAGACAACTCCTTTTCCATCCACACAAGTGAATAACCCTTGCACTAGATAGTGTTCGCGGCCTAATTGATAGCGATTATTTCCGGGAATGTACACATCCCCATTATAAATCGGGTCAGTGTGAATGTATACTGGGGTTAACCCATCAATCATAGTATCTATGGTGCCGAAAAGTTTGATCTTATTGAACACCGACTCACTATCATTACTAGAAAAAAGTAGATTTGTACTATCTTTCTCTACAATTATATGAGGCTGCTCCGTATAAGTTTGCCCTATAATAAGGGGCACTCGCATTACCTCGTTAGGGACAATAAGAATTTCTACAGCTGCGACTACCCCATCAACGGCAACAGACGCGATACATTTTCCTAAGGGTCGAACTGTAGCCTTACCAAAACCTTTAAGCACGGGCAAATTTTGACTAGAAACCCAATCAACAGACATATTTTTAGCGCAAGCCAAACTCATCATAGTGGCAGAGCTACCAAAATCGATAAAACAATTAACTGGATGGTTGTTAACGAAGCCTTGTTTATAATATTTAGTGGAATCACCGGCGGAACTGACAACACACATTACCGACTTTGCTGGTTTACTATTGGTAGAAGCAGACGTAACGGGTAGACTGCATCCCTCGACGGTATGACCAAACTTAAGACAACGTGTGCACTTTACCTGTGGTTTAGTGCATTGTGACTTATAGTGTCCTTCTTGTAAACAATTATAACATTTAATTATACGGTGTTTATTTTCCCCTTTTTCTGTACTGTCCGTATTGTTAATAACCCTTGTTTTCTTTTTATCAATGTGAATGTTAGTTTTAACGGCTTTTAAATATGGTAAAAGCTGATCCGGAGTGTCAAAACGAGCAGCTTCAGCTCCTAGTCTGACACTACGGTCGTCAATCCCGTGAACAATGCAATCCACCGCGCGTTTGCCTTCGATACTACATCGGTTGAGTAACACAACTTTCTCATAGAAATATTCTTCCAGAGGATCGTTAAACTTAGCGCGTTTGGATAGCATCGTTTGAAGTAAGCAACCATAATTTTCATTACTAGGGAACGCTAACTTAAGTTTCTCTTGCCACTCGTTCCAACTAAACAAAACGGTTGGCAAGCCCTCGTACCATTTTTGAGCAATCCCCTGTAGCTTTTGGAGGGCAAAATGTGCTGTTTGTTGGTCTGACCAATGATATATTAAAGCACATTCGTTTACTTTATGCAACCATATATCAATCGTCTGTTGTTTGCGTTCCGGATTAAATTCAGGAATGGTGTTATGATTGGATAATTTTTCCAAGCTGTTATTTTTGTTGTTCACGGCCTGCAACGCTTGGACAAGCTGTGAGACTGAAACCGTGTCATTCGGAGCAGACACAAAATAAGTTGGATTGGACTCACCGCGCTCTTCAGGTTTCCCGTTCTGCGGTCTGCGACTGCGCCGACTGCAACTGCGACTGCGACTGCGCCGTCTGCAGCTGCGACTGCGATTGCAACCGCGATTGGTTCGGCTGCACCTGCGATTGCGTTGGCTCCCACTGCGCCGGCTGGGTCTGCGACTGCGACTGCGATTGCGACTACGATCGCAACTACGATCGCGACTGCTACGTCTGCGACTGCGATCGCAACTACGATCGCGACTGCTACGTCTGCGACTGCGATCGCAACTACGATCGCGACTGCTACGTCTGCGACTGCACCCGCGTTGGCTGGCACGCCCATCAGTGCGCTGGCTGCGTCTGCCACTGCGACTGCGCTCGCGACTGTGCCCGCATCGGCCTGCACGTCCACTAGTACGCTGACTACATCTGCGTTGGCTGCGACTGCGTCGGCTGGCACTACTTTGATTGCACCCGCGATGGCTGGCACGCCCACTTGGCAACACTGGTGATCCTGGCCCACTGCTGCAGTTTTCTTCATTATTGCGTTGTGTATTGTGGATCAGCGTTTGCCTTTCCACCACTACAGAATGTCGTTCTTGATCAGTAGACGGCGTCCGCAAGCAGCGCTCATCGTATGGATTCATCTTACAACGGTTTTATTTAAATTCACAACGACCAAACTTTTTTTTTTCACTACACTTTCAAAACGGCCAAACTTATTTTTTTCACTACACTTTGTAGGCTTGGATGTAATCAGCTGATATAACCAACTAACTACATCCCACTTCTGAAATGTTAGACTGCTGCAATAAAACTCGCTTTAAATCACACTGTACTTTTAATTTTACTGACCTTCTTGCCACACGGTTAACAACAGACTGCCTCCTGAGCTAACGCGCCACACCGACAACTGACAAAAGTGGGGATTCGATGTAGCGCGCCAACTCGGTCGGTAAAACAGTATAACTTAGTTTTAAATATTCAAACAATTCTACATTCATTTTAAATATTCGATTTAGCGTTAGCTACATAAAATTACAAGAAATAATTAAAGAATAACATTTAATGTACCTACATTATATTTTAACTAAATTGATAAATCGTAAACAAATCACAAGTAACGCCATCTCGTGGTAGAGGATGACAGTTATTAGCTTTTAACAGAAAATACATACATTAACTAACCTTGACTTATTTGTAACAAAATTCTGACAATTCTAACATATTAGATGATCTCTTATCGGCTGGCCGGCGCAGCTATGACGCTGATAAGTCTAAGCCTAATCCAGGTGATCTAGGCCACTTATGGATATCTAGCAGGAGCACAATTAAACACGTCCGTACAGTACAAAATATTTATTACGGCAATGGAATGGCGGTAGGGTGGTAAAACTCTAATAACTGAAATATGTGCGCCTACCGCCTTATACCTATACATCACACCCTCTTACTTATATTATACTTAGGTCTAACAAATCATTTAAACAAATAAACACTTCCCATATACAGGCACTTATATCAAGGCTACTTGTACAGCTAAAACTAATCTATATCTATTCCAAAGCGCTTAACTGGCCTACGGACTCGCCTGGAACGGCCTTCCGGGGTGGCAGAATCGGTATTCAAACTTATAACCCTTGTGCCTTGCGCGCCCGACCCATCCGCCGTCTCCGCTTGGACTACACGCTTGTCGGACTCCGGATCTGGGCCTGGCCACTCAAACATTGCCATCGATCTACTTTTTAACTGATTTACATGTCTCTTAAAGTGTGAACCGTCCTCCCCTACTACCACGTAATTACGAGATCCCAGCTTCTCCTTTATTTTTCCACTACACCAATTTCTTCCCCCGGTATAATTACGCATCCATACCCTATCTCCTTTCCTAAATTCCCGTGGGATACCTCCTGCGTTTTGTACTTGTCGTTTTTGCCTGCTACGTACTCGGTCTTCCACCATCCTATCCCCCTTGATCATATCCAATCTGGACCTAAGATTTCTTTTTTGTAATAACGTCGCTGGCGATACCCCCGTAGTGCTATGTTCTACATTTCTGTAAGCTAATAAATACGTTTGCAGCGCCGCTTCCATATCCTGTCCGTCACGAAGGGATTTTTTTACCGCCCGCTTGCAAAGCTTAACTGCCCCTTCTGCCGCTCCGTTAGAAGAGGGATGGTAGATCGCCGAGAAAGTTAATTTGATACCGTTATTTTGCATAAACTCTGCATACTCTTTACTAGAAAATGGGGGGCCGTTGTCAGAAACCACCTCCCGGGGCAACCCAAAACGGGCAAACGTCTCTCTTAAAACTTTAATTACCGCCGAGGCTGTTGTTCGAGCCATGAGAAACGCTTCTATCCATTTTGTGGACGAGTCTATGATAACAAAAAATGTTTTGTTATGAAAAGGTCCAAGAAAATCAATATGTAATCTACTCCAGGGTTCCGTTAGGTATGGCCAAGGCATGACGGGTGCCTTGGGTGGGGCTGTACTCTCTTCTCTGCATGTGGTACATTCTTTGCAAACTCGCTCGATATCCGCATCAATACCTGGCCACCATACATAACTACGCGCCACGGCTTTCATTTTAACAATACCTAAATGGCCCAGATGTAGTTCCTTTAGTATTAATTCCCTTAATTTTGTTGGAACTACTAACCTGTACCCCCACATAACACATCCCATATCTAAGTATAGTTCCGCGCGCCTAGTCCAATACGGTCGTACTTCCTCATCGCTGCATTTGGCGGGCCAACCTGACTCTAAATACAAGACTATGTGTCTCAATATGCTATCTGATCCGGTTGCTTCTTTCAAAGCCAACCTAGTAATTGGTACAAAATTCTGGACAAAATTTAAATAAGTACTATCTTCTGCTTTAGTACATATACTTTTTTCTAAAGGTAACCTAGACAATGCGTCCGCCCCATTCCTATCGGTCGGTACATATTCTATCTCATAATCATATCCCGCAAGAAGCACCGCCCACCTCTGCATTCTACTCGCGGCCATCACGGGTATACCTGCTTTTTCGCCAAAAATACAAACTAGCGGTTTATGGTCCGTCCTTAGAATAAACTTCCTGCCATACAGATACTGGTGGAATTTACGTACACCATAGACTATGGCCAGTGCCTCTTTCTCAATTTGAGCATAACCCCGCTCTGCTGCGTTAAGAGAGCGGGATGCATAAGCAATAGGTCTTTCCTTAGTGGCGTTGTCTGTCGTCGCGTTTCCCGGCATTAAGTGGGATATTACCGCGCCTATACCCACGGAACTTGCGTCTGTCGTCAGAACTAACGGTAGATCCGGTGAGTAGTGTGCCAGCACCTCACTGGATACTAGTAATACTTTGACTTTATTAATCGCTTCATCACACTCGCAGCTCCACTGAAACTTGGCATTTTTTTTTAAAAGCTTGTACAAAGATTCCAGTAAAGTACTGATATTAGGCACAAATTTTGCGTAATACATAACTAGTCCTAAAAAAGATCTAAGTTCTGTAACCGTTTTTGGTACCGGCGCACTTTTAATAGCTTCGATCTTATCTGGACACGTATTGTGTGAGACTGCACCAGCAGACTCACGATGTCCGCGATTACGCGGAGCCCTAATCGAACAATATTTGTCCAATTGACAACGGAAAACCAACTATTTAACTATTAGATATAACTTACCCATCACGTTGGAACCGGAGATGTGGCGCATTCCCTGGTCACGTCTTATCTGGGTGGGGTGTAAGTATAACTGTGCTTGTGTTGTGTTTGTAAGGTCATGTAAGATTCGACGGCTCCAAAGGACGCGCTCGGCTCGTACCGTCGACTCCCGGAACAAACCTTCAGATCCCACACGTGGCACCTTTCACCAATGTTCAACTGAACTCCATCCCGGTTCGCTAACCCAATCGGGGATTCACAATAGTCCAGCACTAAATTTAGGAATTTACCGGCGTTCAAATGACACAAAAAAGGCCGGACATAACCAACAAATCACTCGCGGTCAAGACCCAAAATGGCGAGATTTCTCAATTTTCACTCAATTATCAACAAAATATCAAACACCGATCACGATGGCATCGGATTAACGTTAACTCAAAGTTTCAATCAATAATTACACGACAGCCGCGTGCATCCAAAATTACAAGCACGGAGCGACCATCTTTCCAACCAATATTGCACTGACAAGCAAAAACGTCATCGCACAGACAACGAAACGTAATCTGTCAAACGTCAAAAAGGTGCGTTCAGAAACTTGGTGGATGAAACATCTACCCCCCCCGGACGGGCCGTCCCGTCCGCTAATCAATTGGCAGTCTTCACAAGGTTGCGACCGCTCTCTTCATAACCGATCCATCCACTAAAACCTCAGCAAAACGAGGTACCCCGTCGGTGCCAGCCACCAAATTGAGAATGCGCCCCCGGCGCCAATACAGAGGCTTAAGGTTGGCATCCTTAATAAGGACGAGGTCTCCTATCTTGGGCGGATGAGTTTTATCAGTCCACTTGACGCGCTGCTGGAGGATGTGCAGATACTCTAAGCTCCAACGCTTCCAAAAGCTCTGAGTGAGCTGTTGCACCAACTGAAACCGCGATAGCCGATTTTGGCTCACATCAACAAAAGGGTACTCAAGCAGAGCGACAAGTGGCTGTCCAATCAAGAAATGGCCCGGGGTTAGAGCCTCTAAATCGTTCGGGTCCGAAGAGAGCGGGCACAATGGACGCGAATTTAGTACCGCTTCAATGCGACAAAATACCGTAGCTAATTCCTCAAAGGTGAGAACGGTGTCTCCCAACAATCTCCGCCAGAGTCCCTTTGCCGCTTTCACCGCGGCCTCAAAAATACCCCCCCAATGGGGGCAAGCTGGCGGGTCAAACAACCAAGTGACCCCTCGACGGGCCAATTTGTTACCAATGTCAACCTGGTTCTCATTAAGAAAGTCATACACTTCTTTCAAATAGTTACTTGTACCCTTGTAGTTGGTACCGCAATCAGACCTGATCAGAGAAGGTAACCCACGGCGAGACGTAAATCTATCCAAAGTTGCCACAAAGGCCTCCGTCGAGAGGGAGGATACCAGCTCCAAGTGCACTGCCTTAGTTGACAGGCAGACAAATACGCACAAATAAGCCTTGACAATTTTACTATTGCGAAGGGTAGACGTCTTTATCGAAAAGGGACCAGCAAAGTCCGTTCCTACTCCTGCAAAGGGCCTCGCCTCATTGACACGATCAGCAGGCAAGTCTCCCATCTGGGACTGCATCGTTGGGGCCTTAGTCCGATAACACGGTATGCAACGGAAGACGATGCTACGAATGGTACGACGAGCCGACAAAATCCAAAACTCTCGCTGCAGAATGGCCAACAGCGCATTGCAACCGGCGTGCGAGTTCTTAATGTGACGATCAGTCACCAACAATTTAATCAAATGGCCCGCCTTGGGCAACAAAAGGGGGTGACGGACCCCATAAGGAAGGCTAGAGTGCCTCAACCGTCCTCCAACACGCAAAAGACCCGTTTCATCCAAAAAGGGGTTCAACTTACTAACGGCTCCCGACAACTTAACTCTACCGGACTTCAAGGTCTCGATCTCCTTCTCAAAGTGTACGGCCAGCACAGAGCGAACCCACAGGAGGAGTGACTCCTGTCGCTCTTGAGGAGAGAGAACCGGTGACAGGCGCTTGTCCCCTGGATTCCTAGCATTGTGACCAAAACGCCTGATCCACGAGGTAACTTTCAACAATTTGTCGAGGGAGCTGTATCGATTCAACAAAATATCCGGATCAAACGGAGGGTCCTTCGTCCCAACAGCGAGCACCTTAAGCCCGGGCAAAGGATCCGACATCAAAACTGGCGTTCGAGGCCAATCACCCTCGGGGCGATTCAGCCAATCCGGTCCCCACCAAAGGGGGTGCACAATCAGGCGGGGGGCTATGCACCCACGTGAGGCTACGTCGCCGGGGTTCAAGTCTCCAGGCACGTGCCTCCAAATCAAAGGCGTTTCGGAATTTTGTATCTGTGACACTCGGTTCGCAACAAAGACCTCCAAGGAGTGGACGGACGTCTTCAACCAACACAAAACAATTTGACTGTCCGTCCAGGCGTAAGAATTCCGAATGTTCGCAGATCCACCTAAAGTTTGAGCAACGTGATTCAAGAGACGCACAAGAAGCGCCGCCCCTGACAACTCTAGCTTAGGGATGGTCAATGCCGTCCGGAGGGGGGCCACCTTGCTCTTGGCCATGATCAGTGACAACTTCACCTGGCCTGTCGCGCTGACGGTGCGCAGATAAACAACAGCTGCATAACCGTGCGAAGATGCGTCACAAAACCCATGAAGGGTAGCAGTATAGTTCCCAGGGGGGAGGATAGCGCGTGGTAACGCGACCTCGTTGACCGCAGGAAGTGCGGATACAAATTGGAGCCAATCTTCCAAAAGGGTTTCCCGAAGTGGCTCATCCCAACCAAGTTCCGCGGTCCAAAGGCGCTGGAGAAAACATTTCGCCCAAAACAATACCGGGCATATCCAACCATTCGGGTCAAAGGTTCTCGCGACAGTAGACAATACCAGTCGTTTAGTCCAAGTGTGTGGTGACTCCAAATCGACATCATACGTAAAGGTGTCTTGGACTGGTCGGTACTGAACGCCTAGAACGGCCAACATAGCAGGGTTGTCAGCATTTTCAAACAAATGAGGGTCCTGCTTATGATCCTCTTCCACATCTTCCAACAGTGCTGGCGAGTTGGACACCCACTTACGCAACTCATAGCCAGCGGAATCCAAAATTTGAACCAACTCGTCACGCAACAGGATAGCTTCCTCAACCGTGGAAGCCCCAGTGCAGACGTCATCAACATACAAGTCCGTTTTCAAGATGGCGGATGCCCGAGGGAACCTCAAGCGTTCTCGGTCCGCGAGCTCCCAAAGCGAACGAATAGCAACAAAGGGGCTCGATCGAAGGCCGTACGTATTCGTGTTGAGCTCATAAACAACCATGGGGTCCCGGGGATTCTCTCGCCATAGGATCAACTGATAACGTCTGTCATCCCGGTGAATAACCGTTTGCCGGAACATCATTTTGATGTCAGCCACAAAGACTACTTGATGACGACGAAAAGACGTGATGACATCACAAAGGTCCCTCAACAATTTGGGGCCGGAGTGCAAGCAATCATTCAAAGAGACACCAGAGGAAGTCCGCGCAGACCCATCAAACACTGTGCGCAATTTACCGGTGGATGCCTTGAGGACCGCGTGATGCGGCAGAAAGTAATGCTCAACTGAGCGCCAATCCAAATTTGACACCGACATGTGTCCCAAGTCTGCGTACTCACGCATGAAATCTAAATATTTCTGCCACAGCACCGGATCCCTGGCCATACGGCGCTCCATCGCCAACAATCTCTTCTCGGCCATAGGTCTGGACTCGCCGAGAGGTGGTCGAACTGCAACAAAAGGCAACCGTGTTACGAGCCGACCGGAACGGAGTCGACCTGTGTTGTTCTGATAGAACAACTCGCACTCCTCATGTTCTGGGTTCAAGCAGGCCACTTGCGGTGGCTCCTCAACCTCCCAAAACCTCTGAACAGCGTCAGAGAGAGCGGAACCACACGCCAACGCAAAATCAGGCTCAGGTGGAGGGGCAGCCTTCAACACTGGGCCCATCACCGCAAAGCCAAAGATGGTCGAGACAGCCACCAAACCGTTCGGCTGCAAGACTTTCATATTACCCAACAATATTCTCCCTAGTACATCGGAACCCAATATCAAATGAGTTGTATTAGGGGAATCAAACCGGCGGTCAGCCAAATCCAGGCCTGACGTCAACCGGACAATATCAGGCGACAGCTGACGTTGGGGATGACAGCCCAAAATACTCGTCAGAACAATAGCCGAAGGAAAAAACTTAGGGTCCAAACAACTCACAGGAGTGAGCCCAAATAAGGTTTGTCCCTCAACAGTCGGGATAGGTGTTTCGCCTATTCCATTAATCGTGCCTGAAAAGGCACGGACATCCAGGCTCACCCGACCCGCTAACCAAGACGACAAAAGGCAACCCTGGGCTCCCGTGTCCAAAATGGCACGGACCACAACAGAGTCCCCCGTGGGTCCCCAGACCCTGACCGATGCCGTTGGCAACAAAACCGTGTCGATCTGGGGAGGTACGTTAGCGGGACAGGCGCCAATTTCCTAGCAATGCCTGGGCGGCGACCGATCGCCGCATCCAGGCTGGGGTCTATCCCAGTGAGGATAGTAATCAAACTCCTCGTCCGCGCGATGTCCCGAGCCGCGCGCCATCGCTGGAGGGGCATATCCCACTTGACGCCTGAGTGGCGGGGGGCGCGTCTCCAAACGGGGACGTTCCGCCAACGGGGGGGAGGGAAGGCGGTGCTGGTCTGGCCAACGTCGCCTACCAGCAGCTGCATAGTCACCTTCACGAGGGGAGGTCAATCGGCGGTCGCGCGGCTCCCGATCAACTGGCGCGGGGGGTGGAGTGCGGCGGTCAAAGTTGCAGGCCCCTCCTCGACTCTGATCCGGCGAGCGAGAAGCCCGGTGCTCATCTCCATCATACCCCCCCCGGCGCGAACCCCCATCAGAGGCTGGTCTGACAGAGCGGTTCGCGTTGGCGCACAAAACTTCAAGATGTGAGCCCCTACAAATTGAACAAGGGCGGGGGTTGGGGCAATCCCGATGAAAATGATTCCCCAAACACGAAAAGCACAGACGGCGTGCATTGGCAACTCGGCGGCGGGCACTCACGTGCAACTCCAAGAAGGCCGCGCAAGTTGGTACGCCATGTCCCGTGGCCTTACAATAGCCGCAAACAAGATTACTGTGGGTGCCACCAAAACGGGGGGCAGGGCGGCTATCACCAGGCCCGACAGTTCTAGTCCGTCCCTGGGCCCTCGGCCGAGAGGGCGGTTGGCTTGACCCCGTGGCACCACGGGCGTTGTCGAGGAAACGACACTCATCCTCCAAAAATTTGACGAGGTCCTCAAAGGGGGGAAGATGGGTGGCACTATCCCCACCATACTTCTGCTCAAAACGGGACCTCAAGTCTGACGGAAGCCGCTGCAACACCAAGTGCACCAAAAGATAGGACCAATAGTCCACCGGCAACTCCAATCGTTTTAAGGCGTTGGTTGCTGCCAGCAATGGATTCAAAAGGTCAGCACGCAACGCTGACATTCTGGTGATGGCCGGCAACCCCAAGATCTGGTCAATATGGACATCAGCCAGGCAACGTTTGTTCTGGTACCGTCGGGATAGAAGTTCCAGAGCAGTGGGATAGGCCGAGTCGGTCACCGGCAAGTGCTGCACCAAGGCTCGAGCCTCACCTCCTAGGGCTGACAACAAATAAGCCAACTTCTGGGCCGGTCGGAGGTCAGAGCGCGAATCAACCAAACTGTCAAACAGGTTCCTGAAGCTTAACCAGTGGTCCAAGTGACCGTCAAAATGTGGCAGCTCCAGGGTAGGCAGTCTACCCAAAAGTCCAGGGCCTGCAACAACAGAGGTCTCTGTTTTGACCTGGGCAGGGTCCCGACTCTTCAAAATTTCCCTGGCGCGCATACTTATTATGTCACCCAGGTTCAACATCTGGTCATAATCCGCAACAACCTTATCACGGGCTGCTTGACCCAATGTTTCCAGGTCCAAGTCGAAAATCACTTCATTGAAGCGAGCAAACAAAGTGTCAACCGCACTCAATCTCGCATTCAACTGCTCATACCGGGCAAGCGTGGCCTCTTCCAGGTCTAGACGCTCAGCGGTTGCAGCCGCAGAGGCAAACCATCTTAGCTGTGAGGTCAATCCACCAATGGCTTGGTTTACAGCTTTCAATGAAGCCATTGGGACAAATATCAAATAAACAAATTAAATTCAATTAAATAATCAACAGGAATAATTTTCCCGGACCCAACTACAATTTAAACCAAATAATAAAACTTAGTTTGAATTATTACAAGTTCAAATCCGACCCTGTACAAGCAATACCTTGTTTATACAATAGCAAATTAAAGTACAAACCACAAGGGACACTACATGTCATAATATATTATGTCAAACAATCTATGTTTAATTTGAGTCAGGCTGACAGGTAACAAATCAGACTTCTCAATACTTTTAACTCGACAATATGTGGTGAATTTAACAATTAAACCACGCTCTGCTACCAGTTGTGTGAGACTGCACCAGCAGACTCACGATGTCCGCGATTACGCGGAGCCCTAATCAAACAATATTTGTCCAATTGACAACGGAAAACCAACTATTTAACTATTAGATATAACTTACCCATCACGTTGGAACCGGAGATGTGGCGCATTCCCTGGTCACGTCTTATCTGGGTGGGGTGTAAGTATAACTGTGCTTGTGTTGTGTTTGTAAGGTCATGTAAGATTCGACGGCTCCAAAGGACGCGCTCGGCTCGTACCGTCGACTCCCGGAACAAACCTTCAGATCCCACACGTGGCACCTTTCACCAATGTTCAACTGAACTCCATCCCGGTTCGCTAACCCAATCGGGGATTCACAATAGTCCAGCACTAAATTTAGGAATTTACCGGCGTTCAAATGACACAAAAAAGGCCGGACATAACCAACAAATCACTCGCGGTCAAGACCCAAAATGGCGAGATTTCTCAATTTTCACTCAATTATCAACAAAATATCAAACACCGATCACGATGGCATCGGATTAACGTTAACTCAAAGTTTCAATCAATAATTACACGACAGCCGCGTGCATCCAAAATTACAAGCACGGAGCGACCATCTTTCCAACCAATATTGCACTGACAAGCAAAAACGTCATCGCCCAGACAACGAAACGTAATCTGTCAAACGTCAAAAAGGTGCGTTCAGAAACTTGGTGGATGAAACACGTATGCACCCCCTCTTGACTGATTACGTAACCTAAATATGTAACGGACTTTGCAAAGAAAGTACATTTTTCTTTCTTGATTTTTAACCCATATTTTTGTAGTCGTTCAAAAACCATATTCAAATACAAAAGATGTTGTCTGTCATCTTTCCCTGTTATTATTACGTCATCAAGAAAAACACCAACACGAGGAATATCCGCAAATAATTGTTCTAATTTCCGTTGAAAAATACCCGGGCTAGAGGATAACCCATATATTAAACGGTTATACCTAAAAAGACCTTTGTGAGTGTTAATTACTGTAAACTTACGCGTCTCATCTAATTCAATTTGTGCATAAGCTTGCGAAAGATCGATTTTTGAAAAACGCTTACCCCCATGCAGCTTGGCGAGTAGGTCTTCTACCATGGGTAGAGGAAAACGGTCCACTTCTAGACATTTATTCAAAGTGAGTTTAAAATCGCCACATACCCGAATTGTGCCATCTTTCTTTACCACTGGCACTATAGGCGTAGCCCAATCCGAAGTCTCAATAGGCGTCATAACGCCCTCCTTCACGAGTTGGTCCAGTGCGCGCTCTACGGGCTCGCGCAACGCGTAGGCTATGGGTCGCGCGCGCATGAACACCGGCCTCGCGTCAGCGCGCACGCGCAGGCTCACCGGTCCACCAGTAAACCGTCCCAAGCCATCCGCAAACACTTCACAAAATCTGGAACTGAAATTCTCTAAGTTAAAACCATAATTTTTACTCTCTAGAGATAAACAATCTGTAAGCGGTGACGTAACACCCAATTCGTACAACCATTGTCGTCCAAATAATGTAGTTTTACCCTTATCTATGACAAACAAATCTAAACTTTTGCAATTATTCTTAAACTGTACACATACATTTATTTTTCCCACTGGCCGTACTAGTTCCCCGGTGTAATATCTTAACAACAGATTACACTTCTCAATAGGGCAGTTTGCGAACAGTTTTAAATAATTATCGTAACTAATACACGATATGGTACTTCCTGTATCCAACTCCATTTTAATGTCTTTACCATTAATACAAACAATGACATAATATGGGCTATATTGTTTGAAATTTTCGCTACTCTGAGAAATAGAATGAATAACTACCTCTTCACTTCCGTCCGAGCTCGGATAACTATCTACCTCGTTCTCCACATAGTTTTGACGAGCATAATTCGCAGAATCCTCTTTCCTCACTCTTGGGCACATCTTTTTCAGGTGCCCTTCTACATTGCAAATTCGACAAACATAATTGATAAATTTACAGGCCTTGGCAAGATGATTGCCACCACACCGCTCACATTTTTCCCCGCTGGAAAAAAACTTCGAACTTGAATTCGTATTGTTGACGTTTACGCCGCTGCCACCAGCACGGGGCGCGCGCATGGCGTCGCGTGGCCGGCGCGCGCCTCCGCCGCTGCGAGCCTGCGCGCGCGTCCCGCCTGTCTCCGCCGGCGCCGCCTGTCTCCGCCGGCGCCGCCTCCGCCGCCCGTCCGCTGCTCCATTGTTTACGCTCCCATGTTCGTTTGGCTCCTACTGTGTTTTGATAAACCGATGTAGGCTGACCCGAATCTAGTCCATTTCCTTCTACCAATGCTCCGTTCTAGCTGCCTCCATCGTGATAGCTATTTTGCACGCTTTTTCGAAAGAAAGTGTCGATTCTTCCTCTGCAAATAACCGCTGTCTTGTGTCATCATCGTACAAGCCACACACCAGTTGATCCCTTAGATTGTTTATTAAATCCCCAAAATTACATGTTCTCAAAAGCTTTTTTAAGTCAGCCACGAAATCCGCTATAGTTTCATCCTTGCACTGTTTACGCTGCCGAAATTTATACCGTTCGGCTAGAACACTCGCTTGTGGTTGCAAATGATTTTGCATTACAGCCACCAGTGTCGAGTTCGTTAAAAGTCTTGCTCGCCCGCCGGGCTGGCGTACACAGGTTAACCATTAACTCGTAAGCATCACTTCCTATAACTGTAATCAACGTAGCCACTTTTATCGATTCTTTGATATCGTTCGCTATAAAATATTGTTCCAACCGTTCTATGTATGACTTCCAAGTGTCCTTGGTGACGTCAAACGGCCCGATCTTGCCCACTGACATTTTTGCACTATTTACACGCGAAATACAGCTGCACTACGCGAAACGATGCACCACCTCGTCGCCAATGATAAGTCTAAGCCTAATCCAGGTGATCTAGGCCACTTATGGATATCTAGCAGGAGCACAATTAAACACGTCCGTACAGTACAAAATATTTATTACGGCAATGGAATGGCGGTAGGGTGGTAAAACTCTAATAACTGAAATATGTGCGGCTACCGCCTTATACCCATACATCACAGACGCGTCCTTTGTTCTAGTGGCGAGCGCGCCCGCTACGTCACCCGAACCGGTTGCGTGAGCGGGACGGGACTATCATTGCCTTGCGCTCTGCGAGCGCGTGCGCCCGCCGTCGCCTCGCCAGTATGCAAAGACTCTTTTAAGTAACCGCTGTGATTTTAAGCATAGCTTCGCCGCGCTTAATATTATCGGATGTTCTTTTGCTGACTGCCGTGCTATCTATTCTACTTCTACCACTCCTTCTTCTTAGTGGAACTCTTGTGTGTGTGGAACTGTAACCTGTGTCTGTGCAATAAACTTTCTTCCTTCTTCTTGTGTACTTCGGACTTTTCTTCATCCCTTCATATATCTATGCTCATCCATCATCACACACACCATCCACATCTACAGAGCTAGCCGGTTACGTTACCAGCGGGGAACCATTGTGTGTGTATAGACGGTATTGTGCTGTGTAAACACCGCCCAGTGCTAGCGTGGTTTGCGAGCCCGCGTCGCGACCCTACGCGTGTGTCTACGTGCTTGTAGAGAGATGCATGTGTGGTTATGGCTGCACGCCCTGCCTATATTAACTTAGAACAGGTCGCGCAGCTGGGTGTATATAGTGTGTGTGGAGTCGTTGTTGTGTGGGTAAGCTGTGTGTAGCCTGGAAAACGGCTTACCGGGGCGTCAAATCAGGTGGGAAGGGGTCAACTTCCGCTACCCTGCTCCCCCGCGACCTGTCGCGGGGGAGGGGGCGCCTCGCGTCAGGGGGGCGCACGTGCCAGGGCGCAATATGCTTGACGTGGGGCCAAGCGGATGCGTCGGCACGCGCGAACATTCCCGTCGCAAGGCGCCGGATGAAGGCGTCCAGGCTCTCGATCCCGAGATCCCGCACGATGACGTCATTCCTCACGTAGCGAGGGGCGCCGACGATGGTCCGCAGCGCAATGTTTTGCTGCGTGCGGAGATGCTTCCTGTGACCCTCGCATGCGAGGACGTACCATGCGGGGGCGGCGTACGTCAGTATCGGGCGTATATAGGTTTTATACACGCCCAACTTGACGCGCGCTGGCAGATGGGACGAGAGCACTGGGTGGAGCTGGTGGCGGGCTACCCCAGCCCGCGCCGCGACCTGGTGGACGTGTGGCCCCATGGTGAGCCGACGGTCGATGGTCACACCTAAGTACTTGACCCGGGGCGACCAATCGACGTCGGCGCCAAGTAGAGTCAGGGGTGGTGGGAGGGGCGCTGATCCGGTGACCATCGCCTGCGTCTTACCCACGTTAACCGACAGCCACCACTTGGACAGCCAGTCCAGCAGCAAATTTAGCGCGCGCTGCATCTTGACCACCGCGTACTTCGCGTTGAGCGATGTCGTCCCGCCGGCGAGTCGTAGGCCGAGGTGCGAGGAGGCCCTGGAGAGTCGGGCGCCTGCGGCGCCGATGATATCGGTCGGCCGCTAAGCACCAGCTTGGTTGGTGGGCGTCGGTCACGCTCCGCTTGAGCCGGCCCAGCCTGCGAGTTGTGGCTTGGGCGGTGGCGGTGCGTGCAGTCGGTGTGCCGCGGCTGGAGGAGGTCACCGCGGACGCAGCCCCGGGGGGCGCGTTCGACGCGGTGAATCGCGGTGGAGCAGCAGGCGCGGCGGCACGGGCGGTAGGACGTGCAGTGGGGCGCACGTAGGCCGATGCAGCGGCGGGGCGAGTAACACTCGCGGGAGCGCGTGGTGCGGGCTCGGGCTCGCGTACTGCTGGCTCGGTGTCGCGCACTATGACACGCGCAGTGGGCGCGGGTGCGCGCGCTTGCGACGCGCGTCCAGTGTTCGCGATGGATGCGGGTCCCGGGGCCTGGATCGGCACCGGACGGAACGCAGATGGTCGCACGGCTACGGCGTGCGGCTGGCTCGGCGAGGGCACCGGCGCAGCGCGGGCAAGCGCCGACGACGTCGACGGGCTGGACGCAGCTGCCGCCGTGCTTGATCCGGCTCCCGTTGTGGTTGTGGTCCTCTTCATACCAGACTTCTTCTTCTCCTCACTGCGAGGAGGAGGGGGTCCAGTCAGCGCTGCACCGGGCGCCGCGCCGCCGATATTCGGCAACGAGACCGCCCGGTCCAGCCCTGGAAGAGGCTCCTGGTGGCTGGCGTCACCGCGTCCTAACGAGCCGCGGGAGCCAGGCTTCGGCATCTTCTTGATTGAGACTTTCACTTGGTATGTGAAGTCGCGACCGCAGCGGTGCTCTAAGCACCGGGCATCGAAGGTGACTCCTCCTGTGCTCGCACTAGTGCCAGGCACTTGCGCGAACACAGGGAAAGTAAGTTAAAACGGCGGTCCGATCGACAAAGTTTTTGTCCAGGTACCCCCAAATGTTGACACAATTGGAACGAAAAACTTTCCACAGCAACGATCGTAGCGCTAGAGACGTCCGATCAGTGCGGATCACTGGCGATACTCTGACGAGCTTACTGAGTGCACGCTCTTTTATAGGACTATGTCCCCACTTTGCAATCCCTCCACAACTCTGTCCGTTGGCGCACGGAAGTGCGTCACGCGTTTACTTGATACAAAAAATGTGCTAAATTAAGTAAGAATTACATTACAAAGTAATCAAATAATCTAAATATATAAAAGAAGAAACTGACTGACTGACTGACTGATTGACTGACTGACTGACTGACTGACTCATCTATCAACGCACAGCCCAAACCGCTGGGTCTACAGATTCCAAATTTGGCAAGTAGGTTCCTTAGGTAGTCTAGGGGTGCACTAAGAAAGGATTTTTCAAAATTCATCCCCTAAGGGGGTTAAACGGGGCTCCAAAGTTTGTATGGGGAAACAAGATTAGTTAGACTATTTTATTCGAAACTTCATAGGAGTGCTCCTATTGATAAATGAGTAGAAACGGGTTTCAGGGTTTTTCAGAATTCAACCCCTAAGAGGGGGAAATGGGGTGGCAAAGTATAAAAATCAATGCACTGCCCAAACCGCTGAGTCTAGAGATTCCAAATTTGGCAAGTAGGTTCCTTATGTGGTCTAGGGTTACACTAAGAAAGGATTTTTCAAAATTCAACCCCTAAAGGGGCTAAACGGGGCTCCAATGTTTGTATGGGTAAAACAAGATTGGTTAGACTATTTTATTCGAAACTTCACAGGAGTGCTCCTATTGATAAATGAGTAGAAACGGGTTTCGGATTTTTTCAGAATTCAACCCCTAAGAGGGGGAAATGGGGTGGCAAAGTATAAAAATCAATGCACAGCCCAAACCGCTGAGTCTAGAGATTCCAAATTTGGCACAAAGGTTCTTTATGAGGTTTAGGGGTGCATTAAGAAAGGATTTTTCAAAATTAACCCCCTTAGGGGTTGGAACGGGAGTCCAAAGATTACATGGGGAAATAAGATTAGTTAGACTACTTTATTCGAAACTTAACAGGAGTACTCCAATCAATAAATGAGTTAACATTTGTGTTTCAGGTTTTTTCAGAATTCAACCCCTATAGGGGGAAATGGGGTAACAAAGCCTGAAATTCAACATAGGTATTGTTTTTATAGTAAACTGGGTCGGGTGTATTACAAAAACAACGATTTTAAGATTTAGTGTGGCGGACCTGAAATACAATCATTCCCTGTTGGGGTGCGATGGGGTTGAAATGTCTAAAAATCAATATGGGTGTCTATACCAAGATTATCAGGGGCGCTGATTACGAAAATGGCATTTATTTTGAGATCCAGAAGATGGCGGATTCGACTTCTATACAGTGTTATTGTTGATTTATTGTGATGATTGTGATAACGATGACAATGATTGTTATAATGATGCTGATGATTATGATGATGATGATTGTGATTACGATGAAGATTGTGATAATAATGATTGTGATTAAGATGATAATGATTGTGATTACGATGATAATAATTGTAGTAACGATGATTGTGATTACGATGATAATAATTGTAGTAACGATGATTGTGATTGTGATAGTGATTTTGATGGTGATTGTGATGGTGATTGTGATAGTGACGGTGATTGTGATGGTGATTGTGACAGAGATGGTGATTGTGATAATGACGAAGATGATTGTGATTACGATGATAATGATTGTGATAACGAGGATAGTGATTGTGAATGTGATAGTGGGTGTGATTGTGTTAATGATGGTGATTGTGATAGTGATGGTGATTGTGATAATGATTGTGGTTGTGATAGTGATGGCGATTGTAATCATGATGATCGTGATTACAATGATAATGATTGCGATTACGATGACATAGATTGTGATAACGATGATGGTGATAGTGATTGTGATAGTGATTGTGATAGTGATTGTGATAGTGATTGTGATAGTGATTGTGATAGTGATTGTGATAGTGATTGTGATAGTGATTGTGATAGTGATTGTGATAGTGATTGTGATAGTGATTGTGATAGTGATTGTGATAGTGATTGTGATAGTGATTGTGATAGTGATTGTGATAGTGATTGTGATAGTGATTGTGATAGTGATTGTGATAGTGATTGTGATAGTGATTGTGATAGTGATTGTGATAGTGATTGTGATAGTGATTGTGATAGTGATTGTGATAGTGATTGTGATAGTGATTGTGATAGTGATTGTGATAGTGATTGTGATAGTGATTGTGATAGTGATTGTGATAGTGATTGTGATAGTGATTGTGATAGTGATTGTGATAGTGATTGTGATAGTGATTGTGATAGTGATTGTGATAGTGATTGTGATAGTGATTGTGATAGTGATTGTGATAGTGATTGTGATAGTGATTGTGATAGTGATTGTGATAGTGATTGTGATAGTGATTGTGATAGTGATTGTGATAGTGATTGTGATAAAGATTGTGATAGTGATTGTGATAGTGATTGTGATAGTGATTGTGATAGTGATTGTGATAGTGATTGTGATAGTGATTGTGATAGTTATTGTGATAGTGATTGTGATAGTGATTGTGATAGTGATTGTGATAGTGATTGTGATAGTGATTGTGATAGTGATTGTGATAGTGATTGTGATAGTGATTGTGATAGTGATTGTGATAGTGATTGTGATAGTGATTGTGATAGTGATTGTGATAGTGATTGTGATAGTGATTGTGATAGTGATTGTGATAGTGATTGTTATAGTGATTGTGATAGTGATTGTGATAGTGATTGTGATAGTGATTGTGATAGTGATTGTGATAGTGATTGTGATAGTGATTGTGATAGTGATTGTGATAGTGATTGTGATAGTGATTGTGATAGTGATGGTGATTTTGATGATAATAATAAATTGTGATTATTATGAAATTTGGCACATACATAGTTTATAACCTGGATTAACATGTAGGATACTATTTATCCCTTTATTATAATTCAGTGGGACAATTACCGAACTTTACGCGGGCGAAGCCGCGGGCAACAGCTAGTCTAAATATATAAAAGAAGAAACTGACTGACTGACTGACTGACTGACTCATCTATCAACGCACAGCCCAAACCGCTGGGTCTACAGATTCCAAATTTGGCAAGTAGGTTCCTTAGGTAGTCTAGGGGTGCACTAAGAAAGGATTTTTCAAAATTCATCCCCTAAGGGGGTTAAACGGGGCTCCAAAGTTTGTATGGGGAAACAAGATTAGTTAGACTATTTTATTCGAAACTTCATAGGAGTGCTCCTATTGATAAATGAGTAGAAACGGGTTTCAGGGTTTTTCAGAATTCAACCCCTAAGAGGGGGAAATGGGGTGGCAAAGTATAAAAATCAATGCACTGCCCAAACCGCTGAGTCTAGAGATTCCAAATTTGGAAAGTAGGTTCCTTATGTGGTCTAGGGGTGCACTAAGAAAGGATTTTTCAAAATTCACCCCCTAAGGGGGTTAAACGGGGCTCCAAAGTTTGTATGGGGAAACAAGATTAGTTAGACTATTTTATTCGAAACTTCACAGGAGTGCTCCTATTAATAAATGAGCAGAAACGGGTTTCAGAGTTTTTCAGAATTCAACCCCTAAGAGGGGGAAATGGGGTGGCAAATTATAAAAATCAATGCACAGCCCAAACCGCTGGGTCTACAGATTCCAAATTTGGCAAGTAGGTTCCTTATGTGGTCTAGGGGTGCACTAAGAATGGATTTTTCAAAACTCACCCCCTAAGGGGGTGAAACGGGGCTCTAAAATTTGAATGGGGAAACAAGATTAGTTAGACTATTTTATTCGAAACTTCATAGAAGTACTCCTATTGAGAAATGAGTAGAAACGAGTTTCAGGGTTTTTCAGAATTCAACCCCTAAGAGGGGGAAATGGGGTGACAAAGTCTAAAAATCAATGCTCAGCCCAAACCTCTGAGTCTAGAGATTCAAAATTTGGCAAATAGGTACTTTATGAGGTTTAGGGGTGCTTGCAACAGCGCCGAAATAAATCAGACTGTAAACAAGTGATATTTACCATGTGAAAAACGGGATACACAATGCCACAATGTTTTTAGTGTTAATGACAATCAGTGACGGTTACTTTTTGAAATGCAAAACAAAGACTATCGTTTACAAATTCTTAAAACCTAGCCAGTGAATAGCAAGATAGTGTTGTGGACCAGTTTAAAGAATTGTTCAGTGCCAAATTCGTGTACGTTGTACGTCATTAACCTGAGTAGTGACAAACAAAAGAAAAATATGCGCACTGACGCAGGTTACAAGATACGTTAGAAGTTTTCATCGTAACTACCAATCAAGTGTCGCGCATGCGGCAAACAAGAACAAACAAGCGGATTTTTGGACGAAGACGACCGCCGTCAAGAAGCCGTTACCTGTGCCGGCTGCTACAGGCGTTGGGCGGCGACCGCAGGCCAGCAGCAGCTCACTGATGTGCTTCAAGTGTGGCACTCCGGGCCACATCGCCAGTCGCTGCGCAGCAGGCCAGCGCTGATCCAGTGCTGCTGTACTGGTCGAGAAGTGAGTCGACCTTTGCATCATCCAGCCGGAACATGAAAGTACTTTGGTGAGTCGTTTTCATTTTGTTATGACTCTGGAGCAGAGTGCCAATTCTGTTTAGTCTGTCTAAGAGTGAGCATATTTATCCTGTCGTTGCTATAACTGGTGTAGTTCAAGGTTCAGTGAATGGTAATTCGAAGATTTTAGCCTGTGTGAGAAAGATCCCCGATCACAAAGTTCCTCGAGAATTAGATGTCATAGTTGATGACAGTAGTAGTGAGACCAAATCTGATTACGAAAGGCTTGTACACTCATACTCGAAACTTTAGACCGCACCACATGAGTGACATGTGGCGATGGGTCAGGTAGACAGCACCTCATGAGTAACATGATGGCGATGGGTCTGTTATCTGTTGGACCGCACCTCATGAGTAACATGATGGTGATGGGTCTGTTATGAGTTAGACCGCACCTCGTGAGTAACACGTGGCGATGGGTCTGTTGGACTGCACCTCATGAGTAACATGTGGCGATGGGTCTGTAGGGAATCGTTGGTGCGATTTCTGTCTGTGTTGGTGCACAGAGCGCTTATCAAAGTTTTATGAGTTGAGTTTGCATTGCCTAAGAATTTTGGTAAAGAGTAACAGAATTGTTAGAATTTCTGTGTTGTAACTTTTTGATCGGACCTTTTACAATGTTGATCGGACCTTTTGCAATGAGAGAGCAGGCATCGCGCAATATAGTTGAAAGTTCCAATTATGACAGACTGCGAAAAATAACTGACGTTGACATGCTCGTAGGTGACAATGACGAGACTAGCCATGACGAAAATGATAACGCTGACGAGACTAGTTAAGTAACAAGTAGTCCACTTAACATTTTGAGTACCCAGCATAGTAAGAGTTTTCTTATAATCTCATTTTCTAAGCTAAACTAACTATGATGATTTTAATTGTTTTGATTTTAATGGATTCACTGTTTACAAGTACAATGCTTTCGATGGACTGAAAGCATACCCGATGGACTGGGTATTGTTGTGGCCGCATCAGAAGCGCCGGAGCATGTAAGAGGTGCACGTTGACTGCTTTTTATGTGCAGTATACTCTTTGCGAGGAGTAGCACTTACGCGGCTGAGATGGTTAGCTTCTGACGATGGGTTCACATTTTACGTTGTGAGTAGGATGTTATTGGGCATTCTACCACACCGCGACAAGCGAGCGAAGCGAGTGAAGTCGCATCAGGTGGGGTTTTAACATTTTTGTGAATGATATGTTAAAAACACTAGTTCAGCGGCTATTCCACCCGTTGGAATAGGTATGAATTCCTGCATTTTGCTGTAAAATACTGGTTTGGTGTCTATTCCAATAAAATCTCATTTGCTTCCGTTTGGGTTGATTCCTGCAAACCTAACGTTACCGTTATGTAACTAAACTAAACTCTTTTAACAGGAAAGGTGAATAGCTTATAAATAATTCTTCGCAGTGATTTAACGCTACATTCGATTCTAGCCATTGCAGTAAGAAGGTTGCATTTCGTATCACGAAACTAAATACATATAACTAAGTTAACTACAATGCATGACTCAGAGAAGTCTGTTATAAAAGATATTTGTAAACTTATCATGAGGAATTCGAGCGGCGAGGTTATATTTATACAAGATTTGCAAACTGATAAAAAAAATACAGATAACGGTTCATCAAAACATCAGGACAGGTATACAGCCCAATCAGAAGATTTGTTCTACCAACAGATGCTTGATTGGCTAAAATCAAACAATCGCTATCTTATATTGAAGGACAGCCATGGTGATGTTCGTACATTTGTTCGAGTCAGCGACAATGAGTTATAAAATGTCAATGTAAAAAATTACAAAATAACATTAGTTATATTTGAGAGTAAGTGGGGACAAAAGTCATAACGACGTATAAATGTCTATGTAATTGCTTAATTGACCCATTATTGATATTATAACCGTTTCAATGAGTCACCATGAAATTTGTCAAACAACCACAATCGTTACATGTAAACAAACTCTGCGTTCAGTCTCAGGAAACTGGTTTTCGTCATGGAGAATTATTACCTAAATCCATACGATGCATCATTTGCGAGCCGTCAAATTGTGGAAAAACCAATTTATTAGTTGGACTTCTTATACATGAGAATGGATTAAGATTTCAAAATGTTTATGTTTACTCGAAAACCTTGCAACAACCCAAATACGTTTTTTTAGAAAAAGTCTTGCAACAAGTACCAGGCATTTCGTTTCAGAAATATCATGAAAATGAGCTAGTACTGAGTGTTCAGACCGCAAAACCAAATTCTGTAATTGTATTTGATGATGTTGCTTGTGAAAATCAAAGTAATATGCGTGATTATTTTGCAATGGGGAGACACAAATTCATTGATTGTTTTTATCTAAATCAGACGTATAGTAAAATCCCTAAGCAATTAGTAAGAGACAACGCAAACCTAATCGTACTTTTTAAACAAGATGAAAGAAATATGAGACATGTTTATGAAGAACATGTCAACACTGACATGACATGGATTGAGTTTCGTGAAATGTGTTCAAAAATATGGAATAAACCTTTCAATTATGTTGTAATTAATAAAGATTGTTCCAAAAACAAAGGATGTTATAGAAGTAAATTTGATACGTTTGTAGTCTTTGACTAAAATCACGAATACATATATTATATAAGGATATTTCCTGCCTGACATTATTATTCACCTTACAACGCTAAATCAATTACGACCTATTTTACTTATATGGAAAAATCATTGAAACGACAAATTGTTGATGCAGCAGAAGCTGTGAAGATAAAAGTACGAAAAATGAGAGATGCTGAGATTAATAATAAACAAGCACTGGAATCTGTTTTCAAACCTGTAACAGAACCTCTCAACCTAATTGCTAATGCTAGTAAGCAAACTCCTCTCCTGCATGCTAGTGATGATTTTGCTGATGGTTCGTTTATCAACGAAACTGGTACCGCAGGAAGTAATATTAATAATGACGATGAAGATAAATATGAATCCGATATCAACAGTGACTCTTCTTATGAATCAGTCGTTGAAAGGAATCAAGACGGTGATACGTCATCCTGGTCAGAGTCTTCAGAAGCGTTGGTAGATATTCCGTTTGGGGTTAGAGCAGACAGCGGGAAACTGATGTTAGGTTCTGCTTGCATAACGATCAACGATCAATACATCACCGTAGTTGGACATAAATACCGAAATACTCCTGGCTTAAAACAGTTATTGCTTAAGAAAGATGTAGACCTAAGCTTGGTTACAGATAGTGATATGCAAAATTATAAGTCGATGCTACTTGATACAAATGCCCATCGTCGAGACTATGAGCCAAGTAAGCCAATAAAAAGTAACAAAGGACAAAAATATTTGCAAGTTATAAAACCACTTTTTAATCTGAAGAATGCAGTTCAGGGAAAAGGTCTACCGTTATTAAAAAAGTGGAGAAAAAACGTAGATTTCGTGTATTGGGATGATCCCAATGAATTAGTGGAAAGGTTAAAATTATTAATTGCATCTAGAGATGCTGGCAACACAGGATTAGATAATGAAATTATATCCATCATTGAAGAATTACGTGAAAGTAAAGTTATAAATAAATAATTATTTAATAATGTGTTTATTTTTCTATCAACCTCTCGCAACAATACACCTTAAACATGAACGTAGACAAATTCGGACACTACATTCACAAAAGAATTCGTTTATCAGAGTTATTTGAGTTTAATGAGAATGCATTGTTAAAATCAGAAAACGGAGATTTTGATTTAAAAACATCAAGACTGAGAGGAATTAGAACCCCAGAAGAGGCAGACGATGCTGTGAACAAGGATTATGTAGATCGATTGAATGCTAACACGTTAAAAGAATTAAATAATCTGGCTGTAAACAAGGATTATGTAGATCGATTGAATGCAAATATGTTGAAAGACTTTAATACTCTGATTGGTAAATTGCGTTCTCAAATAATAAAAGATGCAAAGGATACAGTTCAAACTACTTTAAAAGCAAGGATACCTGAGGTTTCAACTCATTTCCAAGATAAGTTCTACACTAAAGCAGAGGTAGATAAATTACTGCAAAAAACTTCGTAATGACAAAACAGCAAATTGTAAATGAAATACACAAAGCGGCAAGAAGAAATTTCCTTCGACGTTCTGTTATTCTGAAAGGAATCCATGACTTATGGCAAGCAGAATTGATGGACATGCAAAACCTTAAAAAGTACAACAAAGGTTTCAATTTCATCTTAGTAGTGATTGACTGTTTCTCAAAGTATGCCTGGGCTGAACCGTTAAAATCGAAAAATAAATTTGAGGTTACTCGTGCATTCGAACATATACTGCTTAGTAGTCGCAGTAATCCTGTTAACTTACAAACTGACATGGGGACAGAATTTTATAACATCACTTTTCAAACGCTTATGAAAAAGCACAACATTAACCATTACTCATCGTTTTCTACTAAAAAAGCATCAATTGTAGAGAGACTGATTAGAACTGTAAAAAATAAATTATATAAATATTTTAGTCTCAATGGAAGCTATAAGTGGTTAGGTCTACCATTGAAAGATATATTGGAGAGATATAACAACACAAAACATCGCACTATTCAATTTAAACCAGTTAATGTAAACAAAAGCAATGAACAAGTAATCAAAGAAAATATAAAAAAAATAAACAAACATGAATTAGTTCAGCGAAAGCCTAAATTCAAAGTTGGTGATTGTGTTCGTATAAGTAAATACAAACATAATTTTGAGAAAGGTTACACTCCTAATTGGTCGACTGAATTATTTATTGTAAAAAAGGTAAATAATACTTTACCAGTGACTTATCACATAGAAGATCAACGGAAGCAAAACATATTACGAACAAGAACTGCAAAGATCTAATTATCCTGATGTTTATTTGATAAAAAAGGTTTTGAAAAAGAAAGGAAATAAATTGTATGTCAAATGGTTAGGTCTAAACAGTGCAGAAAACAGTTGGATTGAAAAGGCAGCAATAATGGACTAAAATATTATATAACCATTTTTCATTTAAAATCTGATCATTATAAATTGAATAATGCAAGGAGGTGGAATAATTAACAGCGTAATTAATAATCTACCATTCGAAGTTCATTTGCCAGGATACAACTATTGCGGACCAGGAACCAAACTTCACAAACGCTTAGCGCGAGGTGACCGAGGTGTAAATAAACTAGACGAAGCTTGCATGCAACACGATATTGCGTATACAAACCATACAGATTTATCAAATCGTCATAAAGCCGATCTAGAACTACTTAACATGGTTAAACAAAGACTTAAATCAAAAGATGCAGGGAAAGGTGAAAAACTAAGCTCTTGGCTAGTGTGCAAAATTATGAAAGCGAAACTAAAGTCTGGATCCGGCATTAAATCATTTAAACACTTAGTTTCAAAAATAAAATCAAAAATTAAGAAACTCAAATGCAAAGATAGTAAGACTTTGATAAAAGCAGCTTACTTAGCCGCAAAAAAGTTATTTCCAAACATTCATCATCGAATTCGAGTACCCCGAGTAATACCCATACCAAAGACTGGAGGAGTTCTACCTTTAATTCCAATTTTCGCTGGTTTGTCGGCCTTAGGAAGTTTAGTTGGCGGAGCAGCAGGAATTGCAAAAACCGTTAATGACTACAAAGCAAGCAAACAAAATTTGCAAGAAACAGATCGACATAATAAAGCTATGGAGGCTTTAGTGTTGGGCAAGGGTTTATACATTAAGCTGTATAAAAGTGGTAAAGGATTGTTTATAACATCTTCAAAAAACCGGCCAAGTGCGAGTCGGACTCGCGCACGAAGGGTTCCGTACCATTATCAATACATTAGACAAAACAGCAAAAAAATCACGTTTGTTGTATGGGAGCCCCCCTTAAATATTAGTTTTATCCTGTTTTTAGTATTTGTTGTTATAGCGGCAACAGAAATACATTATCTGTGAAAATTTCAACTGTCTAGCTGTCACGGTTCATGAGATACAGCCTGGTGACAGACAGACGGACAGACGGACAGATGGACAGACGGACAGACAGCGAAGTCTTAGTAAAAGGGTTCCGTTTTTACCCTTTGGGTACGGAACCCTAAAAACTGAAAAATATGCTACCCAATCGCCCTCTAACTAATGTAGACATCCGAAAGTATTCAAGAGACATTCCATATTTTCGTGGGGTCTACATGAAGGATCGACTACCTCGGAAGCCGAAACCCATTGAATGTGGTATCGTTAACTTAGACGATTCTAAGAACGAAGGAACGCATTGGGTAGCTTATGTTAAAGTATACAATATACTTTACTTTCACTGTGAATACTTTGATAGCTATGGAAATTTAAAACCTCCAATGGAGTTGATGCAATATTTCAAAAATTGTAATGTTTTTTATAACTACACAAGATATCAAAAATTTAACACAGTCAATTGTGGACATTTATGTTTAAACTATTTGTGGACTTTTTGGAATAAAAATGTAATATAAAATATAAGCTTTTCTTTCATTTCAATCATTTGCAAGATGTCGCTCACTTTGTCGATTACTGGAGACTCATCAGTGTTAACTACATACTTTCCTAATACGTTGCAACTAGATGGAGAGTATGAGTGTGCATTATTGCACTTTTCAACATTTAATTCTATTCCAAACATTGATAAAAGTAATAATAAGTTCTATTATGGCTTAAACGAAGTTATTGAACTGCCAGAGGGTACTTATGAGTTGCAACATATCAGCGATTATTTAAAATCCGAAATAAAAGATGCAGTGATCAAACTACGGTGCAATATACTTTAAAAACTACAATATTCTGTACAAAAGACATTAATTTGACCAAAGAAGACTCTTTTAGAAGACTATTAGGATTTAAGAAACAGATCTTGAAAGCAAATAAATGGCATGTGTCACAGTCTCCAGTCAACATTCTACCTACGACCGTAGTCAGGATTGAATGTGATATTGTAAGCGGTTCATATCTAAACGGTGAACCAAGTCATATTATTCACGAATTTGCACTTAATGTGCCAACTGGATACAGGATCATAGAAATCCCGAAGAACGCAATATACTTTCCAATCAATCATAACAATATAAGCTGCATATATATCAGGCTGCTAGATATAAATAAACGAATAATCAATTTACGTGGTGAAGAAGTGCAGGTATATCTGCATCTTAGAAGAAAAACATGATTGACTACAATAAAAATGTGTCTCAACAAGTAAAGAATATCAGTTCTACTCGAGCTACCTATCAAATAAGACCTCTCTCTAAGAAGAAAATAAAATTAACTAAAGACAATAAAGCATTCCTTAGAGCGATCGGATTGTTAAAATGAATATCTTGGACGTTTTAACCGCACCAACTTACGATAACACTATAGAAGGAATTGAATTTCATTCCTACAAGCCCTATGTAACGAGTTTCAACAGGAACGATGAAATCCGCATACCTATCAACCAACAGGACTTGTACATATTACCATCAGCTTAAAATAAAACGACTTGTTTCGAGAACGAATTCAAGCAACCAACTTTATTCACAGATAAAACAAAGATATACAAAACAAGTACATACTACCACGTTGCTGGCGCTAGTAGTCTTATATTTTGACATTTACAACACTCCCACTCAAAATATATTTTATCTAAAAAAACAAAATCATACAGCTAACTAAACTTTAACAATGCCCAAAGCATTCATAAATTTATAATGCTTTACTCTACTCAAACCTTTTGTAAGTAAATCTGCTGGCATGTCTGATGTACATAAATAAATAATTTGAACAATATTATTTCTTATCATTTCTCTGCTAAAGTGGTATCGAACATCGATATGTTTAGTTCTATTATGAAATACAGGATTTATTAAAAGTTTCTGAGCACTTTGGCTGTCATTATATAAAGTAATTTTATACATTTTCCTAGTAACCTCATATTGTAAGTTTCTCAAGAACACTGCCTCTTTACAGGCTTCTGAAATCGACACATATTCTGCCTCTGTGCTAGAAAGAGCAATACATTTTTGTTTACTACAACTCCATGATATGACAGCTCCCGACAAAGTAAAACAAAAACCTGTATAGGATCTCCTATCATTAATATTGCTACCACAGTCAGCACCTACAAAACCCTCTATATTAACAATATCAGTTTTATAATATTTCAAACCTACAGTTTTAGTTTTCTTTAAATATCTTAGTATTCTTTTAGCACAAATCCACTGCTCTTCATTATTACAATTATTAAATTGACTAAGATATGACACTGGATAAGCAATATCAGGACGAGTAAGGACTGCTAAATACATTAAGCAACCGATAAGGTGCTGATAGGGATTTTGACAACTAGAATTACTTTCTTTCTTACTCTTTAAATTAGCTTCCATCGGAGTATCCACTGTCTTACATTCTGTCATGTTGAATCTACTTAATAATTGATCAATATACTTTTCCTGACTTAAAGTAACAGTGCTATTTTGCTCATCAAAATTAACTGACATGCCTAGACATTCTTTAACACATCCTAGGTCTTTTATTACAAAATTATTACTCAACATGTCTTTAAGATGTTTCATTTCTTTTTTATCGTTTGAGAATACAAAAAAATCATCAACATACAATGTTACCATGGTTTTACTATTACCAACAATTTTTGTATACAAACATGGTTCATATTTAGACTTAGAATAGCCATCTGAAAACATACAGTTATCTACCTTTTTATGCCATGCTCGGGATGCCTGTTTAAGTCCATATATAGCCTTTTTTAGTTTAAGTACTTTTTTGTCACTAGAACATACAAAACCCATAGGTTTTTGCATATATATAGATTCATCCAGGTCCCCATTCAAAAAGGCTGTTTTAACATCCAGATGTATTACATCTAAATTTAATTGAACCGACAATGCAAATAATAGTCTCAATGTAGTATGTCGAACTACCGGAGAAAATGTTTCTTCATAGTCCACACCATACTTTTGTGTACACCCTTTAGCCACCAACTTTGCCCGATAACGCACATTATTGTCATTGTCACATTTCTTTTTCAGAACCCACTTACACTTAACAATAGTACCATCACTTGGAGCATCAACAACTTCCCATGCGTTGTTGTCTTCAAAGCTTTGCAATTCTTCCTTTACAGCCTGCTCCCAGTGCTCCCTCTCTGGTCCCTGAAGTGCTTCTTCTAAAGTTAACTCAATGCTGTCTGGTTCACTTTGTTCAGCACACATATACCCAAATCTGTCTGGTTTTTTCCTTTCTCTTACTTGTCTCCTTTTTATATCTGGGTCTATGTCAGATATCTCAAACTCCTCACTTGGCACATAAGTCTCATCAGTTTTGCCAGTGCTATCTACAGAGGCAAATGAGTCATCCAGCTCACTGTTATTGCCTGACAAATCTCCCACTGGATTCTGACATACTGGAGTTTCTTCTAGCTTCACATCTGTCTCTTCCACATCAATAAGACTCTCTTGATGAGGATTATTTTCTATAATAATTACATCTCGACTGGTTGTGATTGCCCGTGTTACAGGATTATACACTCTATATCCTTTAACATCCTCGGGATAGCCTACTAGAATACACTTTTCAGATTTCTTGTCCCATTTGTGTCTTTTCTCCTTTGGTATGTGCTTCATGACAGTGCTGCCAAAGATTCTAATGTGACTTAGGTTCGGCTTAGTGCTTGTCCATAACTCATATGGTGTACGATTATTCAGTCCAGTTTTCACAATTCGATTCTGTAAATATACAGCAGTATTAACGGCTTCCGCCCAAAATTTCTTGCTAAGTTTTGATTCAAACAAAAGACATCTGGCTTTCTCTATGATCGTTCTATTCATACGCTCACTAAGCCCATTTTGTTCAGGCGTGTAGGGGTTAGACTTTTGATGAATTATTCCCATTGTCTTTAAATAATTATCAAAATCATGATTACAAAACTCTCCGCCATTATCACTACGAAGTATTTTAATTTTATTTGCCGTTAAATTCTCAACTTTTGCTTTATATTCTTTAAAACATTGAAGAGCCTCGTTCTTATTCTTTAAGAAATAAACATAGGTCATGCGGCTGTAGTCGTCAACAAAAAGAAGAAAGTACCTTGATCCTCCAAGATAAACATTTTCCATGGGCCCGCAGATGTCACTGTGTACTACATTCAGTAACTCAGTACTCCTGTTGCCTTCATGAGCAAAAGGCAAGCGACTTTGTTTTCCTTCACAGCACACAACACAGTTCATCTTGCTAATGTCAGCCTTCTCATCAAACATGACTCCTTCTACAGCATTCTGCATTTTATTCATGTAGTTACTATTGACATGGCCCAATCTACGGTGCCATACCTCTGGAGACTCGACCACTGAAGCCAATAAACAAGTTGGGGTATTTAATTTATACACACCGTTTATGATTGACGCGGTAGCAACTAAAGCGTTCTGCTTATTAAATATCTGACAACCGTCGTTAGTGAAATGAACCTTATTTCCCTGCCTTATCAATTGGCTTACTGACAAGAGGTTCGTCGTCAAGTTCGGCACACACAAAACTTTTTCTATTGTTACGTCATAATCACATTCCTCAGTTGACGTCGTGATTCTAACATTACCGCTACACAGCACTGGTAATTTGTTATGGTTAGCTACCATAATTTCATTTGTAAATCCTGAATAACACGCATCGATCACCCAATGTTGATTTGTTGTCAAATGTGAACTGGCACCTGAGTCAACATACCAGTCACTTTTATGAAAATTTCCATGGAAAAACACGGCACTGAATGCATTAGTAGATTTCTTTTCACTTTCATTCATTTTCTTTGAAGATTCTTCTGTGTTTTTGCACTGCTTGCGATAGTGACCATATTGATTACACCGATAACATTTGACGTTTGATTTTCCATTGACACATGTCGATTTCTGCGCACTCGCCGCGCCATCTTTCCGAACCACAGACTTGTTATTTTTCTTATGTTGGTTACGGAAACATGCCAACGCATTATTCACATTACTACATTCCGGTTCCATGTCCATCAATTTTGCTTTAATGGCGTCCGTTGTAATAGACATTCCAGCATGTTCGATGGCCATTATCATGGGCATATATTTTTCACTTAATCCAGCCAGCATGATAGAACCAATCCACTCGTCACTTATTCCAAATCCCGTTCCCGCCAATTTCTGACCCGCTTCAACAATTTGTGTTACATACGACGTCATCGATGAGCAATTTTCAAGTCGGATAGATATAAGATTCCTCAAAAGGCTGATTTTTCTTGTAAATCCTGAGTCATCAAATAAATTTCTCAATTTTTCCCACAGCTCCTTCGATGTACTGACGCTCTTTATGTGAACGTATATTGACGGATCTATTGTTAAAATCAATTTGGCTTTAGTTCTCGCATCTTCTGCAGCTTCTGGTAACACGTTCGGTTCTGGTTTTATGCACTTAACCATTCCCTCTAATATCAGAAAATTCTCTGCTGCGAATGACCACTCGCTATAGTTCTCGCGACCCTTTAACTTGGGTACGCTAACTAAATAACTTGAGTTAGACGCCATGATGCTTTATTCAAAGTCCAGGTTATGATTAACTCACAGTTTATTTCCACCACGCACTATTTAGTCTAATCACACTGTCTATTGTCCACCTTACTGATAATTCTGACAATAAACGCGATAAATAGTTTTTTCACTTTGATTTTTATGAGTCTGGGCCCATAACCTAAAATAAAACGACTTGTTTCGAGAACGAATTCAAGCAACCAACTTTATTCACAGATAAAACAAAGACATACAAAACAAGTACATACTACCACGTTGCTGGCGCTAGTAGTCTTATATTTTGACATTTACAACACAGCTAGCACCCTATATTTGGAACGAACTGTTATCGTTACCAAAAAAGATACGAAGGACAAAGCTACTAGTGTCAATTTTACGAACAATGCTTTACTCTACTTGTTCCAAGATATTAGGTATGAGCTAAATGGAGTGGAGATTGATAAAATAAAAATGCAGGTTTAACAACAACCATGAAATCATTAATTTCAATGAACGAAAGTGAATCAAAAATGTCTAATGCCTGGGGTTGGAATATTGATGGCATAAAAAATATTGATGGAGGAAGGTTTTCTGCTTCTATACCACTACGTAACGTCCTCGGTTTTGCTGAAGATTTTAAAAAAGTCGTGATAAATAGCAGACATGAACTGATCTTGTTACGAAGTAACACTAATTTGAACGCTGTAAAACTTAATACAGGTGAAGTAGTGGATGATGTTCAGATCAACAAAATCATATGGCACGTACCACATGTTAAAGTATCAGACAAAGAAAAAATTGGTTTATTAAAAGTCTTAGAAAAAGATCGTCCACTTCAAATGATATACAGAAATTGGGATCTGTACGAATATCCAGCTTTGCCTAAAACTACAAAACATACCTGGTCTATCAAAACTTCATCTCAAATAGAAAAACCAAGATACGTCATTATTGGTCTACAGACAAATAGAAAAAACAATGCAAGTTCTGACATGTCTCAATTCGATCACTGTCATGTTCGAGACGTAAGAGTGTATCTCACTTCAACCTATTTTCCATAAGAAAACTTAAATGTGAGTTTTGCTAATAACAGAATCGGTTTATTATACGAGCAATACATCAGATTTCAACAGTCGTATTACGGACGTCGCTCGGAGCCCATTCTAAGCGAGAAACAATTTAGAGATTTAGCACCGCTGTTTGTAGTCGATTGCTCTAGACAAGCAGATAATCTAAAGACAGGTCCGGTTGTGGATGTGAGAGTAGAAATTGAGAGTGATTCAGAGATTCCAGATCAAACTTCAGCATACTGTCTCATTCTGAACGATTGCATTGTTGAATACAAACCAGTAAGTAACATTGTTAAGAAGATATCATGAAGTACCTTATAGTTGAACTCCAAGGATTTAAAGATTCTAGAAATAATTTTATTATAAAAGAATTGACCATTGCAAGTCAGGATCATACACAGACGTTCTTGGTAAAACCACCATATCCATTCCATTACCTAACACAAGAAGAAAGAAAACAAGTGAGGTGGATAGAAAGAAATCGAGGAATTTACTGGAGTGAGGGCTACATTGACTACAAAGAGTTTAAACGCGTTATTTTACCATATTTAGAAAATAAAAAAAATATCACAAAGGGTTTGGAAAAAATAAAGTGGATTAAAGAGTTATGTGCAAACTGTGAAGTGATCGATATAGGTGAGAAGGGATGTCCTAATTTTGCGACATTAAAAAAGAAGTTCTGTAAAAATAAAACTGATTTTAATTGTGTGAACCATAGAATTAATTGTGCATTAAATAATGCGGTGTGTATTAGAAAATGGTATGTTGATAATAATATGTCTGTGTTTAATATGCTTTAATTTTAATATGTTCAATTAATAAAAATCTAAATGTACCTACTTTTTGTTTTATTTAAATGTATTTAGGAGAACTAAACAACAAACTTTATATTAGCTCTAATTAGATGAATTGCGATAAGTAAGTATTCTATTAATTTCAAAATATTATAAAAATATAACCTATAATGAGATTCATTTGAGCTAATTTAAAGTGTATGTTTATGTAATGTCAATAAAACATAATTTAAATTATAAACATATTATTTATTTCGTTTTCACGTTATTCACACAATAGTTACTTACACCTATCCTTATTATATATTTATATATGTGACAAAATCTTGATGACCTAAGTAGATACAGTTTAATACACTAGCAGATTAGCAAATAATTTTATAATAAATTCAGAATTTAATACAACAAGTAAAAGTGGACATATATACACAAACATTAGAAACTACTTACTAATAACAATCATCACCACAAAGTTTCTTCGAAATTTTGTTTATTAATGATTGTGTCTCTTCCATAACATAGTCCACCGGTTCACTAACTACATGTTGTGCACTTAACACTACCACCTCCTCATTGTCATTTGAATTTACCACGCTTTCTTGTCGTTCACTAATGTCCAACACTTGTATATGGATCAGTCGTAAACCTTTTTTCTTTTCGTTGTTTATGACGTATGATTGACATAAAGGATGCTCCGATGCTTTGCGTTTTAAGCCCTCCCGTCTTGTTCTAGACTTTTTACTGGCTGCTTCAGGTCTGTGTTGCTCTGGAATATGCCAGCTTAAACTTGGAGTCGGGAAGCCTTGACCATATTGGGAGAACATGATGTCAGGAGAATCACACATTATTGATGACCTGAAAAAAAAAATGTATGATTAGTAATGGTTACAACACTCTAAGAAATAACATTATATTATCTTTAGACATAATACTTACAATTCGTTCCGTTTTTATTGTTTCGTAATGTGACCGCTTGAGCTGGCTGCCTAACGATGTATGTATTTTAATCTTATTATTGTAGCAATTTGATGATGCTTTGGTAATCTGACTCCATAAGTAATGGGCTATGAATCAATTTCATATTCAAACAAGTCGAGACATGATTATGTACCAACTTGATGATGTTTTGGTAATCGGACTCCATAAGTAATGTGCTGTGAATCAATTTCATCTTCAAACAAGTCAAGACATGATTGAATAACTAAGTTGATGATGTTTTGGTAATCTGACTCCATAAGTAATGAGCCGTGAATCAATTTCATCTTCAGACAAGTCGAGACATGAGTTTTTTAGCAAGTTGACGATGTTTTGGTCATCTGACTCCATAAGTAATGGGCTGTGAATCAATTTCATTTTCAAACAAATCGATAGATAATTTTACCAGTGCGTGGTATTAGACATAACACCTGAAATAAGATTAAAACAATCTTACTTTGAATATCATGGTACATGTCCTGATTAGTGTTATATGTCATAGGTACCAGATAGCGCACTGCGCTTTGTCATCAAAAATGGAAATGAAACATATTTAAATTAACCATAAAATATTATTTATTTCTTAGGTAGTAACTAAATACATTGATTATTTTAGTAGGTATTTAATCTGTATCAAACAGTAATTACTTACATAACATACAATTATCAAACAGTAACACAAAATACTATTTATTTCGTAAGTTCCTATTAACTGAAACACAATACTTGATTTAGTAAGTGTTTAATCTATATCAAACAATAGTTACGTACACAACATACAATTTATTTCGTAAGTAGTAACTAAAATACAATTCTTGTTTTATATCAAACAGTGCATAAAATATTTATTTAATGCATTACTTAAATATATTTGCATTACCCCATGCTAAAGTAGATACTTTATCACATAATAGTAACCGTTTATCATCATTGCTTGAAAGTGCTATTTTATTTACATCTTGAGTAAATATTTCATGTTTTATTGACTTTATAAATAACAATTTTTTTTTTTCGAATAACTTCACAATTATACAAAACATTTTTATAATCTATCATATTTAAGTTTTTCGTAACACATGTTTTTGTACCTTTTGCTTTTTTTATTATTTTGTCTGCTGTCTTAATACAGTAAAGCTTTGAACGCAATCCTACAAATTCATTAATAATTTTGCCACCCATTTCATCCTTGAATAGTCCTGGAACCTTCTTGTTAATAATAGGCAAGTTAAATTCATTGTTAGAGTCATAGTTACTGGTATCAATATATTTCAGGAAATGAAGTCTTAAGTCCTTATAAACGTCGTTACTCTGAATATTATAAACTAGACTATCTGTGTCAGTATAACACAATTCAATTCGGTTACCATAAAAAGGTTTTACGATAGTATAGTGAAAATCGTACATGTGAGTCTTAGACAATTCTAATACTGTATACCCTATGTATATTGGTTTATTAAGCATAACGCGCAGAGGCTTTATTTGGATTGCAACTAGATCTTCCGAAAATATTGAGACACTATGAAAATACGGGCTGGATATCAATTTGTCACCACAAGTGACCTTTTTTGTTTTATTGTTTGAATCACTCCACTTATTTACTAACTTACCATCTATGCGATGTTCATTATTTTCTAGAGTCTTTCCAAAAATACTGTTGTTTAATAATTTAAAAAAATCCTGTTCAAACGTGGATTCTGCCTGTTGACGTAGATGAGTATTAATATCGATATATTGCTTGAGATAGCAACTTTGCTTAAATGTAATAGCGCGGTGGATCTTTTTCAAAACCAAACCATGCTTTTTTAAATGTACATAATGAATAACATAATGATATTTATCATACAAATTTGGAACCAGTTTTTTGTTCTTACTACCAGGTGGCAAGCATTTTTCTGGACAAAATGGAAAGTCATTATGCTCCATGTGCAAATTTTCAGGATATATTAAATCTACTTCAAGGATGTAACCGTTTTCTGCAGTATCACTGACATTTATCAAGTTCGATTGTAAAAAATCTATTTCCTGCTTACTCATAAATCTAAAATCGGAATAAGGTAGTGATTGACACATGCTATAGCCGTATAAATTGTTACAATCTAAATAAATAATAAAGGAATTTGGTTTAGTTGGATTGTAAGTATCTAAATATTTATGATTGGCTTTGACATGCCTTTTTGAACACATACAAACACCCCCTCTAATACATTTTTGTATCATTCTAAAAATTTCATGATCACTAATCAATTCTAATTTTACTCCTGTTTTTAAAAGCATTGCATCGAAAGATAGACTTGGTGCTGTAATATAGAATGCAGGATCGAGATTGTAATGCCGCTTACAAGTTTTACGAAAATTTTCAAATATATCAGTTAACAACAGAACATCTGTTTTAAGATATAAATCTGTGTATGTACCCATGTTTTCAATATTAAATTCTGACCAAACCGTTCGAGCGTGCTCATAGTCTTCGTCAGTAATAGATTCATTTGTCAAAGAGTTAAAAAAATATTTTTTTAGGAGGCAAACAGGTGTCTTTATAACGATCCCAATGAGACATCTAAATATATAAAAGAAGAAACTGACTGACTGACTGACTGATTGACTGACTGACTGACTGACTGACTGACTGACTGACTGACTCATCTATCAACGCACAGCCCAAACCGCTGGGTCTACAGATTCCAAATTTGGCAAGTAGGTTCCTTATGTGGTCTAGGGGTGCACTAAGAAAGGATTTTTCAAAATTCATCCCCTAAAGGGGTTAAACGGGGCTCCAAAGTTTGTATGGGGAAACAAGATTAGTTAGACTATTTTATTCGAAACTTCACAGGAGTGCTCCTATTAATAAATGAGTAGAAACGGGTTTCAGGTTTTTTCAGAATTCAACCCCTAAGAGGGGGAAATGGGGTGGCAAAGTATAAAAATCAATGCACAGCCCAAACCGCTGAGTCTAGAGATTCCAAATTTGGCAAGTAGGTTCCTTATCTGGTCTAGGGGTACACTAAGAAAGGATTTTTCAAAATTCAACCCCTAAGGGGTTTAAACGGGAATCCAAAGTTTGTATGGGTAAAACAAGATTAGTTAGACTATTTTATTCGGAACTTCACAGGAGTGCTCCTATTGATAAATGAGTAGAAACGGGTTTCAGGTTTTTTCAGAATTCAACCCCTAAGAGGGGGAAATGGGGTAACAAAGCCTGAAATTCAACATAGGTATTGTTTGGTTTGTTTTATGGTGAATTGGGTCGGGTGTATTACAAAAACAACGATTTTAAGATTTAATGTGGCAGACCTGAAATACTACCATTCCCTGTTGGGGTGCGATGGGGTTGAAATGTCTAAAAATCAATATGGGTGTCGATGCCGAGATTATCAGGGGTGGTGATTACGAAAATGGCATTTATTTTGAGATCCAGATGATAATGATTGTGATTACGAAAATGGCATTTATTTTGAGATCCAGATGATAATGATTGTGATTACGATGATGATGATTGTGATGATGATGATTTTGACTACGATGATAATGATTGTGATTACGATGATGATGATTGTGATAATGATGATTGTAATTACGATGATAATGATTGTGATAACGATGATAGTGATTGTGATGGTCATTGTGATGGTGATTGTGATGGTGATTGTGATGTTGATTGTGATGGTGATAGCGATGGTGATTGTGATGGTGATTGTGATGGTGATTATGATGGTGATTGTGATGGTGATTGTGATGGTGATTGTGATGGTGATTGTGATGGTGATTGTGATGGTGATTGTGATGGTGGTTGTGATGGTAGTTGTGATGGTGATTGTGATGGTGATTGTGATGGTGATTGTGATGGTGATTGTGATGGTGATTGTGATGGTGATTGTGATGGTGATTGTGATGGTGATGGTGATGGTGATGGTGATTGTGATGGTGATTGTGATGGTGATTGTGATGGTGATTGTGATGGTGATTGTGATGGTGATTGTGATAGTGATGGTGATTGTGATGGTGATTGAGATAGTGATGGTGATGGTGAGTGTGATAATGACTGTGATTACGATGATAATTATTGTGATAACGATGATGGAGATTGTGATAGTTATTTTGATGGTGATTGTGATGGTGATGGTGATTGTTATGGTGATTGTGATGGTGATTGTGATAATGATTGTGGTAATTATGGTGGTTGTGTTAATGATGATAATTGATGATAATGATGGTGACTGTGATAGTGATGGTGATGGGGATTGTGATGGTGATTGTGATTGTGATTGTGATTGTGATAGTGATAGTGATTGTGATTATGATGGCGGTTGTGATAGTGATGGTGATTGTGATAATAATAATTGTGATGATTATGAAATGTGGCACATAGATAGTTTATAACCTGGATTAACATGGAGGACACTATTATCCCTTTAGTATGATCCAGTGGGACAGTTACCGAACTTCACGCGGGCGAAGCCGCGGGCAACAGCTAGTATAGGCATATGGATACACTCCTTTACGAGTTAGTAATTCAAATTGTTTTTTATTAGGGAAATAAGATTTTAATTGATTAAAGTCTTGTTTTTTCATTGTACCAGCCAGCTTTTCTAAGCTGGTTCCTAAAAATTTGAAAGAATCTACAAATCGAACTTGTATGCTCTCTTCGGTTGAAATAGGGACACACTTTGTGAATGAAATATAGTTTTCTTTTGTTTTAGGTATGACCTTGATAGATCCAGGAGCTTCACCTAATTCTTTTATGAAGAGGTGACAATCGTAGCCCGACAAATTATGAAAAAACACAGGCAAAAATTGTGGTACTTTGTACTGTAATGTTTATAAACACTGAAACTTTTAACAAGTATGTTGCTAAGTATTCAAAAATCTTTAGAAATACATGCAAGGTTGCTAAAGCCCTGCACATTAGCAACAAGATCAAAACAGCAGAAAACAAAATAAAGACAGTTTGGAAAGTCATAAATAATGAAACTAACAGGAAGAAAATACGTAATACTAGATACACGTTAGATTCAGCATGTGGTCCTAAAAGCTCTAATCTGGAAGTAGCTCAAGAATTTGTAAATTTCTTTACCGATATACCATTAAAAACTACGGAGGCTCTTAATTCCTCACCTGAAGTCTCAATTGGATTATTAAAGGCGAATGTATCTGGCTGCACGGCTGAATTTAAATTTAAACACATAAACCCAATGATAGTTATTAAAGCTTTCCGGCAAATAAAAATCAAACTAACCGAAGATCTATGGGGAATGTCTATCAAAGTGTGTACATCCATACTTGAGACTATAGCCCCATACTTAGCTTTAATTTTTAATTTGTGTGTAGACCAAGGAGTTTTCCCTGATCTAATGAAATACAGTAAAGTCTCTTTTCAAATCCGGGGACAGTAAAGATACTAATAATTATAGACCTGTATCCGTGTTGCCAGTTTTTAGCAAGGTGTTTGAAAAAGTAATGCTTAATCAAATGCTCAATCATTTTAACACCAACAAAATTTTACACGATCAACAGTATGGTTTCACCAAGGGACGTTGTACGACTGACGCCGGTGTTACCTTATTAAAGCACATATTTACTGCGTGGGAAGAGTCTCAAGACGCCATAGGAATATTTTGTGACCTTTCCAAAGCATTTGATTGCGTAAATCACGACACATTGCTTTTGAAACTTGAGCATTACGGACTAGGTCAACTTGCACTTAGTTTGGTGAAATCATATTTGAGTGATAGACAACAACTTGTTCAAATAAATGGTGTTAATTCAAAGGGTTTAAAAGTAAAAATGGGGGTTCCGCAAGGCTCAATATTGGGTCCTTTCCTCTTTCTCGTGTATATAAATGATCTACCCTATTTATTGAAAAACCAACCTCAAAATATGGTGTTGTTTGCTGATGACACTTCCCTAATTTTTAAGATAAATAGACGGGCCCAAAATCTAGATGACCTGAATAATGCCCTACTTCAGGTCCATAATTGGTTCACAGCAAACAATTTGGTATTAAATGAAAAAAAAACTAAATGCATAAGATTTGCTTTACCCAATGTTAAGAGTAGTGATTGTGAAATAATATTGAATAAAGAGAAACTTGAATTCGTAGATAAAACGGTTTTCCTGGGAATTACGCTTGATTCAAGGCTACAATGGGGTTCACATTTAACATCCCTTGCGGGGCGGCTAAGTTCAGCAGCATACGCTATTAGAAAAATCCGTCAATTTACTGATGTAGATACCGCTAGACTGGTGTATTTTAGTTACTTTCATAGTATAATGTCTTATGGCATTTTGCTATGGGGACGGGCTGCAGATATTGAGTCTATATTTATTCTGCAAAAAAGAGCCATCAGAGCCATATATAATCTTCGTAGGCGCGATTCTCTAAGGGAACTGTTTAAAGATATTGGCATCATGACGGTACATTGTCAGTATATCTACGAAAACATAATGTACGTCAGAAAAAATCTGCATCTTTTTGGTAAAAGAGGTGACAGACATTATTACAGTACTAGAAATAGGGACCAACTAGTTCAGCCAGGCTTCAGACTCGCTAAAGTAGACTCATCTTTCATGGGGTACTGTTTGAGATGCTATGATAAAATTCCACAAAGTATTCTTGAAATGAATGAGACGAAATTTAAAACATGCATCAAACGCACACTATGTAAGCAAGCTTATTACAAGTTGGGCGATTATATCGCTGATAAAAATGCGTGACTCAATGCTGGTCCTGCTCCACATGGACAGGGGCGCATAAATTAGATAGCATTACATATAATTGTTGGAGCTGCTGAATATTGTACAACTATCTTTGCATTGTATAGATTCAATCTCTAGTATTATATAATCGCATAGCCCATATTGTGTGAGTACTATGTAAAGCTATCATTCACTGGAATCCTACGTCTTTTCTTGACTTGAATGTGCCCAGGCAGTTGAGAGTATGTCATGCTCACTCTAATGTCTCGCTGATGGTGGCGCGTGTGTCCGATCGTTTGGTTCCCTACAAAATGGTTGAATTAAATGGTGCTGATCCATGCGTCATGTTCGTGAACGGGCGCTGTCAGTTGTGACTGGTCATCTCTTAGTTGCCGTGGCTTATTTTAATGTTATTTTTTAATTGTATTTTTTGTTTTTACTATGGACACTTTTAACGTGCACATCTTGCTACATTGTTCTCACATAATATACCATCTCAACACGAATGATGTAACCAAGATTTTGTAACAATTTTATGATTTAAAAGAGTGTCCATGGAGTTTCTTGCCCGTTCTTCTCCATAGAGATCTACGCTAGGGAACGGGCAACTACAGTACTTTCACAGTTTTTATGTCTTGTGACTGGGACTGTAGCTACATTTAATTTTCATCTTTGTTTCGACAATTCAAAAGTGCCTGCAACTGGCCTACTTGAAATAAATGATTTGATTTTGATTTTGATTTTGTAAGTTGCAATAATTGTGCGCTGCACCGCGGTATTTACCAGTCAAGTGACAATGATCACGAACCCTATCGCCAAATAAGAAGTGATCACAAACAGGACAAAGTCTCGAGCATTATCCTCTGTGTAAATCATAGGAACATTCGTTTTTAAAATTTGGGATATATTTTTAGCCTCTTTATAAATAGACTTAACAAAATTTGATACACAATCCGAACCGCGATAAGAAACGTAACGATTGTAGCTTTCGTCTAGCGCACACGTGATATGATAAGCGAAAGCTACAGGCACATGACGTTGTACTGTTACAGTGCTTGCCTTAGAGGGATCAGGGTCGCAAGATGCATAACGTTCTAGCATTGTTTCAAAATCCGCATATATAACAAATGGTACAATTTGTTTTTTATTATAATTTTCAAATTGTATGAAAGAACCTATTGGTGGTAATTCAGTTGCTATACCCCCACAACTATGCGAACTAAGATCGTCACAAGTATTAAAAAATATTAAACACGCATCACAAAAGTGTAATTTACCGTGGTACTTAGTTATCTGAGTCCTAACAAGTCGCGGCAAGTCTTTAATGAGACAATAATGCGACAAATCGCTGCTTTCTAAATAAAGTAAATGAACCACTTTACCGTTCAAGGTTTTTGGTTTGTAAAGCGGTCCTATGACATTATTATTTTTTAAACCATAAATATAAATACAAATTTCAGGGTTATTTACTTCAAATTGCGCAATATCTGAAAAACTTACAGGAAATGACATGTTCTTTATATTGAATACGTTACGGAAATTTGGATAAGACGATACCCTTTCGGGATGACTTTTAGCGGGGTATAAAGCAGCAACAACTGACCATAAAAAGCAATAGTTGTCGTTATTACGAATATTAACACATGCTTTTTTCGATTTTATTGCAGCAGGCAATTCGATAAAGCGTGAACCACCGCGCATAGGTTGATATTTGTTAACATTGACTTCTAAATGAGAACTGCTCAAGAACGTCCATCCACTGTCACGATCCTGAAATTTATTCTTCTATCTTTTTTGCTAAAGAGTTTTTAACTTGTGATAATAATGAGTCTAATTCATAATTCTGATGTAGAGTAACGTTTTTTGTTGCAAAAGATTTCATTTCCTGAGAATCATTTTTAACTAATAAAAATAAAGCAAAATATTCGAAATTAACATTTAGGCACGTGTGTTTTTTAAGAGATAGGTCAATTAATATTTTAATTTGATCTCCAATATTATTTAAAAATGAATGTAAATTACAATTCTCAGATGGAGCGACAATTCTATAGGAAGCCATACGATTACGAAATGCAGAATGTATTATTTCAACACCTTCGCAAAATTGCGAAATATTCTTATTTTTATGTTTAGTACTACGTAGGTGACCTGTCCAGTGGCTGCTCTCTACAGATGTGTTACAAACAGTACAAAAAGGCATTTCTGATTATTGTAACTAATACCAACAAGATACTTAATACGTTGTAATAATTTTGATTTACTGTTAGATGGACTGACTTCAATATTAATACTTATTATGATTCTGATACGAAATCGCTATGATACATATCAATAAATAGGTACAGCTTATAAAGAATACATGTAAAGATTTGGAGGAGACTTTGCTCAACAGTGGGACTGTATACAGACTAATATACAGTGATAGCATAAAAATAACATAGCTAACTTAATTAACTACTTTATATTTATGCTATCGCTGTAAAAGACGGGCTCCGAATCATTAAATAACTCATGAGTCCACCTCATAAAAATCTGTAGACCATCCCACTGCGGAGTATTGCGGTCTAACTGAACTTTAAGGGTCACCTCAGCTCTCTTCCACCGATCCTCTTTAGCGATGTTCTCCACCTCAGCCTTATTGTATACTTTCACCTCCACGTAAAAGTCTCCAGTTACGTTCGTAGTCCGTCGCACTTTTCCGTTTGCGACCCGGCTAACTAGCGACGAACAGAAGTCCGCACTGGAGGCCGTCCGCGGAGAAATCTCGCTTTCCAACCCGAAGAGGCCTGAGCGGCTGGAGCTGGGTTTTTTACTGAAACAATTTAATTAATTTAATAACAATACTTCGTGAACTAACTGTAAACCTGCAAAATAAATGTCTAAAACGGGTCTGTATAATATATCTTAAGGTAATTAGGCAAGAAACCCTGTCGCCTAGCAATCTAGATGCGACTGTGAGTTTATTTGTTTGTTACTGTTTCAATGCACTCAAATATATCATGACTTTGAATAGGACATGAGATAGTTATATAACAATTACCTCGGTTTTGTTGCTGGCTCGGAGACCTTGCGCTTCACTGCCTTTTTTTTCGCCTTGGATGTCTCCGCAATGGCTGGCGACTGGTAGATAGTGCTAGCTTCGGAGTCAGACCTGAAATTATATACATCATTTTATTAATAACATAGCCATCCAATAGACTGCGAGAGTTCTTTTGTGAAAGACAGAACCTCAATAGTCATTTAGAACAGAATTTAAATGAATCGTTATGTTTAATGGAGTACAACAGTTAAAGGTAGACTGGTAGAGAATGCCTAAGGCATTAAGTCCGCCTTTGTACGTTTATGTTGTATGTTGCATGAAGTTTTAATACATAAATAAATAAATACTAGCCGGCAGGCAAAAACCAGGTCCGTAGCTAGAAAATTCTGTAAACTTAGTAATAAGTACTTACTTACATTTTATGATTTTTGAAGACTATTGTAGAATTGTAGATAAAGTATGGTAAGTAGTATTTGCCACTAGAAAATACTGGAGCAAATGTAACGTATTGATCGAAATGGATTGGTTTCATACATAAAAAATACCATTTCGGCAGTATTTGTCTCATTACAAAATTCAACCTTAATTACAGGTCTTCAAAGTTGCATGAATAATTTGTGTTAGTTACGTCAAATTAAAACGTAATGATACCCAATTTTTCTGTCTAATTACAATTTTACAGTGAGAAATGAAATATAAAACCACCCTTTTTCGCTCGCCGACAAAGATGAACCCGACACCTGGCTGTCGCTTATGATAAATACATTAGGTATTATAATTAAGTTTGTATGTTTGTTTAATGTTATGGGGAAGCGAAATAAATTTATACACATAGACTACAGACGGAAAATCCAAAACAAAATAATTTCATAGCTAGATTGCCTCAATGTAGACTATTACATACACATATGTAGACTAGTAGTCTACATGGACAATTTGACGTGCTTTTAAATGTAAACTAGTAGTCTACACGGGCAATCTAGCGGTTATATAATTTTCACATAACATCGCAAAATTACTTAAATTTAATATATAAAAAAGTCCTTTATAAACACATGTAAATAAAAATAACAGAGTACTCTGAAATCATTATTTTTATACAAAATAATTAATGGAAGCAAATCCACGTCAAGCAGTTAGTTTGCAAGTACCTATGTTGTAGTAAAACTTAAAATTATTAGATAATATTATAAAACCATTAAATGTCTAAAATGAATGTATGAGTTTTAAATAACCACGTTCAAAAGTTTTAGGTAAAAAGCTACTGCTAAATTCATTTTTGATAGAAGATTCTTCCTTCTAATAATTTTAAATTGATATACCTATTATCTAATTAGAGATGTGCATACCTTAGCAAAGTCTGTCTACGTATTTTACAGTAAAACATAATCTATATTTTAATGAATTAAACATTGGTTATAGGATGTTTTGTATCATACAAATTTTAACAATGACTGCTACATGCACGAGGATCATAGCGGTTGCATTGTAATTGTAGAACCCATGGGAATCACCCACACATAGATAAATCAAACGCACCAAATTTATATAATGCAACTTTGCAGTCTTGGTGATTGTTAAGAGTCATTTACACTTATCGTGTAAACGTTCAATATGATCGTTTCTGACGCCGTCGTCCGGCGATTTTTTTTTTTTAAATTGAGATAAACTAGTGCTTGACTGCGATCCCACCTGATGGTAAGTAGCGATGCAATCTTTGATGGTGGGGCGCACTAGTTTATTAAGAGCCTATTCACTCTAGCCTTGAAGACACCCAAATTATAATCGAACGGGAAGACCGCAGCAGGCAGACTGTTCCAGTACGACTGTTACAGTCGACGTACGCGGTATAAACGATGAGGCGAAACGCTTAGTCCGGACCGTAGAGGTTTCAACAACGTAAGAGTGAATATTCGACACAATATGTGCGAATTATCCGTTTGACGGCGATTGTATCAGTGTAAAATCCTCTTAACATAGCAGAAAGTGATGTGACGGTGCGATACGTATTTATAAACAGTACAGTTTTTGTTGGTGAGATGCAGAGTGGTTATGTCTGAATGAATTAAACTAAAATTCGGGCGTCCTTGGAATCCAATCTGGATCATAAAATACGGAGTGGCGTGTCAACTACACATGCCATTTCTAATTTTGTGAAGAGACGTGAGACAATCTGTCCTGAATCTTAGTTTAATTATTACGGTATCCTAAAATTTAGACGTCCTGGGAGTCCAATCCGGATCATAAAACACAGAGTAACGTGTCATCTACACACGGAACCTCTAATTTTATGGAGAGACGTGAGACAATCTGTCCTAAATTTTAGCATACTATATTCGGATAGTTTGCTTAGTAAAAAAATGGGAAGTAGTGGCTTAGTGACGTGCAGAATGGTTATTTCTGTCTGAACGAATTAAACTAAAATTCGGACGTCCTTGAAATCCAATCTGGATCATAAAATACGGAGTGGCGTGTCAACTACACATGCCATTTCTAATTTTGTGAAGAGACGTGAGACAATCTGTCCTGAATCTTAGTTTAATGATTACGGTATTCTAAAATGTAGACGTCCTGGGAGTCCAATCCGGATCATAAAACACGGAGTAACGTGTCACCTACACACGGAACCTCTAATTTTATGGAGAGACGTGAGACAATCTGTCCTAAATTTTAGCATACTATATTCGGATAGTTTGCTTAGTAAAAATGTGAAGTGAAAATGTGAAGCTTAGTTATTTGCTTAGTATTATAGTGGCATAGTGGCATTGCGCAAGAATCTAGTAAGCAGTCGAGGTAAGCAATTATATTTAAAAGTGGAATAGGCCTTAGTGACGTGCAGGGTGGTGGTGACTATCAGAATGAATTAAACTGAAATTCGGACGTCCTTGGGATCCAATCTGGATCATAAAATACGGAGTGGCGTGTCAACTACACATGTTATTTCTAATTTTATGAAGAGACGTGAGACAACCTGTCCTGAATCTTAGTTTAAAGATTACGGTACTCTAAAATTTAGACGTCCTGGGAGTCCAATCCGGATCATAAAACACAGAGTAACGTGTCATCTACACACGGAACCTCTAATTTTATGGAGAGACGTGAGACAATCTGTCCTAAATTTTAGCATACTATATTCGGATAGTTTGCTTAGTAAAAATGTGAAGTGAAAATGTGAAGCTTAGTAGTATTATAGTGGCATAGTGGCATTGCACAAGAATCTAGTAAGCAGTCGAGGTAAGCAATTACCTATATTTAAAAGTGGAATAGGCGCTGAACCAGTGTTTTTAACATATCATTCACAAAAATGTTATTGGGCATTCTACCACACCGCGACAAGCGAGCGAAGCGAGTGAAGTCGCATCAGGTGGGGTAGAATGCCCAATAACATCCTACTGTTGTGACTTGCCGATGTACTGGCAATTGAGTGTAGAGACACGTGTAGAGACACGTGTAGAGTCACGTGTAGAGTCACGTGTAGAGTCACGTGTAGAGTCACGTGTAGAGTCACGTGTAGAGTCACGTGTAGAGTCACGTGTAGAGTCACGCGTAGAGTCACGCGTAGAGACAGGCGTAGAGTCACACGTAGAGACACGCGTGGAGACACGCGTAGAGACACGCGTAGAGACACGCGTAGACTGACGCGCAGCCTGACGCGCAGCCTGACGCGCAGCCTGACGCGCAGACTGACGCGCAGACTGACGCGCAGACTGACGCGCAGACTGACGCGCAGACTGACGCGCAGACTGACGCGTAGAGTGACGTGTAGAGTCTAATTTTCCGACGAGTTTATTATTCGAACGTAAGATACACTTTGCTATCATTAAATTGTAGTTGCCGGTATGAATATGCTCACGAACTCACGAATTCACGATTAATTGAAGAAAATACCCGAAGGTAGTGCTTCCACACATTTTGATAACGATGATCGTTATAAACTGAAAGCTTTGAATTATAAGGGTGCCTACAAATATTTACACGGTAGGCTAAGAAAGATGCCAACCTGTGAAGTTCCAACAGAGTTAGATGTAATAGACGATGTTTCTGAGGGCGAAGGAACCTCGACAGACTTATGATTGCGATTGTTGGCTATTTGGTTAATCTGCATCCACAAAACGCAGTCGCAACTGCGTACGTTGTCGTTCAGGGCGTGATGAGCGGCTTGTGGTGTGGTCGGACCTGGGTCTTGTAAGAGACTAGTCACATGGACGTGACTTGGGCCTTTCGGCTATTGGTCTGGATAGACCTGGGACTTAAAGAGTCTATTTGGTTTTTTGTTGAACAGACAGGGATCTGTTAGTTGCATGGTGCAACTGGGCCACCAAAGTAGAAGCGAATCATAATGTCAATGTTGTTGAATTTTAAATTGATTTAGACTATGTTGAACTTCACATGGTTTCTGTAAGCTTCGTAGTTTTTGTTGGAATAGAGTTTTAAAGGTTGATTCGAACGACTATGGTACATGGCCCAATGGTTGACCTATTTTCGATTATTCCCAATTTAACCGTGTTTGATTTAATCGACTGCCTCGTTGGTCTAGTAATTGCAAGCGTGACTGCTGAGCATAAGGTCCTGGGTTCGATTCCCAGATCGGGCAGTGTTATTGAGTTTTTCCATCATAAATTTCTCAGTAACAGCCACGGTGTCCGGATTTGCGCCGGTTGATCTCAATAGGCTCGCCCCTGTAACATGGGACTTGGACATAACTAGCGAACTGTGAGTGTACTATTAAGTGCACCTCTGTTAAACCCTTTGGGGATTACAGATGTGATGTTATGAGTTTGGTCAGGAGTGACCGAGTGGAACAAATTTCTGTCGTGGACTTTTTGCTTGCAGGGTAAACATCACACGAGGACGTGTGCAAGCAGGATGGCCGTGTCGCATCCGGTCATGAGTACGGACGGGCGAATGGATCGAAAGCGCGCCAGTGGTGACATCACGCGACCTACTCCCCACCATGGCGGCTTTTACAGAGTCCTGATGTTGACACCTCGCGGCGAGGCAGACAGTCTGGGTCTGATCGCAGCGGAGTGAAGACGTCTTGAAACTGTACACGATTCATTGTGCCTAGTGTTAATGTGTGAAAGTGTAATGTCAAGTTATTTGTTAGACTCAGTGTATCTGTTTGAAAAGAGTAACCATGGAGTTTCTTGCCGGTTCTTCTCCATGGAAACTACCATACCGAACCGTGCAATGCGAAATAAAATAGTGTATCGCATCCAGTCTGTTTTCATAGCACAAAACCCGTCTACAGCCCACATAAGCTCGAGCCTAGTGAAATAAATTCCTGACAAACTCCGACACATACATATAGACACAACATACCGCCCACCAAAAGGACGTAGTTCTCTTATTAATCCAACATTTTACTCTGACAATTAATCAAACTTTAACATTCTCTAATATTTAACTTAAAAAATAACATTTTACTCTAATATCTAACATAAACATAACATTTTACTCAGTAGCAATGGCATAACTTTGAACAACATCTCTTCACTACATTGTTGCCACTTTTTATGCTGTAGAATCTGGTAATGCCATCTTCTCCAGGATGTTTGTCTACAACACGACCCAGAGAAAATTTTTCAGGCGGTAATCCTTCGGTTTTAATTAAAACAACATCTCCAACTTTGAATTTCTCAGCTTTCTTTAACCAAATGGGACGTTGTTGCAATGTTAGGTATTCTTGTTGCCAACGTCGCCAGAAATCGCCAAGTAATTTTTGTGTGTATTGCCACCGGGATAAGGAATGAATCTTTGTATCTTTGAAATCAGGTGACGGTACAACGATTGGAGCTTCTCCGATTAAAAAGTGTCCAGGTGTTAATACTTCTATGTAGTCTGGGTCCTTGTCATCGATAGGACACAATGGCCTATAATTGAGGCAAGCCTCAATTTGGCACAGCACCGTGGTCATTTCTTCATAGGTGAGATTAGTGGTGAGCACGCGCTTCAAATGGTGTTTTACGGATTTTACACCCGCCTCCCACAAGCCTCCAAAGTTCGGTGAATATGCTGGTATGTAATGTCATTGTGTTCCTTCCAGTGCCAATGTGTTTGATATGCCACCTTCAAAGACCAGATTTGCTTCTTTCCATGCGGCCATTAGTTCTTTGTTGGCACCAGCAAAATTTCGGCCCTGGTCACTCCATATATCGCTACATTTTCCTCTTCTGGAAACAAAACGCTTGAATGCAGCGATAAAGGCTTCGGACGTTAAATCGCTAACAAGGTCAAGGTGCATAGCCTTGGTTGACATACATATGAACACACATATGTATGCTTTCTGAGTACTGATGCCTCTTCCTTTGGACATGCTGATTTGAAATGGGCCTGCAAAATCAACTCCGGTATGTATGAAAGCTCGAGCAGGTGTTACTCTCGCTTCAGACAGGTCACCCATTATCTGTATTCTTGATCGTGCTCTGAGTCTAGCAAATACTAAACACTTGTGTATGCAAGAATTTTATAAGTGCCTTGCCTCGTATAACCGAATACTTTGAGCTTATGTAACTCAACATAAGTTGAACGCCGCCATGTAATGTGTGAGTATGTGCATCAGCGATAATCAAAGGCACCAAATCGTTTTTGTTTCCCAGTATAATAGGATGTTTGAACTGTTCCAAGTTCGCGTTACGAAGTCGACCGCCCACCCTGAGGATACCATCTCCATCAAGGTAAGGATTCAAGGTTTTAATTTTACTTTCTCCTTTTACAGCTTTATTTAGTTTTAGTCTTTCTATATCATCTTTAAATTCTTCTTGTTTTACTAATTTTATGCATTTCATTAAAGACTTTTCTAATTCTTTTGTAGTAAAACCTTGTTCCGTGTTTCTTTTAAAATTTAAAAATCTTCGACAATAGGCTATAACTTTTATCAATTCTCTTAGATTATCGAATTCTTTGAATTGTAACATTATACTTTCTTCATGTTCAATTTTTAAATTTGCTTGTATTTTATCCTGTTTCTTTTCTAATTCTGTAGATGTGTTTTCTTGTTTTAATTCTATTTCTGTTTCAGAGAGCCAAGCTGGACCGTTCCACCACAAATCGGACTTTTTCAGATCAACTAGCAACATGCCCCGAGGCCCAATGTCTGCAGGATTATTTTCAGATGAGACATGAAACCACCGGTTGTTGTTTACATTTTCAGCGATCTCTATAACCCGGTTCGCTACAAATGATTTCCATTTGTGGGGATCGCCAGATAACCATGCAAGGACAATTGTTGAATCTGTCCATGCATAGATGTTTGATGCAGGTATTCGCATGGCGTGTTCTATTTGCTTAAGCAACCTCGATAACAACAGCGCTCTACACAGCTCTAACCGTGGTAAGGAAACAGTTCGTAGCGGTGCCACTCTAGTCTTTGCCGCTATCAGTTTTGTTGACTCCGAGCCATCTCGCATCTTTATTCGGCCATAAGCCACTGCTGCGTACGCTCGCGTGGAGGCGTCGCTGAAACCATGAACTTCAACCTTTTCTACATCCATACTCAATGTGCCAATCCATCGATCAACACACACTTCTCTTACTTCTTCAATGTCTTCACGAAGAGTCAACCACTCGACCACGAGGCGTTGGCTTATTTTGTCGTCCCAGCCAACCTTTTCCAGCCATAGCTTTTGTGTAAGCATTTTTGCCATGATTAAACTCGGAGCGATCCATCCCAGCGGATCGAACAGTTTTTGCATGTCCGATAAGATTGTTCTTTTTGTGACATTATCTGGCATCACCGGTAAATTTATTTTAAATAGAAACTGATCTGTTCCTAGATTCTAGATCAATCCTAGGGCTTGAACAGTTCCATCTAATTTTAAATCCAAGTGCACTCGAGTTGTTCTCTTATTGGCATCTACAGATTGCATACATTCAGTAAAATTGGAAGACCATTTTGATAATATGAAGTTTTAGGGTTTCTAGGTTGAGAAATTAAACTCAAATAGGTTTTTACATATTTAATCCAAAACTGTGATTGCTTAGGTACTAAAACACATAGGTGGCCTAGTGGACTCCTGTGCCATCCACCATTATTAATTAGCCAATCACAGTGCAGCGCAAATCTATCGAAGCTGGCGCGCGGAGTGCTACGTTGAATAAAACTGTTTCCCCGAGTAGCTTTGCCTCAGTGCGCAAGTCGACTCCACGCAGGAATGTTGTCGGTGAGGTGAGACGGGCGGCGCGCGCGCCGTAAATAGCACGGTCTCGTAGTCGGCGCCTCAGTACGCGGCCGCGCTCCGTCCCGGCTGCACGCATGCTCTTATTATTGTAAGTCACTACATTACTCCCCGCCAGCGAAGCGTACAGGTGGCTTTGATATTCTGCCTGATCTTGTAACGTGTGCATACGTCGGTGTGTCCTCTTTTCCTTCATCTGTGTCCAGGTCGTAGGCTGGTTTCAATCTGTCTATAGATATGTTTGCGATTCTGTTTGCCAATTGCACATTGAAGTATTTTTCGTTCCGCTCGATCACCTTATGCGGCCCGCTGTAAGTTGGCGTCAATGGCTTGCGGACTGCGTCGTTGCGAATATATACATGTGTGCATTTGTTTAAGTCGCCATGCACGAATACCGCCCGATTTGTATTGCTTTTCCTTTGTATCTGCGCTTTCTTCAGTGCTTCGGATAAGTGGCTCAAGAAATGTGATGGTGTATTATTTGTGGTGCTGGGTATTTCGCCGTAAAATTCCCCTGGCAGTCGTAGTGTTTGCCCGTACAGTAGTTCAGCTGTGCTTGCTCCGATGTCGACTTTAAGTGCTGCGCGTAGACCCAGTAGTACGGTTGGTAGTTCGTACGTCCAACTGGTTGAATTTAGTTTGGCAGCTAGTGATGTCTTCAGCGTTCGGTGCCAGCGCTCAATCATGCCGTTGGCTTGAGGGTGATAAGCTGTGGTGCGATTTCGATGAATGCCCATGCGATGCATTAGTTTGTTGAATAGTTCGGATTCAAACTGAGTGCCACGGTCTGTTGTTATAGTTGCTGGGCAACCGAATCTTGCTATCCAGTTTTCGTACATAGTATTTGCCACCTTTTCTGCGGTTATTTCGTCGATGGGATACGCTTCTGGCCACTTGGTTGCTCTGTCTATCATAGTCAGCAAGTACCTGCAGTTATTAGATATTGGCAGCGGTCCCACTATATCGACATGTAAATGTGCTAATCGGTCGACGTTTGAGAAATTCGCTATCGGTGCTTTTGTGTGGCGATGAACTTTGACTCGTTGACATTGGTCGCAAGCTCTTGACCAATCACTGACATCTTTCTTCATTGATGGCCAGATGTATCGTGTTGTAATTAGTCGCTTTGTCGCTCTGACGCCGGGATGATTAAGTTCGTGAATTGCTTGGAATGCTTGCTTTCTGAACGCAGCTGGCAGGTAGGGACGAGGCGATCCCGTAGACAGCTCACAGTTGATTTTTGTTGTACTTCCGGGTATTTTAATTCGCTTGAATACGCAGCGATCGCTATTCTTCATTTGTGTTAACTCGGTGTCTTGTGCTTGTGCTTTAGCCAAGTCTTCGTAGTTGATCGGCGTCGGGCAAGTTATTGTGTCCACTCTGGATAATGCGTCAGCGACTACGTTATCTTTGCCGGATATGTGCTGGATTGCCGTGATGAATTGGCTGATATATTCCAAGTATCTCGCACGCCGCGGTGTTTCGTTCTTGCTGTTGGCGTTCAGTGCGTTGACGAGTGGCTTGTGGTCCGTGTAAACAGTGACGTCTCGGCCTTCAACGATCCGGCGAAAGTATCGTACTGCCATGTAAATGGATAGTAGCTCTCGGTCGTAAGTGCTGTATTTCTTTTGGGCGTCGTTGAATTTCTTTGAGTAAAATCCAATTGGTTTCCATTTTCCTTTTAATTTTTGTTGCAGTACTGCTCCTGCGCAAGACTCAGAAGCATCCGTCATCAAAGCAAAGGGTGAATTCGATGACGGATATGACAAAAGAACGGCGTTTGTTATGTCTTCTTTGCACTTGTTAAATGCTTGTATGGCTGTCTCGCTCCATTGTATTTTAGTTTTGTCATTCTTCTTTGAATCATGTAGATACATGTTGAGCTCTTTTTGGTGGCTAGCGGCGTGAGGAATGTTTCCTCTGTAAAAGTTCATCATTCCCAGGAAACGGCGTAGTTGTTGGATAGTTTCTGGTACGGGATATGACGTTATTGCCTTTGTCTTTTCTCCTGTTGGCTTGATTCCTTCGGGCGATATCGTGTAGCCCAAAAAATCAAGTGATGACTGCCCGAAAATGCATTTGGAAACATTTAGTTGTAGGTCATTTTTATGCAGTCTCTTGAACACTTCCTCAAGGTCTCTTCTGTGCTCTTCTTTTGTTGCCGATGCGACCAAAATGTAGTCGACAAAAGGGAAAACGGGTAGTCCTCGTAATACGTTATCAATGTGACGCTGAAATGTTTGCCCAGCGTTTCGTAGGCCGAAGCACATCCTTGTGAATTCGAACAAACCGAACGGTGTAATCACGGCCGTCTTCACTATATCTTCTTCACGATTCCTGACTTGGTAATACGCCTTTTTCAAGTCGATTATGGAGAAAAATTTCTTCCCTAATAGGTTGTATGTGAAGTCATGGAGTCTCGGTATAGGGTACCGGTCAGGAACGGTCACTGCGTTGAGGCGTCGATAGTCTCCACATGCTCGGTATTTGCCATCCTTTTTGAGTACTAGGTGGAGCGGGCTTGCCCACGGGCTATTTGACGGTCTGCAAATCCCTTGTTCGATCATTGCCTCGAACTCTTCCTTTGCTGCTTTGTACTTGTGTGGTGGTAGTGGCCTTGCTTTGGCATACAATAGTGGGCCCGATGTTTCTATGTGATGTTCCACTTCGCTGTGACAAAGCTTCAGGTTGGGACGAGTTATTTCTGGATACAGCGCGAGCAAGTCGTGGTATGGCTGTTGATCGTCCACTGTATTGATGCTGTGATTCGAAGTTGGTGTGACGTAGCCGGTTACGGACATACTCGTTTGTTGATCGATTAGTCTTTTCCCATGTATGTCGACTGTGAGTTTGTGTTTGTGCAAGAAATCAGCCCCTAGTATTGGTCGCTTGACTTCTGCAATCACGAAACTCCCTCGATATGGTCGGCGCAGTCCAATATTTAACACCATCGATCGTTCGCCGTAGGAAGGTATTGATGTGCCGTTGGCGGCATACAAGAGACTTGTTGGCTTCTGTTTTCGTTTTTCTGTTCTGAGTACTGGCAATACGGAAACGTTGGCTCCGGTGTCGATAAGAAAATGATATCCCGATGTTAAATCTCTAATGAATAGACGGTACTTCGATATTTCGTTAACTTCGGCTCCCGTCGCAGCTGAAGCTTCTTCTAGTTTTCCGCTGGTTTGTTGTTGCTGTCAAAATTACACGGGCTTCGACATCTGTAGGCTTCTCTTCCGAACTGTTTATGGAAATAACAGATCGAGCTTCGTTTAGTTGATTTGGAACGTGATCGTGATCGCTGTGAACCCTGGTAACGAGGTCGGCGGTACTGGCTTCGTGATCGGTCCATTTTCAACGCAGCGACTTCTTTTGAGAGCGATTCGATCATTTCGATGATTTTTGAGTCGGATGATGTTGATGGTTGTTCTGGTTTCCTACTGGCGTGCATACAGGAACATACGGAATTAACTTCCTTCGTCTGCTCATCCATTTTGTCTGCCATCGCTGCCAGTGCGTCTAACTTTGATTCTTCGCTGACCGAGAGTACTGCTCGCGTCGATGATGGTAAATGACTCATCCATAGCATGCGTAGTGTGTCGTCAGGTATCTTGTTTCGAGCTAGATCTCGCATTCGACGAAGCAGCTGCGAAGGACGCTGATCTCCTAGTTCGACTTCATTTAGGAGTTTCTGTAGCTGTTTGGTCTCGGATTCTTCATAAACTGATAGCAATCTTTTCTTCAGTTCTTCATATCTTCCCGTGTTGGGCGGAGACAAAATGATGTCGCCTATTTGTTCCACGTCTGTTTTCTCCAATTGCGCGACGGCGAGACCGAATTTGTTTTCGTCGCCGAGCTTCTGGTTGGCGAGCATGGTCTCGAATTGGGCGAACCAGAGTCTGGGTTTGTCTCGCCAGAACTGGGGTAAACGCGCCTTGACTGAGATTGTTTCGACGTCTTCCTGGCTTAGAGTTACTTTGGGAGGTTGATGACTCGACGCAGCCATGGTTAATGCTTGTGGTCTTACGTCGGGGTCACCAGTTTAGGGTTTCTAGGTTGAGAAATTAAACTCAAATAGGTTTTTACATATTTAATCCAAAACTGTGATTGCTTAGGTACTAAAACACATAGGTGGCCTAGTGGACTCCTGTGCCATCCACCATTATTAATTAGCCAATCACAGTGCAGCGCAAATCTATCAAAGCTGGCGCGCGGAGTGCTACGTTGAATAAAACTGTTTCCCCGAGTAGCTTTGCCTCAGTGCGCAAGTCGACTCCACGCAGGAATGTTGTCGGTGAGGTGAGACGGGCGGCGCGCGCGCCGTAAATAGCACGGTCTCGTAGTCGGCGCCTCAGTACGCGGCCGCGCTCCGTCCCGGCTGCACGCATGCTCTTATTATTGTAGGTCACTACAAAGTCATCCTTTTGCAGTATATAAGAAACTTCTTGAGCTGTCTGTATGGCTTTCTCTGCAGTGTCATCACCAGATATCAAATCATCCATATAGAAGTCAGCTTTGATAATGCGTACAGCCTTTGGGTGATTTTGCCCTTCATCGTCAGCCACTTGATGAAGAGTTCTTACTGCTAAATGGGGTGCTGACGCTGTGCCAAACGTGACACGAAGCATTCGGTATTCTTTAATGGGATCTGATTCTTCTTCTCTCCACAAAAGGCGTTAATAGGTATCGGCGTCTTGTTCTTGCAGTAAGACTTGCAGGTACATTTTTTGTACATCACTTGCATAGCAGACGCGATGTAATCTCGATCTCATAAAAATATCTCTAAGGTCATCTTGCAGTTGAGGACCTACAAGCAGTTCATCGTTGAGAGAAATGTGATTCGAGCCTGTAAGGTAGATAGATAAATAAGTGATATTGTGAGGTGTCGGTAGATCTGAATAAAGTTAGTTAGACTCCAACCATAGTTCCATTACGTTGCACTGGCGACGAGTCCGGCGTAAAATATATTTTTACGTAGAATCTACGCGTACTGTGCCCCAAATATTGTTTAATATCGATCGTTGTGTGGTGTTGTTGCGATAATAAAATATTTTCGCAATGCCAATCGGAAAAATCGAACCATTTGATTTAACTTCCAAGCAATGGCCGGCGTACGTACGACGTGTCAATCAGTTCATAAAACTTAATGAGATCAAACCGGAATTGAAAGTGTCGATGTTAATAACAGTGGTCGGCGATGCAACTTATAGTTTGATGTGTGACTTATGCGCACCAGCTAATCCGGAGGATAAAACATTTGAACAGCTAATTGAATTAGTGCGAGCTCACCTCGAGCCACAACGCTCGGATATTGCCGAACGCCATATTTTTCGTCAAAGGAGACAACGACCAGGCGAATCGTTGACCGCATACTTGCAGAGTTTAAAGCATCTCGCGGTCACTTGTAACTTTGGCAACCGACTAGAGGAGGATCTCAGAGATCAATTTGTATCGGGGCTTGCGAGTGAAGTGATGAGATCTAGAATTTTCGCTGAGAGGTCGATCGACTACAAGAAAGCGGTGGAGCTAGCTCTGGCTCTGGAGGCGGCGGACCGACACGCCGAGATGAGCGGCGGCGGCGGACCGGCTGCGACGGGGAGCGCGGGCGCTGGCAGCGGCGCGGGCGCGAGCGCGGGCGGCAGCGAGGCGGGCGAGGGCCTGCACGCGGTGCGCGCCCGGCCGAGCGCGAGCGGCGCGCGCCAACAGCGCGCGGGGGGGCCCGCGACGCCCACAGGCGCAGGCGGCAGCGGAGCCCGCGGAGGCACGGCATGTTGGCGGTGCGGTAAAGGTCATCCGGCTAACAGGTGCCGTTTCACGAATTACAATTGCGATAATTGTAATCAACGCGGCCATTTACGAGTGATGTGTGAGAAAGTGCGTAATCGTAAAAGTGTTGATTCTCAACGTCAAAATTTTGTTGATGAAGATTCCGAAGACGATGACTTTTTCAACATGGTGGTATCCTCAACTCAAGGTAACCAACCCTATTTTATAAATGTGCAGGTGGATTCTGAAATGTTAGAGTGTGAGATTGATACCGGTAGCCGTATTTCTGCAATTAATGACAGTTGTTATGAGTTGTTATTTAGTGACAGATCCTTGCAAACCGATAATTTGATTTTGCGCAGTTATTCAGGCTCGAAGATCGAACCACTCGGATATATTCTGCCGTCCCTACGAAAAGTGCAATAACTAGGTCAAACCTGATTTCGAGATAAACGCGGGAAAAGATTTTATTTTTATTTTGATTGTTTCTCCATCACTATACATGGTATCGGATTGAAACTTTCACTACACGATGTAAAACAATGTAGAGAATATTATGTGGTACTTAATGTTTGTTCCTGCATTTATTCCCGATATAAAAACCAATAAATTCAATAATGGTAAGTATTATTACTATGTAGAAAGAATGTTTACTAGTCATAACCGCAACAAGTAACCTATTTATTGCACTAATGGTTAGGAAACCAACATGATGCATTTTTGACTAGCAAATCAATTTTTTTTTAAACTGCTTCCTAACCAAATATGCATTAAGTTTCTTATTTATTGCGGTTTTCATCAGTAAGAGACAAGTTTAAAACGCCAAAGTTTTAACTTGTTACTATTACAAAAACAGAGATGTTACACTTTTATGTCAAATACCTATGAATAAACAGAAGTTTGAAAAACATTATTTTACCTCTTACCGATTTAGCATGAAACTGTTTTCGGTAAAGTCAAGTCTACTCATAATATCTGCGTTCAGTTGTGTTTTTAAAATAATGTGAAATCGGTTATATTTATAATTTAATGAATAAAAAATAATTTATCATATTAAATCTTTTTTATTTCTAACTAAAAAAGTACAATCACAATGGCAATCACTTCGCTATTTTACTAATTAATTCTGGTTTCTTAGCCAGCATTTAAAATTCAACGGTTACTACAATTAAATAACCAACATTTCAAAATTAATCTTAATAGTAGTTAAAGTACACAATCGTTATTATTAAAAACGAACTTAAAAAAATGTAATCTACTTTTTTATTTTATGACACAATTTGAGATCAATGTTTTTTTCAGTGTAACTTATGACTAATTAAATATTTTTAGTCTAGGTTCAAAGCTCGGGACGTTTCAGGTAAGTTTAACCAAAAACCTCTCCTGGTTTCAGGCATCAAAGGTACTAAGTCGGCTATTATTCTATCTTTTCGTTCTTTTGTTATTCCTCTCGGTGAATTCTTGTTTGCAAAATTAGGAAAGCATTTGTTTTTAATTATTTTGACTTGTAGAAAATCTAGTTCTTTCCAATCAGACACGTGGGTAGCTTTTTGCTTTATGGTAAATGCTCCTCTTTCGGCTCTGACTGCCATGATGTATTTTAGATAGACTCTGGGTTCCATGTTTCGAATTTTATGCTGAGACGACACATCCTCATAACTATAAAAATCAGATACTGTCATCACTCTTACAATGTTTTTTTTTGAATTGGCCATTTTTACCGAATCTACAAAGTCATCAAAATCATAAACTTTCTTTTTCTTTTTTAATGCCATTTCTACCTGATGGTGAAAGCTATCAGCCGACATGAACGTATGGCCTGGTTCAAAATATTTTACGGTAATTGATTCGGCAGCAATCAGCTGACTATTTACTATGTTCACCAGAAAACACATAAACGCCCAGTTTTTGTTTTGGGCCGCGCAATTGTCGGCCCATACAACGATATGTTTCATGTCGCGTTCATGTATAAAAAACGATCTGAATGCTGAAATTATATCTTCTTGGCTTCTACCAGAGACAGTTTCATTCCAAAGCACTGCATAAGGAACATTTGTACCATTACTACCTCCAAGTGGAACGAAACTTTCGTTAAATGTAATAACACGAGGACAAAATATCGCTGTTTTATATTGGTCCATTCGTGGCAACATGATTACTTTCTGTAGATCTACAGAAAAGTATATGCAGTCTTTGTCAGTAAGACCTTGCTCTTTGTCTCGTTGATATTCCTCTCTGGATTCCGTGTATCGTGACTTATGTTTACTGTTTTGGATACAGAGGTCACAGTTTTCCTGAGAACACCCAGTATGTGATTTAAAGAGAGCACATTGCTCACATTCTTCATGCCCGAGATGAGTAAAGGAAATATTCATTTCTTTTACAACCTTTCGATATGTTTCAAAAGAGACCGACATATTGGGATATTTTTCAATTAAGCATTGATGCATCATTGTTGGTTCTCTATTGTATTACCTAACTTTTTTATTCATAATTTAAAGTGCCATAACTTTTTTTGTCCTAATCATCATTTGTCCGAATGATAACTTACCCGAACTTAATATCACATAATATCACATGCTATAAAATTGAAATCCCTAAATACAAAATGCTCTAAACCCGTTTGTCATAAATATTACAATCAATAATATACAAAACACTTAAAATCGTTTTCAATAATAGTTATAAATCCTAAATAAAAAAATAAAAAAGTTTAGATCTTAATAATATTTTTAAAACAAACCGGTATGTTCCCAGACGTTCCCAAAAGGGAACAGAACATTGTTATTTTAATTGTGTCTGTAATTACGGGTACCTACAGTAAAGTAAGTATTACTTAGCTTTTGCTATGCTATGAACTTCTCTCAACACAACACATTTTTATACAATATTGCTCTTATGAAATTTGTAAGAATTAAAAAGTAGAACCATCATATCGCAGAAAGTTGGCATACATTTCATATAGGTAGTCATTAAAAGGCAGAAAATCAATCAATCAAACCTGTTAATCGTTATAACACAGTTGAGTGTGAACATAATTATGTGGATTTTATTTTACCCTGTAATAAGTATGCAAACAAACATGCAGCAATCATGCAGCAAGCATGCAGCGAGCAAGCAGCAAGCATACAGCAAGCAGGCAGCAAGCATGCAGCAAGCATGCAGCAAGCATGCAGCAAGCATACAGCAAGCATACAACAAGCTTGCAGCAACCATGCAAGCACGCATACAGTATGCAAGCAAGCATGCAGCATGCAAGCGAGCAAGCAACATGCAGCAAGCATGCAACAAGCTTACAGCAACCATGCAAGCACGCATACAGTATGTAAGCAAGCATGCAGCATGCAAGCGAGCAAGCAACATGCAGCAGGCATGGTTTCTGTCACGGCTCCGGCGCTGCGGGTCTCCGGCGGTCCCTCGCGAGCTTATCGTCGCAGATGTGTTTAACGCTCACCACCGCAGCTTCGGCTTGCTGGCCGGCTTCGCCGGCCAGCCTCAGCAGCGGCGGCGAGTGTTACAACCACCTGCTCCTCAACTCGCGGGCCGCCTCGCCCCTCCGCGCCTACGCGATTTTAAATTACACTCTAGGGGTAGGGCAGACAAGACTGCGTGGGGTCGGATTTACAGCGATTCGTTTCTGTCAATAAAACCTAATTTATTGCAAATGTTTTAGGACCAAAAATTTTATTACACTTATATGAACATTAGGAATAATACACATTATACAATAAAACACTTAGGATAATTGACTTTATGGCATATAAAATTAGAAGATTCAATTATTATAGTATTCGATATTATGAAAGAACAGTTTTAGAAATAAAGCTAATTATGTAAAACAAAATTTCGGGATTTTGAACATTATGGTAACTGAAGTTTATAGCAAACGTTTTATGGATAATGATTTTCGGACAAAAATTTTTAGGAGATATAAGGGAGTACCATCATTGTTACATTGATGTCACTCGGCAGATAAAGTTTATTAGGGGCATGTTCGCGACGGTTATGTGAAATTGTTGGATTAAAACTTTGTATATGATCCTTGATTACGTCTCTGTCTATGACATTTTGGCGTTTGTATGATCCTCGTTTATCTTTTTGATTATCAATTTCTTTACTGAGTGCCGAGTGAATATGTCTGTTATTTTGTGGGTTGTAACCAAGTGTCGTTAAAAAAAAAGTTTTGCAAACATCAATTTTTTCATGTTTGACTTGAAAATGATAGTAATACGAAACATCTCTTCTCTTATTTCGACCTTCCTTAGTAGTTCTTGTTTTTATTTCCTTCGACTCGACCATTCCTTTAATGAATAAACCTCTAGACTCCCAATCTAATCTTATGTACCGATCATGTATTTCTCTTCTAATTTCTTCAGAAATCTTAGTTGTGCATTTTTTACGACATTTACCATCACACGGTGGTTTCAGTGACAGCTTTTCATCAGCATTTTCTTTTTTCTGTCTTTGTCGATCCGCAAGGGATATATCAAATCTACGTCTTTTCCTTGGAAAGCCCGCTTTAGTCAGTCCTTTCTCATTCTCAGGTATTACGAATTCTTCTACTTCACTATTTTCACGTTCAGTCTCCTCACGTTCAGTCTCCTTACGTTCAGTCTCTTCATGTTCAGTCTCCTTACGTTCAGTCTCCTCACGTTCAGTCTTATCATATTCAGCCTTTTCACGTTCTGCTTTTTCACGTTCAGTCTCCTTACGTTCAGTAGTCTCCTCACGTTCAGTCTCATCATATTCAGCCTCTTCTCGTTCAGTCTCATCTTGTTCAGTCTCATCATGTTCAGTCTGTTCACGTTCTGTCTTTTTACCTCTAGTTTCTTTATGTTCAAGTAAATTTCTTTTAATACAAATGGGTGAATCAGAATCAGAACCTGAAATTAAAAATCTGGGATATAGTCTTTATCAATGACACTATCGTCGGAATCTTCAAAATAATTTACAGGTCTGTTCATGTTTTCATATTCTTCTTCGGATGGTAGGGTTTCATAGCACTTTAGAGAATGTCTGGTAACAGTTGTTTCAAAAGATTTGACTTTTTGAACAGCAGACGGTTTAATTATTGATGGCCTTGGAATCAGCTGATGGCTGGTAGGTTCAGATGGAGAAACATGTGGTTTTGAGTTTTGTTTTTGCGAAATAGCCAAGGAAAGAATTTTGTCTCTTCTGGACATGGTGTTGCCTGAAAAAAATAAATATTATGCTTAGGGACAAAAATCAACAGGCGTAAAGAAAGCATAAAACACACACTGATAAATATAAACAAACATAATAATACTGGGTATTGCCTCAATGGTTAGGCGGTCACAAGCGTCTAATTCTCGTGCCGGGCAAGTGTTAATGGATTTTTCTATCGAGAAATTCTTAAGATTGCCACCTACCTATTACAAATGGCTCTTAACCATCGTGACAAAACATCAACTACGCTACCCGAGTGTGGAGTAGTAAACTATATACTTATATTCAAGAACTTGCAGGCTTATTATAGGTTTTCTTACTTTTCCCTTCACGGTCAGAGATCGTGTCAATGAAAACAAAAATAAAAACTTTGGAAAAGTTAGTGATGAGTACCTGAGATTGAATCCGAGTGACTTGGAAGTCTAAAGAGAGATGCCACACGAGCGTTGCTGGTGCGCTGTGACGCCTGGACGGTGACGCTACGAAGTTCTATTATAATATAAACGCTTAAATATTAATCGTTTTAATCCGTTGGACCAATGATTTATCTTACAAAATACTATTTATCAAAAGCTTGCACAGTATTGCACTTAAAATAAAAAAGGAAGTGATAACGTAATAATAGCAAAATGCAATTAACCGGTAGAAGCGCCACGAGCTAGTTATCTACGCAAACGTCGCGCGTCGTAATCGTCGGTCGGTGCGTACCTAACTACCTACACTCAGCCGCGGCCGGCGCGCGGCGCGCATTTTGCATTGTCAATCAAATGGTGTATAAAACGATGGAGCGTGGTCAACGGCCGTGTGGCATCGCTCTTCAAAGTTATATCAACTTTTAAGTACATTAAATGAATAACTAAATAAAGTAACACTGGCTAATAACATCATAGCGTATTAATATCCGTGATATGTAAACATATTGTAATATTAAATACGTTAGGTACTTACCGGCCAAACTGGTCGCACGTGCGTGTGTTCGTCCGACTCGAAGTAAGCGAGCGCCGCCACTGACGTTTGTACGAAATATTTTACTCCCCCCTCACCTCCTGGTGCTAGTATAAACGCAATAAATAGTGAATTTATTGCAATTTATTTCGCGTAGGTATACTGTATTCGTTTAATCTTCCTACAAATAAATGCAATATATCTACTTACTAAATCAATTTTAGTATTCATCCCATAATTATTAGTAAGGTCCCTTAAGATAACTGCAATAACTCAAGCTTATTGTACTTATAACTAGTAAATGAGAATCACAAAAAACTAAATATGGTAGTTATAAATGCAATAACTCTACTTATTGCAGAAATAATTAGCACATTATTTAATACCAAAAATAAAGGATCCGTATCATATCTGCAATAACTCAAACATATTGCACTTATAACTAGTCAATCAATATTACAAATGACGAACTATGCTAATTATAAATATAGTAACTATACATATTGCAGATATAGTTAGTAAAATTACTAAATAGCGTAAGTAAGTTATTCCTATCTATAGTTATTTCGGTCTTGATATGTAAATCATAAAGCATCGACCTAGATATTGCAGTTAGGCTTAGTATTAAAACCGGCTACGTCATAGATACGTAAAAAGTGTCTAAAAAGAAAATATAGATCTCGTTCTGCTAATTCCGAATATGTACTTATCTCAATTTGGTGCAAAACTTGAGTTATTGCACTTTTCGTAAGGACGGCAGTATTGTAGTTAATATTAAATTTAATAATGTAATGGCTACTAATGTTCGATTGTATGTAATAAAAGGCGGCAGTAGGCCGTTACTAGGTCGAGACTGGCTTGCTGCTTTAAATGTAACACAAATAAACATTAATAAATTAATTGAAGAGGATAAATTAATCAGTCAATTAGTTAAAGAATTTCCTGAAGTGTTTACAAAGCAGCTAGGCACTTGTAAGAAATCGTTACGGTTACAGCTCGTAGACAGCAGCGGTGTATACGTGCGCGCGCGGCCCGTGCCGCTAGCGCTGCGGGCGCGGGTTGAGCGCGAGCTGGAGCGTCTCCAGCAGGACGGCTCCATATACCGCGTCGAGCACTCAGATTTTGGGACCCCTATAGTGCCTGTAGTTAAAAGTAATGGGGAACTCAGGATTTGTGGTGACTATAAAATCACCATTAATCCCAAGTTAAAACGAGATTTTTATCCACTTCCCCGTATAGAAGAGTTATTTGCGAACTTAAGTAACGGGGAGGAATTTACTAAAGTTGATTTACGACATGCTTACGAACAGGTGCTTTTAGATCCGGAATCACAAAAATTTACGGCGATTACAACACACGTAGGGACGTTTGCTTATAGGAGAACGCCGTATGGTTTATCTTGTGTACCAGAGCAATTTCAGAAAATGATGGAGGAGACACTACGCGGCATTCCGGGCACGGTAGTGTTTCTCGATGATATCTGCATAACGGGCAAAGATAGACACTCACACATGCGCAGTCTACGGGCTGTCCTCGAACGATTACGTCAGATGGGCCTCACTGTCAAGTTGGAAAAATGTACTTTTTTACAAAAAAGTGTAACTTATTTAGGGTTTATTATCGATAGGAGCGGGTTGCATCCCGACCCCGCTAAGCTCGACGCGATTGCCAAAATACCCACACCTACTGATGTGACACAGTTAAAAAGCTTTCTCGGGCTTTTAAACTACTACGGGAAATTTATCCCTAACTTAAGTTCATTGCTTCACCCGTTGCACTATCTTTTAGGTAAAGGTGTGAAGTGGAATTGGGATTCGCGTTGTGCACAAGCAATGGAGAAAGCAAAGAAGATTTTGTTAAGCGATAAGGTGTTGGCTCATTATGAGGAGGGGCGGCCGCTCGTGTTGTCGGTGGACAGCAGCGCGTACGGTGTGGGGGCGGTCCTAGCACATCGGTATGAAGATGGTAGCGAGCGGCCAGTCAGTTGCGCCTCGCGCACGCTAAATGGTGCGGAGCGCAACTATAGTCAGCTAGACAAAGAGGCTTTAGCAATTTATTTTGGCATTACAAAACACCATCAATATCTCTATGGTAGGCGGTTCACTTTGCGTTCTGATCACAAGCCCCTGACATATATTTTCCATGAAAAGAAGGGTATTCCGCAGACGGCAGCCAGTCGCCTGCAGCGCTGGGCCGCACGACTGGCGGGTTACGATTTTTCTATAGAATTTGTGAAGTCGGCGGATAATGGTCCGGCTGACAGTTTATCACGTTTGCCTTTGGCACATGAGCGGCAACCCACTTCTCACATAGATTATTTACATTATGTTGAAGAATCGTTACCTTTAGATTTTAATGATGTAGCTAAAGAGACTCAGCGGGACCCGCTGCTTTGTAAAGTGTTAGGTTACCAGTTGTTTGGGTGGCCATCATCGCCTAGTTGTGATGAAGAAAAGGTTTTTTTTGCTCGTAAAGAACATTTATTCACAGATCGTGGTTGTATTATTTATCAATATAGAGTGGTAATTCCACAAAAGTTACGACCAGATATTTTAAAAGAGATCCATAGTGGCCATTTAGGCATGAATAAAATGAAAAACATTGCTCGTAATTACGTTTACTGGCCCAATATTGATAGGGACATAGAGGACGCTTGTCGGGCTTGTGACGCGTGTAGGTCGGTGCGAGACGCGCCTAAGCGCGCTCCGCTACACCCATGGGAGTACCCGTTACACCCGTGGCAGCGCGTTCATGCTGATTTTTTTGATTGCGCGGGTAAACGATTTATAATTATAATAGATGCCCACTCAAAGTGGATAGAGACAGTGGTCATGGGAAGTACAACAGCTAGTGCCACTATTACCACTTTACGGTCCATTTTTGCACGGTTCGGTCTTCCATCACAACTAGTGACCGATAATGGTCCGCCATTCTTCTCGGAAGAATTCAAACAATATTGTCATAAAAATAGAATAAGACATTCAACATCGGCTCCGTACAGACCCCAAGGTAATGGCGAGGCAGAGAATGCCGTAAAAACAGTAAAGAAAGCGATTAAACGAGCTATTTTTCAAAAAGAGGATATGTTAGCAGCTTTATATCGCTTTTTATTCCAATATAGAAATTGTGAGCACGCCACTACAGGGGTGTCGCCGGCTGTCGCACTTTTCGGACGTCGCTTGCGCGGGCGCCTCGATGTGCTACGTCCGGACGGGGCGACCGTAGTAAGCGCCGCGCAGGACAGGCAGGTGGCGGCCGCCGGCGGTTGTCACAAACCACTCGCGGTGGGCGACCATGTACTGGCGAGAGATTATTCCAAGAAAGGGGACAAGTGGGCGAAGGGTTACGTATCAGAGGTAACTGGCCCAGTTTCTTGTAAAATAAACATAGGGGAAGGGGTGGAATGGCGTAGACACCACGACCAACTTGTCCCACTTCGTGGACCAAGTCGCTATTCACTATCGCGTACAAGCACGCAGCCGATAGTGGAAGAAACCGAGGGGTCTGACGGTCAAGAGACACCAGCAGAAGCAAAGGCGTCTGGCGCGACGGGTATATGTGCTGCGCAGGCAGTGTCGGAAGTAGTAGATTCCGGAGATGAGTTTAGGGACGCGTTTGATGGTAATGATTTCGGTCGGGTTCAGTCGAAACCTCAAACTCCTCCACCGCCGCCGCCAGACGCCTCCGCCCGAGCCCAGAGAGCGTACAATAGGTCTAAGAATAAATATTAAACTTTGTCAACGTGTTATTATAATACATGCTTATCTTTTATTTGGTGTAGATTTAGTTATTGTTAAGTATATAATTATTTTTAACTGTATACTTTGGTTTATTGGGGGGATGTGTAAGGTAGATAGATAAATAAGTGATATTGTGAGGTGTCGGTAGATCTGAATAAAGTTAGTTAGACTCCAACCATAGTTCCATTACGTTGCAGAGCCCTTAGCTGAAGCATCAAACACAACGCGTGTCTTCGAGGTTTCCTTTTCGACGCGGACAACGGCGTGATGAGGTAAGTACACCGCTTTATTTTTCTTAGTTTAATTTTCAGGTATTTCTTCCATATAATTTGAATTTATATATTCTCGCATGGCCTTTTGGTAGTCTTCTTTTAGTGTAGGTGCTTTTCTAAATCTTCTTTCTAGCTGTAGTAATCTATTTCTTGCTATTTCTTTAGTGTTTCCGTTAGGCGATAAGGGATTATCGGTTTTAAAAGGTAACTTTACTATGTATCTTCCTTCTTTGTTTCTTACATGAGTGTTTTCATATATTGTCTCACATAGCTTTTCTTCTCTTGTTAACTTTCTTTTCTAATCAGTGTAAATTTCTCAAAGGGATTTCAACAGATTCTCTACTTCTACTTGTTGATGAAGGACCAGAAAAGATTCCTCTTGTAAATTGGTGTTGATTTCTCCAAACAAGATCCATCCCAGGTTTGTTTCTTGGGCACATGGAGAACCGGGAGGACCCTTGATTAATTGTTGTTGCACGATTTGTGCATACTCTTTAACACCTAGAAGCAAGTCAATGGGACCCGGTTTGTGATAGTCTGGGTCAGCTAGGTTGAGTCCTTCTAGGTGTGGCCAATGTGTGACAGTAACAGCTTTGGAGGCAATTTTCGTGGTCAACTGTTTGCTCATGACGTATGCTTGTATGTTGATCTCGAAGCTTGGATTCCATCGAGAACCAATCCTTAGTTGCACCACGTGATCGACGTTGGTTCTTGTAGATCCCACCCCAATGATAATTCCTCTTGCTGTATGCCTGGTTAGTTTGAGCAGTTGTGTCGCCTTCTCGCTGATGAACGGAGCCTGCGAACCTTGGTCCACTAGCGCACGTAGAACAACAGTGTGATTATGCTCGTTTCTTGATAAAACTGTTGCCGTGGCCAGTAGTGCTATACTTGTGCTTTGTTTGGCACTGTGATGCGACGCAATCGTAGTGTTGACTATTTCTTCCTTCTCTTCTACACTGTGTTGTGATCCCTTCGGTTGTTTAGAGTCCTCAGTTTTTGCCGAAGAAGCAGAGTCCTTATTTCGGTGTAGGAGAGTATGATGACGTCGCTTACATATGCGACAGGTCATTTGCAATTTACATTGATAATTATGCGGAATGGCCTGGTACCAAACAATTAAAGCAAAGTTTGTTTGACTTCACATATTCAGATCTCTCAGCAGGTTGCTGTTTAGTGAAATCCTTGCAATGGCACAAAGTATATTTTTCTTTACATAGCACGCTTGTTCTATCTGCCGACGATGGTGCTGTAGTTGCTGTAGCAGTAACAACGTGTGAACGTTCTTTTATAGGTTTTTCACGGGTGCCTGATGATTTATTTTTTTATTTATTATCTCATCATCACTATCGTTACAGGAATGTCCTAATTCAATAGTGTGGCCATAATTACAGTTATGATGACATTATAAGTTCTAAGGTACGGTATCTTGATTGCAGAAATTGCAGCACTTATTTTCTTTTGGTAAAATAATTTCTTTAGCACTGATATTTTTTTTTTCTCTTTATTTGTTTTGGGGTTTTTATCTAAACAAATATATCAACCCCATCGTACCTTTTACAATTCTTATATTAGACCATATAAATAACATATAAACTATACGAACCAGTTAAACAATATTACATAAAACACTTGGGGTAAAGACAGCAGTCACCGATGAAGGACTGTTATTAAATGACACAACTTTTTGGCACCTTCTAAAGTTGGTTGGGATAGAATTGATTGTATTAATCCTACGTTAAGCCTATTTAAGTCTAATTCTCTCAAAAGTGACTCCCTCTCGCGAATGTTGCGGACACAATCCATCAGCAAATGCTGTACGTCTTCAATCTGATTACATTCTCTGCAATTCGGTGAATCAGTTTTTTTCATAAGGAATGCAAACATCGCTGATGGATAGTGTCCAGAGCGGAGTCGTAAAATTAATTTAACATAATATCTACTAAGTTGATCGACATTGAACCAAGGTACTTGAGGAGGCTCGCCTTGTATTCTCCTATACCATATACCTTTTTGCTGACTTATACTATCAAAGTGTTGTTTAATGCATGCAAAAGATGCTCTTACGCATAAGAGTTGTTTTAGCGCCGTGAACACAGAGTTTGAAATTATCACGTCTATTCCTAGGGACAGCATCAGACGATAGCTGAAATAAAGCAGAATTTGATTTAATGAACATAACTGTTTCCAGGATATATAAAGAGGGCAATGTCAATATCTTATGTTTTATAAAATACGATTTACAGCTGTCCGTTGTTTGCAGTCTAAACATCGATCGAATGCACCTTTTCTGTGCCCGAAACGCTATTTCATTGTCCGTACTATTCCCCCAAAATATGACTCCATATATAAGAATTGCAATCCCTCATGGAAGGAAATAACAGAAGAGCTTATGCCTGGGCAAAGAACTACTGACCGACATGATTTAGTTGCCTGCGTGCTTCGTTTAAAGATCCACAAACTAATAAATCCAGTGCTACATGTATTACGTACAGTTGCCGTACACTTAGGAAATGAACAGCGTGTTTTCTTTAATGAACGTTATTTTCAGGAAAAGATTTCATCACCTCCTAAAACCACTTTAACCGCCTTTTTCGAGGCTCCCGTTGTTATACATGGAATACTTCAAGAAGGGAGTAAAAACGACCCGTTCAAGGTACGCCTGTTGAAGATTGGCCTGGGGTAAAATCATCGGAAGCTCTTGGTCGTATATATACCAAGGCAGGCATATGACGAACTTGAACTTGAACATTGCAGGTAACAGGGGTGCATTTGGAAAAGCCATGCTTTTCCCATGGCCAGCTATATGTAGCATGTTCGCGTGTGTCAAATGACCATAATTTATACGTATTAGCGCCAAATAGAAGGACATACAACATTCTATATAGGAGCGTCTTAGAATAATGTTCCGTTCTGAGCCCATGACTGCAACGGCCACACAACAAACAGAGTATAACCCGAATTGATTGTCAAATTCTAAATTAACGCGAGCGAAGCCGCGGGCGAAAGCTAGTGGTGCTATAAAAACAAAATGTTTTTGAATGGAGGCACCGAAAATGATCGTCCCGTACCAGCGAGGAATATTTAGTGCGCAGCCAGCTTATGCACCATATTGGGCCAATTTTGTGTGATTCACAGTGAAGGTGTTAATTTCTAATTGTTTCAAGGCGGACCAAGACAAATAAATCTTTTCAATATACGTACACTCGTAGCTCAATTGACTTCCCATACGGTAATGGCGTCAAAATGTCGTTAGTAGTCAGTTGAGTAGGTACTGTGATAATATTTCCTATGACTTTTATAGTGATTCCACAGCAGTAATTTTTGAGCACGAAGTGAATTGTTTTTGGTTATCAATGTGTAATACCAATGAAGTTATTTTGAAGAAGAACAGTTTTTGAATTTTGAACACACTTTTAACACCATGTCTTGTTTAAATTAAACCCTTTTATGAATTACCTAGCGTTTTTTTCGTACTTATGTTTTAGTTTAGAACTTTTATTTATGTTGTGTTTGTGACATAGTATGCAAAAAAAACACAAAAAGAAAAGCAGGCTTCGTGCTAGAATCGAACCAGCGACATGCAGCGTTGCAGCCGAATGTTCAGCCAATGCGCCACCATTGACGTCAAAACTCGTTCCTTCATCGCGCTATCAAAGTTTGCATGCTTCTCTGCGTATATATAAATAAAAACTTTGATATAAATAGACGCGGACTGAGAAGTTGGTAAATCAAAATTTAACAGTGAATGCTCTTGGAGTCACCGTTAAAATACTTGCATGTAGATCATATACTTTGTTTATCTTCATTGAAAACTGGTGATTGTTGTATACTTGACTTTCTCTAGTTTGTTGTGTCCGACCTTCAGGCAAGTCCGCATTTTTTTTTAATGCGTACCTAATATGTGGTAATTAAAACGACCAGACACTTAATCATATCGCTTCTCTGGCAAAATCTTAGACGTGGAAATGTTAGTAGATAAATACCACGTGGATATGTTATGTTTTTGTGAAACCTGGTTAATATAATACCAAATAGGATGTTGTTTAATATAAATAGAGTTAAAGATATTAAAACAAAAAAAAACACAAAAAGAAAAACACAAAAAAAAACACAAAAAAAAACACAAAAAAACACTAAAAGAAAAACACAAAACCCGACTGCAGCGAAGCCCAAAAGGTGGCTAATGTGACCTGTATGTTTGTCTGTTTCTTTGTTCTCTCGTAACTCCTCAACGGAAGGAAGGATTTGAGTAGATTAAACGTCGATAGATTCTCCTCGAAAGCGCGAGTGTTGCTGGTTACGTTATAATAAAAAAATAAAAAAAGGTATGTTAAGTTCCATATATTGGGGATACGCCTATTACTATGACATGTATTGTTAGCCGTGTAGTATCCGGCAGAGTAGAATAGAACCAACCCATTACACTCAAAGGGTGTCGTATAAGGCGACTAATGTGTGAGGTAGAACACCTTGCGGCTCCGTAGACCAGAGAATGGGCAGCAGCGTTTTCTGTTAGTCTTTCATCACTGCGATCTCCAATCCGTCTGCCAAGCGTGGAGATTACGGCAAATTCCTTCCATCATGCGATATTGGCATCATGACGGTACATTGTCAATACATCTACGAAAACATAATATACGTCAGAAAAAATCTGCACCTTTTTGGTAAAAGGGCTGACAGACATAATTACAGTACTAGAAATAGGGACCAACTAGTTCAGCCAGGTTTCAGACTTGCTAAAGTAGACTCATCTTTCATGGGGTACTGTTTGAGATGCTATAATAAAATTCCACAAAGTATTCTTGAACTGAATGAGACAAAATTTAAAACATGCATTAAACGCACACTATGTAAGCAAGCATAGTACAAGTTGAGCGATTATATCGCTGGTCCCGGGCAATAAAGCGGTAATATCAAAAATCAAATTTTATAGGGGAAATAAAAGAAGCTAATTTGATTATAGTTCAGCATACAGTAATCCAAAACAGACGTTCAATATGTCAAATGAAAGCTATTTTTTTTTACCAATTTAACCTTATAACAATAATTGCAAAGGTATAAATATTTAATGACAAAAACTTAAAAATTTATAATACAGATTATAGACAATACTATTTCAATTGCAACATCATTAACGACTCTACAAACACACCGGCGCCTTATATTCAGGTACCTTTGCGCAGTGCTGCGCGCGAGCTGTCAAAACTCCCAACCGCGCTGTGTCAACAATTATAGCCAATTTTTGACACATTTTCCGCCCGTTTCGATAAAAACACTTAAGAAGAAGAGAATTGCGTAAGCTTGGCTTTAATTGAAGCTCGCTTCTTAATAAAGCTTTTCATATCAGCCATGACAATGAAAATTTAGCAGTTGCAGTAAAAAAGAGAGTAGAAGGACTAATGTTCGCGACGATAGGTCTTGGTGGAGCAAAATGAAACGTGTAGTGGACTGTATAATAAGATATGTATTGATGTAAGGAATTAAATTACAACGTTCGGTTGGGACTAACAATAAGAAAAATAATAATAATAATAATAAATTTATTCAAATAAAAATATTGTAGATTTACAGTTTTCCAGATTTTACATTAATTGTAACAACAGGTACTCGTAACACAATTGTATTCTACAATACGGTGGGTGAAGCTCTGTCCTCCTAGCTAGGCTACAAAATAGCCTGTGTTTAGGAGACACAGTTTCGATCCCTAGATAATAATTGGGTCTGGGACGTGTTACATGTGCAGATTGACAAAAGTGATAATAATTAACTAACTGTTATGCAAGAATAAATCTACAATGATAAAAGAAAAAAAAATAAAGAAAGTAAGCATTTATATAAACAAAATTGTAGCATGCAACTAAGTGTGCGGGTGTTTCGTGTAAGTACGTGTGATTGGGTTCGTGTATGTGTGAGTGTGTGTGCGTGTTTATTTGTGTGTGTGTATGTGTGTGTGTGTTCGTGCGGATGTGTGAGCGTACGTGCGTGTGAGTGTATCTGAGGGTGTAATTAGTGAATGATGTCATTTTGTTAGGAAGATTCCGGTTTCGTCATAGTTTAGGTTTGTTAAGAATGAACGGACAGACTTTTTACAATTGAAAAGGGACGAGCCGTAGACTGGTAAATGTGAGTTGATTTTGTTATACAAAGATGGACCAAGGTAGATGTTGAATTTTTTTATAAATGCGGTGTGTGCAGGTGGAGTGTTACAGATTAGATCTTTGCGACGTTTAGTCAGTTCTACATATGGTGTATTACGATGTTGAAGTAGCACGGTGAGAAGAATAAAATTTTGCCGTACATTAAGTACATCGCACGCTTTGTATAACTCATTGGTCGGAAACAGAATCGGCCGAAAGGTGGAAACCTTCAATATAGCTCTGTGAGCAGTCTCAAGGGGCTTCAATATGGTTTTAGCAGCGCCTCCCCAGCAGGTGATACAATAGGTGAGGATTGACTGACATAGTGCGAAATACACATTACGGATGATTGAAGGGTTAGCAACGTGTCGTAAGTTTTTAAAAATATAAATTAGTTTCCGGACACGTCCTGCAAGAGCGTTAATATGTGATTTGAAGTTGAGATTTTTATCTAACACAATTCCGAGATATTTAATCTGATCAATTGGTGTGAGAGTAGGACATTGACAGTTTATATTGTCTTGCGTAGAACAAGAGTGAGCTTTTATGGTGAAGGGAGTTGTTGGTTGAGAAGCAGTGCTCACAGAAAAGTGAATGAAACAGGTTTTTGTCGTATTAAGTGTTAGAGAGTGTGAGTCGAGCCAGTTTAAGGCACTGCTAAAACCATGTTGTGCCAATGTTTGTAGGTCCAACCACGAGTCTGCAGTGAATGTTAATGCGGTGTCATCTGCGAAACATACGATTTTAGAATTCGGAATAACGAGGTTGCAGAGATCGTTAATAAATACCAGGAAAAGTATTGGGCCTAACACGCTGCCCTGTGGGACGCCATACTCGATAGGGAGCTCCGCGCTCCTGTGGTCACCTATAACAACGAATTGTTTACGATTAGTGAGGTAACTTCTGAAGAGTTCAAGTGGAAGCCCTCTGACACCTAGCTTTTCCAATTTATTTAAAAGGGTGGGGATGGTAACCGTATCAAAGGCTTTCTTAAGATCGAGGAAAATTGTTAGCACCTTTTTCCTGTTGTTTAGACTACCAACTATATGGTTCACTAAGTCATTAACTGCGTCACAAGTAGATTTATTTGAGCGAAAGCCGTACTGCTGTGGTGATAATAATTTAAAATGCTCAAGATAGTGTACGAGTCTCTTTTTCAGTAGACGTTCAAGTACCTTGGACAGTGCACTTAAAACAGCTATGGGTCTGTAGTTATTAGGTACGGCCCCATCCCCCCCCTTAAAGATAGGATGAATTATGGCAGTTTTAAAAGAATTAGGGAAGATAGCTGACTGGAAGCAAAGGTTAAACATATAAGTGAGCACAGGGGCAAGAGTCCGCGCATATCTTCTCAAGAAAGAAGAAGATATTCCGTCCCATCCAGTAGCAGCAGTGACTCTCAGTGAGTTTATAGTTGATACGACTTCTTCCGGGTCTGTTTGTTCAAGCACAAATGACTTGTCACAGGTAACTGTCGGTGCCATACCCAGTTGTGTCCGGTTTCCAGGAATTTTGTCTGCAAGGTTCTTTCCAACGCTGACGAAATATTGGTTAACATTAGTGCAACACTGAGTAGGTGAGAGTGAGTTAGAAATTAAATCAGTGGAAGTATTTTCAGTTTTAGTCATATTAGTTATGTTTTTTATAGTATCCCATAGTTTTTTAGGATTGTTTGACGCCTTGTTTAGTTCCTGTGAATCATATTTCCTTTTAACTTTTTTTAGGAGTATTGTACAGAAATTTCTGTATCGTTTGTAAGTGATGGATAGGGTTTCATTATCAGGTGTGAGTTTTAGCTTCCGATGCATAGAATCACGATTACGTATGCACCGCAGTAAGCCTGGAGTGATCCAGGGTTTAAGAATTTTTTTACTTGAAGGGATTTTTGTTATAGTTGTGTGTTGATTTATAATTGTGTTTAATATTATGACAAGGTTTTCAGCAGCTGAATTAGAGCATAATATACAAAAAATTGAAGAAAGATCTAGACTTTTCATAGCCGTGTCAAGGTTTACATAATCTACCTTAGCAATGGTGTTTTGGGGGGATTGTGTAGGTTTGGTAGTACTAATACATAATAGAGAAGGACAATGATCAGTCACTAATGAATCATAGATAAAGGTTATTGTTTTAGACTTACAGCGGAGCATGATATGGTCCAGGCAGTTCTTTTCTCTGGTAGGATGGCTGTGAGCCGGTAGGAATCCATGAAACGCTAAGGCATTAAGATAGTCTTGAGCACGGGTATCTTCTGATGTCGTCTTTATATCCAAGTTAATGTCGCCAGTAATGACAACTGACTTAAATTTGGTGAGTGTAAGTAAAATACAATTAAGTGCTGTTAGAAATGTATGAATGTTATCATTGGAAGGAGAACGATATATACAAAGTATCGCTATTTCGGAAAAATGGTCGCTAAGAAACGCGCAAGCGCAGCCGTGCGTGGAGCCGTGCTAACAGCTGACTGGTGTGGTGCGGGGGCCCGCGCTCGGCCGTCGTCGGCCGGCTAGCTCCCCGCTGTCCTCGCACCCCTCGTTCACTGCCGCTGGCGCGCGGCGATGTTGAGAGCAGCGGTCTCAACACATTTATTTTGAGATCCAGAAGATGGCGGATTTAAATTCTATACAGGGTTATTGTTGATTTATTGTGATGATTGCGATAACGATGATGATTGTGATAATGATCATGATGATTGTGATAATGATCATAATGATTGTGAGGATGATTTTGATTACGATGATAATGAGTTTGATAACGATGATAGTGATTGTAATAGTGATTGTGATAGTGATGGCGATTGTGATAGTGACGGTGATAGTGATGGTGATTGTGATGGTGATAGCGATGGTTGTGATAACGAGGATTAAGATTGTGATGATGATGATTATGATTAAGATGATAATGATTGTGATTACGATGATAATGATTGTGATAACGAAGATGGTGATTGTGATAGTGATTTTGATGGTGATTATGATGGTGATGGTGATAGTGTCAGTGATTGTGATAGTGACGGTGATTGTGATGGTGATAGCGATGGTGTTCGTGATTGTGACAGTGATGGTGATTGTAATAATGATGAAGATGATTGTGATTACGATGATAATGATTGTGTTAACGAGGTTAATGATTGTGATAATGATTGTAATAACGAGGTTAGTGATTGTGATAACGAGGTTAGTGATTGTAATAATGATTGTGATGGTGATAGTGATTGTGATAGTGATAGTAATGGTGATTGTGATAGTGATTGTGATAGTGATTGTGATAGTGATTGTGATAGTGATTGTGATTGTGATAGTGATTGTAATAGTGATTGTGATAGTGATATTGATCGAGATTGTGATGGTGATTGTGATGGTGATTGTGATGGTGATGGTGATTGTGATTGTGATAGTGATGGTGATTGTGATGGTGATTGTGATGGTGATTACGATGATAATGATTGTGATTACGGTGATGGTGATTGTGATAGTGACGGTGATAGTGATGGTGATAGCGATGGTGATGGGGAATGTGATGGTCATTGTGATTGTGATGATAATTGTGATGGTGATTGTGATGATGATTGTGATAATGATGGTGACTTTGATAGTGATGGTGATTGTGATAATGATAGTGTTTGTAATAGTGATGGTAGTTGTGATAGTGAAGGTGATTGTTATGATAATAATAAGTTGTGATTACGGTGATAGTGGTTGTGATTACGATGATAATGATTGTTAAAATGATGATAGTGATTGTGATCGTGATAGCAATTGAGATTGTGTGATGGTGATTGTGATAGTGATTGTGATAGTGACGGTGATTGTGATGGTGATAGCGATGGTGTTCGTGATTGTGACAGTGATGGTGATTGTAATAATGATGAAGATGATTGTGATTACGATGATAATGATTGTGTTAACGAGGTTAGTGATTTTAATAATGATTGTAATAACGAGGTTAGTGATTGTGATAACGAGGTTAGTGATTGTAATAATGATTGTGATGGTGATAGTGATTGTGATAGTGATAGTAATGGTGATTGTGATAGTGATTGTGATAGTGATTGTGATTGTGATAGTGATTGTAATAGTGATTGTGATAGTGATATTGATCGAGATTGTGATGGTGATTGTGATGGTGATTGTGATTGTGATGGTGATGGTGATGGTGATGGTGATTGTGATTGTGATAGTGACGGTGATAGTGATGGTGATAGTGATGGTGATGGGGAATGTGATGGTCATTGTGATTGTGATAATAATTGTGATGGTGATTGTGATGATGATTGTGATAATGATGGTGACTTTGATAGTGATGGTGATTGTGATAATGATAGTGTTTGTAATAGTGATGGTAGTTGTGATAGTGAAGGTGATTGTTATGATAATAATAAATTGTGATTACGGTGATAGTGGTTGTGATTACGATGATAATGATTGTTAAAATGATGATAGTGATTGTGATCGTGATAGCAATTGAGATTGTGTGATGGTGAATGTGATAGTGATTGTGATAGTGACGGTGATTGTGATGGTGATAGCGATGGTGATCGTGATTGTGACAGTGATGGTGATTGTGATAATGATTGTGGTTGTGGTAGTGATGGCGATTATGATCATGATGATTGTTATTAAGATGAAAATGATTGAGATTACGATGATAATGATTGTGATGACGAGAATGGAGATTGTGATGATGATGGTGATAACGATGAAAATGATTGTGATTACGATGATAATGATTGTGATTACGATGATGATTATTGTTATTACGATGATGATGATTGTGATAACGATCATGCTGATTAAGATAGTGATTAATATAGTGATTTTGATGGTGATGGTGATGGTTATTGTGATAGTGATAGTTACGGTGATTGTGATGGTAATAGCGATGGTGATGGTGATTGTGACAGTGATGGTGATGATGATTAAGGTGATTGTGATTGCAATGATAATGATTGTTAAAATTATGATAGTGATTATGATAGTGATTGTGATCGAGATTGTGATGGTGATTGTGATGATGATGGTGATTGTGATAGTGATGGTGATTGTGATTACGATGATAATGATTGTGATTACGATGTTGGTGATTGTGATAGTGATTTTGATGGTGATGGTGATTGTGATAGTGACGAGGATGGTGATTGTGATGGGGATTGTGATGGTGATTGTGATAATGATTCTGATAATGATGGTGGTTGTGATAGTGATGTTGATTGTGATAATGATGGTGACTGTGATAGTGATGGTGATTGTGATAATGATGGTGGTTGTGATAGTGATGGTGATTGTTATCATGATTGTGATAATGATGGTGGTTGTAATAGTGATGGTGGTTGTGATAGTGTGATGATAATAATAAATTGTGATGATTATGAAATTTGGCACATAGATAGTTTATAACCTGGATTAACATGTAGGACACTATTTATGCCTTTAGTATGATTCAGTGGGACAGTTACCGAACTGCACGCGGGCGAAGCCGCGGGCAACAGCTAGTAACTTGATAAGAGCGGTGGGCAATAACACAGCGTGTTGTTTACGCGAACTGAGATCCGCAGACAAAGTTAAAATATTTGCACTCACATCAGTGCTAGCCACGGCGTCAGTGGGTGATGACGTTGATACGGAATGGGACGAGCTACCGTTTGATTTGTTATCATTATTGCAAGAATTTGCCGTACCTTTATTCTCCGACGAATGAATCAAAGCATTATGTCGGCATTTACATAACTTGCATCCCGGCTTTTTGCATCGGTTAGCAAAATGACCTGCATGAAAACAATTATAACACACTTTATAGTTAGGTATTAATTTGAGTCGGGCGTCGGTGCTAAGTGAAAGAAATTGTGAACAACTACTTAACACGTGATCAGCCTTACAGTGCGGGCATAACTTACTTAATTCGGTGCTGGAATTATTAGAACCTTGTGATACAACCATAGATTTCATCTTATTAGAATGGGAACTAGGCTTACCGGGAGTGGGATTAGTGCTATTTCGTGCTGTTTCTAGTGTTTCTAACAAGTCAGCGCGAAAGCGAATAAATTGAATGAGTGCAGCAAATGTTATTGTGCTATCCTTGTATATACGACCTTTGTGCTCCTCCCACTCACGATAAGTTGACCGATCGAACTTCTGAGTCACCATAAATATTAATAAAGTATCCTAATGCTTGATGGGCTCACCTAACGCTTCCAACGCAAGGAGACTTTTATTAAGTTGATCAATCAATCCTTTCAATGCCACAGAGGACTCCTTTGTAATAGCATTCAAATAATATAAGGACGACACAATACATGATTTTGAACTAACATTCTTTTGTTATCGAAGCGATCACAAATTAACTTCCAAGCTGTATCGTAATTACTTGCGGAAAACTCAATCCCATGGATTACAACAGCAGCAGATCCTTCCAGAGACGCTCGCAAATAATGGAATTTATTAATTTGATCAATTTCATCGTTAGAGTGAATGAGGCTAGTAAAAGTGTCGCGAAACTCCAACCAGTTGCTAAAACTCCCATTAATGGAGATATTTTTTTTTGTTTGGAGAACAGGCCACCCACATAAATTGTAGCAGATATTAATAAAACGTATATAGATTTCTTCCTTGTAATCTCTAGATTACAGTGGTAATATTAGCTAAGCCATGTCTAACCGGAATGATGAGAAATTTGAAAATGAAAACGTGAATCCAAAGAGATTTAAAAAGACTATACATATAGCGGACATTGGGACTAATGTCATACAATAATTTTGATGTCGTACGTCAGTAGCGCTATCTAGCTATGAATAGAAAAAACACAAATATGTATATATTTTTTATATAATTCAGCTATTACACGGTAGATCCCACTAGTACCCACCTATGATAGGGATGCTACAGTTTAGTATAGAATCAAATTATCGATAAATCTTATCGATAAGGCTTGGTAAGATAAATTAAATATTTGTATTATATTGAGACTGCCTCGTTGGTCTAGTGGCCGCAAACGCGACTGTTGAGCATGATGGGTTCGATTACTAGGTCGGGTAAAGTGTTATTGGGTTTTTCCAACAGGAATATCTCAATATCAGCCGTGGAGTCTGGGTTTGTACCCGGTTGATGGCAATAGGCTCGCCCACTATTACATGTGAAATTAGGCAGATGTCCCACCGCCAATGATGAGCGAGAAGTGAGTAGAGCTGGAAACTAGAAATGCGTTGGCGAGCAGCGAGAAGCGAGTATGTAGTTCCGATAGTTTTGTAGTTGGGCTATAAACGAGTATGCGAGTGCGACGGGCGATTAATCGCACCACTCGCTCGGAGCGGCTTGTCCTTGCACTGCACGTGCTACGTACGTGTTCCCTTCCCGACAACAATGATACCGGTGAGCATGTATCGCGGAGCGAGTATATCTTTGATAGCTTTTTTAAGTAATTTTAAAGAAATATACGCGAACCAATAACATTTATTCCCATCATATTGACACTTGAACGACATAACATGATTACCAGAACAATAAAATTACGTTTTTGATACTTATTATTTACGACTTAACCTGAAAAAATATCTAAAGCAAAAATCGACAAACAAACAACTCTCAGTAGAGTGTGAGTAAAGTAGTGGTACAGCTACTGAGCAACAGAGGACGCTTATTGCAATTTATGTATTTGTATTCGCACATTGCGTTGAAATCTTACTGCACAATTGACACAACGACCAGCAGATACCATTTTCATAAAATAGTTTTTATTAAATGCGAAAAAATTGCAGAAACAGTTTCACGAAGTTCGAAATAAACAGAAAGAGTAAATGTCAAATGAAGTTGTCTGTCAAGTGTCAACCACCAAAAAGACGGATTTACAACGTTCCGTGTCATGATGATTTTCCATACCATCTAAAAGATTTTAGCGGAAACCTTTAAAAATAGCATTATTAAGCTCACAGTTTAATATTATTACTTTTTATATTATATTCTATTTCTATTATAATTAAAGCAGATACCGATAGACCAATGGATACCGTACTTTTTTTTTGTAAATGGAAAAAACGGTCCTATTTACGTAAGTATTTTCTGTCAAATGACATTGACCACAACAGGAATGATTTGACTCGCAAAAATATCATAATATAACTTATTAATTATGATTTTAAGATTCCGGTTTCGTTTTAATGTAATCTTTCATTTATTACTATAATAAAATGGTTACTGTTTTTTGGTGTAACATTAATAATATTTATGCAACATCGAAGAGGGCCTGAAAAAAACTGTCTCCTTTAGGTAGCTGTATCGTGGGTAACTTAACAGGCTTACGTCAACTAATACGGATACATTTTGTACTAATCATGGACTCATTATCGCTGTTATATTTACATAACAGCTCCTGTGCCCTAGCCAGTGTTTTGTAATACTGTGAATCGAATTCAGCACGCTCAGAGACTTGAGCTTTAACATCATCTACCAGACATTCCAAACGCAACTGTACCTCATTGTAATGCTCATACAAGGACTCTATTCTTCCAATCCGTAACTGCAATTCCTTGACCTCACAGCTAGTCAACTCCTTTTTTTTTTTTTTTTTTTTTCGGATGGGAAATCATCAAATAACCCCTCCCGCTCTGGGCGGAGCAGGAGGTAGTGTCAGACTTTTACTGACTAAAACCCATCCATGTTCCTTCATCGCCCTTTGTGTTCCGGGGCCACGGTATCTCTTTCGAACAGTCCCGCAACCCCGGCAGGCATCGGTCCCTACGGACCTCTTCCCTTTTGCTGACTCTCTTTGAGGCGCGCGTAGAACACGAACGCGCCGTCGACACGGCCTGTCGTCATGAGACGGACGGATGGCGAGCTAGCCCATAGCCCACCGTCCACAGGCCCGCGCCTACGGTGGCCGGGGGCCACGTGGTGGTGGCCCCTGACGCCCGGGGCGTCTCCCGCGGCGGCCGGGACGTTGAGAGGTTCTCTCCCTCTCACGTTCCGCCACCTCCTTCTCTAGCATTACTGCTTCGCAGAAGGAGGTGACGGCGTCCCATTCCGTCTCGCTCCGGACCATGGCTTGCACCAGGGCCGGACGCGAGAGGTCGCCGCCGCCGATCGCCGCTTCGAGGACACGGCGGTGCTCCGCCCACGCGGGGCACACCTCCACCGTGTGTTCCACCGTGTCCTCCGGTCGATCCTCACAATGGAAGCACCCGGGCGTTTCCTCCCGCCCGATTCGGTGCAGGAACCTCCCGAACACTCCGTGTCCGGTGAGGACCTGCGTCAGGCGGAAGGTGAGGACGCCGTGGCGTCTCTCAAGCCACTCCTCAAAGAGGGGACTTATCGCCACTATCGTGGCGTGCCCTGCACGGGGTTGCGACAGTCGCTCTCTCCATGTCGCCATGAGATCACGCCGGAAGTCTGTCCGCTGAGCGACAATTTGTCGCGGCAGCGGAGTTTCCCCCTGGCGTAGCGCCTCCGCGCGCCATTCGTGTAGGCGCGCGAGGACTATCGCCTCCAGATCCCATGGCGGCAATCCGGCAAGGAGGCTCGCCGCCTCGCTGGCAATCGTGCGGTAGCCCCGGGCCAGCCTTACGGCTACCACCTTTTGGGGCGCGTTCAGGTAGTGGGCGGCACGCCACCTCAAAGAACGCGCCCACACCGGGGCCCCGTAAAGGGCCATGGACCGCACGACTCCCGCGTAGAGCCTCCGGCAGGAGGTGTTCGGCCCCCCCAGGTTGGGCAGGAGCCGCCTGAAGGCAGCCCCAGTCCGTTCCAGTTTGGGGGCCAAACGTCGGAAGTGCTCCAATATAAAAGAAGAAACTGACTGACTGACTGACTGACTGACTCATCTATCAACGCACAGCCCAAACCGCTGGGTCTACAGATTCCAAATTTGGAAAGTAGGTTTCTTATGTGGTCTAGGGGTGCACTAAGAAAGGATTTTTCAAAATTCACCCCCTAAGGGGGTTAAACGGGGGGGTGCGATGTCAGAAGTCCTCCACGTGTGTCTGGCGGCTGCTGGTCCCTCTCGATACGTTTGGAGGGAAGAGCAGCTGCTGGGCCGGTGCACCCTGGACGCGGCGGTATCCTTCTCCGGGGAATGAGAGGAAATGAGAGTTTTCTCTTATCCCCCGGGGAATGTGACCGCCGCGGCTAATGAATCTGACAAAGGTAGGGTCCTTTCAGGACCAACGGTGCGTTCCTCTGCGTGACCCTCTGTAAAGCAGAGGGCACAGCTGAAGAATGAGGGCGGGCTTGGTGTGCACTCACCCTGCCTCCGAGCAGACAGAGAAGGATCCGTCCTCCTCTGTCACCGCCAATCTCGTAATCTGGCTATCGAAGCGCTGTGGATCAGGTCTCGCGGTTTCGATAGGGGACCGAGGGTCTTGGCTTAACCGCCCGGACCGCGAGGTAGAAAACCTCTATAAAAAGTTACCCCGAATCCCAAGTGGCGACGCACCGCGAGGGGATGTATGGCTGACGGGTGTTCCATGGAACAAATCAGTCGCTAGTGCACTCCTCGCCAGGGTACCTGCAGACCCCCATGGCGAGTAATAAATACTTAAATCTGCCCTTCTAGGTACAGGGGTCTCTGCCTAGATTGTATCTTATTTCCCCCATACTCGTGGGTTCAGATATGGAAACTTTAAACAAAAAAACAAAAAAACAACACCGCCGGCAACGGCAAAGGAGAGGAGAGGAGAGATGCGGAGTCGGAGTCCGACGCTGCATCCAGCGACGTGAGCGCGGGAGGCTCAGAGAGCTCCCGGCGCGTGACGGGTGGGACGCTCGCGGAGAACACCAAGTTCTTCCGCAAGCGGTCTAGAAAGGATGGCGACCAAGTCTCGTCATCCGAGGGAGAGATGGCCTCGGCCCGCAAGATCCCCACTAGCAAGCGCGGTGGGATCCGAAGCAAGAGGGGGGGGGCCTGTTGCCTCCGAGAGGTTGGCGAGACCGGCCGAGGAGGTGCGCCTCTCGGGCACTACTGTTCCCGGGCCTGGCGACGAGGCGGATGAAACTGGCGGCTCCGAGGCGGAGCGTAAGGCCAGGTTCACAAAGGCGGTGGAAGCCGCGATAAGGGGCGTGGCCTATAAGGTGAAGACAGGCACGAAACTGAAGGCCATACCCGCGGCTTCCGCCTCCATCTTGGCGGCAGCGGAGGCCAATTTTGCGGTGCCTTCCCCTCCTCCGCCTCCGGTAGGTGGAGAGGAGCTGGCCAAACTGCAGGAGGAGGTGGCCCGCCTGACGGCCACCACGGAGCTTCTCCAACAGGAGAATGCGAAGCTCCGGGCAGATCTGGCCAGCCTGCGGGGGCCGGGCTCTCAAAAGGGGGGCCAGACCCAGCGGCCTACTCAGCCCGAACCGGCGGAGAACCAGATCCTAAATCTGGTTCGGAAGGAGCTGGCTGCCTTCGAGCAGCGGTTCTCCGTCCTGGAGGGAAGGGTCCTGCGCCCCCCCCTGAGCGCAAACAGGGCAGCCGCGGGCCCGAGCACGGTGTCGTACGCGGCTGCCACTGCGGCTGCGGCACCCGGACCGGGGCCAGCGAGTCAGCCCTCCAGCAGGGCTGTGGCGCCTCCCCCTGGAAAGCAAGCTCCGGCGAAACCAGCGCCAGCTAAGAAGGCGCCAAGGAGGAGGAAGGGCAAGGCAGCTGCACAGGCGGTGACAGCGCCGGCGCCAGTGCCAGCGGCGAGCGGGCCAGTGCCTGCGGCAGGCCAGCTGCCGCCGCCACCACCGCCCCCCCAGCCCCCGACACCTGCGGCTGAAGCCGGATGGCAGGTGGTCGGGGAGAAGAAGAAGGGGAGGAAGGCGGCCAAAAAGGCTCGAAATGTGGAGCGGCAGCGCCAGTTCAGGGCGCGAAAGATCGCGGCCAGGTTGCGCGCCCCGAAGACCGCGGCTGTAGTGATCACACTACAGCCGGACGCGGAAAAGAGGGGCGTGACCTACCGCGACCTTCTGGCGAAGGCGAAAGAGGCGGTGAACCTCGGTGAGCTTGGGATCGCCGGGGGCCTCCGGCTTAAAGTCACCGCGACAGGGGCTCGATTGCTGGAGATCCCCGGCGAAACCAGCGGCTCGTCCGCCGACGCTCTGGCTGAAAAGCTCAGAGCGTCCCTAAACGCGGACGAGGCCCGAGTGTCCAGGCCCGTCAGATGCGCAGACCTGCGCATCCTGGGTCTGGACGACTCGGTTACCGAGGAGGAGGTGGTGGCCGCCGTCGCCAGGTCCGGAGGGTGCCCTGCCGATCAGGTCAGGGCAGGCGCCATTCGCCCGGACTCCACGGGTATGCATACCGTTACGGTATGCTGCTCGGTGACGGCGGCTAAAGCCATAACGGAGGGCCGAAGGCTACTGGTGGGCTGGGTCTCAGCGCAGGTGAAGCTGCTAGAGCCCAGACCTCTGAGGTGCTATCGCTGCCACGTGGGACACCACGTGTCAGTACAGTGCGCCTCGGAGGTTGACCGCAGCGGACTCTGCTTCCGTTGCAGCCAGCCCGGTCACGTATCCGCGGCTTGCTGTGCCACGCCGCACTGCGGTGCCTGTGCGGCGGCTGGCAAGCCAGCCGACCACCGGGCTGGAAGCAAGGCCTGCGCTGCACCCACCAAGGCCACCAGAGGCAAGGGGAGGCCCTCCGCCGCCACCACCACCACCGTCGCCGCCGCAGCCGCAACTGCCACCGTTGCCGCTGCCACTGTCGCCGCCACAGAGGGGCCCTCGCAGGGGGCTAGGGAGGAAACGGTAATGGAGTGCCAATAACGGCCCCATTACGCTTCCTCCAAGCGAACATCAACCACTGCGCCTGCGCTCAGGATCTGTTGCTCCAGAGCATGGCGCAGTGGTTGATTAACATTGCTGTGGTCGCTGAGCCGTATTTTGTCCTCCCCAGGGAAGACTGGGTGGCGGACCTTAGCGGCTCAGTGACCATAGTGTCGTCGGCCGCCGCCGGTACCCCGACCCTTGAAGGTGTCAGGAGGGGTCGGGGGTGCGTAGCAGCCCGGTTCGGGGAGATCGTCGTGGTGGGAGTCTACTTCTCCCCGAGCCGAACTCTCGCCGAGTTCCACAACTCTCTCGCAGAGTTGAGTGTCGTCGTCGGAAAACATTCCCTCCCTGTGCTTGTCCTCGGGGACTTCAATGCCAAGAACTTGGCTTGGGGTTCTCGTTGCACAGACGTGCGGGGAAGGATGGTGGAAGACTGGGCCCTGGAGAAGGGCCTGGTCGTCCTAAATCGGGGTTCTGTGCCCACGTGTGTGCGGATGCGGGGCGAGTCGGTGGTGGACATTTCGTTCGCTAGCCCCGCTCTGTCGCCGCGTGTCGTTGACTGGCGTGTCATGGAGGGGGTGGAGACCTATTCCGACCACTGGTACATCCGGTTCGACGTCTCCACCCAGACCTCAAGCGCGCCGGTCCAACAGGCCCCGAGTGGTCCGCGTTGGGCGCTGAAGCAGCTGGACCGGGAGCTCCTCCTGGAAGCCTCGATCGTGCAGGCCTGGGTGACATCACCGGACAGGCCTGCCGACATAAACAATGAGGCAGGGTGGTTCCAGGAGGCCATGTCCGACATCTGCGACGTGGCAATGCCCCGCGTTCGGCCAAGAAGCGCCCGGCGTCAGGTGTACTGGTGGTCGCGAGAGCTAACGTCTCTGCGCAAAGCGTGCGTCGCTGCACGGCACCTGTAGGCCAGGCATCGCAGGCTCCGCATCCGACCACCGGATGCGACAGCCATTGAGGCGGAGCTATATGAGGGGTACAGAGCGGCGAAGACCGCTCTCCGCGAGGCTGTCCTGCGGGCCAGGGATCTGGCCCGCGAGGAGATGCTGGGGACTCTGGACAGAGATCCGTGGGGGCGCCCTTACAAGTTGGTGCGGGACAAACTCCGCCCCTGGGCCCCCCCACTGACGCAGAGTCTCCGGCCTGAGCTCGTGGAGGACGTGGTGAGCACTCTGTTCCCTTCGCGAGGGGAACACCCACCCCCGCCTATGGCTCCGCCGCCTGCGGTGCTGGAAGCGGATCATCAGGACGACGACGACGACACTCCGGAGGTGACTGGGGTAGACCTGAGAGTGGCGGTACGCAGGCTCAGTGCCAAAAATACCGCCCCGGGACCCGATGGCTTGCCTGGCAAAGCCTGGGTCCTGGCCTCAGAGGCTCTCGGGCCCCGACTGGAGGGGCTCCTAAGCGCATGCTTGGAGAGAGGCCAGTTCCCGCTTCGTTGGAAGACGGGGAAGCTGGTCCTCATCCGGAAGCCGGGGCGCCCTGCGGACTCTGCGTCCGCATACCGGCCCGTGGTGCTGCTCGACGAGGTGGGCAAGCTCTTTGAAAGAGTAATTGCAAACCGCCTCGCCGAGCACCTTGCGGGGACTGGGCCGGACCTTGCGGAACACCAGTTTGGTTTTCGCAAGGGGCGCTCTACGGTGGACGCCATCATGCGCGTGAGAGCCCTCACGACGGGGGATGCGGTGTCCAGGGGTGGGGTTGTCTTGGCGGTGTCTCTCGACATCGCCAACGCCTTCAACTCCATGCCCTGGAGCTGCATTAGGGAGGCACTCCGGTATCACCGGGTGCCGACCTACCTCCGTCGAGTGGTCGGGGACTATCTGACGGACAGAGCCGTCATCTACCCCGGTCGCAGCGGAGAATGGAACCGGCGATGTCGTGCGGTGTTCCGCAGGGATCAGTTCTGGGGCCGTCCTTGTGGAACATCGGTTACGACTGGGTGCTGCGCGCCGACCTCCCTAGCGGTGTCAGCGTGGTTTGCTACGCAGACGACACGCTGGTGCTGGCACAGGGGGGGTCGCACGAGGCGGCGGCCGAAGCGATGACACGCGGGGTTGCGATAGTCGTTGAGAGGATCCGGCAACTGGGTCTCGAGGTGGCACTGCACAAGTCCGAGGCCATGTGCTTTCATGGGCCTCGGAATGCGCCACCTCCGGGATCCACACTGACGGTAGGAGGGGTATCCATCGGCGTCGAGTCGACGTTAAAGTACCTGGGACTTGTCCTTGACAGCCGGTGGAACTTCGTGGAACATTTCCGACGTTTGGCCCCCAAACTGGAGCGGACTGGGGCTGCCTTCAGGCGGCTCCTGCCCAATCTGGGGGGGCCAAACGCCTCCTGCCGGAGGCTCTACGCGGGAGTCGTGCGGTCAATGGCCCTTTACGGGGCCCCGGTGTGGGCGCGTTCATTGAGGCGGCGAGCCGCCCACTACCTGAACGCGCCCCAAAAGGTGGTAGCCGTAAGGCTGGCCCGGGGCTACCGCACGATCTCCCGCGAGAGGGCGAGCCTCCTTGCCGGATTGCCGCCATGGGATCTGGAGGCAATAGTCCTCGCGCGCCTACATGAATGGCGCGCGGAGGCGCTACGCCGGGGGGAAACTCCGCTGCCGCGGCAAATTGTCGCTCAGCGGACAGACTTCCGGCGGGATCTCATGGCGACATGGAGAGAGCGACTGTCGCAACCTCGTGCAGGGCACGCCACGATAGTGGCGATAAGTCCCCTCTTTGAGGAGTGGCTTGAGCGACGCCACGGCGTCCTCACCTTCCGCCTGACGCAGGTCCTCACCGGACACGGGGTGTTCGGGAGGTTCCTGCACCGAATCGGGCGGGAGGAAACGTCCGGGTGCTTCCACTGTGAGGATCGACCGGAGGACACGGTGCAGCACACGGTGGAGGTGTGCCCCGCGTGGGCGGAGCACCGCCGTGTCCTCGAAGCGGCGATCGGCGGCGGCGACCTCTCGCGTCCGGCCCTGGTGCAAGCCATGGTCCGGAGCGAGACGGAATGGGACGCCGTCACCTCCTTCTGCGAAGCAGTAATGCTAGAGAAGGAGGTGGCGGAACGTGAGAGGGAGAGAACCTCTCAACGTCCCGGCCGCCGCGGGAGACGCCCCGGGCGTCGGGGGCCACCACCACGTGGCCCCCGGCCACCGTAGGCAAGGGCCTGTGGACGGTTAGCTATGGGCTAGCTCGCCGTCCGTCCGTCTCATGACGACAGGCCGTGGCGACGGCGCGTTCGTGTTTCACGCGCGCCTCAAAGAGAGTCAGCAAAAAGGAAGGGGTCCGTAAGGACCGATGCCTGCCGGGGTTGCGGGACTATTCGAAAGAGATACCGTGGCCCCGGAACACAAAGGGCGATGAAGGAACATGGATGGGTTTTAGTCAGTAAAAGTCTGACACTCCCTCCTGCTCCGCCCAGAGCGGCAGGGGTTATTTGATGATTTCCCATCCGAAAAAAAAAAAAAAAAAAAAAAAAAAAAGGGGGTTAAACGGGGCTCCAAAGTTTGTATGGGGAAACAAGATTAGTTAGACTATTTTATTCGAAACTTCACAGGAGTGCTCCTATTGATAAATGAGCAGAAACGGGTTTCAGAGTTTTTCAGAATTCAACCCCTAAGAGGGGGAAATGGGGTGGCAAAGTATAAAAATCAATGCACAGCCCAAACCGCTGGGTCTACAGATTCCAAATTTGGCAAGTAGGTTCCTTATGTGGTCTAGGGGTGCACTAAGAATGGATTTTTCAAAACTCACTTCCTAAGGGGGTGAAACGGGGCTCTAAAATTTGAATGGGGAAACAAGATTAGTTAGACTATTTTATTCGAAACTTCATAGGAGTACTCCTATTGAGAAATGAGTAGAAACGAGTTTCAGGTTTTTCCAGAATTCAACCCCTAAGAGGGGGAAATGGGGTGACAAAGTCTAAAAATCAATGCTCAGCCCAAACCTCTGAGTCTAGAGATTCAAAATTTGGCAAATAGGTACTTTATGAGGTTTAGGGGTGCATTAAGAAAGGATTTTTCAAAATTTACCCCCTAAGGGGTTGAAACGGGGGTCCAAAGATTACATGGGAAAATAAGATTGGTTAGACTATTCGAAACTTAACAGGAGTACTCCTATCGCTAAATGAGTTAATATCTGTGTTTCAGGTTTTTTTTCTTCAACCCCTAAAGAGGGAAATGGGGTAACGAAGCCTGAAATTCAACATAGGTATTGTTTGTATGGTGAATTGGGTCAGGTTTATTACAAAAACAACGATTTTAAGATTTAATGTGGTGAACCCGAAATACCTACCATCATTCCCTGTTGGGGTCTTAGGGTGTGATTGGGTTGAAATGTCTAAAAATCAATATGGGTGTCGATACCGAGATTATCAGGGGTGCTGATTACGAAAATGGCATTTATTTTGAGATCCAGAAGATGTCGGATTCGACTTTTATACAGGCTTATTGTTGATTTATTGTGATGATTGTAATAACGATGATGATGATTGTGATAATGATGATGATGATTGTGATAACGATGATAATGATTGTGATTACGATGATAATAAGTTTGATAACGATGATGGTGATTGTGACAGTGATGGTTATTGTGATAGTGACGGTGATAGTGATGGTTGTGATAACGTGGATGGAGATTGTGATGATGATGATTGTGATTAAGATGATAATGATTTTTTTTACGATGATAATGATTGTGATGACGATGATGGTGATTGTGATAGTGACGGTGATTGTGATTGTGATAATGATGAGGATGATAATGATTGTGACAATAAGGTCAGTGATTATGATGGTGATGGTGATGGTTATTGTGATAATGATTGTGATGACGATGATGGTGATTGTGATAGTGATTGTGATAGTGACGGTGATTGTGATGGTGATTGTGATAATGATGAGGATGATAATGATTGTGACAATAAGGTCAGTGATTATGATGGTGATGGTGATTGTGATAATGATTGTGGTTGTGATAGTGATGACGATTGTGATTAAGATGATAATGATTGTGATTACGATGATAATGATTGTGATTACGATGATAATGATTGTGATCGTGATTGTGATGTTGATTGTGATGGAGATTGTGATAGTGATTATGATTGTGATTGTGATGGTGATTGTGATGGAAATAATGATGGTGATTATGATTGTGATAGTGATGGTGATTGTGATAGTGATGGTGATTGTGATAGTGATTTTGATGGTAATTGTGATGGTGATGTTGATAGTGACGGTGATTGTGGTGGTGATAGCGATGGTGATGGGGATTAATAATAATAATAATAAATATCTTGACTTGGCACACGAGGTTCGCGACATGTGGAATTTGAACTCGGTTATCATTGTGCCAATTGTCGTGACGACCAATGGCCTTATAGCCAAAAGCTTCGATTACCATCTATCGAAGCTCTCTTTAAACGGTTGCGTCAAGGGCCTGATTCAGAAGGCAGTACTCCTCGATACGGCTCGCATTGTGAGGAGGTTCCTGTCTCTGCAGCCCTAACCACCGGTGGCTTGGACCCTGCTCCTGACATCGGTGGACCTTTATTTTTTTAATATGTTTAAGTGTTTTTTTTTTTGTATCGATTTATTTTAAGAAACACTTAAAAAAGTAATTAGATAAGAATTTAAATGAATAAACGACATAATAATATCGCTGGACATTACACACAGCGCCATCTACTGCCACACTAAGCAACGAGGCTTGTGTCGTGGACACCAGATAGTTGATATACTACATAGATACTTTTTTGTTTGTAAATACATACTTATCTAAATATATAAAAGAAGAAACTGACTGACTGACTGACTGACTCATCTATCAACGCACAGCCTAAACCACTGGGTCTACAGATTCCAAATTTGGCAAGTAGGTTCTTTATATGGCCTAGGGGTGCACTAAGAAAGGATTTTTCAAAATTCACCCCCTAAGGGGGTTAAACGGTGCTCCAAAGTTTGTATGGGGAAACAAGATTAGTTACGACTATTTTATTCGAAACTTCACAGGAGTGCTCCTATTGATAAATGAGTAGAATCGGGTTTCAGGTTTTTCAGAAATCAACCCCTAAGATGGACAAATGGGGTGGCAAAGTATAAAATCAATGCACAGCCCAAACCACTGAGTCTAGAGATTCCAAATTTGACACATAGGTTCTTTATGAGGTTTAGGGGTGCATTCAAAAAGGATTTTTCAAAATTCACTACCTAAGGGGTTGAAACGGGGGTCCAAAGATTACATGGGGAAATAAGATTAGTTAAACTACTTTATTCGAAACTTAACAGAGTACTCCTATCGAAAAATGAGTTAACATTTGTGTTTCAGGTTTTTTCAGAATTCAACCCCTAAAGGGGGAAATGGGGTATCGAAGCCTGAAATTCAACATAGGAGTTGTTTGTATGGTGAATTGGGTTATAAGACTGTCTGACTGTTGCGTTAAAACTTAATGGGGTGAACCTGAAATACCACCATTCCCTGTTGGGGTGCGATGGGGTTGAAATCTAATAAAATCTAAAAATCAATATGGGTGTCGATACCGAGATTATCAGGGGCGCTGATTACGAAAATGGCATTTATTTTGAGATCCAAAGATGGCAGATTCGACTTCTATATATATGGTTATTGTTGATTTATTGTGATGATTGTGATAACGATGATGATGATTGTGATAATGATAATTGTGATGATGATGATTGTGATTACGATGATAATGATTGTGATTACGATGATGATGATTGTGATAATGATGATGATGATTGCGATGATGATTTTGATTACGATGATAATGATAGTGATATCGATGTTAATGATTGTGATGATGAGTATGGAGATTGTGATGATGATGATTGTGATTACGATGATGATCTTTCTTTCTTTCTTTATTATGGTGATTGTGATGGTGATTGTGATGGTGATTGTGATGGTGATTGTGATGGTGATTGTGATGGTGATTGTGATGGTGATTGTGATAGTGATTGTGATAGTGATGGTGATTGTTATAGTGATGGTGGTTGTGATGATTATGAAATTTGGCACATAGATAGTTTATAACCTGGATTAACTGTAGGACACTATTTATCCCTTCAGTATGATTCAGTTTGACAGTTACCGAACTTTACGCGGGCGTAGCCGCGGGCAACAACTAGTACAACAATAATTGTCGTAAATAGTGAATAGTGAATGTTCTTTACGGTAAGGTTTAGATTTGCTTAGCAGGAATTTGGTAAGTTAAAATGCGTGTTTACTTCAAGAGGATTTTATTGCGACTAACTGTGGTGGGGGCATACAGATGATAATAAACACTCCTAGCGATCACATAATACATGTCGCATCCGGTCATGAGTACGGACGGGCGAATGGATCGAAAGCGCGCCAGTGGTGACATCACGCGACCTACTCCCCACCATGGCGGCTTTTACAGAGTCCTGATGTTGACACCTCGCGGCGAGGCAGACAGTCTGGGTCTGATCGCAGCGGAGTGAAGACGTCTTGAAACTGTACACGATTCATTGTGCCTAGTGTTAATGTGTGAAAGTGTAATGTCAAGTTATTTGTTAGACTCAGTGTATCTGTTTGAAAAGAGTAACCATGGAGTTTCTTGCCAGTTCTTCTCCATGGAAACTACCATACCGAACCGTGCAATGCGAAATAAAATAGTGTATCGCATCCAGTCTGTTTTTATAGCACAAAACCCGTCTACAGCCCACATAAGCTCGAGCCTAGTGAAATAAATTCCTGGCAAACTCCGACATCAGAATTGGGATAAAATCGTGCTAATGAAATCATGTCGCGGGGACAATGTCAATAACAATCAGTGTCAACTGTGTAAAAACCGAAAAAGTGCCGTAAAAGTTCGCGAAAAAAAACGGACAAGAAAGAGGGTAGATCGATTAGTGTGCTAATAAACACCCACCCGCAATAATTTTAGTTTATCCGTAATCATGGTGCTTGCAACAGCGCCGAAATAAATCAGACTGTAAACAAGTGATATTTACCATGTGAAAAACGGGATACACAATGCCACAATGTTTTTAGTGTTAAGAGTGCGGCGCCGTCCGCTCGCAACTGCAATTCGAAGCGAAGGCAAAAACACGTTGAAATATTGTTGTCTCTGTTTCACACTCCCCGGCCCGTTGCGTAGCCGCGCGTGAGCGTGTGTGAATAGTGTTTACCTATGCGTGTGTTAATCGTGTTTGGTGTTTACCTTTTAGGTAGTTATCATGTTCATTATTTGCTTTATTTTTGTTAGTTACTTTGTGCAATCGTTAGTGTATCTGCAGAATAGTAATGCGTTTTTAGGAAATCTGTCTACAATGTTTTTATCTCAAATGTTAGATTAACTCAAAATCTAGGCTTTTTTGAAAAAAAATCTGGGTTACTACTCTTTCTATACCACTAATGTAGGTAAGGAATAAGTATACGGTTCGCCTGAAAATCTGAAATAAAAGTACGTACTGGTGGCTCAGTGGTGGCGGCCCCGACTTACGAACAGTAAGGCGCGGGACAAATACAAGAGGCGTCGGGCGCGGACATGGCGCGGGCGACTTCCTATTCCATTCAAATATCATACAAAATGCATGGAAATAAAGTGCAATTTAGGCTACACGGTATATCATTGCGCTGACGAGGATGTGACGATATACCGTGTGTTGTATTTGTCCCGCGCCCATAGACTTAGTACTTATAATACTGCCCGCGCCTAAGTCGTAGGTTCGAACCCAGGCAGGCGCATTACTTTGTGTAATTATTATTCATCAACTCTGCTCTCAAAACGGAAAAGGAAAACATCGTGAGGAAACCGGCATAAGTATCCTAGAACCTAAAAGTAGGTAGCTAGTAGGAGGTAGGTAGAAGGTAGGTAGTAGGTAGGTAGTAGGTAGGCAGTAGGTAGGCAGTAGGTAGGTAACAAGCAGGTAACAAGCAGGTAGTAGGCAGGTAGTAGGCAGGCAGTAGGTAGGCAGTAGGCAGTAGGTAGGCAGTAGGCAGGCAGTAGGCAGGCAGTAGGCAGGCAGTAGGCAGGCAGTAGGCAGGCAGTAGGCAGGCAGTAGGCAGGCAGTAGGCAGGCAGTAGGCAGGCAGTAGGCAGGCAGTAGGCAGGCAGTGGGCAGGCAGTAGGCAGGCAGTAGGCAGGCAGTAGGCAGGCAGTAGGCAGGTAGTAGGCAGGTAGTAGGTACTCATCAAGACGAATCAAACGAGCCCAAACTCGAAGCGGTTGCGTCGTTTTATTACGGAGATCCTTTGGCCCCCCTTTCAGCTTCATCATCAAACCCTGATTACCATTTAGGACCAATTTACTCTTCAAGATCAATCAAACGAACCCAAACTCGACGGGATTATTTCGTTTTATTACGGACTTCCAATGGCCACCTTCCAGCTCCATTATCAGACCCTGGATACCACCTAGCACCAAAGTACTCGTCAAGACAAATCATACGAGCCCAAACTCGATGGGGTTATGTCGTTTTATAACGGAGTTCCCATGGACACCTTCTAGCTCCATCATCAGACCCTGGATATAACCTAAAGACAAAGTACTCGTCACGACGAATCAAACATGTTCAAACTCGATGGGGTTACGTCGTTACATTACAGAATTCTTATGGCCACCAGTTGTCACGCGATATACCTACATAATGCGTGCAAAATTTCAGCTCAATCGGTAATCGGGAAGTGGATCAAATTTTACTTGCAAGATTTGATTACTTACAGATTACAGACAAACATCGGGACACGTGAAACTATATCAAAGCTTGTAAAATAAAACATAATATTTATTTAGTCGGTAGGTAGGTACCCTTATGTTATGATTGATTATGAATGAAACCTATTAGTCGGACATTTGAATCCTAAACACATCTAATTCAGTATGTATGTACTAACCCAGTGTAATGTAATTTCGATTATGAACGAGAAAAAATATGTGTAGGTAGGCAGGCATTTTCTTGGTCTGAGTTTAAAAAAATGATGAAAACAAAAAGGTAGGTAGATACTTATTGTGAGATACATCCCAACGTTTGGAGTCCATGGGGTCTAAAATGGCCACTTTATCAGAATCGTAATATGAATCACGTTAAAAATTTAAAACAATTAAATTCTTAAAATGGACTTTATGTCCATAATCATAAAGTCCATTTTAAGAATTTAATTGTTTTAACGTGATTTATACTAAGATTCTGCGTGGATTCTGCTAAAGCGGCCATTTTAGACCCGCATGTTGCTAACCTTTATATAATTATGTTTATGTAGGTACCTGACGTTTTGTAACCTAAATTTAACCAAATCGTAAGCAAATATCGAAGTCTGTAAACAAAACAAAAGTCGTAATAAAGTAGGTAGGTAGGTTACTCGATTCCAAATCACAAGGCAAATCTAAATCCAAATCCGTAGCATAGGTCAAAAAGTGTCAGAAATATTACTATACAATTGGCAAACAAATACGCACCAATACGCACGCACAATGCAATCAAGTAATCGTCTAACACTGACGAACGATTCCGAACGAATTGCCCGGCCCGGCCGGGTGGCGAGGTGCGCACGCACACATTTACATTTGTCACTATACTCAACACAGTCAACACATCCAAATGTTCTGTCCCGCGCCCTGCGCCCCGCCCCAGCTCAATGCTTGATGCGATAGCACGACTTCCGATGAACATTTGTGATTAATTTGAATGTGTGCCGTAATACCAAAAATGATGAATGAAAACTCAATGCTTTTCCATTATTTTTTTTATATTATTTAACTTAACAATATAAGACATGTTTCGATTTTAACAATATTACAAATACTACCGTTTTTATTATAGAACAGATGAGATGAAAACATCGTATTTAAACTGTAAAAATGTGAGATATTCAATATGTTTGCATTTCGCTTTTGGTAAGTATTTTGAAAAAAAAAAAATATAGAAACCTAGGTAATTACCATCTTGTTCCGAATAACAGCATATTAAGGTGGAAATATGCTCATACTGAAAATGATTTTGGTATTACGTTTGTATGGACAAATTCATGCTCCCCGGCCCCTTAATGACAATCAGTGACGGTTACTTTTTGAAATGCAAAACAAAGACTATCGTTTACAAATTCTTAAAACCTAGCCAGTGAATAGCAAGATAGTGTTGTGGACCAGTTTAAAGAATTGTTCAGTGCCAAATTCGTGTACGTTGTACGTCATTAACCTGAGTAGTGACAAACAAAAGAAAAATATGCGCACTGACGCCGGTTACAAGATACGTTAGAAGTTTTCATCGTAACTACCAATCAAGTGTCGCGCATGCGGCAAACAAGAACAAACAAGCGGATTTTTGGACGAAGACGACCGCCGTCAAGAAGCCGTTGCCTGTGCCGGCTGCTACAGGCGTTGGGCGGCGACCGCAGGCCAGCAGCAGCTCACTGATGTGCTTCAAGTGTGGCACGCCAGGCCACATCGCCAGTCGCTGCGCAGCAGGCCAGCGCTGATCCAGTGCTGCTGTACTGGTCGAGAAGTGAGTCGACCTTTGCATCATCGAGCCGGAACATGAAAGTACTTTGGTGAGTCGTTTTCATTTTGTTATGACTCTGGAGCAGAGTGCCAATTCTGTTTAGTCTGTCTAAGAGTGAGCATATTTATCCTGTCGTTGCTATAACTGGTGTAGTTCAAGGTTCAGTGAATGGTAATTCGAAGATTTTAGCCTGTGTGAGAAAGATCCCCGATCACAAAGTTCCTCGAGAATTAGATGTCATAATTGATGACAGTAGTAGTGAGACCAAATCTGATTACGAAAGGCTTGTACACTCATACTCGAAACTTTAGAACATGTGGTGCGGCCACATGAGTGACATGTGGCGATGGGTCAGGTAGACCGCACCTCATGAGTAACATGATGGGGATGGGTCTGTTATCTGTTGGACCGCACCTCATGAGTAACATGATGATGATGGGTCTGTTATGAGTTAGACCGCACCTCGTGAGTAACACGTGGCGATGGGTCTCTTGGACCGCACCTCATGAGTAACATGTGGCGATGGGTCTTTAGGGAATCGTTGGTGCGATTTCTGTCTGTGTTGGTGCACAGAGCGCTTATGAAAGTTTTATGAGTTGAGTTTGCATTGCCTAAGAATTTTGGTAAAGAGTAACAGAATTGTTAGAATTTCTGTGTTGTAACTTTTTGATCGGACCTTTTACAATGTTGATCGGACCTTTTGCAATGAGAGAGCAGGCATCGCGCAATATAGTTGAAAGTTCTAATTATGACAGACTGCGAAAAATAACTGACGTTGACATGCTCGTAGGTGACAATGACGAGACTAGCCATGACGAAAATGATAACGCTGACGAGACTAGTTAAGTAACAAGTAGTCCACTTAACATTTTGAGTACCCAGCATAGTAAGAGTTTTCTTATAATCTCATTTTCTAAGCTAAACTAACTATGATGATTTTAATTGTTTTGATTTTAATGGATTCACTGTTTACAAGTACAATGCTTTCGATGGACCGAAAGCATACCCGATGGACTGGGTATTGTTGTGGCCGCATCAGAAGCGCCGGAGCATGTAAGAGGTGCACGTTGACTGCTTTTTATGTGCAGTATACTCTTTGCGAGGAGTAGCACTTACGCGGCTGAGATGGTTAGCTTCTGACGATGGGTTCACATTTTACGTTGTGAGTAGGATGTTATTGGGCATTCTACCACACCGCGACAAGCGAGCGAAGCGAGTGAAGTCGCATCAGGTGGGGTTTTAACATTTTTGTGAATGATATGTTAAAAACACTAGTTCAGCGGCTATTCCACCCGTTGGAATAGGTATGAATTCCTGCATTTTGCTGTAAAATACTGGTTTGGTGTCTATTCCAATAAAATCTCATTTGCTTCCGTTTGGGTTGATTCCTGCAAACCTAACGTTACCGTTATGTAACTAAACTAAACTCTTTTAACAGGAAAGGTGAATAGCTTATAAATAATTCTTCGCAGTGATTTAACGCTACATTCGATTCTAGCCATTGCAGTAAGAAGGTTGCATTTCGTATCACGAAACTAAATACATATAACTAAGTTAACTACAATGCATGACTCAGAGAAGTCTGTTATAAAAGATATTTGTAAACTTATCATGAGGAATTCGAGCGGCGAGGTTATATTTATACAAGATTTGCAAACTGATAAAAAAAATACAGATAACGGTTCATCAAAACATCAGGACAGGTATACAGCCCAATCAGAAGATTTGTTCTACCAACAGATGCTTGATTGGCTAAAATCAAACAATCGCTATCTTATATTGAAGGACAGCCATGGTGATGTTCGTACATTTGTTCGAGTCAGCGACAATGAGTTATAAAATGTCAATGTAAAAAATTACAAAATAACATTAGTTATATTTGAGAGTAAGTGGGGACAAAAGTCATAACGACGTATAAATGTCTATGTAATTGCTTAATTGACCCATTATTGATATTATAACCGTTTCAATGAGTCACCATGAAATTTGTCAAACAACCACAATCGTTACATGTAAACAAACTCTGCGTTCAGTCTCAGGAAACTGGTTTTCGTCATGGAGAATTATTACCTAAATCCATACGATGCATGGACTTCTTATACATGAGAATGGATTAAGATTTCAAAATGTTTATGTTTACTCGAAACCCTTGCAACAACCCAAATACGTTTTTTTAGAAAAAGTCTTGCAACGAGTACCAGGCATTTCGTTTCAGAAATATCATGAAAATGAGCAAGTACTGAGTGTTCAGACCGCAAAACCAAATTCTGTAATTGTATTTGATGATGTTGCTTGTGAAAATCAAAGTAATATGCGTGATTATTTTGCAATGGGGAGACACAAATTCATTGATTGTTTTTATCTAAATCAGACGTATAGTAAAATCCCTAAGCAATTAGTAAGAGACAACGCAAACCTAATCGTACTTTTTAAACAAGATGAAAGAAATATGAGACATGTTTATGAAGAACATGTCAACACTGACATGACATGGATTGAGTTTCGTGAAATGTGTTCAAAAATATGGAATAAACCTTTCAATTATGTTGTAATTAATAAAGATTGTTCCAAAAACAAAGGATGTTATAGAAGTAAATTTGATACGTTTGTAGTCTTTGACTAAAATCACGAATACATATATTATATAAGGATATTTCCTGCCTGACATTATTATTCACCTTACAACGCTAAATCAATTACGACCTATTTTACTAATATGGAAAAATCATTGAAACGACAAATTGTTGATGCAGCAGAAGCTGTGAAGATAAAAGTACGAAAAATGAGAGATGCTGAGATTAATAATAAACAAGCACTGGAATCTGTTTTCAAACCTGTAACAGAACCTCTCAACCTAATTGCTAATGCTAGTAAGCAAACTCCTCTCCTGCATGCTAGTGATGATTTTGCTGATGGTTCGTTTATCAACGAAACTGGTACCGCAGGAAGTAATATTAATAACTAGCTTCTGCCCGCGACTTCGTACGCGGATCCTGTTGCTTATGCCAGCGACAACGGGGTCGTCAAAATCGGAGATCTGAAACGTCTGATGTCGAATTTTAAGAGCCCGGGGACGGGAATACAACGGGATGCGCGAGACGATTCGAGACGTTCCAGATCTTTCATTTTTGTAAGTCAACAGGAAATGCCCATCAGACTAAATATTTTTATAAGTCAACAGGAAATGCCCATCAGACCAAACAACACTTGCTGAGACGTCATTCCTATGTGTTATGGTGTAGCTGGGCTCTTGGAGTTCCACAACAGGTGTTCCAGATATTCGATTTTTATAAGTCAACAGAGAGTGCTCATCAGATTGAACAACTTTTGCTAAAACGTCATTTATGTTAGTGTAGCTGGGCTCTTGGAGTTCCACATCAGGTGTTCCAGATCTTCAAATTTATTCTCTCAGCAGAAAATGCCCATCACGTGGAACAATTTTTGCTATGGTACCATTTTTGTATCTCTTATAGTTCAGCTGGTCTGTTGTGGTTCTGCATCAGATGTTCAAGTTTCCAAGATAAATTATAGCCTATATCTTGCCCAGACTTAATACCTATACAACAACAAAAAAATCATTCAAATCCGTCCAGCAGTTCTGAAGATTAGCGTGTACAAACAAACAGACAAACAGACAAACAGACAAACAGACAAACAGACAGACTTTTTTTTTTGGATTCGTGCTCTATTACTGTTTCTAAACCCCCCTCAATTATTTATTTTTTAATATATTCAATGTACAGACACAGTTTTTCTACTGTTTTATTATATGTATATATAGATGACGATGAAGATAAATATGAATCCGATATCAACAGTGACTCTTCTTATGAATCAGTCGTTGAAAGGAATCAAGACGGTGATACGTCATCCTGGTCAGTGTCTTCAGAAGCGTTGGTAGATATTCCGTTTGGGGTTAGAGCAGACAGCGGGAAACTGATGTTAGGTTCTGCTTGCATAACGATCAACGATCAATACATCACCGTAGTTGGACATAAATACCGAAATACTCCTGGCTTAAAACAGTTATTGCTTAAGAAAGATGTAGACTTAAGCTTGGTTACAGATAGTGATATGCAAAATTATAAGTCGATGCTACTTGATACAAATGCCCATCGTCGAGACTATGAGCCAAGTAAGCCAATAAAAAGTAACAAAGGACAAAAATATTTGCAAGTTATAAAACCACTTTTTAAGGTTACACAAGTCAGTCATTCTTCCATACAAACGTAGTCTGGTGATTACTCATTTGTTTGACGGTGTAGGTTCTAAATTAAAAATTATATCAACTGATCTTTTCATTATCTAGCCCTGTATGGAAGCAGAATTGGAAAAAAAATATTGGTTTGGAAGTTATGAGCGTCGAAACTTTCATATTTCAACACTAATTTTGACTCATCTTTGGGCGTAAATAAATGACCTAAGTAGTATGAAAATGGAAAAACTAAAACCATACAAGCATAGATAACTTATTCAAAAGTTGAAATAATTTTATTTTGAACAGATACATCCAATAGATTTTTCATGATATCCCTATTCCCAAAGATCTACATAAAAAATTTCGCGCGCCCGTTTTCGTTGTAAATCATATTGCATTTCGCTACAAGTTGCCACCCCGGTCAGTGGGGAACGGGGAAGCGCGCAGCGCGTGTGTATGCGCAGTGTGTGTGGGTGCACACAGTCATGCTCACTTTGTTAGCTGCCGCCCGGCACGTGCTGTCGTACTTACGAGTATAAACTCTGGCTTGAATTTTGGATACCGATATTTCTTTATTGATAGTTTGTGTTTATTATTTTGAATTTGTTTCAAATTTTACTGACCCTGGCATTGGACTTTGCGATTCCAATTTGATAGTGATTTACGCTTGGATTTTTATTGTTTATGACGTACCTAACATCACGCCTGTATGCTTTGAGGGGGTACGCAGATTTGTGCAATACACCCAGATTTCGAAAGTTAGGTACCTATGTTTGCGGATGGATGGACAGAGATTTTGTTGACATGTCAGAAGTATTGTGAGAGGAATTTATGAATGTGTGAACCTTTACTTTGTTATTTTGTATAAGTATTTTAATTTTATGTTATCTCTTACTCTTTTAGTTCTAGTTTTAGTTACAGTAATTGGTTTATAAATACAACCGTTGTAAGTAGATAAATAAATGTTAAGTTTATAGTGGATAAGCCTATTACCATGACATGTATTGTTAATAATGTAGGTATAATAAATATTTATGGCGACTTGGTTGGGAACGAGTCATCATCTGCCACCATCAGCCTTTTCCCAACTATGTTGGGGTCGGCTTCCAGTTTTACCGGATGCAGTTGAATACCAGTACCTATACATGGAGCGACTGCCTATTTGACCACCACAACCCAGTTAGTACCGTGTAATACGATACCCCTTGGTAAGACTGGCTGTCAGACTTTTGGGGCCTGACTACCTAACGACTGTCAAAGATCTACAAATGACAGCCGGGACCAACGGCTTTATCGTGCTTTCCGAGGCACGGAGGAAACTTGGTATGTAATGGGTGGTCACCCATCCACAGACCAACCTAGGCAAGCACGGCTTAACCTAACGATCGACCCGAGCGGCTGTTATTATTTAGCCACGAGTTCCGCTTGTTTGGGAACGACTATAAATGGAAAAATAAATATAAATATTTTTTGCAAAAAATAAAACAGACAAAAAAAAACACAAACATAAAAAACACTTTGATTGATTTGGTGTTTTTGTCACCGGCTTCTGAAGCTAAAGTTATTTTTCACTTTTTTGTGTTTTTCTTTTTTTTAATTCTGTGATAACTTCTAAACTATTCAATCAAATGTTAACAGCTAAAAGACAATTTTAATCTAAATTCAATTGTCAAGATAATGGACATACTTATTTGGATAAGGATTAATACTGCAAATAAGGTAGGTACCTACGTTGTCCTCGAAGCGGCGATCGGCGGCGGCGACCTCTCGCGTCCAACCCTGGTGCAAGCCATGGTCCGGAGCGAGACGGAATGGGACGCCGTCACCTCCTTCTGCGAAGCAGTAATGCTAGAGAAGGAGGTGGCGGAACGTGAGAGGGAGAGAACCTCTCAACGTCCCGGCCGCCGTGGGAGACGCCCCGGGCGTCGGGGGCCACCACCACGTGGCCCCCGGCCACCGTAAGCGCGGGCCTGTGGACGGTGGGCTAGGTATGGGCTAGCCCGCCGTCCGTCCGTCTCATGACGACAGGCCGTGTCGACGGCGCGTTCGTGTTCCACGCGCGCCTCAAAGAGAGTCAGCAAAAGGGAAGGGGTCCGTAAGGACCGATGCCTGCCGGGGTTGCGGGACTGTTCGAAAGAGATATACCGTGGCCCCGGAACACAAAGGGCGATGAAGGAACATGGATGGGTTTTAGTCAGTAAAAGTCTGACACTCCCTCCTGCTCCGCCCAGAGCGGGAGGAGCTATTTGATGATTTCCCATCCGAAAAAAAAAAAAGGTAGGTACCTACGTCATATTTTTAAATAAAATTTCAAAGATAAAAATGGTTACTTAGGTACCTACCTACTTTACTCTTTGTCTGGATAGAAGGTCAACCTATTCATACACGAAATATTTTCAGAGAATCATCCAACAGCTATAACGAAGCCATAGCAACGAAATATTTTTTTTACTGAGTAGGTAGGTACCTATATTTAAAAAATCTCTACTTGACCCACACAATAAATAGGTACTGATTCCATATTTTAACAACATCCATTACGCTAGTTTACTACAATACTACGTCAGCGGCACAATGCCTATTGTTGATAAATGTATAATAAGACAATATTACAGACCGCTATTGTAAATAAATAAACAGCCAATAAACAATTTACAAAATAACATAATTTTTTATTTGATGAATCAACAACAAGACTCACAGTCACATCAAAGTCACGCTGTCGAAAAAGCAATTGTCCTGACCCTGGCTGTACTAATCAGGAGTCGCCAGTGCTTTAATTATAGGTAACTAGCTAGGCTAAGTAAATACCTAGGTATTTAACATAAGTAATGAAATAAGTAAGTAATGAAGTAATGAAATTATTTTTTAAACTAAATAACAATATTTAGTTTAAAAAATAATTTCATTGATATGACTTTATTTCTATACTTGTTTTTATAGGTTGTGCAACTATGTTACTAGATATTGTTATCTACCTACATTACTACCTACCTACATTGTTCTACTTATATTCACATTTTCGCAAGCGAACTCATTGCCACGTCTCGCAAAGTCGCGGGTAAGTATCTACCTATTAGGAATATTATAGGATGTATGTAGGAGCTTGTCCTTTCATAATAACAACTAAATTGGGTGCATAATAATTACGTTTCACTGAGTGATTGTCCTATGTTGTAAATTCCAACACCTATTAGTTTGAGTTTATGTTGTCCTTCAAACATAAATCGCATAATACGCCAGCACGTGCCAACGATGATACTACACAATTGCACCCGCGCCGCGCGCCGCCGCTACAATGTCGTCCCGTCTACAATGAAATTGCGCATGTATGCGTTACTCAGCGTTAGGAGTGTGTATGTGTACGCGCAGTAGCTTCCTTCTGCTCTTTACAGCGTCTATCCATTTCGCTCGTGATGTCGGATGAAATAGCATGCATTTTAACCCCGCCCACCAACTAGTTCGTTCCGCTAACTTGTTCGTTCTTAAACTGAAGAATGCAGTTCAGGGAAAAGGTCTACCGTTATTAAAAAAGTGGAGAAAAAACGTAGATTTCGTGTACTGGGATGATCCCAATGAATTAGTGGAAAGGTTAAAATTATTGATTGCATCTAGAGATGCTGGCAACACAGGATTAGATAATGAAATTATATCCATCATTGAAGAATTACGTGAAAGTAAAGTTATAAATAAATAATTATTTAATAATGTGTTTATTTTACTATCAACCTCTCGCAACAATACACCTTAAACATGAACGTAGACAAATTCGGATACTACATTCACCAAAGAATTCGTTTATCAGAGTTATTTGAGTTTAATGAGAATGCATTGTTAAAATCAGAAAACGGAGATTTTGATTTAAAAACATCAAGACTGAGAGGAATTAGAACCCCAGAAGAGGCAGACGATGCTGTGAACAAGGATTATGTAGATCGATTGAATGCTAACACGTTAAAAGAATTAAATAATCTGGCTGTAAACAAGGATTATGTAGATCGATTGAATGCAAATATGTTGAAAGACTTTAATACTCTGATTGGTAAATTGCGTTCTCAAATAATAAAAGATGCAAAAGATACAGTTCAAACTACTTTAAAAGCAAGGATACCTGAGGTTTCAACTCATTTCCAAGATAAGTTCTACACTAAAGCAGAGGTAGATAAATTACTGCAAAAAACTTCGTAATGACAAAACAGCAAATTGTTAATGAAATACACAAAGCGGCAAGAAGAAATTTCCTTCGACGTTCTGTTATTCTGAAAGGAATCCATGACTTATGGCAAGCAGACTTGATGGACATGCAAAACCTTAAAAAGTACAACAAAGGTTACAATTTCATCTTAGTAGTGATTGACTGTTTCTCAAAGTATGCCTGGGCTGAACCGTTAAAATCGAAAAATAAATTTGAGGTTACTCGTGCATTCGAACATATACTGCTTAGTAGTCGCAGTAATCCTGTTAACTTACAAACTGACATGGGGACAGAATTTTATAACATCACTTTTCAAACGCTTATGAAAAAGCACAACATTAACCATTACTCATCGTTTTCTACTATAAAAGCATCAATTGTAGAGAGACTGATTAGAACTGTAAAAAATAAATTATATAAATATTTTAGTCTCAATGGAAGCTATAAGTGGTTAGGTCTACCATTGAAAGATATATTGGAGAGATATAACAACACAAAACATCGCACTATTCAATTTAAACCAGTTAATGTAAACAAAAGCAATGAACAAGTAATCAAAGAAAATATAAAAAAAATAAACAAACATGAATTAGTTCAGCGAAAGCCTAAATTCAAAGTTGGTGATTGTGTTCGTATAAGTAAATACAAACATAATTTTGAGAAAGGTTACACTCCTAATTGGTCGACTGAATTATTTATTGTAAAAAAGGTAAATAAAACTTTACCAGTGACTTATCACATAGAAGATCAACGGAAGCAAAACATATTAGGAGCTTTCTACGAACAATAACTGCAAAGATCTAATTATCCTGATGTATATTTGATAGAAAAGGTTTTGAAAAAGAAAGGAAATAAATTGTATGTCAAATGGTTAGGTCTAAACAGTGCAGACAACAGTTGGATTGAAAAGGAAGCAATAATGGACTAAAATATTATATAACCATTTTTCATTTAAAATCTGATCATTATAAATTGAATAATGCAAGGAGGTGGACTAGTTAACAGCGTAATTAATAATCTACCATTCGAAGTTCATTTGCCAGGATACAACTATTGCGGACCAGGAACCAAACTTCACAAACGCTTAGCGCGAGGTTACCGAGGTGTAAATAAGCTAGACGAAGCTTGCATGCAACACGATATTGCGTATACAAACCATACAGATTTATCAAATTGTCATAAAGCCGATCTAGAACTACTTAACATGGCTAAACAAAGACTTAAATCAAAAGATGCAGGGAAAGGTGAAAAACTAAGCTCTTGGCTAGTGAGCAAAGTTATGAAAGCGAAACTAAAGTCTGGATCCGGCATTAAATCATTTAAACACTTAGTTTCAAAAATAAAATCAAAAATTAAGAAACTCAAATGCAAAGATAGTAAGACTTAGATAAAAGCAGCTTACTTAGCCGCAAAAAAGTTATTTTCAAACATTCATCATCGAATTCGAGTACCCCGAGTAATACCCATACCAAAGACTGGAGGAGTTCTACCTTTAATTCCAATTTTCGCTGGTTTGTCGGCCTTAGGAAGTTTAGCTGGCGGAGCAGCGGGAATTGCAAAAACCGTTAATGACTACAAAGCAAGCAAACAAAATTTGCAAGAAACAGATCGACATAATAAAGCTATGGAGGCTTTAGTGTTGGGCAAGGGTTTATACATTAAGCCGTATAAAAGTGGTAAAGGATTGTTTATAACATCTTCAAAAAACTGAAAAATATGCTACCCAATCGCCCTCTAACTAATGTAGACATCCGAAAGTATTCAAGAGACATTCCATATTTTTGTGGGGTCTACATGAAGGATCGACTACCTCGGAAGCCGAAACCCATTGAATGTGGTATCGTTAACTTAGACGATTCTAAGAACGAAGGAACGCATTGGGTAGCTTATGTTAAAGTATACAATCACTGTGAATACTTTGATAGCTATGGAAATTTAAAACCTCCAATGGAGTTGATGCAATATTTCAAAAATTGTAATGTTTTTTATAACTACACAAGATATCAAAAATTTAACACAGTCAATTGTGGACATTTATGTTTAAACTATTTGTGGACTTTTTGGAATAAAAATGTAATATAAAATATAAGCTTTTCTTTCATTTCAATCATTTGCAAGATGTCGCTCACTTTGTCGATTACTGGAGACTCATCAGTGTTAACTACATACTTTCCTAATACGTTGCAACTAGATGGAGAGTATGAGTGTGCATTATTGCACTTTTCAACATTTAATTCTATTCCAAACATTGATAAAAGTAATAATAAGTTCTATTATGGCTTAAACGAAGTTATTGAACTGCCAGAGGGTACTTATGAGTTGCAAGATATCAGCGATTATTTAAAATCCGAAATAAAAGATGCAGTGATCAAACTACGGTGCAATATACTTTAAAAACTACAATATTCTGTACAAAAGACATTAATTTTACCAAAGAAGACTCTTTTAGAAGACTATTAGGATTTAAGAAACAAATCTTGAAAGCAAATAAATGGCATGTGTCACAGTCTCCAGTCAACATTCTACCTACGACCGTAGTCAGGATTGAATGTGATATTGTAAGCGGTTCATATCTAAACGGTGAACCAAGTCATATTATTCATGAATTTGCACTTAATGTGCCACCTGGATACAGGATCATAGAAATCCCGAAGAAAGCAATATACTTTCCAATCAATCAAAACAATATAAGCTGCATATATATCAGGCTGCTAGATATAAATAAACGAATAATCAATTTACGTGGTGAAGAAGTGCAGGTATATCTGCATCTTAGAAGAAAAACATGATTGACTACAATAAAAATGTGTCTCAACAAGTAAAGAATATCAGTTCTACTCGAGCTACCTATCAAATAAGACCTCTCTCTAAGAAGAAAATAAAATTAACTAAAGACAATAAAGCATTCCTTAGAGCGATCGGATTGTTAAAATGAATATCTTGGACGTTTTAACCGCACCAACTTACGATAACACTATAGAAGGAATTGAATTTCATTCCTACAAGCCCTATGTAACGAGTTTCAACAGAGAATGAGAACGCGGAGATGAAATCCGCATACCTATCAACCAACAAGACTTGTACATATTACCATCAGCTAGCACCCTATATTTGGAAGGAACTATTATCGTTACCAAAAAAGATACGAAGGACAAAGCTACTAGTGTCAATTTTACGAACAATGCTTTACTCTACTTGTTCCAAGATATTAGGTATGAGCTAAATGGAGTGGAGATTGATAAAATAAAAATGCAGGTATAACAACAACCATGAAATCATTAATTTCAATGAACGAAAGTGAATCAAAAATGTCTAATGCCTGGGGTTGGAATATTGATGGCATAAAAAATATTGATGGAGGAAGGTTTTCTGCTTCTATACCACTACGTAACGTCCTCGGTTTTGCTGAAGATTTTAAAAAAGTCGTGATAAATAGCAGACATGAACTGATATTGTTACGAAGTAACACTAATTTGAACGCTGTAAAACTTAATACAGGTGAAGTAGTGGATGATGTTCAGATCAACAAAATCATATGGCGCGTACCACATGTTAAAGTATCAGACAAAGAAAAAATTGGTTTGTTAAAAGTCTTAGAAAAAGATCGTCCACTTCAAATGATATACAGAAATTGGGATCTGTACGAATATCCAGCTTTGCCTAAAACTACAAAACATACCTGGTCTATCAAAACTTCATCTCAAATAGAAAAACCAAGATACGTCATTATTGGTCTACAGACAAATAGAAAAACCAATGCAAGTTCTGACATGTCTCAATTCGATCACTGTCATGTTCGAGACGTACGAGTGTATCTCACTTCTGATGTATATCATAATGTGGGTATGTTAATAAAGTTCAGTCTTAGTCCAACTGTTGTATCATTTACATCATGGTGACAGCGGTGCAGTAAAATAACGTGTAAAACGGGATTTTTTGCTAATTGTTGGTGTTGTGATAGCATCGTAGTATTTGTTATCGTTAAATAATTATTAACTGACTATGGAACACGCGCGACCACCGGCTGAGTTACGTTTGGAGGGCGGCCCGGCCGCACGTGCGCAAACGTGGCGTAAATGGTACCAACAGTTCTCGGTGTTTCTCAAAGCTTCGGCAGTTTACAAGGAACCAAAGGATGTGCAAGCGTGCTTATTGGTGAATCTCATCGGGCCTGATGGTTATGACATACAGTCGACATTAAAGTTTGACAAAGATGAAAACCGTGAAGATTTTGACACGTTGGTGAAAAAATTTAACGAGCACTTTGGCACAAAACAAAATACGACTATGTGCCGTTTTAAGTTTTTTACACGACAGCAAGAAACGGGGGAGTCGATTGATGAGTATGTGACTGCATTAAAAATACTAAGTCAACAATGTGAGTTCGAGCACCTGGAGGAGGGTCTCATACGCGACAGAATAGTATGTGGCGTTACTGATGGGAAAGTACGTGACAGATTATTACGAGCCGATAATCTTACTTTGTCATCGGCTGTGAAAATATGTCAGGCCAGTGAGATGTCGAGTGAGGAGAAACAACAGATCGAGGAGACCAGGACGAGCAATATTAAGGTGGAGGGCTCATCCAGCACGGTGGATGCGGTGTACGCACGCGGGGCAGCGCGTCCTAGCGGGCGCAGGCGGTCGGCGCCGGCGCCGGGCGGACGGCGCGGCGGCGGCGGCGGTGGTGCTGGCGCAGCGAGTGCGCAGGCACCAGCGGGCGCGCCCCGAGCACCGCCGCCGGGACGGGATCGCTTATGTAATGCGTGCGGTTTAGCGTGTGATCGTGGTGATAAGTGTCCAGCTAAACGAGCCCGGTGCTATCAGTGCGGAGTGTATGGTCATTTAAAAAGAATGTGTGCACGTAATGTAAAAAATACAGTTTATCAAATAGAGGCATGCATTTTTAGTAAATTGGATGCTCGTTCAGGTTTTTGGATGGTCGAAATAACTGATAAGAGTTCAGATTTGTGTACGTTTGGAACACCTTTCGGCAGGTACCAATTTTTGCGTTTACCATATGGAATAAACTGTGCGCCAGAAGTGTTCCATTCCAAAGTGCGGCAACTTTTGGAGGATATTGAGGGGGTTGATTCATTCGTGGATGATATTATAGTTTGGGGTTCGAGTCTGGAAGAAAACGATGCGCGTTTAAGGCTGTTACTTGATAGGGCGCGTCAATGTGGCATTAAATTTAATAAAGAAAAGTGTGAATTTCGGGTATCACGGGTCACTTACCTTGGGCATACGTTCAGTTGCGACGGTATGCAGATTAACAGTAACAGAATAAGAGCTATAAGTGACATGCCCAGCCCAAGTGATAGACATTCACTGGAGCGGTTGGTCAACTATTTAGGCAAGTTTATTCCTAATTATGCCGATATAGCGGCACCACTACGTAGTTTGCTAAAAAAGGACGTGTTGTGGTGCTGGGAAGATGTGCACGAGACAGCCGTACTTCAGTTAAAGAAACTTATTTGCACGGCGCCGGTGTTAGCGCTGTACACGCCGCGGGAGCCGGTGTTGTTGTCCGTGGACGCGAGTGCAGCGGCGCTCGGCGCGGTGCTGCTGCAGGCCGGTCGACCGGTTGAGTTTGCATCCACTACGCTTACGGACACACAAAGGCTTTACGCGCAAATAGAAAAGGAATTGCTTGCCATTGTTTTTGCATTAGAGCGCTTTCACCAATATGTGTTTGGCAAGCGAGATGTTGTGGTGGAGACGGACCACAAACCACTGGAAGCCTTGTTTAAGAAGAGTCTGGATTCAGTTCCGGCTCGTCTGCAGCGAATGATGCTCAGAATACAAGGTTACGACTTTGTAGTTGTCTATAAACCAGGAAAGTATATGTTTGTGGCTGATACTTTGTCTCGGGCGGCTATACCGGAATTAATGTCAAATAAAGTGTCGGAAGAACTGGACGAACAATCCTGTTTTTTATTGGAAAATGTTAGATTCAGTAACAGTAAATTACGTTTAGTCAAGGAAACAACGGAGAAAGATGAAGAATCGTGTGTTTTAAAAAGGTATATAATGAATGGTTGGCCTGACTGTAAACATAGCGTTCATGAAAAATTACGTGAATTATGGTCTTACAGGGAAAGTTTTGAATGTGTCGACGGCATAATATTCAAAGATAATCTTGTTTTCATACCTCGCGGTTTGCGTGCGGAAATGATAACACGAGTGCATGATGGTCACATGGGCATTGACAGGTGTAAACGGCATGCGCGGGAGGTGATGTTCTGGCCGCGAATGACGCATGAAATCGAGCAGGCCGTGCAACGGTGTACTACCTGTCGTGAGAAGGCGCAGCGCCCACAACGTGAACCGTTACTACCGCACAATATTCCGGATGGGCCATGGATTAAGTTGGGTTCAGACATTTTGCAATACAGAAAAAATTACTTTCTTATATTGGTGGATTATTTTTCAAATTTTGTTGAAGTAAGTCCCTTGAAGAGTATAGGCAGTCGAGCTGTTATATCTGCATTAAAAGATCAGTTTGCAAGGCACGGAATTCCTTCAGAATTAGTTACAGACAATGGCCCAGCCTATGCTTCAAGGGAATTTTCAACGTTTACTAAAGAATGGGGTTTTGACCATGTAACGACTTCTCCCAACTATCCTCAGTCCAACGGCCGAAGTGAAAGAAGTGTACAAACGATTAAGAATATTTTGATGAAGTCAGTTGAGTCAGGAACAGATTTTTACTTAGGTCTATTAAATTATCGTGCGACACCGCGAGATGGGATTAGTTCGCCGGCTGAACTCTTAATGGGACGTAGGGTTGCTACTAGATTGCCTGCACATGATACAAAGTTGCGACCTCATCATGACGCTAGTGCTGATTACGCAAGAATGTGCCGCAATCAAATAGAGAACAAAAAACGTTACGATTGTCATGCGCGATCCCTACCTGAACTCAGACCAGGTGATCGAGCTATTATGTTAGATGACACAAAACGTAGGTATGTTGAGGTGCAGGCACAGTCGACGCAGCCTCGTTCATATTTCGTGACTGATTCTACAGGTAGGCGCTATAGGCGTAATAGAAGACATTTAGTGAAAGTAGATTCTATTACGCCAGATCGGACTGAGTTATCCGACACTGTTAATGATGCAGAGGTCTCTTCGCCTGTCTCACATGGGGATCCACAGATAGGTAAAATATCGCTTGTCTCGGAGGAGGGCAGTGAGTGGTGTGATGCGACTGGTGAGGAAAATTTGGTGATGGATGGAAATCAGAGTAATGATACTTTTGCTACCATATATACTGAGGACTCGATATATTCAGAAGATAGAGTAATGACAACTCGTTCAGTTGAGTCTAGATCAGCAGCTTTACAGGCTCGTGATAAAATAAAAAAGATCTTTGAATGAGCTGGATATAAATATTTCCTATTTATATTAGGGTACCTATACCTAGGTTAAAAATACATATAATTCTAATTAATATAATGGCTATTTTGCTAGTAAACACAATAATTAGTCTTTGTTTAGATACTTAAATGTGTGCCTAACTGAATTTATGTGCATGTCGCCGCAAGAGGCTCTATCTGCTAAGATTTAATCTAATTATTAACACTCATAATTCTATTCCATGAACCTGCCATCTCTGCTTCGTGGTACAGTTATTACATCACTTGACAAATGAGTTAAGCGCCATCTATTGGCGTAACTAGCACTTAGATAGTTCGTGGTTTCAAATAGTAATTAAACAAAAGTCTAGCTAAAGACTCAGTAAGTCTTTAGCTAAATCTATAGTTAAAATTATGATAAGCAAGTATTTTATGACATTGGATTTGTAATTATTATTGTTCATTTTGACACAAGATTTTTATGAGGCAACACTACAGGCCGAATACGATTTGATCAATAAATCAATTAATAATTTGAAACTACAATTAAATCAGATTATCTAACTAAATTACAAACTAAAAAGTAACAAGATTATTTTACAGAACAATTTATTAGTGAAAGACTTCGTAGGTGTTCTTTGTACTAAATACTTTGATTTGCCGGAAATGGTTTTAAAATAAGATTGAATATTGTTGTAAAAAGTATTGAAGCGACTAATTAGCTTTAACTTGATAAAACCTTTGCATTTGTGAATATTGGTATTGTTTAATTATTAAAATGCATAATTATGAATTACTCTAGTATTGTTTGTAAGTTTTAATGAACTTATTATGTAATGAGTTACCTGTACTGTGTGGAGGACTTCCGCCCACACAGAAGAATGGACGCTTGACGCGGGCAGTCACGTTATCCTACGATTAGCAAAAACAATTGAAATACTATGTAATTATAAGTGTTTAATGAAGTGAACGTTATAAATTAATCAGTTTCTGTACCTAAATGGTTTCATAGAAATAAACGTTTGGAATTTGAGCCAAGTGCTGTGTGTGATTTCAAATACCCACCTACCTCTACCAACAATGAAGAATTGTAGGTGTCGCACGGCGATGATGTGATGGCTAGAGAAGTAGAGACTGAAAGACAAAGGCGGATTGGTGGCGGATGTCGCCAATATATGGACAGAGTGTTCCTCTAGGCTTTCCCTGCCGTGATATCAGAAGAGGTGATAGCTCTTGCGCGCTGCTCACAGTGCCGGACATCCAGAACAATTACAAGGAACTACCGAACTAGAACTCTTGCTTTCGTGACCATGGCCGAAGGCGTGGCAAAGAATTTTTCACCGAAGTGGTCACCACGAAGCTTTTCAAGAGAGAGCGACTTATTATGCTGCCACAGCCAATATACAGTGTTATGTGGCAATGAACTGATAGACAAGAAGATACCTAAGAAGTCTAAGATAGCCTAAGAGTTGGCTGCATTTTCATCCAAGTGGCTGACAAATACCAACATGATAATTTATTGCAACATTTGACCCAAAACAAATCAGAACACATAATGAAAATGCAATTTACATTGGTAAACAAACAATGAAGTTGTATCTGATGGAAAACTTCATTTATTGCACTCAAAATTACCAACATGTACAGCACAGAATGACCGAAGCAGAATAAACAAAGATTGGACTCCGGGAAAGCAAAATTATCAATAAATAAACCTGCTAATGGATCATCAATCCCGGGAAGTATTTTGTTTTATTTATTTTAGTATTTTGTTACTGTAGAGAATATTTACAGTTAACATTATTTTATCTTAACACATCCCATGCTGGTTAGTGGACACCTGAATAAGTGAAATAAAAACACTCCATTTAATTCAATCACTATGCGTTCAATGTTATTTTGAAATATAACCAGTAATGATGTGTCAGAAACTAAACTCATGAATTAGATTTAACTTTTTAATTACTACTAATTAAATAACTGAGTAGTAACAAATTTAAAACTTGTTGTTATTGACTTTTCATTCACACTATAGGTTTAAACCTCACAATCAGATATTGTTTGCGTTAAGTGCAAAGTTGAGGGCTTTTCAAATAATTATGCAAATTTGAAAACATTTGTAATGGACAACATGTTGCAAGATTCATACAAAAACACTTTGTTATGAAACTGATTTATAAAACAAGACGACTTATGAAATGTCAAACAAATTTCAGTTCAACAAGTTATGACAATGAAATCTTAGCGTGTGATATCAACGAAGCAAAGCTTTCGATGTGTTAATAAAATGTGAATGTTTTGTCAGTGCAACTACACAACCAACAGTGTTTTAAAGTAGTTCTGATCAGTTTAACTTTCCCATCTTAGTTTAATTAACTTAATCTAAGTAAACAACTATTTCAAAACAACTTATTACCGACTATAAAACTTATCACTCCAACTAATTTAAAAAAAAATAGTAGGACTGCTTTGTTGGTCCAGTGGTCATGAGCCCTGTTATTAAAGCATGAGGACCTGGATTCGATTCCCAGGCCTGGCAGTGTTATTGGGTTTTTCCATCAGGAATTTCTCAGTAGCAAGCCAGACAATCATATGAATGGCAAATAGCCATATCGCTAAACTAGAGGCTTAGGCAAAGTGTGGATTTATTATTTTCACTTCTGCCTAACCCCTCAGGGATTGCAGGTGTGATGTTATGTACCTACACACTTCACTATTAGTGTAGACATTACACTATTATTAATATTTACCTGCACTGACTGCCTTGTTGGTCTAGTGGCTGCAAGCGTGACTGTTGAGCATAAGGCCCTGGGTTCGATTCCCAGGTCAGGCAAAGTGTTGTTGGGTTTTTCCATTAGGAATTTCTCTGTAGCAGGCACAGAGTCCAGATTTGTGCCTGGTTGATGACAATAAGGCTTGCCCCCTATTACATGGGACTTCAAAATAAATGTTGGCATACTATTAGGTATACCTCTGCCTAACCTTTCAGGAACAATAGGCGTGATGTTATGTTATTTACCTGCATGACTTCTCATATTTCAGGTTCCAGGCAATTGTCTTATAGAAGAAATGATATGTTTTATTCAAAATTGAGAGCAACTCTATGCACCCAGTCACTCCAAGATAGTGATGACATCAATTAACCGCTACCCCAGCAAATGATAATGGAGCAAGGTCACTTAAAAATGTGACTCGATGAACAATTTCAAAAACTAACAACTTCAAGGACTACAGCCTGGTGAACAGATGACCGTGTCGCCAGCTATGGAGCTATAAAATGGGGAACAGCATGAGAACAGCCAACCAGGGATGACTGTTACAGTGTCCTCACATCATAAACTAACATAAAAGGTGAGGAGTTTTCAAACTACTTCTTACACTTCCCCACTGATACCTACAGTGTTACAACAAAAGACTTAATACAATAGCCCAATCAACTTACCTACATGATGCTCATGTGTATTGAGTAACATGTTTCCACATTGATTATTTTAGTTTTTATAATCCTGCCAGTTGTAAGCAACTATTTACAAAAATAATAACAAAATATTAGTACTCCTAACAGTAACTAATAAAATAAAAATAAAAAACTCACAAGCTATTGGTATCCATGGAGAAAACAACAAGCTCAATGAGTAATACAACACTCACAACAAATCAAACAAATACTGTCAGTGCCGTGGAGGTACTTGATAATGAACACAACAAATTACAAACAATCCTATCAGCAGCCGTGGAGGCCACTGATAATGAACACTACTAATGATCCTATCAGCAGCCGTGGAGGCAACTGATAAACAATACTCTCATGTTATCCTGCTGGGTCCACGGCGTACTAACGCCCAGAGTCTGGTTCCTTATATCCTGTCAAATCAAAGACTTCGTGCCTGTCACGGAGCAATGGTCCTAAACTCCTTACCCTTTAATCCTGTCAAATCAAAGACTTTGTGTCTATCACAGAGCGGTGTTCCTGATCCTATCCTTTTATCCTGTCAAATCCAAGACTTTGTGTCTATCACAGATTATTACCTTCCCGTGAGAATGAACAAATAAAAACATGCTACTTACACTACACTTAACAAATACAAATTACAGACTATCTAAAGCAATCAATAATTTTATTTAAGACAAATCTAGTAGACAGTAGATCTATTACAAGGTTCTGAAGATAACTAAAAACCCAAACTCATACCAAGCTGTTATTTTTAACAAATAGCTTTTAGCATCAACAAACTCAAATACAAGTTGCAAAACTGCTTGCAAACTAACTGATACTAAACAACAATTCAACGAATATTGTTGGACAATTGAAGCAACAATATTTTATTCAGCTGTTAGCTGATTAAACAAAATCAATAACCTCAATTCAATTAATGTTATTTGATAATTCAGGCTACAACATTTTATTCAGTTAGCAGCTCATACCAGCTTCAATCTAAACACTACTAAAAGATTAAATAAAAATTTCAAGCAGATTAACTCTGTGACTGTGTGTATGTCTAGGTGATACATAAACGCATTTAATTTTGAATACAATGAAAACTGAATAGATGCCTGATCTATAACTAGCTTTCTATGTTGACTGACACTTTCTATTACCAAATCCTACAATTCAATGAACATTGTAGGATAATAATAAAAGCAACCATAATCTGCCGACAAAATTTATCTCCACTATTTCAGATAACAACCACGAAACTCCACATACTGACGGCGACGGCAGGTGCAGAGCGCGCACCGCCGATCAGAATGGCCGTGTCGCCGCAAGAGGCTCTATCTGCTAAGATTTAATCTAATTATTAACACTCATAATTCTATTCCATGAACCTGCCATCTCTGCTTCGTGGTACAGTTATTACATCACTTGACAAATGAGTTAAGCGCCATCTATTGGCGTAACTAGCACTTAGATAGTTCGTGGTTTCAAATAGTAATTAAACAAAAGTCTAGCTAAAGACTCAGTAAGTCTTTAGCTAAATCTATAGTTAAAATTATGATAAGCAAGTATTTTATGACATTGGATTTGTAATTATTATTGTTCATTTTGACACAAGATTTTTATGAGGCAACACTACAGGCCGAATACGATTTGATCAATAAATCAATTAATAATTTGAAACTACAATTAAATCAGATTATCTAACTAAATTACAAACTAAAAAGTAACAAGATTATTTTACAGAACAATTTATTAGTGAAAGACTTCGTAGGTGTTCTTTGTACTAAATACTTTGATTTGCCGGAAATGGTTTTAAAATAAGATTGAATATTGTTGTAAAAAGTATTGAAGCGACTAATTAGCTTTAACTTGATAAAACCTTTGCATTTGTGAATATTGGTATTGTTTAATTATTAAAATGCATAATTATGAATTACTCTAGTATTGTTTGTAAGTTTTAATGAACTTATTATGTAATGAGTTACCTGTACTGTGTGGAGGACTTCCGCCCACACAGAAGAATGGACGCTTGACGCGGGCAGTCACGTTATCCTACGATTAGCAAAAACAATTGAAATACTATGTAATTATAAGTGTTTAATGAAGTGAACGTTATAAATTAATCAGTTTCTGTACCTAAATTGTTTCATAGAAATAAACGTTTGGAATTTGAGCCAAGTGCTGTGTGTGATTTCAAATACCCACCTACCTCTACCAACAATGAAGAATTGTAGGTGTCGCACGGCGATGATGTGATGGCTAGAGAAGTAGAGACTGAAAGACAAAGGCGGATTGGTGGCGGATGTCGCCAATATATGGGCAGAGTGTTCCTCTAGGCTTTCCCTGCCGTGATATGCATGTTTGTTTATATAATTTTATTGATTAAGATACAGGGCTAAGATTATGTGAATAAGATGATAGATAATGAATATTATGCTTACCGTTGTTGTGCAAAGGATGGTAAATGAATTTATAATATTATGTACCTAATATAACAATTCACTAACTTATTATTTTTTCAATTACAAATTCACTTACTGTTAATTATGCTGTTAATAATACTGTTAATTATGCTGGTCATAATTAATTAGTTACATTTCAATCTTGTTAATACCTACCTATTGCAAATTTCAATATTCAATGATTGTGCTAGACATAATTATTTTAATATTGTGCGAGTTACATAATGTAATTAATTAAGTAACGGTATTCTTAAATAGGTAATTTAAAAAAAATCTGATATGGAGTTTTGTTAAAGGGAGAGGGTAAGTATAGGAAGTCTTAAAATATTATTTGTCATTACCTATATATATTTTAGGTTAAATAATTACTTACTTATATAGTTAAAACTTCATGTCTTTAAAGGGTAACATGATGTATATCATAATGTGGGTATGTTAATAAAGTTCAGTCTTAGTCCAACTGTTGTATCATTTACATCAACTTCAACCTATTTTCCATAAGAAAACTTTAAAATGTGAGTTTTGCTAATAACAAAATCGGTTTATTATACGAGCAATACATCAGATTTCAACAGTCGTATTACGGACGTCGCTCGGAGCCCATTCTAAGCGAGAAACAATTTAGAGATTTAGCACCGCTGTTTGTAGTCGATTGCTCTAGACAAGCAGATAATCTAAAGACAGGTCCGGTTGTGGATGTGAGAGTAGAAATTGAGAGTGATTCAGAGATTCCAGATCAAACTTCAGCATACTGTCTCATTCAGAACGATTGCATTGTTGAATACAAACCATTAAGTAACATTGTTAAGAAGATATAATGAAGTACCTTATAGTTGAACTCCAAGGATTTAAAGATTCTAGAAATAATTTTATTATAAAAGAATTGACCATTGCAAGTCAGGATCATACACAGACGTTCTTGGTAAAACCACCATATCCATTCCATTACCTAACACAAGAAGAAAGAAAAAAAGTGAGGTGGATAGAAAGAAATCGAGGAATTTACTGGAGTGAGGGCTACATTGACTACAAAGAGTTTAAACGCGTTATTTTACCATATTTAGAAAATAAAAAAAATATCACAAAGGGTTTGGAAAAAATAAAGTGGATTAAAGAGTTATGTGCAAACTGTGGAGTGATCGATATAGGTGAGAAGGGATGTCCTAATTTTGCGACATTAAAAAAGAAGTTCTGTAAAAATAAAACTGATTTTAATTGTGTGAACCATAGAATGAATTGTGCATTAAATAATGCGGTGTGTATTAGAAAATGGTATGTTGATAATAATATGTCTGTGTTTAATATGTTTTAATTTTAATATGTTCAATTAATAAAAATCTAAATGTACCTACTTTTTGTTTTATTTAAATGTATTTAGGAGAACTAAACAACAAACTTTATATTAGCTCTTTATATTAGATGAAATGCGATAAATAAGTATTCTATTAATTTCAAAATATTATAAACATATAACCTATAATGAGATTCATTTGAGCTAATTTAAAGTGTATGTTTATGTAATGCAATAAAACATAATTTAAATTATAAACATATTATTTATTTAGTTTTCACGTTATTCACAAAATAGCCAAAATAACCTATCCTTATTATATATTTAAATATGTGACAAAATCTTGATGACCTAAGTAGATACAGTTTAATACACTAGCAGATTAGCAAATAATTTTATAATAAATTCAGAATTTAATACAACAAGTTAAAGTGGACATATATACAAACATTAGAAACTACTTACTAATAACAATCATCACCACAAAGTTTCTTCGAAATTTTGTTTATTAATGATTGTGTCTCTTCCATAACATAGTCCACCGGTTCACTAACTACATATTGTGCACTTAACACTACCACCTCCTCATTGTCATTTGAATTTACCACGCTTTCTTGTCGTTCACTAATGTCCAATACTTGTATCTGGATCAGTCGTAAACCTTTTTTCTTTTCGTTGTTTATGACGTATGATTGACATAAAGGATGCTCCGATGCTTTGCGTTTTAAGCCCTCCCGTCTTGTTCTAGACTTTTTAATGGCTGCTTCAGGTCTGTGTTGCTCTGGAATATGCCAGCTTAAACTTGGAGTCGGGAAGCCTTGACCATATTGGGAGAACATGATGTCAGGAGAATCACACATTATTGATGACCTGAAAAAAAAAAAATGTATGATTAATAATGGTTACAACACTCTAAGAAATAACATTATAAAGTTAATCTTTAGATGATAATACTTACAATTCGTTCCGTTTTTATTGTTTCGTAATGTGACCGCTTGAGCTGGCTGCCTAACGATGTATGTATTTTAATCTTATTATTGTAGCAATTTGATGATGCTTTGGAAATCTGACTCCATAAGTAATAGGCTATGAATCAATTTCATATTCAAACAAGTCGAGACATGATTATGTACCAACTTGATGATGTTTTGGTAATCTGACTCCATAAGTAATGAGCCGTGAATCAATTTCATCTTCAGACAAGTCGAGACATGAGTTTTTTAGCAAGTTGACGATGTTTTGGTCATCTGACTCCATAAGTAATGGGCTGTGAATCAATTTCATTTTCAAACAAATCGATAGATAACCCCTTGTCTGTGGGACGGCCAAATTGGCCGAGCGAAAAAAGTAAGCCAGATCTGTGGCTCGGCCAAAGTGGCCGAGTAGTCTCTGCGTTCGTATTTGACATAATTTTAATGATGAACTTGTTTCTATCTCGCTCAAATTTGCACAGAGTCTAGGAGAAAGAACAAGAAAGACATTTTGCCACAGTTCAACAACGAATGAAACTTCTAACTGACCAATATACCGCTCCTCAGTTGCGAAAGGCGCCGCGCGCCAACTAGTCGTCACAGATTAGAACAAAAAATGTTCTGTGTGCTATAGTGTATGATATAGTGCGTTGTGTGGTATTGTGTTGTGTTTTCGTCATGCCTGGGTAAGTAATAAACATGTTTGAATGTAGAAACAGTCTAATTGTTAGAGATTTCGGCCAGAAATAGTCATTTCAACAAACATGAAAAACCGTTGAAGAGACGCTGATACATTTCGCGGTATTTTGGCACTAATTATTGATAGAAATGCAAACTATGGCTATTACGTGTGTTCTTTATGTATCGTATTATATATGTTAGGTGTTTAATTTTAATATTATCGTATTTTGGTTGTGTTCAATTCAAAATTCTAATTACGTAAAACTTTCGTGAGCCCCGACCAATGAGAATTGCCGCGGCTTGCCGCTGGCCCAATCATAGAGCCGGATTTCAATGCCGTCGACGCGCTTGACCAATCAGCGCCGTTGTTTACTAGATTTTTTAGTGAAATTGTTCGTTTTGATTATTGATTTTAATTAATGTTTTTGTTAGACAGCATGCATTTTTTATATGCCTAATGTTTTGTAAATATCTTCAACATGTAGAATATTAAAAAAGATTTCAAATTAAGGCAACAAAATATAAACTGTGATGTAATGTTTGAGTGGCTGTTTTTACGCCTGTTTTTAAGTGTCTGCTTTGTTTATTTTATACTAATTAACTGATGACTTGTAACAGCTGAAACTGTGTCGGTGTCAAATATGTAAACCAAACATTATTATTAAAATATAGCTCAAAGTACAAGGCGTTGTGACTTCTGACAATGGAAGTGTAAACAAACCCGTTCTTTTGTTTGGAATGCGGCACTCATAAATTACGTCATGTTTTGTTAGGCTTGTGAGTTGAAAAAAATGTATTGCGACGTCTGTTTTTTTGTTTGATTTATATGAACTAATGTGTTTTTGTGTAAGTTAAACAATAACTTGTTGAAAAAACGGTTTATTTTTTTAATTTAATTACCTTTACACAAGAAACTGGTATTTTTCCCTCACACTGAACACACGTTGCAATTACTAATACATTTCATGGCAAAACTATACTAAGCCGTACATAATCTGTTAGCTAATTTAATAACAATTCCAATGATATAACTGATAGCGAGCTAACTAACGTAATTTCGGAGATATAGTCGTTATAATCACGTCCGCCGAATCGGTTGAGCCCCACAGACAGGGCTCCACGGTCGCGCGCAATTTTTAGGTTTGACAGCGCCACAGTTGAGAGGATAATTTTACCAGTGCGTGGTATTAGACATAACACCTGAAATAAGATTAAAACAATCTTACTTTGAATATCATGGTACATGTCCTGATTAGTGTTTTATGTCATAGGTACTGTTCGGGGTTGAGATAAGATGGATAGTTCAAAATCAAAATCAAATCATTTATTTCAAGTAGGCCAGTTGCAGGCACTTTTGAATTGTCGAAACAAAGATGAAAATTAAATGTAGCTACAGTCCCAGTCACAAGACATAAAAACTGTGAAAGTACTGTAGTTGCCCGTTCCCTAGCGTAGATCTCTATGGAGAATAACGGGCAAGAAACTCCATGGACACTCTTTTAAATCATAAAATTGTTACAAAATCTTGGTTACATCATTCGTGTTGAGATGGTATATTATGTGAGAACAATGTAGCATATGTGTCCATAGTAAAAACAAAAAATACAATTAAAAAATAACATTAAAATAAGCCACGGCAACTAAGAGATGACCAGTCACAACTGACAGCGCCCGTTCACGAACATGACGCATGGATCAGCACCATTTAACTCAACCATTTTGTAGGGAACCAAATGATCGGACACACGCGCCACCATCAGCGAGACATTAGAGTGAGCATGACATACTCTCAACTGCCTGGGCACATTCAAGTCAAGAAAAGACGTAGGATTCCAGTGAATGATAGCTTTACATAGTACTCACACAATATGGGCTATGCGATTATATAATACTAGACTAGAGATTGAATCTATACAATGCAAAGATAGTTGTACAATCTTCAGCAGCTCCAACAATTATATGTAATGCTATCTAATTTATGCGCCCCTGTCCATGTGGAGCAGGACCAGCATTGAGCCACACATTTTTATCAGCGATATAATCGCCCAACTTGTAATAAGCTTGCTTACATAGTGTGCGTTTGATGCATGTTTTAAATTTCGTCTCATTCAGTTCAAGAATACTTTGTGGAATTTTATTATAGCATCTCAAACAGTACCCCATGAAAGATGAGTCTACTTTAGCGAGTCTGAAGCCTGGCTGAACTAGTTGGTCCCTATTTCTAGTACTGTAATTATGTCTGTCACCTCTTTTACCAAAAAGATGCAGATTTTTTCTGACGTACATTATGTTTTCGTAGATATACTGACAATGTACCGTCATGATGCCAATATCTTTAAACAGTTCCCTTAGAGAATCGCGCCTACGAAGATTATATATGGCTCTGATGGCTCTTTTTTGCAGAATAAATATAGACTCAATATCTGCAGCCCGTCCCCATAGCAAAATGCCATAAGACATTATACTATGAAAGTAACTAAAATACACCAGTCTAGCGGTATCTACATCAGTAAATTGACGGATTTTTCTAATAGCGTATGCTGCTGAACTTAGCCGCCCCGCAAGGGATGTTAAATGTGAACCCCATTGTAGCCTTGAATCAAGCGTAATCCCCAGGAAAACCGTTTTATCTACGAATTCAAGTTTCTCTTTATTCAATATTATTTCACAATCACTACTCTTAACATTGAGTAAAGCAAATCTTATGCATTTAGTTTTTTTTTTCATTTAATACCAAATTGTTTGCTGTGAACCAATTATGGACCTGAAGTGGGGCATTATTCAGGTCATCTAGATTTTGGGCCCGTCTATTTATCTTAAAAATTAGGGAAGTGTCATCAGCAAACAACACCATATTTTGAGGTTGGTTTTTCAATAAATAGGGTAGATCATTTATATACACGAGAAAGAGGAAAGGACCCAATATTGAGCCTTGCGGAACCCCCATTTTTACTTTTAAACCCTTTGAATTAACACCATTTATTTGAACAAGTTGTTGTCTATCACTCAAATATGATTTCACTAAACTAAGTGCAAGTTGACCTAGTCCGTAATGCTCAAGTTTCAAAAGCAATGTGTCGTGATTTACGCAATCAAATGCTTTGGAAAGGTCACAAAATATTCCTATGGCGTCTTGAGACTCTTCCCACGCAGTAAATATGTGCTTTAATAAGGTAACACCGGCGTCAGTCGTACAACGTCCCTTGGTGAAACCATACTGTTGATCGTGTAAAATTTTGTTGGTGTTAAAATGATTGAGCATTTGATTAAGCATTACTTTTTCAAACACCTTGCTAAAAACTGGCAACACGGATACAGGTCTATAATTATTAGTATCTTTACTGTCCCCGGATTTGAAAAGAGGTATCACTTTACTGTATTTCATTAGATCAGGGAAAACTCCTTGGTCTACACACAAATTAAAAATTAAAGCTAAGTATGGGGCTATAGTCTCCAGTATGGATGTACACACTTTGATAGACATTCCCCATAGATCTTCGGTTAGTTTGATTTTTATTTGCCGGAAAGCTTTAATAACTATCATTGGGTTTATGTGTTTAAATTTAAATTCAGCCGTGCAGCCAGATACATTCGCCTTTAATAATCCAATTGAGACTTCAGGTGAGGAATTAAGAGCCTCCGTAGTTTTTAATGGTATATCGGTAAAGAAATTTACAAATTCTTGAGCTACTTCCAGATTAGAGCTTTTAGGACCACGTGCTGAATCTAACGTGTATCTAGTGTTACGTATTTTCTTCCTGTTAGTTTCATTATTTATGACTTTCCAAACTGTCTTTATTTTGTTTTCTGCTGTTTTGATCTTGTTGCTAATGTGCAGGGCTTTAGCAACCTTGCATGTATTTCTAAAGATTTTTGAATACTTAGCAACATACTTGTTAAAAGTTTCAGTGTTTATAAAAGGCTTAAGGCCATATAGCTCAAATAGTCTTTCCCTACTTTTTCTGATACCTCTAGTTGCCCAATCACTAAAAATAAATTTGGGGCAAATACTTTTTGTCTTCTGTTCAAAAGTTTTGTTGAATTCCGTGTGAACTATTGAAAAGAAACGATCATACAATTGATTTACATTAATATCGTCATGGCTCATAACATCTAACTTGTTCTGTAGGGAAATATTATATCTATTTAATTTGCTAGAAGTTATAGGTCTAAATTTAATCTGGACTTTTTGCAATGGTGTATTACACCTAAAAGTTACAGTTTACGCTATGGTCAGACGGCAGACAATTTAATATGGCTTTATCTAAGTAATCACAATCGCAGAAAACATTATCTATACAAGTAGCAGAAGATGGAGTGACTCTAGTAGGTTCTATAAAAGTGTTGGTCAAGTCAAATGACTTAAAAAGATTTAATAACCGACTGCTATTTGAACTTTCTTCTAAAATATTCATATTGAAATCACCACAAATAATTGTAGATTTATTACTGGCTGTAAGTTTTGCCAGAACATCTTCCATTATTGATTCAAATAAGGAAAAGTTTTGATAGTTTGGGGGTCTGTACACACATACAATTACATGCTTATCTAGCTCAACACAGGACAGTTCGACGCAATGTTCAACCGAGAGACCTACTATGTCATTACGTTGCTTATATTTAAAACAATTTTTTATTAATATTAGGGAACCTCCACGAAGCATAGTTTTACGGTTAAAGCAGCTACCCACCATATAGTTTTCATAATTAATAAGCATTTGGTAATCCTTTAGCCAATGTTCAGTAAAACAAATAATGTCAAACTTACTATTTTCTAAAAACAATTCAATTTCTAATAATTTGGAAGAAATGCCTTGGATATTTTGGTGGAATAATTTTAAGGTGTTCTGCTGAGGCCCTTTTTTACTAACTAACTGAGTGCAAGAAGGTACCTTGCTGTTGGAAGGATTAACAATATTGTTAATGGTACCTTCTGTTGTCTCGCTTCCTAGTTTAAATTAATATTAATATTTGGAGTGAGGCAGGAGACTCCCGTGCCATCCTCAGACAACAAGACCCTATCACTAATAGAGCCTAATTGAGGATTTTCCACGGTGACGCATGGATCCTCCTCAGAATGTTTGTAAACATCTATAGCACTAATGCTATCTTCATTTAAAGTCACCTGTATATTAGTATTATTACTAATAGTCGCAGTGTTAATAATATAACTAAACTTAGACATACTAATTATGTCTGTGTGAATATTATAAGCTAATAGCCGAGCTATTTTGTGTCTACAACTAATAGGTAGATACACTTTACCCCGAGTCGATCTAAGTTTATCAACAAAAGTGTTGATATCAAGATATACAAGTTTGTCACTATAATGACCTGCTAAAAAATATAAATGTTTATTTAACATGTGAATATAATTGTTTTTCCTGGTACATAAACTTTCAAAAAATGGAAAAGAACACAATATTATTTTACTACACTTTAACTTCAACAACTCTGAAACACAGTCAGTAATGTCTTCCTTTTTAATCTTTGAACTATTACCAACACATATACTAATGGTGGTATTATGATTACAAACAGTCTTTGTTACCGATGCCATAATCTGTTTGTAGGTTGACCCTGGCATACAATTGTTTTGGGTACAGTAACTCAGGTTATTACTAATTAATTTACCTAGCCCCCTACCTATACTGTCAGAGAACATAACTGAATGAACACAATCCTGACTACTAGGAGAAACAAAATTACCAGTCTCAGACAGACTATCAAACAACTCAGGCTGTACCACGTGTGAATAATCTAGTGTTAAATTAGTTGATTGTTGGTTCAATATGCTGTCCTGAGACAAATTCTCAACCTGGTATGGGTCCTCCATTACCTTAGGCTGGATAGTATCATGGTTGGTAACTGTCTGGCAACTACATTGACCGAATACCAACTCATTTGCTGCAGAAATATGTTCCCTAATTTGGTTCTGTGAAATCTTATACCTACTAGAAAGGGAACTTAGTGAGTCCTGAAGTACCTGTATTTCAGACTGCAAATGCTGAGTATCAATTTCATACATTTTTATACTGTCCTCTAATTTAATTTGGTAATTATTTAACTTATTAAGTAAATCAACACGCTCTTTCCTCAGTGGAATATGTTTGGAAAAGAGTTTGTGTTGTTTCCTTTAATGATAACATTTTTTAATTATTCTATTCAGTTTTGCATATTTTTTAATTTTCTTATTGCTAACTGTATAGTTCTGTTTTAGTAAGGAATCTTCAGTCAGATCAATGGTTATTAAGGAAGGGGGGTTACAATTACTATTTAATAATTCATTATATAAAAGGTTTGTTTCTGAAACCTGATTACATGCTTTTTCTTTCTGTAACTTTATTATACAACTATTGGCATGAATTAACTCATCTTCTAGGTCCCTAATTTTATATAAATCCTCCTCATATAAGTTACTACAATTATGGAAACCATCCGTCACCACCTTCAGTTGATCCCGTTCATCAACAACGTCCAAGTATTGCTGATGTAGGTCTACTAGCTCCCGTTTTAAGCTGGAGTTTTTGCCATTAACCTTATCGACTTCCACCTCGCTCTCTTCTCTCTCATGTAACAGTTCTTGGACTTGGAGGTTAGATTCTTTGAGTTCTTGGAGGGCCGTTCTCAATTTTAGCTCCATATCCTGTGCAGTAGCCTTACGGGTCATCACAGGCATGGTATCAGGATTGGTTACTGAAAATTAGAAGTAAAGAAACGGTGTGAACTAATAGAATAGACAAATAAAGGGAAGTTAGCGTTGAAAGGGAAAGCAAAAAGTTTAAGTTATGAAATGAAATGAGGTAGGCTGCTATATGAGTTTTAAAAGATTATCCAATTCAATGTAACTAATTGTTATAGGATGAATTAATAAGAGATGAAAGTCAGTTTAGGGTTAATAAATTCACTGTATTGTCTGTTTCCACAAATATAAGATTAAGATTACTTTATACTAGAGTATGATGAACGATATGGGATTATGAGTCACGCGCACGGTATGTCGCCGAATTACGTACTGACTATTATTTATTTATTTATTATTTATTTATTCAGTCAGTAGTACACACACAAGTTACATTTTTGTTGGTGCCAACATAAACTCATTAGAGTTTTACCGTGCACCAAGATCATCGACTACATAATATAGAATTATATCCACTTAAGTAGGTACTTATTTAAAAAATAAAGAAACAGTCACACACGTTACATCGGGTATTTGGCGAAATAATATCTGATACATACCAACGAGCGAACCTCGGTGACCAATCCGACCGTCCGTTCATAAAAAACAGAAGTAGTGGAGGAAGTTTTAAATGATATACAGGTTGTTCGTTTAGTTAGTGTGCAAGTGCAAGTTTATTATTTAATAGGTTGTTCGTTTAGTTAGTGTGCAAGTGCAAGTTTATTATTTAATATTTTTTATGTTATTTTCTAGGTAATTGCTATGTATTACTTTAGCTTTTTAATTAAATATTATTAGCGGTGTAAGTGCAATAATATAAGTGATAGAACATACTAAACGGGTGACGCAATAATGATGGCCCAGGTAAACATACTGTACGGTGGTTGACCCCGTACATGCTCCCGGGGGCAAAGATAGAGGTTAGTAGGATAAAAATGGAGATGAGTTTTACAAGATGATGAACAATATTCAACTTATCAACTATATGACAGGGATGAAGATTAGTAGTGAGTGATTAACAATATTTCGAACAATTACAAGTAGTCTAGCAACTACTTATCTTAGATCAGGAAGGGAAAATACGCGAAAAACAGGGGACGAGGCCCTATCTTCTGTTTGTAAACACTCGCTAGATTTAATAAGAGCTTTGGGATTACTTTTCATGGATTTACTAAATTGACCTTTTTCCCTAAGATCACAACACTCACTCACTTCACTTTTCACTTTGATTAAAGATTGCCTTTTTTCCCTAACCGCACTACACTCACTTATAACACTCTCATTTCCGGGATGTGAAGAGATCGCAGTAGATGCCTCTCCGTCAGGCACCGAGGGTTCTCGACGTGTTGACCGCCTGTGACGCCGCCAACAGTATACCGCCGCAGTTATCAGGATTCCAAAGATTAGAGCATACAAGACGCTATAAAGATGCACGTCGTGATAGGATATTTTATCACTCCATGATTCAGTCTGTTTCATGATCTCAATCTTTTTCTGTATATCTTCAAATTGTCGCAATATTTCAGAGTTATTAGGATTAATTTCGGGAGATTCAGGGATAGATATGTTGAATATATGATTAATAGGTGATATTTGTGGCGCAATAATTCTTGCACCAATACTTATTTTGCTAGACAGCCTATTATTAGAGTGTACAACGAAATTGTCCGTCTTTATCATACAGCCTTCCTGCACATTCAACAGACCTGCATTCATCAATTTAACGGCGTTTATTTCGCCGTCACATAGGAGTTTAAAGTTGCATTCATTGCAACAGAAGTAATAATATTTATTATCGGCTGTTAATTCCTTCCAACTGTTTTTACATGGGGTTCTAATAGATTTACAGGTTCTTGTGGGTAAGATCGTTTCACACAAGCTGTGATCATCTTTTAAAATACTTATAGGGTTTTTTGTATGACATAAAATCATCTCAGGATTTTGTCTTATACAAGACTGGAGATCAGCCTCAGTAAGGGTTACGAATGAGTCCTTTTTGAGGTTAATAGCAGCAAAACTTGAGATAACTTGCACATGTATCATGTCGTGGTTCAATAATCGTGGGACTGGAATGAGGTTAAAGATTTCGTAAAGGTCTCTTTCGATGAGGGGTATTCTTATTTCAATGATCAAGTACGTACTATAGTACTTAGTCCGCACTTTTATCAAGTTGTAGAGATCTTTGAGATTCAAATGGTTGACAGGAAGTGCCATGTCTTTGGGGATATGTGCTGATATAGAGCTTAATTCCGTTCTCAGCTGTTTAGGAGATATCAGATGGAAGTCCAATTTTCCATTGTAAATATTAGTTACTGTGTCAAGAATGGAGTCTTGTATTTTCCTGAGGCTATACAGTAAGTTATTCGTCGTCATAGCAGATGCTAAGAAATCGATAACTAAAGTCATGTTCTGTACATTGCGTTGTAGATCTTGATAGGATTCTTTAAGGTAGTTAAGCTTTTGATTTATCGATTTATGATGTTTACTCGCAGCTTTCTCCATTCTTTTCATAAGATTAAATTCGGCTTCCACGATTGAGGTTTGGTTTTTCCAGAGGTTATACAAATGTTTATCATTTTCTTTCAAAAGGTCGATGTCTTGTGCGTATTTCTCCGCAAAACGCTGATCCAGCACGCCAAACAAGCTGTTTGCGACGTAGCCTACTCCGTCTATTAAACCACGACGCCAGCGCCGCCGCTCGTCTCCAGTTACAAATGATTCATTCATTGTCAACATACTATCATAATGTTTGATTTCTTCGAACTCGTGCTCGATTTGTAAGATGATACCGTCGCAAGGTGTGTGTTCTTTAATAGTAGAGCATAATGTTTCAAGATAATTGATATACTTCTCGAGTGCCGACGTGCCTTCTTTGTAGGGATATGTGTCATAATAAACAATTAAACGCCAATCGTCTCTAATAAGATGCATGTTGGAGATTTTATCGAAATAAACGCTGTTGTTGGTCAATGGGGTAAAACTATAGGATGCTTGAGATAAGTTAATTAGTGTCAATAAGAATAGCGTTACTGACATAGCTATAGTCGAGAAGGAGATACGCTTGAGATTTTTCTTCCTTGGTGCTTCATCTTTAACCTTTGTTTCACTAGGAGGATTATTGTCTCTGTTCGCTGGTAATAGAGATAGCTTAACAACAGGCCGTTTTAGGAAACCATTTTTGGTTTTAAGGGTGACGACTCTGACGTGTCCGTCCGAACCAGGATGCAGTTCTACTACACGCCCTAGAGCCCACTTCCCAGGCGGGAGGTTTTCATCTTTGATGATAACAATATCGTTGAGACTGAGATTCCTTTGAGATTGTTTCCATTTAGCTCTAATGGATAGCTGTGAGAGATATTCATTTTTCCACTGGGTCCAAATATCTCTATAGATTTTTTGTACCAAGTGCCACCGAGTCCTAAGATCATTTTCTGTTTCAAAGATCGTTAAGGTAGGCCCACTTGCAAGAAAGTGTGCCGGGGTTAAAAAGTCCATGTCCTCGGGATCTTCTTTCAAAGGGCAAAGTGGTCGAGAGTTTAAACAACCCTCGAGTTGAGACAGGAGGGTGCTAAATTCTTCGTAGGTGAGTTTTTGTTCACCAACAACACGCTTAAGGTAATGTTTTAAACTTTTCACCGCAGCTTCCCAAAGTCCGCCCGCTGAAGGCCATGACGGAGCATTAAAATGCCACTCGATGTTCATTTCTGCGATGTTGGCTAATGTTTCTTGGCTTGATAAGACTTCTGAGATTTCTAAGGTTTCTTGTTTTAGGATCTTGTTGGCTCCAATGAAGTTAGTTCCTTGATCACTGTAGATGTGCCCGGGAACTCCTCTTCTGGCTGACATACGTCTGAGCGCTGCAATAAACGCTGACGCTGTGAGATCAGATACGAGTTCTAAATGTATAGCCTTTGTAACCATACATATGAATACTGCAACGTATCCTTTATCTGTTTTGATGCCGCGACCTTTGTTCGCTTTCACCAAAATATGTCCAGTGTAGTCAATTCCGGTATGATAAAAGGGTCTACTAGGGTTTAATCTGGATAGTCACCCATGAGTTGATGTTTTAGAATAGGATCGTGTCTCCTACACTTTACGCACGTTCTTAATCGTTTTTTGGTAGCGCGGTTTCCTCCAATTATCCAATATTTTTGTCGTATAAATCCACACGTCATTTTCACTCCGCCATGGAATACTAATTTATGGGATTCGTCTATTATAAGATCAGCTAATTTAGTTTGATTTGGGATGATAATGGGATGCTTCATTTCGGGATCTAGACTCGAATGTTTTAGCCGTCCACCGACGCGGAGTACTCCGTGGCCGTCTAAGATAGGATTGAGATTTAAGATCTGGCTTTTTTTGCTTAAGGATTCCCCTTTTTCAAGTTGAGTTATTTCCTTGAAAAAGTATTCTTGCTGCACATGTTTTATTAACATTTCCGTCGCACGTTTGAGGTCATGCTGAGTAAGATAGTTTTCCCGCTTCTTTTTGTAAATCAAGATATCGTTGAATTTGTTTACATATGCTAAGACTCGAATGGTTTTTTTGTAACTGCTGTATTTCTCTAATAATTGTTTTATAATGGAATTGCTAGAGTCAGCAGTAATAGTGTTCACTAGCCTTTTCTTTCTGAGATCTTCATTTGTTTTATATAGGATGGGTTCAAGATTCTTTTCAGGATTGTATTGAGGTAACCAATCGGGTCCGTGCCACCAAAGTGAATGATTTGCTAAATGGGATGCAGTCAGACTACGGCTAGCGCAATCTGCGGGATTCTCTTGGGATTTTACATACCGCCACTTATTTTTTGGGATAATTTCGCAAATCATTTTTACTCGATTGGCAACAAAGGGTTTCTATTTTTCTGGTTCACCATTTATCCATCCTAGTACTGCCATGGAATCTACCCAGCCATATGCTTGGATTTTGAGATCTGATAGGGATGAGATTATTTTGGCTATAAGTTTTGATAATAAAAGAGCTCCACTAAGTTCCAAGCGAGGTATAGATTGAGATTTTTTCAGAGGTACCACTTTAGATTTTCCAGCAACAAGGGTTATGTATGTCTTGTGGTTTCTTGTGATTTTACAATAAACAACACAAGCGTAGGCTTTGGTGCTAGCGTCACAAAATCCATGAAGCTCAATTATATCATTCTCCATGGTTTATATCCATCGAGGTATTTTGAATTGGGATATATAAGGTAAGTCGGCCTTTATTTTGTTCCATTCCAGGGCAATATTATGAGGAATCGGTTGATCCCAACCTAATTGCGTTTTCCATGTCTCTTGAAATAATATTTTGAGTTTTATTATGACTGGTGACAGCCAGCCCAAGGGGTCAAAGATTTTTGAGATTTCAGACAAGAATTGTCGTTTTGTTGGGATGCCTTCTGTGGTAATTTCTAGTGGATGAAAGATAAAGTAGTCTTCTTTTGGATTCCAGCGGAGACCTAAAGTCTTTGTAGATTCTGGCTGTTTAAAGTGAAATTCTTCATCTTGAGGATTAATATGATCGTCTAAAAGTTCCGTCAAGTTCGAGCGCCATTTCCTAAGATTTAAGCCGCCTGACTTAAGAAGGTTTGTCATCTCTGCTTTGAGATGTTTAGCAGCTGTCGCGGTATGAGCTCCATGCATGAGATCATCCATGTAAAAAGAGGATTCTAAGATATCTGGGGCGCTACTATTGGGATAATTTGGTCTTTCATCGATGGCAAGTTGTTTCAGTGTCATCATGGCCAGGAAAGGTGCGGCCTTGGTACCATAGGTGACAGTCGCTAGCTGATATTCTTGCAAAGGTTGGGATTGATGATTTCTCCAAATTATTTTCTGGAACTTTTGATGATCAGGATGTAGCCAAATGTTACGGAACATCTTTTCAATATCGGCTGTGAATCCGTATTTAAACTGTCTCCATTTTAGGATGAGACTTAAGAGATCTTGCTGCAGGTTCGGCCCCCTGCACATAAGATCGTTGAGGCTGTGACCTGTTGAGGTTTTTGCAGAGGCATTAAAGACAACTCGTAATTTCGTAGTTAATGACTCTGCTCGAAGTACGCCATGATGCGAAAGGTAGCAATCTGGGGTTACGTTGACATGTGTTGCAACGGGGATCATATGTCCGAGCTCTAAATACTCGGACATGAACAATTTATAATCACGTGCCAAGTCTGGTTGCTTAATTAGTTTCCTTTCTATTTGAAATAATTGCGCAATGGATTTATTTTTAGACTCACCTAACTTTTCTTCAAAATTGTCTTTAAAGGGTATTTTTACGACATAGCTGCCGTCTTCGCGCCTTGAGGTTGAGGATTGAAAAAGGTCGATGCAAGCCTGATCCTCTTGAGATATTGATAAAGGTTCGCGAATATCCTCCATTTCCCAGAACTGTTGGATATCGGTGAGATTGTTTAGGATCACATTGCACTGAAGTGTTTTACAGTTACCGCTTAGGATCCATCCCAGCTGTGTCTGCTGGGCAATGGGTAACCTTCCCTCGGAACGGCAGATACCATCCAATAGTATTTGGGAATAAACGTCAGCGCCGAATAAGATATCAACTGGCCTACTTTTGTAGAATTCAGGATCAGCTAGGGTTATTTGGTTAAGAGTTGGCCAGTTGGGTTTAGTGAATGTATGACTAGGCAAATTCTTGACTAGTCTTTTCATTATAAATACATCGGATTCGAAAGTAAAGTCATTAATTAACGACATACACTTAATAGAGATCATGCCCTTGCAGCTATTTTCATTGTTTCCGATTCCAGAGATAGGTCCAGTGCATTTTTGCCGACGCAGGTTTAGGAGCTGTGCAGCTCGTTCAGTAATGATTGAGGTCTGAGATCCCTGATCTAGAAGAGCTCTCATTCTTTCGTAAGATCCATCAGCTGCTTGAACCTTGATAATTGCTGTCGCGAGGAGTATTTCTGTGGGATCATTTTGCATAGATACTAATGCGTTCATATCTTGCTGAGGTGGAGATTTCGTAATAGCGGCCGTGTTCGGCCCCGATCGCGACGTATCCAAGTTAGCATTTCTTGACGTAAAACATTCATGTAGAATCGTATTGTGGTCTTTATTGCACTCTTTACACTTTACTTCCGAAAGGCATTTTCTACCTTCGTGATAGTGCAAACAGTTGACACAAAGGTTCAAATTTGCGATTGCGTTTCTACGGGCCGATGGATGCATTTTTGCTAGCTTTTGGCAGTTTTGTATGCGATGATCGCTTGCATTGCAAATACAACATTGATTACGACTTTCGTTATTTTTCCAATTGGACTTTGACGATTGCGAAATGACCTGGTTTGTCGAATAGGTATGATTTGAGGTGTTATTATTTTGTTTAAAACGATAATTAAATCCTTTTGAATGAGATTGTTGGCTATTAGGATAGCCTTTAGATGATGAAGATGCGTTTTGGGGCTGAGATGACCTTCGAATGAAGGGTTCTTGTTTCTTCCGTGAAGTTTCCAGTGACGTAAACTTATTCTCCAGAAACCGAAGAAATTCTTCCAATACTGGCAACTCCTTTGGAGATTTCAACGAATCTATATAGTCGTCGTTGGTTTCAGGGTCTAGTTTCTCAGCTAGGATACATACGAGGAAGGGATCCCAAGTAGATACATCAATTCCGAGATTTTTTATAGCGTTCACGCTCTCATACGTTGTATCGTGGATCCGTTTGAGGTGACTTGCTGATTTTTGTTGGGATGTCGGGATATTTAGGAGGTTTCTGAGATGAGATATAAAAATACGACGCTTATTGTCATAGCGATGCGTAAGTATATTCCAACAGACAGGGTAGTTGTCTGAACTTATTTGAAGATGTTGGATTAATTTTTCCGGCTCGCCCTTGATCTTACTTTTCAGGAACTGCATTTTTTGGGCGTTTGATAAGGATGGATTATTGTGTACAGTTTCTGAAAAAAGGTCTTTGAAAGATATCCAGGACGTATAACTTCCTTCAAAGGTAGCTATTTCCATTTTTGGGGTCGATTTCTCAACATGAGCCACCGACCACATTTTTCGGTTAATATCCCTTTTCAAAGTTTTATAATATTTCTCGTAGTTCGAAAATTGCTCGTCGTACTGGGCGTTGGAGCCGTTGAGCTCGTTGTCCAGTTCCCAGTGTAGGGTGTCAATAGCTGCCCAACGAGTTTTTAAAGTTTTTAAGATGTCTTCAAACTCCCACTTTTCTGAGATGAGATTGAGATCAATGTCAGCAGCTTCTCTTGAAAATGCCCTAAAATTAGTAGCTTGCTTCTTCAAGAGGTCTTTTATATTTACGCTATCCATAGGAGGATTATTTTGAGATGATAGGGTCGAGGTTTGAGATGTTGAAGATGGTTGAAAAGTAGGGGGTTTCAAAACAGGGGTTTGAGGTCTGTCTGTGGAGGGCTTATAACTCTGAATGGCTGTTTTAACATTGCTATACTTCACCTTCATTTGATCATACTGATCGGTAGTAAAGTACGCATGAGATCGATCACTAAAGGATAACAGATTCATATGATTGTTATGAAACTCCGTAAAATATTGCTCTAGACTTTCTAATCGTCGACGTAAGTAGTCGGGGGTCTTCCGCTCTGCTCCATCTTTCTTGAAGTTAGAGTAAAGCCTATCTATGCCTTCAATGACTTGCTGTTGAGTAGCTAAAATGTCTTCCATAGTAGCCATAGTAAAGGTGAGAAGAAAGATACCTTACTTGTAGGGTTTCTTCGGGGATTAAATTGTCTTGCGATGATTGCAAGAACAAACCTGGAGTAGCAGCGCGATGAGATGATGCGATGCTCTCATTAAACCAGGTTCAACAGGATCAGCAGGATGGCGAAAGTTTTGATTCACTGAATTTTGTTCACCAGGGTCTGGTTACAAGATTCAAGCGAGACACTCACACTGTACAGTTAGTGGACACACGAATTGCACTAATGCACACGCGTCGGTCCCGCTTTAATAGGCTCGAAGGACCAATGTTCGGGGTTGAGATAAGATAGATAGTTAAAGGATGAAATAAGAGATGAAAGTCAGTTTAGGGTTAATAAATTCACTGTATTGTCTGTTTCCACAAATATAAGATTAAGATTACTTTATACTAGAGTATGATGAACGATATGGGATTATGAGTCACGCGCACGGTATGTCGCCGAATTACGTACTGACTATTGCGGTGTAAGTGCAATAATATAAATGATAGAACATACTAAACGGGTGACGCAATAATGATGGCCCAGGTAAACATACTGTACGGTGGTTGACCCCGTACAGGTACCAGATAGCGCACTGCGCTTTGTCATCAAAAATGGAAATGAAACATATTTAAAATTAACCATAAAATATTATTTATTTCTTAGGTAGTAACTAAATACATTGATTATTTTAGTAGGTATTTAATCTGTATCAAACAGTAATTACTTACATAACATACAATTATCAAACAGTAACACAAAATACTATTTATTTCGTAAGTTCCTATTAACTGAAACACAATACTTGATTTAGTAAGTGTTTAATCTATATCAAACAATAGTTACGTACACAACATACAATTTATTTCGTAAGTAGTAACTAAAATACAATTCTTGTTTTATATCAAACAGTGCATAAAATATTTATTTAATGCATTACTTAAATATATTTGCATTACCCCATGCTAAAGTAAATACTTTATCACATAATAGTAACCGTTTATCATCATTGCTTGAAAGTGCTATTTTATTTACATCTTGAGTAAATATTTCATGTTTTATTGACTTAAATAACAAATTTTTTTTTCGAATAACTTCACAATTATACAAAACATTTTTATAATCTATCATATTTAAGTTTTTCGTAACACATGTTTTTGTACCTTTTGCTTTTTTTATTATTTTGTCTGCTGTCTTAATACAGTAAAGCTTTGAACGCAATCCTACAAATTCATTCAGACACTGCAGGAGGCCGACGTCGCGTGGTAGCCCCAGGTAAAGTACCTCGGGGTCACTATCGACCGTCGGCTCACCGTGGCCGTCCACGTCCGCAAGTCCATCGCGAAGAGCAGAACCGCCCGCGCTCTGCTTCATCCAGTGCTCTCATCCCGGCTCCCGCTACGTGCCAAGCTGGGCGTGTACAAAACGTACATCCGCCCGCTGCTCACGTACGCCGCTCCAGCCTGGCTCGCCCTCACTAGCGAGGCCAGCAAGAAACTGCTCCGCGCGCAACAGAACCTGTCGCTGCGGAAGATCGTCGCCTCCCCTCACTATGTGAGGAACTCCACCATCCAGCGGGACCTCAAGATTGAGAGCCTGGATGACTTCTGCCGTCACCTGGCGACGAACATGTTCGCGCGCGCCGACGCGTCCACCTGGCCGCATGTCAAGGACATAGCGCCATGGCACGCGTGGCCACCCGACCCGAGGCGCCTGCCACGCGACCTGCTTGCGAACGATGACGACGCCAACCCACCGGATTGACCAAACGAGTATGTCGCTTCACCTACACGCGACATATTCGCACAAATAGACTCCACAACACTACATACATTCGGTAAACGCAGTACGCTAAGTTAATATAGGTACGGCGCGCCCCGCCTCCATACATGCACAAACTATACAGGCGATCGAACTCACGGGATGAGGGTGCGGCGCGGGCTCGCAACTCTCGCTACATGAGCGGTGTTACCCAGGTACATTGCCGCTCACACACACACACATGTACGGCCCCTTAGCCTGGAGCGCATTGTCTCGCTTCGATAACGCTGTGGGTGGGGGCCACCCTCTTCATGGTAGTGAGCGCCAGAGCCACCTCTGGCTGGTCATCATCCATTGGGCCTCACCCGGGTAACCAGGGGTCTCACCGGGCGGTGACAGACCGCCGAGGTGGCGAGAAGAAAGCGACGCCCGTAACAGCGTAGCGGCGCTCCTACCGGACATCACGACAACCACACATAGGCAAGTCGCGTGAGCGCTCTTGCCCTCGGCCACGCCTACATGGCCCCCCAGTGAGGTACCCGTAGCTACGGGTACCAAACAGAAACCGCGGGACAAGGACAAGGTCCATAACTCGCCGGCTGCGCCCTCTTGTTGGGGCGCAGCGACTTCCACTACGTAGCTCGTCAGTCCTCGCCGTCTGACCGCCGCCGCGTACGGACGTGCCGCTACCTGCGTTGTGTCCCACTCGCTGCTACCTGCTGTCACAGGTTCGTCACGACTTCGTGACGTCATAAGTAGTCCCAGAATACACCCAGTCGTGGCACTTCTACTGTTTGCGCCTCGCGCACAAACTTAGTGGTGGTACGCCGTAACGAATCTTCTACATTGTAGTTGGTTCGGTACGCCAAACAAAACTGTCTTTTTCAAGACAATTATTTCTATAACAGTTCCATCGTCTCCACGTGTTTTTTGCCCTTCAGGTAAAAACCACTGTTTCGTGGTTCTTGGTGGAAACCTTACGGTGCCAACGAAGCCAAGAGGGTGGTGACCCAATCCTACCCGCCAAACCCCTTCAGGGCGAGGCATTCCATTCGAGTTGAGAGCTAGGACCTTGGCCTTGGGGGCTTCCCTCGTCAAAACTAGTTTCTGGTTTCGTCCACAACAACTCACCTAGTGTCGGTTGGGAGTCGGTAACCTTTCGTACTAAGCCCCTTGCGGGCGTAGGGCCCTGTCGCACAATAAGACTGGCTACAGGTTTAGAAGCTTAGGGCACACCTTAGGTACTCACCTCCTTGTTCGCACAAGTTCAGTGAGGCCACACACCCGCGGGCCCACCCACCCGGGGAGTTAAGTTGTTAGGGTGATAAGTTGAGCTTCACTCATGTCAGCTAACTTTTAGCTGCTTTAGGCCCGTTTTGCACCATGGCTGACAAACGTCTTTACAAGTTTGTCAGGCAGGTTTTGTTTGAAGAATCATACTTCACAAAGATATGGCGCGACCTTCGACGAACTCGAACGCGCAGCGTTCGCCGAATACAGCGACGCACCAGGTAGCCCATTAGCTTCAATGGACGCCGACACCGTCATTCCGGGAATACTCGAGTCGGCGCCCATTGAGCCTAATTAACCGACCTTGCCGCGTCTCGCTGACAAAGGCGTTCCGAGAATGCCGGAGCCCAAAGCTCCCATTGTTCCGAAGGTCATTGTTTTGGAAACAATAGTCCGTCCCGCAGCTGCGTCTGATTCTCCTTCCGAGAATATGGACACGTCTCGTCGTCTCGGTTTCCGCTCCCGCTCCCGTGACTTCCCGCCCTCCGTCCCCCGCTCCGTCGGCTGCTGCTCATACCAGCAGGCCAACCGCCACTAAACCCGCCGCGAAACCCAAAAAACCGAAGCCCACTCCCGCGCTTTTTCTACAGGATAAGGCGAAATGGACAGAATTGTCCAAAGCGTGTATGGATCAAAAGATCCAATACACTAGCGCCCACAGCACCCCAAAGGCAATTAAAATAAAGGTCCCTACGTCCGATGACTATAGGGCCTTGACTCGTCTTATGATCGAACGGAAATATGCTTTCCATACCTTCGGTCTCCCTGAGGAGACACCCACACGCGTCGTTATTAAGGAAATCCCCTCCGAGGACGTCCTCAACGACCTCATTAGTCAAAAAATCCCTGCCACAGCTGTGCACCGCCTTCACAAGGCGCGTGGTGGCGACCAGTACGACATAGTACTGGTCATTTGCAACCCGGTAGAAGGGCACCACCCAATCTTCAAAATTAAATCGGTCTGCTCCCTTTCAGGAATCGTGATTGAAAGGCCGTTCAAGTCTCATCAGATTGGACAATGTCACCGTTGTCAGACATACGGCCATAGCCAAAAGTACTGCTACGCGCCTCACAGGTGCGTAAAGTGCCTAGGCAACCATGGCACGGCCGATTGTCCTCGTCCTAAGGACACCTCCCAGGCTACAGAGTGAAGTATGGAAGGTTGCAATTAAAGACGTCCGTTCTATACTAGCGTTTTTTACCGACTCTTTCATACATAAGGTTTTTACTCTAAGTACATTTACATTTACATTTACAGAGAAAAAAAAACAATCATTTAAAATTAAACACAATCATTAAAATTAAACAATAAAGACAATCAATTAAACATTAAAGACAATCAATTATAATTATTATAGTCAATTATTATAAAAAAATAAAGACAAGCAAAGCAAAGGTACCTTTTCTTAAAAAAAAAAAATTACTGACATTTTTTTTTTGTCCTATCCTTATGTATTAGATCTACCTTACCGTTTTTAATTATCTTTACACTAACGCCTAAATCTTCCAACACTTCAAAAGGTCCATCAAAAATACAGTCTAATTTACGAGCACATTCATTCTTTACTAAGATAAAATCGTTTTTCTTATAAAATACAGGATGACATGACTTATCATATTTGTTTAGGATTACGTCAACTATTTTTGATCTTCATGCATTTCCCACTTGACCAATTTACCTTCAAGATCTCCGAACCAATCAAAACGCTTAAATATCACGCGATACTGGAAATACGGCTCTGGCATTGGCTAATAATTGTTCCCTTACCCCACTCTCCTCGATCTATGTAACCATTTTTAACTTTAATACGCACGCCACTATGGTTTTCAACGTCGAAGCATTTTGATTTACTCTACTCCCAAAATTTACCTCTAAAAGGCCCAGAAACCAGGCCACAGATTCGCCAAAATCCTGTACCGGCGCCTCAATCCGGTACATGTGGTCCTTCTAACCAAATACCAAGAATCGGCATCCTGTGGAATACGTGGCTGTGGCCGCGTGGCTGGGCTACGAGAGAAGAAGCACAAATCTGGACACGGAGACAAACTGGAGGCTAAGCGCATATTGGAATCGAAGTTGGATTGGCATTTCATCGAACATACGCAATCTGGTTGGACCAACCATCCTTTTTTTTCCCTATCACCTCCTAGTTCTCTTTGTGATACCTGTGTCTAAACTGATTTCAGTGAGACTTCCGCGGAAGAGTGTTGAATTAGTTCGGAAGGCTGGTGACATCGCTACCACCGCTGACGTGTTCGCTTCCAACCATAAGTACTCCTGTTTTCACTGACCACCAAAATGCCTACAGAAGGTGCTAGATCACGCGATCAATCCCCTGTTTTATTAAGTGTAGACAGTGCTCACCTATCTGCCGATCCTAATTTATTTCGCGACCTAGTTAGGAAACGAGGAATAATCAAAGGTAGACTGACAAAATTCTCAAGTTATTTAACATCTTTAGAATCTAAAGAAACGCTACCATCCTCTAGAGATCTTATCGATCTTAAATTACGCGTTTAAGGGGCATCTAATCTACTTAACGAATTTAATGATATTCAAAGTAAAATCGAAGAGTGTGTTTCTGATAGTGATATTTCTGATCAGTTAGACAATAGAGAATCGTTCGAACTCCTACTATAGCATATTAGCCCGCGCGGAATCGATGCTGACCGATGATGAGGTTACGGACGGTTCCAATAAATATTGCTGTAGCGAACTACCGCAGTCATTTAAACTTCCCACAATTTCATTGCCTACCTTTGACGGTTCGTATGAGCACTGGCTGGAGTGTTAGAGTTAGAGACACTTTTTTAAGCACAATTCTAAACGTATCAGTAATATCCAAAAATTCCACTACTTAAAGTCTTCGCTGAAAGGCGACGCTGAGTTTGTCGTAAACTCCGTAGAATTTTCCTCTGATAATTATCAGGTTGCATGGGAATTGTTGCTAAATAGGTTTAACAATAATAGACTTTTAGTACACAACCACGTAAAGGCCTTGTTTAGTATTACCGCGTTAACTAAGGAGTTGCCCTCCTACATTAGAAAGCTCATTGACACCATACTAAAGAATTTGCGTGCATTAAAAATCCTAGATGAACCTACTGACTCGTGGGATACGCTTATTAATTATATTATTGTTTCTAAATTGGATAAGACGACCGAACGCGAGTGGGAGACGCATAAATGCACACTGTTCCCGACCAATAATAATTCTAAACGCATAATTAAAGTGGATGAGTTGATTGGTTTCCTTAAAGACAGAGCGGATATGTTAGAAACATTGCAGCTTTCACATAATACTCAAATCGACAATAAAAAACAAAGTTCACAATCACGTAACACATCACACTGCAATGTTTCTACACATAAACCGAACGACAACCGTAAGTCTCGCTTCAGACAGACTTGCGTGAAATGTAATGATGCACATCCACTTTATTCTTGCCAAAAGTTTATTGATAGTGACTTGGAGTCGAAGTTAAAGTTAATTCGCGAGCACAAACTATGCGAGAATTGTTTACGTTCGGGACATACACTAGATAAATGTGCGTTTGGGCCGTGTAGGAAATGCAACCGCAAACATAATTCCCTAATTCATACTGATAACTCCGATAGTTGTGTCACATGCCATTCAAGTATCGCGACTGCGGGCCGCACTGGGAGTGAAGGCGCTGCGCCTGCGCCGGCTACCTCCGACCCCGCCACCTCAACCGTCGCGGATTCGCCACCTATTCACGTAAACAAGGCACATATGCATAATAAATCTATAGGTACGCACTCGGTTCTATTATCCACAGCTGTGATCGAGGTAGCAGACGTTCACGGTGTTTATCATCGAGCGTGCGCGCTGCTGGATAGTGGAAGCCAACGGTGTTTCATAACTAAATCATTTTGTAAATTAATTAACGTCCCGATGTCACACTCCAATTATGAAGTTAGGGGTGTAGGTGATTCAGTGGTGCAATGTTCTGAAACTTGTAGCATTGAAATTAAATCGCGAGTCGATAATACATTTAAAACACGCATTACTTGTTTTGTACTATCGCAAATAACGTCTACGATGCCGGCCTTATGTCAAGTAAACGCGCAGTTCTGTATTCCAGACAACATAATGCTGGCAGATAGGCAATTTTTAGAGTCTAAAACCGTAGACATTTTGATAGGCGCAGATAGGTTTTGGGACCTGTTAGGAGAAGGTAAAATAAGACTTCCCAACGGCCCCTACCTTCAAAACACTAGGCTAGGTTGGATTATATCTGGCACTATTAGTGAAACGCGCAGCGCAAGGCGCATTCACTGTAATATAAGCAGTTCGTTAGATTCTCAACTACGTTTGTTTTGGGAGATTGAGGAGCTTCCTAAATTCAGGGATACGCGCACTCAGGAAGAGCGTGCATGTGAGGAACATTTCATTCGCACTACTACGCGCAATGGTGAAGGAAGTTTTTGTGTACGCATTACATTCAAAGAGTCACCTGATGTTTTAGGCGAATCATACACGCAAGCCGAACGTCGCTTTTTCGCATAAGAGAAACGTTTACAGCGTTCGCCTGTATATAAAATATTATACACGCAATTCATGAAAGAATATGTAGACCTAGGTCATATGAGTCCTGTTAGCTCTTATGAGCGTCCATGCTATTTCATGCCGCATCACGGCGTATTTAGGGAGCATAGCACCACAACCAAGTTGCGTGTGGTCTTCGATGCCAGTGTCCCAACAACTTCTGGAAAGTCACTTAATGACTTGCAATTAGTTGGTCCAGCAATACAAGGCGATCTAATTTCTATTCTTTTACGCTTTAGATAACAAAAGTTTGTTGTATGCGCGGACGTCCAGAAGATGTTCAGAAATTGTTGGGTGGCCGAAGGCCAGCGCAACCTTCAAATGATTCTGTGGCGCGATGATCCATCGCAACCTTTAGGCATATTTCAACTAAATACGGTCACGTACGGAACTGCCTCCGCCCCGTTTCTTAGTGTGAGGTGCTTAAAGCAGCTGGAGGCTAAATCTTCTGACCCTGAGGTTCAAAGGGCTCCCGCGTGGGCGGAGCACCGCCGTGTCCTCGAAGCGGCGATCGGCGGCGGCGACCTCTCGCGTCCGGCCCTGGTGCAAGCCATGGTCCGGAGCGAGACGGAATGGGACGCCGTCACCTCCTTCTGCGAAGCAGTAATGCTAGAGAAGGAGGTGGCGGAACGTGAGAGGGAGCGAACCTCTCAACGTCCCGGCCGCCGCGGGAGACGCCCCGGGCGTCGGGGGCCACCACCACGTGGCCCCCGGCCACCGTAGGCGCGGGCCTGTGGACGGTGAGCTATGGGCTAGCTCGCCGTCCGTCCGTCTCATGACGACAGGCCGTGTCGACGGCGCGTTCGTGTTCCACGCGCGCCTCAAAGAGAGTCAGCAAAAAGGAAGGGGTCCATAAGGACCGATGCCTGCCGGGGTTGCGGAACAGTTCGAAAGAGATACCGCGGCCCCGGAACACAAAGGGCGATGAAGGAACATGGATGGGTTTTAGTCAGTAAAAGTCTGACAGGGAGTGTCAGACTTTTCCTGCTCCGCCAAGAGCGGGAGGAGTTATTTGATGATTTCCCATCTGAAAAAAAAAAAAAAAAAAAGGTTCAAAGGGCTATTCAGGAGGATTTCTACGTAGACGATTTGTTAACGGGTCTTAATGATAAGTCTATTTTATTACAATTATGCGAAAATATAAAAAATGCGCTGCAGGCGGGTTGTTTTCCACTCCGAAAGTGGATTTACAACTTCCCATGCGATAATGATGAATTATCGAATCATTCTGTAGAAATTAAATCTAACGAAAACATTAGTACTAAAACCTTAGGTTTAAGTTGGAACAACGTTTGCGATAATTTTTACTTTAACACGCAATTTCATAATGATAATAAACCTATCACTAAAAGGTATATTCTATCTAGTATTTCCCAAATTTGCGATCCTCTCGGTTTATTAAGTCCTACGATAATTATTGCAAAGGTTTTATTACAGCAATTATGGCTTCTTAAGATAGGTTGGGATGACATAGTTCCATTGAATGTCGCGCGAACGTGGAACCGGTTTGTTACATCTTTACAAGCGCTCAATACGATTCATGTTCCTCGCCACGTTATAGGTAGCAAACCTATGTATATGGAATTGCATGTTTTTAGTGACGCGTCGCGGACAGCGTACGGCGCTTCCATTTACGTTCGCACAGTAAATATAGATAACACGATTTTAGTTAGATTACTTTTCTCTAAAGCAAAGGTGGCGCCATTGAAACCTATAAGTATACCTCGACTCGAACTTTGCGGTGCTTTGCTTGGTGCTAAAATACTCGACAAGGTTCGCAGTTCGTTGCGTTGTGAGTTCAAAAATATTGTTTTTTGGACTGACTCAACCATTGTCTTAGGATGGTTGCGCATGTCACCGAATAAACTAAAAACTTTCATTCAAAATAGAATTTCGGAGATTCATGAACTCACACAAGACGTTCTTTGGCGCCACGTGAGCAGCAAGCAAAATCCCGCTGACCTGGCATCGCGAGGTTCGAACTTGGAAGACTTTCCTCTTCCTCTTTATGGTGGGAGGGTCCAGACTTCTTAAAAAACTCAAATTTTTCATTAGATAATAATACAGTGATCGTAGTGGACGAAGACCTCCCTGAGGTTAGACCGTCTATTTCTTCCTTTGTGACCCATGCCTCATCCGATTCACCTTTCTCGTTTATTCGATTTTCGCAGTTCAAGCGTATGAAGCGTGCTGTTGCGTTTATGTTGCGTTTCATACACAATATTCGCAATAAACATAATAAACAAACAGGTTTCTTTACTGTAGACGAGTTGAATGAGTCTGAGATGATTTTGGTTCGGTGGGCTCAAGCGGAAAGTTTTCCTACTGAATATAACTTATTATCTAATTGCGCACAAATAAAATGTAAAAGTAACTTATCGAAATTAAATTTATTTTTAGATGACAATAAAATTATTCGTGTCGGTGGCCGATTAGGTAATTTAAGTGAGTTTAGTTTTAATAAAATGCATCCAATGTTAGTTTCTAGTAAACATTATTTTACTGTTTTATTGTTTCGCCATGAGCACTTGCAGCTCCTACATGCTGGGCCACAGGCATTACTTTGTCACTTACGCGAATCATGGTGGCCTTTGGGTGGTAGGAGCCTAGCTAGGCGCATAGTGAACGATTGTGTTACGTGTACTCGCATTAGGGGTAAGATTTTAACGCCTCAGATGGGCAATTTGCCAAAGGAAAGGATAACTCCTAGCTTTCCTTTCATTCGATGTGGAGTGGGATTACTGCGGGCCAGTTCTCATACTTAACCGTAAAGGTAGAGGAGCTAAAACTACGAAAGCTTACATTTGTTTATTTGTTTGCTTTGTGACGCGCGCAATACATTTAGAGCTCGTCAGTGATCTCACTAGCGAAGCATATTTATTATCGCTTAATAAGTTTATTTCTCGTCGGGGCAAACCTTTAGAAATATATTCCGATAACGGTCGTAATTTCGTCGGGCTAATGAACGACTTTTCAGATTTTTTACGCAAATGTAGTTCTGATATTATAGAATTCGCTACAAGCCAACAAATCAAATTTAAGTTCATTCCTCCTTATTCGCCTCATTTTGGTGGTCTGTGGGAAGCAGGAGTAAAATCTTGTAAATATCATCTACGTCGCGTGGTAGGGAATGCGCATTTTACTTTTGAGGAGTTTAACACAGTTCTTTCGCAGATAGAAGCAGTCCTCAACTCCCGACCACTTTCCCCTCTTTCTACAGAACCCCAAGACCTTTCTCCTTTAACTCCCGCTCATTTTTTGGTTGGTCGACCGCTGACTGCACCCGCCTGCGATGACCTCACCGACGTTCCTGAGCACAGGCTGAAGCGGTACCAGAGAGTGGAGCAAATTCGCCAGCATTTTTGGACCCGCTGGTCCAAAGAATATGTGACTGAGTTGCAGGTGCGGAGTAAATGGACCCAAAATAAGGCGGAGCTAAAGGACAACTCACTTGTGCTGATCAAGGACAGCAACCTTCCACCTCTAAAGTGGCACATGGGTCGAGTCCTTAAAACCATCCCAGGCAAGGATGGGATCTCAAGGGTGGCAGAGATACGGACTGCTTTGGGCGTTGTTTGACGGGCCTACGCAAAGATCTGTCCTCTCATTCAAGATCATGCTGAGCAGTGAGGGTTCTTCAAACTTCAAAGACATTGAAAGCGACTGCTTCCAAGGCCGGGGGCATGTTTAGGATTACGTCAACTATTTTCGATCTTCATGCATTTCCCACTTGACCAATTTACCTTCAAGATCTCCGAACCAATCAAAACGCTTAAATATCACGCGATACTGGAAATACGGCTCTGGCATTGGCTAATAATTGTTCCCTTACCCCACTCTCCTCGATCTATGTAACCATTTTTAACTTTAATACACACGCCACTATGGTTTTCAACGTCGAAGCATTTTGATTTACTCTACTCCCAAAATTTACCTCAAAAAGGCCCAGAAACCAGGCCACAGATTCGCCAAAATCCTGTACCGGCTCAATCCGGTACAATATTTGTCTTTTCTGTTTTTCTTACAAGCTACCAAATTGTTTCTTGCATCTCTTAGGGCTACTTGCAACTTATATTTTAAATCTAAACAATAATCATCAGTATTATAAAGTGGTTCTACGCCATGTTCTAAACTGTTTGGTAAATGACACTGTCTTCCAAACACAAGCTCATAAGGTGCGTATTTAGTTTGCGTGTTTACACTAGTATTAAAACTAAAACACCAAAAAGGTAACCAATCTGACCATGAATGATACGCGTTTTTACAATACGTTCTTAGAAATGCTCCTAAATGTTTATGTGCTATCTCTAGAGAACTGATTGACTGATGGTGGTATGCCGTAGATTGCAACTTTTCTATTTCCAATAGTTTACATGTCTGTTCCATAACGTGAGAGATAAACTCTGTCCCCCTATCCGTAGCTATGGTTTTTGGGATACCGAATCGCAAAATAAAATTATTTACAAAAGCTTTTGCTACAGTAACCGTTTCCTTATTTGGTAATGGATATGCCTCTATGTATTTTGTCAGCTCGCATTGTAGGGTTAAAATATAACAATTTCCTGACTCGTCCCTGTCCAAAGTTCCAACTAAGTCAAGGAAAACTTTATCAAAGGCGGCTAATGCTGTAGTAGTTATAGTCATGGGTTGTCTAGTATATTTACTTTGTTTCATTTTCTGACACATCTCACATTTACTTATAAACTTACGAATATCCATATCTAGTCCTGGCCAGTAATATTTTCTTTTAATGTTATTCGACATTCTATTCATACCCGCATGTCCACTGGTGGGCAATAAATGATAGTTATTCAAAATAAATTATTTTTCCTTTTCGTCATATATTCTTTCAATTCCTCTCAAAATACATATTCGGGGTCCCGGCCATGCCTTTAAGGATTTAATTTCACTACATAAACCTCTTATAAATTCATTATTATTATCATCTTTCACTATGCATAGTTCTTTTACGTTTATTCTTTCACAAAACTCCTTTAACTTAGTCGCAAATTCGGCTCGCGAGAAGTGCAATCTAAAGTTAAGGTTAATGCACAATAGCATTTTACTTGGAATACAAACAAAACAATCCTTTTGCTTCTCTATCATATTTTCTCTTTTATACTTCCTATAGTCTTTTCTTCTACTAACTTCATTTCGATAGAATCACACGGCTGTCTTAGTAATTCCACGACCCTTGGTTGATCAGGCCAATTGTCGGTGGCTTTACTAGGCACAGTTTGTTTTTCCTTACTACTTTCTTCCAATCTCCTTTTTTGTCCTCTGGTTGTTACAGCTAAAATTTGCTCTTTCATATTCTTTAATTCATCTGATGTTATGCATATCCTTGACAATGCATCCGCAATCACATTGTCCTTACCTTTCACATACACTATCTTAAAGTCATATTCCTCAAGTATTAATCTGAATTTAATTAGTCTGCTAGAAGGGTCCTTCATACCAAATAAATAAATTAAAGGTTTGTGGTCTGTCATAATAGTAAACGTTCTACCAAACAAATATGGTCTGTAGTACTTTACTGCCCATACTATGGCTGTTAATTCTTTCTGTATTACCGGATAATTTTTCTCTGCTTTATTTAATGGTCTGCTGGCATAAGCAACAGGTTTCATATCCTTGTTACACAATACAGCTCCTCCGGCCAGATCAGGTGCGTCTGTTTGTAATATAAATTCATTAGTTTCCGAGAAATCTGGATATTGTAATGTTGGTGGCGTTGTTAATGATGTTTTTAGATAATTAAATGCATTTTGACACTCTATACTCCAAACAAAAGGTTCATCCTTCTTTAGCAATCGGTTTAAAGGCATAGTAATTGTTGCAAAGGACGGTACGAATTTCCTATAGTAGTTGCAGAAGGCAACAAACCGTCTCACTTCATCCACGTCTTTTGTTACTGGATATTTTTTAAGACTTTAGTTTTGTCAGGGTCAGATGGAACACCGTTAGCAGAAACTAAATGACCCAGATATAAAATTTCTCTTTTTAAGAATTGACATTTAGTAGGGTTCAACTTTAAGTTAACCTTCCTCAGTCTTTCAAACACATCAATGAGATTTTGGTTATGAACAGTTAAAGATCTTCCGAAAACGATAACGTCGTCTAAATAGACAAAACATTTCTCAAAAGCTAAACCTGACATCGCAATTGACATAACTCTACTAAAAGCGCTGCAAGAAGTCTTAAGACCCATCGGTAATCGTTTTAATTGTACTGGTGGAAAATGCAGTATATTTTCGGCTTTCAGGTGCCAGTTTTACTTGATAATATCCTTGTTGAAGGTCTAAATGGGTAAAATAGATTGAGCCAGACAACGAATCTAAAATATCAGTTATGTTCGGCAATGGAAATTTGTCATCTACAATATTTTCATTTAATTTCCGAAAATCAATAACTAAACGCCACTTCTGAGATCCCTCTGTTTTTTTTTGAACTAGTAGTATCGGACTAGACCATTCGCTAGTTGATACTTCTATAATGTCATCCTTAAGCATACTATCAATTTGCTTAGCAACTTCCGGTTTTAAGGCTTGTGGTAATCTGTACGGTTTGTTATGAATTGGATTAATGTTACTCTTCAATGTTATTGTCTGTTCGCAAATATTTGTTGTTTCTAACTTATCACCGGGTAAAAAGAAAATATCAGAATATTTAGTACAAATTTTCTCAATAGAGTCCTTTTCTTTAAATGTTGTAATTCTAAAATTGGCAATAATGTATTGGCTCTTTTTGAACTACTGTCATGTTTGCTAAATTTAAAAGTATGGAAGTCCTCTAAAGGCTCTACGTTTAATACAAAATTTTGTAAACTTACTTCTTCATCTCGTGTATTTAATATTTTTATTGGCACTTTTTTATTTTTAGGTCTAACTATAGTGCCTGCTAGGAAAACATCCTCTTCTAACTCTTTTACGCTAACAAAGCAATCACCTGTCACTTCCGTGTTTAAATAAATGTAATGAATGGTTTCACTTCGAGGTGGGATCAGTAATGAATTACTTTAATCCGGTTGGTCATAAATTGTTTGATTATAATATTCTTCTCCTATTTGTAGCGTTAACAAATTTGATTTAAATCAATATTTGCTTTATACCTTTTCATAAAGTCTAATCCTAATATTCCATGAACGATGATTGGTAAAGTTTTAAATATATGAAACTTAATTTCGTCCCCGTAGTTGGAAAATTAAATAAGTCCGATTTTGGCGATATTGACTTTTCCCTATTTTCAAAACACCTAAAACATGCCGCATATTTGAGCCTTACAGGCGTTTTCGTATCTTATTCCGTTCCAAAAATATAGCCATTTTTGTCGGACAGATGGAATAATAAATATCTTCAGACAAACATTATTTTTTTATAGGAAAAATAAATAACTCAGTAAATAAATCAATAACTGTGGTCAATGATGATAAGTTGAATGTCAAATAAATTAAATAACATGAGTTGTTGAATTTTTCCTCAAATTCAAATTCTTTCACAAAACTAACTAAGTTCTAGGAAAACTAAATAACTCTATTTATTTAATTCCGCTATTCAGTATTCTGATATAACGTACTTACTTTATAAATACTTGATGTTATCTATTTCTTCTACAACTAGATAATTGCCATAAAACAAAATGCACCTGAGGAAAGAAACAGCCCTGCTCTGGAAAAGCGAAAACATTGAAATGCCAGACAGTTATACGGGACAGCACTCAAGAGGCTCGTCTCAACAGAGAAAAAACTTGATAGCAACCCTGCTCTTCGAGACAGATATACAGAACAGATGAACTCGTACATAAGCAAGGGATACGCCGAAAAAGCACCCAAGATAAGCACGTTGGTAGGACATGGTACCTACCCCATTTTGACGTGTTCAACCCCATGAAACCGGAAAAACTCCGAATAGTCCATGACGCCGCAGCCAAATCAGGAGAGATGTCACTGAAGACTTCCTACTCACGTGTCCAAACCTACTACTGTCGCTGCCCTGCATCATGATGAGATTCCGCCGACACCCAATAGCAGTTGCCGGCGACATAGCATAAATGTTCATGCAAGTGAAGGTGCGTAGAATATAACGAACGGACAGAGACGCCCGTCTCTGTCCGTTCGTTATATTTGGAGAGATGATAGAAGAGAAGGCGCCCTTGAAGAATACCGCATGACGTCTATAATATTCGGCGCAGCAAGCTCACCCTGCACAGCCATCTACGCAAAAAATTGGAACGCCAAACGGCACGGCGAAAGTCAACCAGAAGCGGTGGAAGCCATCATACAGAGTCATTACATGGATGACTACCTTGACAGCTACAGAAGCGACACGCATAGCAACGGCGGTGAAGAACATACACCTACAGGCGAAGTTTGAACTCAAAAACTGCGTTTCAAACAGCACAGAAGTTCTAGAAAATATAGACCCGACACAGAACAGGACTGAAGTAGTCAACATCGGGAAAACAGACAGTACAGAAAAGATACTCGGACTGATATGGAATCCGAGTGAGGACACGCTAGGCTTCAACCTTACGCTCACACGTCTACCGAGCGGCATCTTGGACAAGGAGGCGCCGACGAAGAGAGAAGCACAGAAAATCGTCATGTCACTATCTGACTCGCCTCTCCAGTAACTATTCGAGCCAAACAGATTCTCCAGGAGGCTTGGACCCGAGGAACCAACTGGGACCAAGCGCTCGAACCAGACCTGTCCGCCTACTGGAGAAGTTGGGTGCAACATATGCGACAGCTCAAGAACGTCGAATTACCAAGATGCTAACCGGGATACATTGAAGCAGAAGAAGAAACAGAAGTCCACGTCTTCACCGACGCAAGCGAGATGGCGTACGCAGCAGCTGTCACTGGCGATCGACAACAGCAGACGGTAAACAGCACGTCACACTCGTCATGGCAAAGGCAAAAGTGGCACCAATCAAACTACAGTCAATACCGCGCATCGAGCTACAGGCCGCGGTATTGGGAACCCGCATAGCAGCAGCCGTCATAGAAGAACATGGCATCAAACCCGCATCAGTGACGTACTGGACAGACAGCAAGACCGCCCTCACGTGAATTCAAAGAGGATTGCGAGTATAAAACCGTTTGTCGCCCATCGCACAGCATCTATACACGAAAACAACAAGTCGAAGACTGGCGATGGGTAACTACTAAAATAAACATAGCTGACAGCGCCACTCGCGACGTACACACGACACTTTGACTCGCATCATGAGTGGTTCCGTGGACCTAGTTTTCTGTACGACGAACCGTCGACGTGGCCAACAGAGAAACCTCCAATCAACACAGAAACAGGGGAGGAAAGAACACTCACAGTCACCGATAGAAAAGGCAACAACAGCCATTCCCTGACAGTAGTTATTCCAGATCGTGAAGAAGTGGGAGCGACTATTTCGTGCTACAGCGAGCGTCCTACGCTTTATATATCGCTGTCAAAAGAAAACGGAGAAAACGTTCTACAAACGTACTCATAAAAATACAGAAAAGGATTCTGACTGGAGAAAACAGAAGAAGGCGACTTAACCCCTTTCCAAGATGACGGCAAAGACATCAGGCACTCGGGTCGAGAAATAAACTATTGAAGCAGAACTTCTCCGAAAAGCAGAGACACTACTCATACAAGTCTCACAGCAACAGTCGTTCTCTCAAGAAATATCAAATCTACAGCAACAGAATTCCATAGAAAAGGACAGTCGACTGACTCTTTTTTTTATTTTGTGGTAAGATAAGTATTTGATTACAATACACGTTTTCTGAATTTTATTGTTCTTTTCTATTTCTTCCACTTTATTAATATCATAATACAGCTTTTATTTTATATGAGACCAATAATAGTAATTAAAAAAATATCAAAGTAATAATAACGTACAAAGCCACTAAATTTTAATATTTCGAGTTGGATAAATTCAATAACTGCATTTATTTCACTAAATCTTACTCTAGCAAATGTGTTTAGCTTATAGGAAAACTAAATAAATAGCCGAAATAAGTAGCTAATTGTAGTTACGTTATAAATAATAGTTGTAGCAAAATTAAACAACTTGATTTTTTATGTGTTATTTACTTGTTCAGTTTGTTAAAGCATAATGTAAAAGGTAATCAGGTCCACAAAATAGCAAATTACCGACGGTAAAATTGTCTCACATTTTTTAACAAATGTACATTAACTGAAAAAAAAATCACTAAATCGCGTTTATCTCAGAACTACAAAATCAGAGTTATTTAATTTTCCAACTACGGGGACGTTGAAATGTATCAGTTTCAGAAGCATATAAATCGAGCATTGCATACCCTGTGGAGTAAACCTTACCTCCGATTCCATTGATCGCTAAATTATCACGAAACACCTGGGTTGACCTTGGAAGTTCTTCTTCCTTAATAATTGAAATAGATGCGCCTGTATCTAATAATAATATTAGCTTTTTAAAGTTTATATAGAAGTTAACAAATTTAAAATTACCAGTGCAAGTATTATAAACAAAATTATTAATAACGAAAAAACTGATTGTTGCCATTGTTATCAGGCTTATGTTCCAACCTATTTGTAGTTCGTGCTTGAGTAGTGTCACTTTGTGGTGGGATTGTGATTTGGTAAAAACCTTGGTCACCACGCCAATTATAGTAATAACCCTGTCTGTTATGCTGTCCTCTGCCGCGGGGGCCGTACCGAAAAGGTCTGGATTGGCCTTGGTATCTATTTGAGTGGTTACCATAATTGTTATAATTATTTTGATAAGTACCTCTGAAAGTACCTCTATATTGAAAATTTTGACGAGCACGTCCTTGTCTTAAGGGTTTAGGTAAACGATAATTGTGCCTCCCTCTAAAGGTTGACGTCAACTCCATAACCTCAGCAGGCCTGGAAGAAGACGATGATGGCGGGGACTCGTCCTTGTTAAGTCCATCTGTAAACTTTTTTACGGCCATTTTTTCATTAATTGGTTTAAGAATCGCGCATTTGGCAGTGTCTCCTTCAGCCTCAGAAATATTTAAATTTGTTAGTTCCTACCCATATTCTTCAATAGTCCTATAGCCTTGGTTCAGAGATTGAATTCGATTTTGAATTGCTGTGAAGGATTTTTTTATTAATAGTTTATTCCTAAAATCCTTAATCATGTCATTAATTGTCGAGTAAGTGTCTGCTACTCGTAACTTGGCATTTTCAGATAACCTACCCTTTAGTATAAACTTAATTAATAACTGTTGACCTACATCACTAAGCATATCCGCGTACATCTCCACCGCGTCAATCAATCGCTTCGTTGTATTTTCCTTATCATCTAATACAGGTATTAACATACAAGCAGTTTTCATATCAAATTCCATTGTTTCTGATATTAATTCTACGCTAGTCAAAGTACACAATTTTGATATTTCCTGAAATCAAATCAAAACTGAAAACAAATCTCTTTAAACGTGGCATTAATTAACTCAATTTCCGATTCTTTTGCTTTTTCACCTAAAGCGGTAAATAAAGTTTTACTTCTGTTTATCAATATCTCGGCCTCTTGCAACTTATCTGACGATACTGAACCTTTGTATCTACTCTGGCCTTTTTTTATAGGATATCTCCGTATTCGTAATAATTCTTCATATAATTCGATTAAATCGTCAGCCATAATATAATTGACAAAACATTATAATTACTGGAAAAATAAAGTTGTTGCACCATAATATCATATTTCATTCATTGCAACTTAACTTATCCTAACTCGAGGCACATTCATTCAATGCACCGATAAAAAAATGCTGAGTCGTATTTCTACGTAATACGGTACTTACTGCAACTCGTAACCTATTTTTAGAACTTAATATTACTACATACTTTTAAATCTAAAATTGACAATATTCTTACGCGTAAAACACTTCACTTCGCACACTTGTTTCTTTCACTTTTTTCCACTTAGGTACTCACAAATCTTCTCTTGAATTAATCGTATGCGCCTAAACATCTTCAGCGTGACCTTGGTCTCTCCTTCCGGATAAACGCTGCCGCATCCTTCTTACAAATGCAGAATCCACTTGGTCGTCTATCCATTTCTTATGTTTTTTTATGACTTTCTTGTAAATTATTGCAAGAATCACAATAAGCAACAGCACCAGAAATGTCGTCATATAACACGACGACTTACGCCATTTACCGGATTTTGTGCTCAACACTACGCCACCCGAGTAGATCGCAACTAACACAAGATCAATCATCAATAAGACGATAACATCAACAGTACCTACAGACTACTAGCGACATCTAACATTCGTCGTGAGAAGTGTCCGTGACATCAACAAAGGTTACAACCACATACAAGCATGAAATGATGAAGACACACACTGTCATCTGTCAACCCGCCTATATAAACCCGCACCACCGAGGAACTAGTCACTGGCGTCCGGTTAAGCAGACGACAACCTCTCTAGGTTGAACTGCGAGATGCCATTTCGAAAAAAAAAAAGGAACTAGTCACTCGCCACTTAGACGGCACAGTGGTCGATAGCCCCGCAGTCACCACTGTTGTCATAAGCTTGACCTGAGCGGAGGCCCCATCGCCCTCAGGAATAGCCTAGCTAGGAGGTGAAGGGATAGGATAGCCCCGCAGTCCATCCCTAGGTCCACTAATAGGTCTACCCTTAGTCTAACTTTGTTTGCTAAAGTCTGTAAAGTGTTGAAGTACTTAAAGAGAATAAACTCCTATCTGTCATCCAACGTTGATTTTATTCCATCGCCACCATTATATTGGCGCACAACGTAAAAATCTTCTACCCGCAACAATTTTATCGGAGTACCCACATATTTGACGGTGTACCCACATGTTGGCGGATCAACAGAAGCCTACCCTCAAGAACATTAATATTATTTTGACAGTATTGACATGTCTGAGAAAAAACAAGAAATGGTGATGATGACTCAGGAACAATTCACTGCACTCATAAAAAACCGGCCAAGAGCGTGTCGGGCCACGCTCAGTGTAGGGTTCCGTAGTTTCCCGTCCGTCACAATATGTGTTCCCACTTATGAGTTTAAAGGTGGGTATCCATTATGTAAAAATGCTTGCATATACGAATATACTACAAACTTAGTCCAGAAATTATTTTGTGTTACTTTTTGTCTTTTTTGTACAAAAACTGTTGTTTCCATCAAGTTCAAAATGATTTTCCTAGAAAGTCCTTATAAAGTTCTACTTTTCAGATTTTTTTCATATTTTCTAAACTTATGGTTCAAAAGTTAGAGGGGGGGGGACACATTATTTTTTACTTTTGGAGCGATTATTTCCGAAATTATTGACTTTATCAAAAAATGATTTTAGAACACCCCTATTCATTTTTAAATACCTTTCCAACAATATATCACACGTTAGGGTTGAAATTAAAAAAAAAATCACTTCCCACTTTACATATAGGGGGGCTACCCTAATAAAACATTTTTTTCCAATTTTTATTTTACCACTTTGTCGGCGTGATTGATATACATATTAGTACTAAATTTGAGCTTTCTAGTGCTAACGGTCACAGAGATTAAGCGAGGACGGACAGACGGACGGACGGACAGACATGGCGAAACTATAAGGGTTCCTAGTTGACTACGGAACCCTAAAAAAGTGACAGAAGCGAACGAAAGATGAAATCGACATTTTAAAAGTTTTGCTGCGTGTACAGTATGCGTTTATAGGTGCTGAGGCACGCTAAGGATTGTATTGCTGTGAACGCACGGTCGAGCGTCCGTGCGTCTATATGTGTAAGTGGTCTCAATACAGTACGCACACCACAGCCACAGAGTTCGCCCAATCGCATGTCGCGCGTCACACTCCACGAAACATAAGAATATATTTCCGTTTCTTTTATTATACACGCAGCAAACCTTATTTGTGTAGCGACCTGTTCTTACCATTGGATAGTTAAAATTCACATCTATTGACCATGTGTTGATAGCTGTTGGGGTAATCAGTAGGATTCACGATCAAAGAGATCCGTGTTCAAATCCTGTTAAAAAAAAAAAATCCCCTTCCCCCCGGACCGCCAACTGGTGTAGACGTGTACTCAACCCGTATTTCTTTATTTTATTTATAAATAAATTCAAAAATCAACGCAATTAAATCGCGCATAAAAATAGGAGTGCATAAACCGGAAGAGCCACAGTCCGACCTACGAGCTGTTACACTCGCCGACCTCCTCGCTACTCCTGGTACCCTAGTACATCGAAGCAAGTTGGCCAATATAAAGGTACGAATTACTCATTTACCTGCCCACGCGCACAGCAACGCCCTAAGAAGCGTAAAGCCCCACCTACCTGCGCGTCATTGGACCGTCAAGGACAGCCTACCCTGTGGAGTGGACCATCGCTGTGTGCGAAAACAAATCTGCACATCACACTGCTACAATACTCTATCTCTGCGGGCGTCAGTTCGCGCAGTACCTCCTTGCATTTATCTTCTCCTGGTACATTGACCGATTTTCTTAATCAAAGTTGCGCAGGTTATTTACAAATAACTGAGCCAGCCACAAGACAGCACATAACTGCTAACCTATTTTCTCTGATTTATTATCTCCTGGTACTCGGAATGGATGAAATGAGTGGCAAATCCCTTTCCGAATCGAACATTACCGAACAACTCGAACAATGCACCCCGCCTAACTTCGTATCTCATTCTCGACGCCACAAGAGGTCGGTAGAAGATCTTTATAACTACGACTCTGACTTCCGCGCTTTCAAGGAGGAAGTCAAAGAATTGATATCATCTTTAATGTCACCACAACAAGGAGAGATTAAGAAGATCTACCAGACTCTAATGGAAATCAAAACCACTAACAGCAATATAGAATCCTCCATGGCCTTTCTGGCCGCACAAAATGAAGAACTGAAGTCCAAAATTGAACATCTCGAAGAACAATCTAAAAATGATAGAAACTGCATCACAATTTTAGAGGACAAAATAGAAAACTTGCAAAGAGGTAGCAGAAAGGCGAATTTCGAGATCAAAAACGTCCCAAAAATAGCTAAGGAATCCAAAGAAGATCTGATAAAAATGACAGTATGTTTATCCAATGTAGTAGGCTGTAATATCACAAAACCGGATATTAGTGACATATATCGAGTAAAAAACAAACGATCTAGCACAAAAAATAGCCCTATTATAGTTGAGCTAAAGTCGACTATCCTTAAATCAGACCTCTTGAAGTCAACTAAAGCTTTTAATAGGAAACAAAATGGAAAATTATGTGCGAAACATCTCGGATATAAGACAGATGAGAATACGCCAATATACATCTCGGAACAGTTAACTACAAGAGGAGCTCGACTACACTATCTTGCTCGTGACCTGGCAAAATCTAAGGAATATAAATACTGCTGGACAGCGTACGGGAAGGTATACATTAAGAAGGATGATGATTCTCCTACTATTGTCATAAATTGTGAGTCACAGGTACATCACCTATTACAGCTTAAATGACTAGTTTTCATCTTACAAGCGACCTACAGTTGTTACTTTATTTTATTACTATATTTCACCTATTTGTTAGACTTTCATCGGTTTTTGAAACTCTTAAAATTAATTAGAATTAAGTTAAACAATAAGTTACGTAATAAGTTATTTTTTGTTTACCAATCGCGCCATAACACTCATTCTTCATCACTCAAACCTACATTCAATCCGGATACCAAACTCACAAACTTACAAACCACACATACATCTACACACTCACAGACACACACATCCACCCTTACCCACACACGAAATAATAAAACGAATATAATTACGTTATCCTGCATTTATAAAACTTATCTAAATGGATAATACTCTACTCACTGTTTGTTTCGCCCTATGGGACTTTGTATAATGAAAAAACTATTAAAACACTTTATTTTTGATTTAATTTGCAAAACGTAGCTCACACACATTTGACACATAACAGAGTAAAAAAATGGAAAGGAGTGTTGCAAATAAACTTATGTCATAGACATAGGTGGGGGGGGGAAAGTATATTACTTGAAACAAATTTAGAGCAAAAAAAAACAATTGATCAGATGATTTATATATCTACTGGTACTTATATATATATTATGTCCTACTTCCCTAATTTAATACTATTATTATACACTGTAAATCTCTAATCTTAGTTTTATTTATTTTATTCTATAGGTAATAGTACAACTTTGGACACTGCTCGAGTGTGCAATTTCTTATCAGCTGTTTGAACTTCTACAACTCTTACATGGCTGTCCTTGCCGCAAACCACCTTAGTGATTCTACCCATGGGCCAATGAAGGGGTGGGGTGTTAGGATTCAATAATAGCACTACATCGCCCAGCTTGAGATTAGGTAAAACCTTTCTCCATTTAGTTCTCTCGTTAAGCGAAGATAAATAGTCCTTTGACCAGACCCTCCAAAAATGCTGCCGAACCTGCTCACAACATCTCCAAAACCGGAGTCGATTGGTTGGGTATTCAGTTAGATCGGGCTGCGGTATAGATGTTAAAGGGCTATCGATTATGAAATGTCCCGGAGTGAGACATGAAAAATCGGACAAATCCTGACATGGTTTAGCCATTAGTGGACGCGAATTTAAAATACTTTCAATTTCGGCCATAATTGTACTAAACTGCTCATAAGTAAATATTTTACAAGTTGATATTCTTTTTAAATGGAACTTAGTTGACTTGACGGCTGCTTCCCACAAGCCTCCATGATTTGGGCTGTAAGTTGGGATAAAATGGAATTTAATTTCTTTCTGCAGCATGAAACTATGGACTTTTTCCTGAAACTCTTTATTGTTATGTAATTTATATAATTCTATAAGTTGGTTATTGGCACCTTTAAAGGTGCTGGCATTGTCGCAGTAAACGTCTGAAGGTATACCCCTACGCGAGATGAACCTTTTAAATGCAGCTAAAAATGTATCAGTTGTCATATCAGATACAACCTCTAAATGTATGGCTTTGGAGACGAAGCAAACAATGACGGCAGCATAACCCTTACTAATTATACTATTTCTTTTTGACGATTGTTTTATATCAAAGGGTCCGCAATAGTCTATGCCCACCCGCTTAAATACACGAGCAGGGTTTACACGATCTTTAGGCAAGGAACCCATGAGTTGTTTGGCAGTTTCTGCCCTATGCCTACAGCAAATAGTACATTTGTGGATTACACTTTTGACTTCTCTCACAGCATTTACGATGAAGTATCTTTGTGATAAACTGCTTAAAACAAGCTTTAAACCAGCATGCATTAGGGTCAAGTGCTCTTGTATAATAATTAATTTAGTAATGTGACAATGCTTTGGCAAAATAATAGGAAACTTTTGAGAATAATTTACATTTGCATTATGTAGTCTGCCTCCTACTCGTAAAATGCCATTGCTATCTAAAAATGGGTGTAGGGACTTCAAAGAGGTTTTGATGGGTGATTCTTCAGCAATGCATTTTAATTCTTCAGCAAAATAGTGTTTCTGAATGACCCTTTGTATACAGCTCAAAGCCTTTCTGATCTCCCCTACAGATATTTCCCCTGTTATCACATTGTTACGCTTTTTACATTTATTAACAAACCGTAAGACGTACGCCATAACACGCATCGTTTTGTACAAGCTAGAATATTTTTCAATAAATGTCTCAACTATTTCATTTTTTATGGTCATTGTACATGATGTATTTTCGTCAGAAATAGTAACAGGTTGAAAAAATGACTTTTCGACAGAAGCCAAATAAAGATTATAATTATTACAGTCAAGTAAATAATTAGGACCATGCCTCCATAATGAATTATTAAAAATATCCATTGGCTCAGAACCTCTGGATAAAATATCAGCTGGGTTTAAAATTCCTGGTGTAAAATGCCAAATTGAATTTTGTGTAATTTTTTTTATCTCTCTTATGCGGTTTCCTATGTAAGCAGGGACCATTACAGGTGATAAATCTAACCATCCGAGAACAATTTTTGAATCACAAAATAAATGAACATTTTGAATTTTTAACAACCTAGCAACATGTGATGCAAGTTTTGCTAATAATAATGCTCCATTGAGCTCTAATTTAGGTATAGTTAACTTAGAGTTAATACCATTAAGTCTAGATCTGGAGCAGAGCAAATGAGAACTGCATTCACCACCATTTTTTACCTTTATGTAAACACAACAGCCATATCCCTTTGCAGATGCATCACAGTAGCCAATGACTTCAAGCTCACTGTCATCCTTGGTTTGTACATAGCGTGGAATAACCATTTCTGGCATGCTAATAAGATTTGCATAAAAACTATTCCAGAACGTTTCTAGTTCAAGCGGTAATGGGGTGTCCCAGTCTAAATTATGTTGCCACAACTCCTGCATAAAAAGTTTGGCCCTCATAGTGACAGGCCCAACAAATCCCATTGGATCAAATAATCTGCTTATTGAACTTAAAACTTGCCTTTTTGTTGGTACTTTAGTGGGAACTACATCTCTGCCATTCAACAGGAATGCATCACTACCAGCATCATACGATATGCCTAATATTTTGATTATTGACTTATCCTGATCTAAATCTTTGCGATAAGAGCCTAGGGCTTCCTGTGGAACATCATGAAGTAGCTCTGAGCTGTTAGATACCCATTTATGTAACCTGAAATTGGCATGACTGAGAAGTATGCTAAGTTCATATTTAAGCTGCCTAGCTTGATCAATTGTATTACATCCTGCCTGGATATCATCGATATATGAATTATTTATCACTGCTGTGCTTGCTAAAGGATATTGATCCTTGTATTGTTTTGCTAATGTAATAAGACATTTAGTGGCCAAATAAGCTGAGCTGGTCAAACCATAAGTTACTGTCTGTAATTGCAGGACATTCATGATCCCATTTTCGCGCCAAAGAATATTTTGCAAACATCTGTAATCCGGATGTATTTTTATCATTCTGTACATATGACGGATATCACATTGTATAGTGTATTTGTATGTTCTGAACAGTATCAATATATCAAAGAGTGAATTTTGTATTACAGGACCATTGCACATAATGTCATTGAGACTTAAGCCATTTTTATTCTTTGCACTGGCATCAAATACCACCCTCAACTTATTTGTTTGTTTGTCTAATCTAAGTACCCCATGATGTGGCAAAATAAACCGTGGCTCATCTCTAGAGTCACAAGTTTTTGTATCAATTAATTTTGCATGCCCTAAATCTATGTACTCTTGTATAAATGTTTTGTATAAATCATAGTACTTAGGGTCCTTTGTAAATCTTTTTTCTAAACTGTATAATCGCTGCAAAGCAATTGCATATGAATTAGAAGGGTCAATGTCCTGCAATTCAACCTTGAGTGGATACTTGACCTCAAATGTATTATTTCTTAATGAAACCGACTAATTAAATACCCTTTCACTATACTCGTGCTCAGGCAAGGACTCATGATATATATCTGGTACCTTTTCTGCCTCCCAGAACTGACTTATGCAGTGATCAAGCTTTGGGCTTATGACTGTATGCATAGCAATGGCTGTATCATCAGTGGACATTCCTGGAGATGAGATGATGTATCCCAGCTGTGTGTTCAATAAAATGGGATCTGCTGGGCCACCCTCTATCTTTCCATCAATAACTATTTTGAAAAATACATCACAGGCGAGTAGTATTGATATCTCACCTGGAGTTGAAAAATCTTTGTCAGCTAAGTCTACATGTTTAGGTATAACAAAGCTACTTAGATCTATTTTCCTTTGCGGAACCTTTGAGGTTATCTTGTTGATTACCGAACAAGTAACACTGAATGAAAAATTATTCTTTAATGATTCGCATTGTAATTGTATGCCTTTCCTAGTGGAATTGTTACAAATATCACCTAACGTTGAAATGTTTTTATGCAAATCAATAAGAGGCAACCCTAGTTGATCAGCCAAGGATGCAGTACAAAATGAAGACTGGCTACCACTGTCCAAGAGGGCTCTAACAATTAACTTTTCATTGTTGGCTCCAGTTACCAAAACTTTGGCAGTGGGAAGTACTACACTTGCAATGAGGGGCTGAGAAATGTGCAAACTTACCGGTGCAGCAGCTTTACCCTCATTTGTCTTTGCTCCAGCTTTATCCTCTGGTTGATGTAGCAATGAGTTGTGCGAACTGGAATTACAAACGGAACATTTAAATTTGTACCTACATTTTTGTGAATGGAATGCAAGACACACATGACACAAATTGTTCTTTTTCACAAATTCTAGTCTCTTTTGGATTGATTCTGCATTGAATGTGGGACATTTAAATAGCTTATGCACTTGGGAACACATGGAGCACTTTGAGGTTTCACTTTTGCTAACTTGCACTGATAAGCTCACTGCTGATTTCGGCTTGGCTGGTGTTTTATCACCCGTAGGTGTGCTGGCCTCTAAGGAAGCTGCTCGCTTGTCCAAGAAGGTGAGTAGCTGATCCATGGTTACTACTTGTGTTGTGTCCCTCTCCGAGTGAAATAATCTGACCGTGAGAGAGTCAATCTTGCGCATCAATATGCATGATAAGATGGCATTCCATTCTGCAACTGGTTGTTCAAGATTCTTCAATGCAGTAACATGTTGTCTGACTTTAGCAACAATGTCTCTTAACTGCTGGGAAGTACCACGCTGTATACTTGGCATATCAAGTAAATTGCACACATGGCTATGTATCAACAACGCTGGATTATTATATCTTTTCTGTAACAATTCCAATGCGGCTTCATATGACTTGCCGATGATGGGCAGGTTATCAATTATTTGTAGGGGCTCTCCCCTTACATATTTTTTCAAGAAACATATTCTTTGTACATCTGTTAATCTCTTGTCATGGTGTACTACCGCTTTGAACATCTCCATGAATGGATTAAAGTTGGCAATCTCCTTACCATCGAATATTGGTATTTCCAATGTAGGAAGCTTGGCTGCATGGTGGCTAAGATCTTTGGAAGAGTCTGTTGGAGGATTTTGCACCTTTATTAGACGCTCTAATGTCGCTAGCAGCGTGAGGTATCGTTCTTCAGGGTCGTCTTCATCTTCTTCCTTCTCGCCCAAAAGTTCCAAGCTTATGGAGATGTCTCTGTATTTGTTGTAATTATCAATCAGATTCTGCTTGCGGACCTGTAGCTCCTCGAGCCCGAATTGGCCATTTTCGAGATACTTCTCTAGCCTAGTAAACGAAGCCTTGCATTGGCCTCGTGCGGCGACAAGTTTTTTCCGCTCCACATCTGCCATAATATTGCTTGATTCTTCGTCCGAACTACTTGGAAAATCCGATCGATCCGATCCTGAGCTGAGGCTCGAATAAATGCTCATTCAACTGATTTATTTTTGGAACACGAATTGTATTTTTGCAAAGACACCACGTTGCCTCGTAGCGGGAAAAAATCATGTAGGCGTCAACCAAGTCTGTTTTCGTTGCACGATGTATGCGACGAATCGATCACAGTTGATGATTTCTGTCTTATGATTGGACGTTCGTCTGAGGTGTTGGTACGTCAGCCAATGGTCTTGTCGCCCAATGCTGTCGGACAATGCAGCGCACAATGAGAACGCACTTGCACGTTGTATTATATGCCTCCAACGCAAAATGGCGTCCTGCCGGCCGGCGAAATACCAGTCTCAACACGAAATACAATGTAGTCGCTGAATTGAATAGCTCAGTAAGAGTTATCACTGAATTGTTTCGGCACCAACGTTTGTTTCGCCCTATGGGACTTTGTATAATGAAAAAACTATTAAAACACTTTATTTTTGATTTAATTTGCAAAACGTAGCTCACACCCATTTGACACATAACAGAGTAAAAAAATGGAAAGGAGTGTTGCCACATAAGCACACTAAAAATATTATAAAATAAACTTATGTCATAGACACTCACTTTGAATGACATCGACAATTCCGAAATAGCACAAGTGTTTGATTGTGATATTGCTGACTTCACTAAGCATATAGCACCTAACTCTTCCGGCTTTACCATTGTTTCGCAGAATATTAGATCTGTCTACTCTAATTTTGATGATCTTCAATTAAATTTACTCAATCTTGGCATGGATATTGATCTGGTAATCCTAACTGAATGTAGGTTGAATTCAAATAAACCAATACCTCAAATAACTAACTATAATTCGTACCAAACTACAAACCATCTGAATAAGGCTGACGGTGTAGTAGCCTATATTAAAAGCACACACAAAAATAAAACAAGTGAAGTTAAGTTAGCTCATGCGTCTTGCTTAGAGATTCATGTTACGCCTGACATTATAGTTATTGCGATTTATCGATCCCCTTCAACTGCGAACGCAGACCAATTTATTCACTCCTTAAACAATCACCTAGCTACCCTTGCGTCAACTAAAACTATAATAATCACTGGAGACATAAATATCAATCTAATATACAATGAAAATGAGCAGTCACACGAACGTACTTAACAAACAGACTTAACTATCTCAATATGTTAGCAATGCATGGTCTACTCCCTGGTCACTCGCTTCCCACGAGAGACAAAACCTGTCTTGACCACTTTATAATAAAACTCAAACCTGGTAACCAAACTGCAACCATTGCAGTTATTCACACGACCATTACTGACCATTTCATGACTTTCTTAAAAATCTCAAACCATAATAACTTAATAAGATGCTCAAAAACAAAAACAGCTTTTAATTCGGAGAAAGCGCTTGAGTTACTCAAAGACAGTAACCTATCGGACCTATTAAAACTAGATAACCCTAACACCCTTACTAATAACCTAATCGAAATACTACAAAATTGTGTCACACTCAGTACAATTACTATGAATATACCTTTGAAAAATAGAACCCTAAAACCATGGATGACAGTTGGCTTGTTGCGCTGTATTTTAAATAGAAATCGAATGCAAAAGAGACTTAGGCTTGACCCACACAACGAGGTGCTAAAAATCACATACAAAAGGTATCGTAATTACTGTTGTACCATTATTCGAAAACAAAAACGCAAACACGACAGAGATCAACTTTCTAAAGCGTGTTACACATTGGTGTAACAGGGTGATCGATTATTACGCATCGGTGTAATAGAAGGAAATAGCAGAAACGCTGACTGCAACTGACCCCCATTTCGCGGACCGCAACCTTCGCCGACATGAGACGCGACTCAGCAAATGCGTCACTAAATCATGCCACCCTAATTTCGCAATAGTTTTCATGCATCCGCGTAGTTAATCATCTTATAGAAATATTCATTCTTGGTACACACATCGACCAATTATCACCTCTTTAGAATGTAGTCCATAATTTGTAATTATTTTATAATTAAATTATTTTAAGCAAATTGGCTTTCTCTGCATCCTCCGGCTCCAGCTTATATAATTGGCGCAGCCGGTAGGATACTCGCGGGCCGGTTCGCGAGCGCGATGACTAGATAACGTCTTCATAAACGCGATTCGCGAGTCACCCGGGTGACTTCCAAGGACCATCAACGAGTATCCGAATCTACAGGAGTTGCAGCCAGAGGTGTATCCAGACATCGATACCGCAGAGAGACCAGTCATGCACATGTAAGTACTCTAGAATCGTTCTTGAGTTGCTTCCTTTCTATTTTATGTTACATATAATCCTCCAAGATTTTCCATCCCAGGCAATCGCGGAACCCTAGGTTAGATAGAGTAGATAGATAGTAGATTTAGCTGAGTTTAGAGTTATTAGATTCGATTAGAAGTCTAGGTTTAAGTGACGTAGGAAGTTCGGATCACTTAGAAAATATGTCAGGAATAGATGAAATAATAAGGTCCTGTGCATGGTGCCCGAATTCGATAGAAATACGAACGTGCTCACTAGATTCATTAAACTATGTGTGTGATGTGTGATCAGTTAGTTGCAACTTACGTATCGCAGGAGGCAGGAAACGAATTTACTAATTTGGCTTTAATAAACGGTATTCTTAATAAAGTCACGGGTCCCACTGCTAGGCTAATGAAGACCAACGGTATACCTTACAAACTGGGCAGGCATTTGTAAGGCTCTAGTTAACAACTTTTCCGACCAACGCGATGAGACCTCGCTTTATAACGACATGGCACTTTTGACTCAGGGGTCCTTTACACCCCAGGACTATTATGGATCTTGTCAAAATGTATTCGGAACTACTATGACCTTTGTAAGCTTGCACGAAACAGTGCAAACTACAAATAGAATCCAAACGCACCCTTTACCAAAAATTAACCCTCCAGTCTTATCCAAGGGGCTTTCGCAATCCACTTGGTTTACGTATTAGATGTATGCATCCTGAAACAATGGAAAAGGCTCTAGAGTTTGTTCAGGAAGAAATGAACACTCTTTACCTTTTAATGATATCCCGAAACCAATGAGCCGTGCTTCACATTGCTATACACACAAGGAAATCCATCCCCATCGAATTATTTCAAATCCAGGGAGTGCTATGATTATCTTTATCAGCAGTATGGTAATCTCGAAACATATCAGTTTGACTACGACGAATACCCCGACTATTATAGCTGCTACTTGATACATCTATGTCCCAACATCAATGCCCTATTCAGATGTAGTGCAGTCACACCAGCAACACAAGTGGAAAGCGCCTGCTGCTGAAAGTAAATTCTGTAATAATGAAAATTTTCAGAAGGACCAAAGTACAAACGAATGAAAATAGAAGTCTATTTGCAGACACAGCGTTACTTACCTTATAGGTATTCCAATCTTAGAACCACCTTTAAAATTACTTATAGATACTGAGGCCATTCAATCGTCCATTAGTCCCGTAACTGAAAAAAAAAAAAAACCACACTTGCCTGGAATTACAAATAATTATTTTACTCAATCAACTTGCCATGCTTTCAGGAATTTAATGATCAAAATTATTTAACATTTTTCATTTACAACTTTCATGATTTTTTATGGGCTTTTTGATTTTAACTGTGAATCTAATACTGATCTTTAAAACAATGGACTAGTTACAAAAAAAACGCGGCTAACCCTATTGCTATGTAAAATTCACGTAACTGCAATTTATCATCATCATCATCATTTCAGCCGAAAGACGTCCACTGCTGGACATAGGCCTCCCCCAAGTGTCGCCACATTGACCGGTCCCGCGCGACTCGCATCCAGCGGATTCCCGCAACCTTCACCAGGTCATCAGTCCACCTAGTGGGAGGCCTTCCAACGTAACGTCTTCCGGTTCGCGGTCGCCACTCCAGAACTTTTCGGCCCCATCGGCCATCCGTAATGCAATTTATATGAGGATATAATTCTGGTTAAAAACCTCTAAATCAGCAAGAGTCCCAGTTAATATAACGAGTATATTAGCTGTAGTAGTTAATATATTATATAATATAGCTGTAACGTGAACGAATGTAGGTATTACTATATCGTTCAAAATAGTCGCGGTTACTTAAAAGTTTTTAGCATAACATCATATGACTTAATCTTTTGTATGAACGAACCCGTTAAAGCGGAAGTTTTAATATGTAGTGCACGAGTGATTAAACCGCCATCGCCTCGCATTATACATAGATATATAGGTACACGAAAAAGAAGCGCGGTCCCATCGCCGAATCATCGTCTTAAGACGACACTTAACACCGGCAAATTGTTGCAGGACACTACTCTATACCTCCATACCCCACCCTAACTATCTCGAATATAAATTATAATAAAATATCTCTTCAGCTAGGAAGTTTTGAGCCAAGTCGCAACAAACGTGGTCTCATAGACGGATGTTCAGACATCAAGAGCATCTCAGGCAAATTTGGATTACACAGAAGCGTTAAAATATAACAATGCCAACCGAGTTTTATAAGGTAACGAAGATAAAATTACAGTCAGAAGTTAGAATAAACCTGTTTTACTATTTTAATATCGGCCACATTACGTAAGTACTTAAAATATACATTAAGTAGTTTGCGCATTCCAGTACATAGTAACTCGATTTGTTTACGGAAATTTAGATTAGAGTCAATAGTGACAAGAAATTTCAAATGGTCAGCTTTTCTAAGTAGGGTAAGACAATGCAGTGTCAGCATACGCGCTACCGGTATGCGCGCAAATGATTTAGGTTAGTAAGCGGTGTGCTAGTATTTTTCATTGTAAATGAAATGTATTTAATTTTATCAGCATACAGTGTTAAAAGATTATTCAAGATTATTAGCCAATCAGATACATATTAAATTATAGACCTCGAACTTTGAGAATATTATAACATTATAAAGGTTGGATCATATTATAGCTATAAAAATATAGTCATAGTCATGAAGTTCCAATTGCCTTACCTAAAACCTACACCTTATATAAACTTTCCAAAGTACCCAAAAAATATAACCTAGCCCTAATGCCTACCCTACCTTACATAGCAACCCAGGGACCATATTCTATGTACATAGAGACAGAATGTCCGAAGACCGATTAATGGTACCTCTGCGAGGATAAGGTCAACTACAACATTCAAGATAAGCCGGATTGCACTCAACAGCTAAACACGCAACAGAACATCAGCTCATGTAAACTACACCGGTCAGCCTGAAAGAAGAAACCATGGAAAAACTAGACGATATGCATTACACCCTCAGCTTCCCGATCCTGACAAAAAATAAAGGCGTCCTGCGGACAAGAAAAACTTATAACTACGTATATGCAAGAAAACTTATAACTACGTATATGCAAGGAATCTACCTAGCCACACCCCAGAATTGCTTTATCAAAACTCCGGAATTTACGACATCGAACATTGACAACCGGATCAATCTGAAAATAATTGAATTACTTCCAAACCGAAGAATGACTAACCGAAGAATGAAGAAACTTTATAAAACTGAACTCGATTAAAAAGGAAAATCTGCACAACAGTCTCCGGAAAAAAAACCCAGCTCCCTCATACCAAACTCGAGAAAATTCATCACACTACCATACCTATATACTCACTACAATTAGGTGCAAGTGATACTCAGAAGTACGTTAATGTATCGACGATATGCGAGAAAAAGGGTAATGAAAGCCGCCCGAGAAATCCACGATGAAGCTGAACCTAGAAGAAATGAAATGAAATCCGACCAGAGGAAGTCAGAATCCACACCAATCATCCAGCAGCAATATTCTCAACTTCGTTCAAATAGTTGCTGTTCTTCGGGGGGAGGTGTTACACATTGGTGTAACAGGGTGATCGATTATTACGCATCGGTGTAATAGAAGGAAATAGCAGAAACGCTGACTGCAACTGACCCCCATTTCGCGGACCGCAACCTTCGCCGACATGAGACGCGACTCAGCAAATGCGTCACTAAATCATGCCACCCTAATTTCGCAATAGTTTCCATGCATCCGCGTAGTTAATCATCTTATAGAAATATTCATTCTTGGTACACACATCGACCAATTATCACCTCTTTAGAATGTAGTCCATAATTTGTAATTATTTTATAATTAAATTATTTTAAGCAAATTGGCTTTCTCTGCATCCTCCGGCTCCAGCTTATATAATTAGCGCATAAAAATCCTAAAAAAACATGGGCTATCATCAACAACATCACACAACGTAAACCAAAAAAAACAACAAATTCGGAACTGCTAGATATACCCACTCCCCCACAAAACTCTGTTGACAAGATTAATGACTACTTCTGTAACATAGGCAAACTTCTTGCTGAGAACATCACAACTTCTCAGTCTTCAGCAGGAAATAATATCAACCCTGACTCATTCTCGGCAGACAGTTCCTTGGCCACATCTTTTGTTCTTCTCGACACAGACCCCGACGAAGTTCGAGCCACTCTAATGAGCTTGAAATCGGATAGCGCCCCCGGTTGGGACAAAATACAAGTAAATTTTCTAAAATCAGCACACTAACAAATTGTACCAGTCATAACCCACTTAATAAACATATGCTTCAAGCAGGGACTTTTCCCGGACGCTTTGAAAGTAGCCCTTATAACGCCTGTGTACAAGTCTGGTGATAAGTCTGACCCGTCGAACTATAGACCAATTTCGGTCCTACCGTCCATTTCAAAAATCCTTGAGAGACTAATTAACTCACGCCTAATTAAATTCCTATCTAAATATAAAATACTGTCGCCTTCTCAGTTTGGGTTTAGACATGGAAAGTCTACTGAGGATGCAGTTCTGTCACTAACTTCAGCTCTGGTAGACGGTGTAGATGGTGGAGCCAAGTGTCTAGCTGTTTTTCTTGACCTTAAAAAGGCGTTTGACACAGTGTCTGTCCCCTTACTTTTACAGAGGCTTGAACGCATCGGCATAAGGGGACCAGCTCTTGATCTTTTTAAATCTTACCTTTCTAATCGCAAACAAACGGTTAAAATTGCGATGTACACCAGTTCCGAGTCAACCGTCACTTTTGGAGTCCCCCAGGGTAGTGTTCTCGGGCCAACCTTATTCCTCATCTACATTAATAATCTCTGCAACATGAAGATTGATGGCGGACTCATTTTCTCATATGCCGACGATACTGCTATTGTTTTCACTGCTAAGACTTGGGATAATGTTCGTAGGTTGGCCGAGCGTGGCCTTGCGAGGATAGCAGCCTGGCTTAACCATAGTCTCCTCACACTAAATGCCTCCAAATCCAACTACATCTGCTTTACTAAGTATAATAACTCGCAACCATCTCAAGATTTCCAAATAAAAATCCATAACTGTTCTAAACCCTCCACCCCCGGCTGCTCTTGCTTAAAAATTGACAGGTTACAGCATACCAAATATTTAGGTGTAATGATTGACCAGCGCCTGTCCTGGCACATGCACACCGAACTTGTTATGAAAAGAGTTAGGAAACTGATTTGGACTTTTAAAACACTGCGACATGTGGCTTCAAAGCAACTGCTGAAGCAAGTATACACTTCATTGGCCCAATCTATACTCATGTACTGTCTGTCCTGCTGGGGAGGGACTACAAAACAAAAATTTTTGGAACTTGAGAGGGCGCAGAGAGCCTTACTTAAGGTCATGTTCTTTAAACCCTATAGGTACCCCACCCACAGCCTCTACCTATTATCTGACCTTTTGTCTGTAAGAAAGCTTTATTTGCTGCAGCTAACACTAAAGAAACACACATCCCTTCCGTATGACCCCTCTAAGCCTAAAAGTAGAAGAAGCTACTTAGTCGCTCCAACGGTCAAGGTTAGATCTGTTTTCGCTAAAAGGCAATACTCAAGGCAATCATCTCATCTATACAACTTGCTGAATAAAGAATTACGAATATATTCCATGAAGCTACGGGACTGTAAAAAAGTTGTAACCGATTGGCTTAAAACTAAAACCTACGACGAAGTTGAGTCTATTATATCTATTTCTCAATAACCAAATTACATCAACCAAGATACATTTTGGGTTATTGTGCGCTAGGTTAGTGAATGAAGACTTATTTAGTTTCTTTCGATCCCAAGACATTGTCGCAGGGCTAACCGTAAAAACCGTAAAAACGTGACTAATTACAAACAGACTGAAAATTAATTGGGAAGAGTGAACTAAGCATTGCTCATTATCTCACACACCACACAACCTCACTTACACACTCACACCCACACTCACTTACACACTCACTCATGTTACACATACCACACGTACACGCGCGATCAGGCCTTTTTCTACATAACGCTCATTTATTTATCTGCAGAGCTCTTTGTATAATTTTTAAGCTACCCATTTATCATTTATGTTATTTTAATTTTTATCTTTGTTTAGTCTTTCATGTTTATACTGTCTACATTTCAATTGCATAAAAATGACAAGTGGAAGTGCGGAGTCTCCTAATACAAGCAATTCCTTGCTTAAAAGGTGATCTCCAATAATGTGTATCGAAATGCCTATTGTAATTGAAATAAACGTTTTTATTTATTTATTTATGTTAACAACGTGTGGGGTTTTTGTTTCTTGGTAACATTAGTTATTGGTTCATTATTTATTTTTTATAAGAATAAGTTAAATATTAGTAAAAAAAAACATAGTATTATTATTCAACTATTTATTTATTATTTTAGCTGTTCGGTGTTGGAAGGTGGAAATAAAAAAGTCGTGGTGAATGATAACAAAAATGTTTATTCGTTTTATTTATTTATAAAATTAACAAACTTTCATGATAATTGTAACGTCACATTCCTACCTAGATGTAAAAAAGTTCTCTTGTAACCGATCATAAGATTTTTTATTGTATACGGTATACCCACTTACTTTCAATTCATAATAACATACTTAAGTAACAAGGAAAGGATATTCTAATCACACAAATATAACATATAGTTGATACCCACTTATTATAGGTATCGGTAATCAGCAGAGTTTATTGAAAACTAATATAAATAATTTAGACTTTATGAATATATTTTTTAGTGACGTCACAATAAATGTAACTAGTATTGAGGTTATAGTTTAACTGTTCATTTTCCCGAAGAAAAGAAGATTGAAACTAAACCTCAATTTAAGATCATTAATATTATTACGGATAAGTTAATATTCACTAAATATTTTGTTACACATCTAATTAAAACTAAAGCATCTAGGGATTAATTTTGTAGCATGACATGTTCTAATACTTCTACATAATTAAGTAGAACTGTTGGCGCGTGGAGGATTGCGCCATAAATGAAGCCTAACCTTTTGACTTTATTTAAAAAGTCAGTCTTCTCATGGTAGTATTCCAGTAAAAATCTAAATAATCCCGTGCGAAACGTAATCGTTCCTCTATAACTCTTTCTGTCAAGAAGGGCTTCTTAGCTGGTCTTCGTGATACAAGCCTTCAGCGTGGAGGCCACGGCAAACAGTTTGCGATGAAGTGTCAAATAATTCCACAAAGTGTCTCGTAGGTGTGAAACCATTTGTTTCTTATTCGCCAACCATATTATGTCGTCACTGCGCATCGATAATAAGCGACGGCTTTCCACTTCACAGTATTCCTCTAAAACAAAAAAAATATGTTAGGCAGCTATAATAAAATACTGAAGTTATCATTCACTCTGCGTTTATAAATCCAATAATTAACACAAATTATTTATCTTTTATGCCTCATGATGGATTTAAAATCAATTTATTAATCCCTAAGTCACCAAATAAATAAACAATAACAAAGTAAGTAGGATGTTATTGGGCATTCTACCACACCGCGACAATAAGTAATGGGCTATGATTCAATTTCATATTCAAACAAGTCGAGACATGATTATGTACCAACTTGATGATGTTTTGGTAATCGGACTCCATAAGTAATGTGCTGTGAATCAATTTCATCTTCAAACAAGTCGAAACATGGTTGAATAACTAAGTTGATGATGTTTTGGTAATCTGACTCCATAAGTAATGAGCCGTGAATCAATTTCATCTTTAGACAAGTCGAGACATGAGTTTTTTAGCAAGTTGACGATGTTTTGGTCATCTGACTCCATAAGTAATGGGCTGTGAATCAATTTCATCTTCAAACAAATCGATAGATAATTTTACCAGTGCGTGGTATTAGACATAACACCTGAAATAAGATTAAAACAATCTTACTTTGAATATCATGGTACATGTCCTGATTAGTGTTATATGTCATAGGTACCAGATAGCGCACTGCGCTTTGTCATCAAAAATGGAAATGAAACATATTTAAAATTAACCATAAAATATTGTTACGAGCTGGGTATGGGATAAATTAATTACTACCGATGAAACAATTGAATAACTTTAATAATCACAAAACACTTCAAACTCGATCACAAGTACACTACTGATCACTATTCGCTTAGATATCGCACTCACTAGTTCACTTTGATTCGTCCCGTACTGTAGCCAAAATAATACTGCCTGCTCCCGCAAACACGTCGACTATTTATATGACGACCGAACGTTTGAGAAAGATCCAGAATCTTCTAGACAATTCATACTAGGTCATTGTCCTACGAGAAACTTCCACAACTTTTGTACAAAGGAAAGAAATAGGTACTTTATGCCCTGGGCGTACGGTCGAAATTACAATGACAACTTCCTGATGTATTTTATAGGTAGTTTGCGAATTTGTACCTACATCATTCGATACATACCTACTACTACCTACCTACTTACTTAGTTGTAGGTACCTACTATTAGAAGCTACTTGTATTGTAGGTATGGGTACGACGTAACACTGCCCCCTCCTTAGACATGCTCGTCCCGAGCATCATTAGGCCCGTAGTATCGCGCCAATCGGTCTACATGGACAATCTTAGGCGCACCTCGTGGACCCTTCTGTATTCGGTAGGTGACATCGTTGATCCTAGTCACGACTCGGTATGGTCCATCCCAGTTTGCTTGTAATTTCGGAGACTTTCCTTTGCTCCGTACTGGGTTATGCAACCACACCAGTGAACTCTCGTCGAAACCCCTACTATTTGCCTTCCGGTCATAACGGGTCTTCATCTTCTCAGACATCTGTTGGCTGGATTGTCTAATATGCTCATAAACATCATTCAACTTGTTACGCAAGTCATTTGCGTAATCTGTTACACTGCGTGGAGCATCAGGGGGAGTTCCAGTGATTAAATCTGCAGGCAACCGTAATTCCCTTCCAAAGTTCGCGAAGGCGGGCGTCACAGTCGTACTTTCGTGGACTGCGCTACGGTAGGACAGAAGAAACGGCTGTATGTGCTTGTCCCAATCCCTTTGTCTGCTTTCCACGACTTTTGCCAGATATCTTTCCAACGTTTGGTTGAATCGTTCCACCATTCCATCAGATTGTGGGTGGTAAGAGGTGGTTCTGGTTTTGTGGGTACCCATTAATCGACAAGTCTCCTGAAATACTTGCGATTCGAAATTCCTTCCTTGATCGCTGTGTATTTCTAAGGGTACTCCAAAACGACAGAAGACTTCCTGAACCAATTTATCTGCGACAGTTGTAGCTTCTTGATTAGGAATGGCGAAGACTTCTGGCCACTTTGTGAAGTAATCCATGACCACCAAGAAGTACTTGCTTCCGCTCTCACTTTCTGGAAATGGTCCCGCAACGTCTAGTGCTATCCGTTCCCAAGGGGCTCCAACGTTGTACACTTTTAATGCTCCTCTGCTGCGTGTTTGGGGTCCTTTCACGGCCGCACAACTGGTACATTTGCGACACCAGTCCTCCACATCATCTCGACAGTGGATCCAGTAAAAGCGTTCTCGAATTTTTAGTAAAGTCCTTTTTACCCCCATATGTCCTCCCGAACATCCATCATGGTACAGCCGTAAAACATCCGGTACCTTAGCTTTAGCGACAACCATTTGTAGATGACAGCTGTCCCCTCGAGCGTTTTCCCATTTACGGCACAATACTCCATCATGGATCACCAAGCTGTTCCACTGCGCCCAATAACTCTTCGTGATGGAACTCATCGCAGCCACATCACTCCACTTGGGTTTAGGAGCACCAGCTTTGATCCACTCGAAGATCGGTTTGATGTCCGAGTCATTTTGCTGAGCCTGCTGTAGGGTTTCTTTCCATTCATCGCTGAGATCCATTCTAAGCATCCTCACGGGCACTACTTCCTTAGTCTCTTGCCGGGCACAGTGCTTACAGTCTTCAGGGCAAGGTCTTCTCGACAGGGCGTCTGCGTTACCGTGAGTTCTTCCACTGCGATGTTCAGTTACGAAGTCAAACTCTTGCAATAGCTCAATCCATCTCGCCACTTGCCCTTCTGGATTCTTGAACTGTAATAGCCACTTCAATGCAGCATGGTCAGTTCTTAATTGGAATTTACGTCCCAACAAATATTTACTGAAGTGCTGCAATGTCTTTACTACGGCGAGTAGTTCCCGTCTTGTAACGCAGTAATTTCTTTCTGGTTTGGATAAAGACTTGCTGAAGTAAGCTATCACAACCTCTTGGTTTCCTTTCCGTTGAGACAGCACGCCCCCAATTCCAGTATTACTTGCATCTGTGTCAACTATGAAGTCATTTTCTGTGTCAGGATATCCCAAGATAGGCGTATTGCACAGACGTTTCTTTAATTCCTGAAATGCAACGTCGCAGTTCTCGTCCCAACAGAATTGCCGCTTTTCCTCAGTGAGTTTGTGCAGAGGTTTTGCAATGTCGGCAAAATTCTTGACAAACCTTCGATAGTAGGAGCACAAACCCAGAAATGCTCTGACCTGTGTCTTGTCTTTCGGAACTGGCCAAACCTTGACGGCGATTACTTTTTCTGGGTCTGTTTGAACGCCTTCCCCCGAAACTATGTGTCCTAAGAAGTTCACTTGTTTTCTGAAAAACGAGCACTTTTTCGGACTTAACTTAAGATTTGCTGTTTGGATTTTCGACAGCACTTGGTTGAGGTTTTTAAGGTGATCTTCAAATGTACGGCCCACGATGATTATGTCGTCTAGATAGACAAGACATGCGTCTCCAATCAATCCGGCGAGTACTTGCTCCATCAGCCTTTCAAACGTTGCAGGAGCATTGCACAATCCGAATGGCATAACTTTAAACTGCCACAATCCCTTCCCTGTTGAGAATGCAGTTTTTTCCTTATCCTTGGGGTCTATTTCTACTTGCCAGTAGCCACTTTTCAGGTCAAGTGTGGTAAACCACTTCATACCAGTCAGCGTATCCAGTGTGTCATCGATCCTAGGCAGCGGATAGCTGTCCTTTTTCGTGACATCGTTCAGTCGTCGATAGTCCACACAGAAGCGCATACTGCCGTCCTTTTTCTTTACCAGGACCACAGGAGAACACCATGGACTCGATGAAGGCTCTATAACACCGTCCTTCATCATTCCCTCCATCATGGTTTCCACCTCTTTTTCACGTGCAACTGGCAGTCTTCTTGGTCGCTGACGGATTGGTAACTCGTTACCCGTATTAATCTTATGCTGAACTAGTCCAGTTCTCCCTATGTCAGCATCATTTGAAGAGAAAATGTCGGCGTACTGAAGTAACATCTTCTTAGCCTTGTCCATTTCTTCTTTAGATAAATCGCAGTTTTCCAAAAGTGTTGACACGTCAAACTTTGTACTACGAATTTTATTTCCGGTAGGCAGATTTTGCAATTGACGCATCCAAGCTACTTCCTCGCAAGTGCCGATTAAGGTGCCCTTCTTAATCACTTGCTCCTTGTCACTTGGATTCAGTATGCGTACTGCCGAGACGTTTTTGGCCTTGACCAGAGTACGTGCCATCTTCCATGGAAAGTCATTGTTCACCCTTTCTATCAGAACACTTCGATCTTTTTGTCCAGAATTCCGTGGTAAACTAATTGGCACAATCGTTTCTGATCTGCGAGGAAGAACAATCTCCTTCAAGCAGTACACTTTCCCTGATGGTGCACCTTCCATGAAGACTTCCTCTGAACCACATTTCAATACTCCTTGATCAACGTCGATCTCACAACGATATTTCCGCATAAAATCCAAGCCCAAGATGCAATCGTCCACTATGTCGGCCACGATGACATTGTGCTTGTAAAATCTGTCACCCAATTTTAACTCCACCTCCTTCTTGCCTCGGACGGTTATGTGCTGACCGGTAGCTGTTAGTAATCGTATACGGTCGTGGTTATCAAAGTAGTCCCCAAGAAACCGACTTGCTAGGTGAGAGTTAACGACCGTGTAAGAAGCTCCAGTATCCAACGTCAGTTTGCATGGTGTTCCGTTGACTTCGCCTCTGATGGTCAGGCTGTTCCCGTCATGTGTTTGCGAGATCAAGATTCTCGGGGCTCTTTCAATACCAGCCAGCACCCGCCCCCCAGTCCTGGCATTTACTCGTTTCCCTGCTGTGGCTGGGCAGTCACTTCAGCCACCCTTCCTTGCTGATCTTCTCGCGGGGTGTTGCGCTTTGGACAGCTTGACCGAAGGTGACCCCTTTCTCCACAAGTGTAGCACCTAGGACTGTACCCTTGCGGGCGCTCGCGTACAGGTGATGCTACAACCTCCCTAACGCGGTGCGTTCGGTGGTCTTGCCTCACTGCCTCTACTTCTAAAGCATGGGCTAAGGCGTCCTTCAATGTTTCATGATGCCCAAGTCGCACGGCGGCTCTAACTTCTAAGTCACGTATTCCATCAACGAACGCTTGTACCAGATTCCCATCGATCAGTGCAGGGGCAGACTGGTATGCTTTCCGAACCAGCTTTTCAACTTCCAGGGCCCACTGCTGTAGGTTCTCGGCACTACGCTGGACACGATCCTTCAACTTAGCACGAAATACGTGCTCCAGGTGCGCGTCGCCGTATCTGGACTCTAACGCCTCCAGCAGCTGTTCGTAGGTCACATCCTTGCCAAGCGCTTCAAGAATGTTGAGGGCCTGGTCTCGGAGGCCCAAAGTGAGCGCGGTCATGGCTTGAGATTTTGTCCATCCATTCGCCTTCATAACGGCCTCAAATTGAATTTTATACGCCGACCACGAAGATGTTCCATCGAATGGAGGCACCTTAAAGCCCCGCGCTGAAGGTGCAGGAACTACTGAAGCCACAGTCACATCTCCAGTCTTCAGTTCTCCCAAAGCCTTCTTCACTCCAGCGATCTGCACTTCGGCCTCTGAGATGCGATTCTCGTGCTGGTTAACCTGATCCTTCATTACCTTCAGCTCTTTGCCGAAAGTTGAATGAAGATCCTTTATGAGGATCATCTGTTCTTCTTGACGGCGAGCCTGCTCCTCCTTATCTCGTTGCAACTGCTCCTGTAACTGGCGAGCCTGGTCCCCTTGACGGCGAGCCTGCTCCTCCTTATCTCGTTGCAACTGCTCTTGTAACTGGCGAGCCTGGTCCTCTTGACGGCGGGCCTGCTCCTCTTGACGACGAGCCTGCTCCTCCTTATCTCGTTGCAACTGCTCCTGTAACTGGCGAGACTGCTCCTCTTGACGGCGAGCCTGCTCCTCTTGACGGCGAGCCTGCTCCTCTTGACGGCGAGCCTGCTCCTGCAGCAGCGCCATTAAAGCTGACAAGTCTGGCGCTACTGATGCTGGAGAAACTCCGGATGGACCAGCGACTGGCACTGACGTAGGCTGGACTCCACCCGGTGTCTGTGTCGGAGAGTCTCCAAACCGCCTTTGGTCCATGTCCTGCTGTCGCTGACTCCTGGTACGGATACCGTCCGTGTTGTCCTTTGGTAGAACTGGCATAATTTATCCCTCACTTCTGGCACCAAATTGTTACGAGCTGGGTATGGGATAAATTAATTACTACCGATGAAACAATTGAATAACTTTAATAATCACAAAACACTTCAAACTCGATCACAAGTACACTACTGATCACTATTCGCTTAGATATCGCACTCACTAGTTCACTTTGATTCGTCCCGTACTGTAGCCAAAATAATACTGCCTGCTCCCGCAAACACGTCGACTATTTATATGACGACCGAACGTTTGAGAAAGATCCAGAATCTTCTAGACAATTCATACTAGGTCATTGTCCTACGAGAAACTTCCACAACTTTTGTACAAAGGAAAGAAATAGGTACTTTATGCCCTGGGCGTACGGTCGAAATTACAATGACAACTTCCTGATGTATTTTATAGGTAGTTTGCGAATTTGTACCTACATCATTCGATACATACCTACTACTACCTACCTACTTACTTAGTTGTAGGTACCTACTATTAGAAGCTACTTGTATTGTAGGTATGGGTACGACGTAACAATATTATTTATTTCTTAGGTAGTAACTAAATACATTGATTATTTTAGTAGGTATTTAATCTGTATCAAACAGTAATTACTTACATAACATACAATTATCAAACAGTAACACAAAATACTATTTATTTCGTAAGTTCCTATTAACTGAAACACAATACTTGATTTAGTAAGTGTTTAATCTATATCAAACAATAGTTACGTACACAACATACAATTTATTTCGTAAGTAGTAACTAAAATACAATTCATGTTTTATATCAAACAGTGCATAAAATATTTATTTAATGCATTACTTAAATATATTTGCATTACCCCATGCTAAAGTAGATACTTTATCACATAATAGTAACCGTTTATCATCATTGCTTGAAAGTGCTATTTTATTTACATCTTGAGTAAATATTTCATGTTTTATTGACTTAAATAACAATTTTTTTTTTCGAATAACTTCACAATTATACAAAACATTTTTATAATCTATCATATTTAAGTTTTTCGTAACACATGTTTTTGTACCTTTTGCTTTTTTTATTATTTTGTCTGCTGTCTTAATACAGTAAAGCTTTGAACGCAATCCTACAAATTCATTAATAATTTTGCCACCCATTTCATCCTTGAATAGTCCTGGAACCTTCTTGTTAATAATAGGCAAGTTAAAATTCATTGTTAGAGTCATAGTTACTGGTATCAATATATTTCAGGAAATGAAGTCTTAAGTCCTTATAAACGTCGTTACTCTGAATATTATAAACTAGACTATCTGTGTCAGTATAACAAAATTCAATTCGGTTACCATAAAAAGATTTTACGATAGTATAGTGAAAATCGTACATGTGAGTCTTAGACAATTCTAATACTGTATACCCTATGTATATTGGTTTATTAAGCATAACGCGCAGAGGCTTCATTTGGATTGCAACTAGATCTTCCGAAAATATTGAGACACTATGAAAATGTGCACGGTACGGGTCGAACGTTAGGAATCAAACACAACGAATGCTGAGAATACACTGGTTTATTAATGTAAAGACATTGGATTATATAGGATTGCGATTACATACAAGTACATAGTATAGTGGGGACCTCACACCTCCCCCCTTATAAAGTAAAGAATACATTTTATATTATAATGAAAATCCGTTGATTACAATACTAAATACGAATACATTCTTGATTACAAAAATATGGTTATAATAGTATACTATTAGGTTCATTTACAATAATACAACTTAGTGCGATTTTTATGAATAACATCAATTTTGTTTTCCTTTATAATTTCAACATTCGGTGGTATGTCTCTGACAACCACATATGGGCCTAAATATAAGCTATCTAATTTGCTACCTACTTCATTTTTAATTAAAACTAAATCATTAGGGTTATACGTTACAGGTCGCTTACTGTTATCGTATTTTTGTTTTCTATGTAGTTTTCCTTTAAGCAAATTGTCTCTAGCCTCTCTTTGTGTCAATTGTAGACGATATTTCAATTGCATTGGGTAATTATCGTAGTTATATAGTGGCTCGACATTGTTAGTTAAATTACTAGGGAGTGAACATTTCTTCCCAAATACCAATTCATATGGTGTGAATTTAGTTTCACTGTGAACCGATGTATTAAATGAAAAACACCAATATGGTAACCATTTGCTCCACATTTCGGGATGGTTATCACATTGTATTCGTAGAAAAGAAACTAGATGTTTGTGAGAGTTCTCTAGAGCACCTAGAGATTGATGGTGATATGCCGTTGAGTTTATTTTATTAATGTGTAAGAGTTTACATACCTCCTTCATTGTGTGGGACATAAATTCCGTTCCTCTATCAGTCGCAATGGCCTGTGGGATCCCATACCGCAAAATAAAATTATTAACGAAACATTCAGCTACTTCAACTGTGGTCTTGGAAGTCAGTGGATAGGCTTCAACGAATTTAGAAAGCTCGCACTGAAGTGTTAATATATAGGAGTAATTGTTGTTGTCTCGATCTAAGGGCCCGACGATATCTAAATAGATTTTCTCAAATGCATAATTTGCTGTTGATGTTATAACCATGGGTTCCTTTATTGGTAAAGAATGTTTATTTCTCTGACACTTATCGCAACGTTGTACAAATTGTGCTACATCTTTTTCCAAACATGGCCAAAAATAATATTTCTTTATATTGTTCAACATACGCCTCATGCCTGCGTGGCCACTTGTGGGCAACAGATGAAAGTCGTTCAATATAACCTTTTGGTCATCTTTATTATCTATCCTAGTTACGTTTCTTAATATGTATAACCGTGGTGTAGTTGTGCTAGCATAATGTTTTATCTCTTGTACTAATTTCCGTACAAAAATATCGTTTGTCTTGGTAACAATAAAATATAGTTCGTCAATACTTATGTGTTTACAAAACATATCAAGTTCTCTCACAAATTCGGCTGGCGTAATCTGTGATGGAGAGTCCTTATATTTAATATACATTGTCCTTTTATCAGGAATATAGCAAAATGTAGCGCTTTCGTAATTAGTGTTCTTTAACTTTCGCATGCGATCTAATTTTTCCTTTTCAATAAACACTAGCTCTGTCGAATCCTTTGGCGTGATATGCGTCTCCACAACTTTTGGTTGATCTGGCCATTCGCAACTGGAGTCTTTATCCGTTAAAGATTGCGTAGGCGGCGTTTGTTTACGTTTTTGCGCCCTTGTCATAATACTCAATATGTTGTCATTCATTTATTTTAAATCTTTTATGCTTATATTGATACGAGACAACGCATCCGCAGCTGCATTGTCCGTACCTTTAATATACTCTACATTAAAATTATATTCTTCTAATAGAAGCCTAAACTTCATTAACCTGCTCGAAGGATCTTTCATAGAAAATAAATAAACTAAAGGCCTATGATCCGTCTGAATTGTGAATGGTCTGCCATATAAATATGGACGATAATGTTTTATAGCCCAAACAATTGCCAATAACTCTTTTTCAATTATCGGATAATTTTTCTCCGCCTTATTCAAATTTCTGCTAGCATAGGCTATTGGTTTAAGGTCACTATTACATAGAACTGCGCCTATGGCATAATTTGACGCATCTGTCTGTATAATAAACTGATTTTGCTCCGAAAAGTCTGGATACTGCAAAACTGGTGGTGAAATAACACTGTCTCTCAGGGTTTCAAAAGCTTTCTGACATGCGCTATCCCAGATGAAGGGAACATTTTTCTTACATAATTGATTTAGAGGAATAGCTAATTGTGCGAAGTTGGGTACAAATTTCCTATAGTAATTTACAAATGCAATAAATCTTTTTAGTTCATCAAGATTTTTTGGTGAGGGATATTTTTTAACTATATCTATTTTTGAAGGATCTGGTAAAATTCCATCACCATAAACCACATGGCCTAAATAAAGAATCTGTTTCTTTAAAAAGTCACATTTTTCCGGGTTTAATTTAAGGTTAACTTTACGCAATCGTTCAAAGATATCCTGTAAGTTTTTATTATGCGTTTCCAAGCTTGTCCCAAATATAATTAAATCATCTAGATATATGAAACATTTTTCATTAGTAAGCCCTGCTAATGCCATGTTCATCATGCGCGAGAAGGAGCCTGGGCTTGTCTTCAAGCCCATAGGCATTCGCACCATTTGGTACTGTCCGGAGCAAAATGCAGTATATTTTCTACTATCTTTTTCTAGTTCAACATTATAAAATCCGTTATATAAATCTAGATGTGTGAAATAAATACTTCCTGATAATGCATCTAATATCTCAGTCATATTCGGCAAAGGGTACTTATCGTCTTCAATCAAATTATTTAACTTCCGGTAATCAATAACTAATCTAAATTTCTTTTGACCACTACTATCCATCTTTTTGGGTACTAAAAGTAGGGGGCTCGACCAACAGCTATTACATTTTTCTATGATATTATCATCTAATAATTTATTAATTTGTTCGTTAATTTCCTTTTGTTGTGAGTATGGTAACCGATATGGTTTTGTAAAGACAGGATTGGCATTCGATTTTAAAGTAATTGTGTGTTTGTAAATATTGGTGGTCGATAGTTTGTCGCCGGGTAAGTAAAAAATATCTGCATATTTAGCACACAAATTCTCGATTGAAGTTTGTTCCTCCTCATTTAAATGTTTTAAATTCAGATGGGAAAATAATCGCTTAACCCTGTCAGCGTTTTTATCTGTGGCATTAAATGAACAAATCGAGTAATCACTCAATTTATGAATGGTTGGTTCGATATTCTTTAAAGTTACAGTATTATCTGTCGTATTTAAAATCCTAACCGGTATGAGTCCATTGCAGGGAGTGGCTAACGAATTCGCTAAGAAAACGCCTTCCTCTAATTCTTTAGAACAAATCACACATTGTTCGCTAAGATCTGTTCTTATGTAGTGTATTTGTTCACATCTGGCTGATATTTCATACATATTTCCATTCTCGCGCGCAAAAGGCAAAGTATATTTAGTACTCGTACTCGTCCATAAATCTAAACTATTGTTTTTAAAGTCAATGACTGCGTTATGTTTATTTAAAAAGTCTTGTCCTATAATTCCATGTGCCTTACAAGGCAACGTTTCAAATAAATAAAACTTGTGATTAAAGAAATGATTATGGCTTTGTAACTGTAAATATGCATATCCAATTGCTTGGACTTTGCCTCCTATGCCGTTTATGATAATCTTCTCGTTATGGATAGGAAGATTCTGTTCGCGCGCATATTTATATTTTAAGGCCGAAATTGTAGCGCCGGTGTCGAGTAACCAATAATATGATACGTTATTTACGAATAAATTTATCCAACAACTGTTACTGTTTGATGCACAAATAAAATTATTTTCGTTATTCACGAAAAAACTTGTTTTCAGTAATGCAATTCACAGATTTATCGTTATCTTGCTGTTCGATATCCGCGACGCGCATACGTTCATTGCTCATCCACTGATTTCCGCGTCCGTTATAATGATTATTGTACCTACCTCTTGGTTGCGGTCTTCGCATGGACATACCTTGTGGAGGGAACGAGTGGCCTCTGTATGCTCGACCTCGAGTATTTGGGGTGCGATAAGCCTGATTTGAAAAAACTCGTGTATATCCGCCTCTCATACCACGATGATTTTGTCCTCTTCTAGTAAACAAAATATGTGGGTCAGAATTATTTTGGTACATACCCATGACATCACCCGACGTAGAAGGTCCCTCAGTTTCTTCCTCCTTGGCAGCCTGTATAGCGTCCTTGAGGGATTTGTAGTTTCTAGCTGCAATGACTGTGCTAAGCCTACGGTTTCGCAATCCATCTGCGAACTTTTTGATGGCAAATTTTTCATTGACATTCTTCAAAATATTGTAACTCTCCGAGTTGCCCTCAGATTGCGAAATCGTTAGCTCCACAAACATCTCTAATATTTTTTTTCCATAATCTTCGATATTTAAATCATTTTGTCTAATCCGATGCAATTTATCTTGGATAGAAGCGGCTGATTTTTGTGGTAAAAGCTCTTTACGCATATCTTTGGTTAAATCGTCAACATTTAAATAATTTGAATTTAACTTTAACTTGGCACTTTGAGACAATCTACTTTTAATTACAAATTTAATCAACTCATTTTTACAATCGTCATTTTTTAAGACAGATGAGTAATATTCTATGTTATCTATCAGTGTTTTTGTATTCGATTCCTCATCAGTCATCTGTGGTAGCAAGGACAACGCAGTTTTTAAATTGAAAGATTCCATTTTTGTGCTAATATTTACACTACAATCTGATGAATTATCTTCTGAACAAAGTTGCTCTATTTCAGAATACAATGTTTCAATATTCGAAGAAAGCTTGTTCACTAATTCGGCGTCAGCGGAACTCAACTTTCCTTTCGTTATATCTATAGATAACGTATGTATTATAGATGTGTACTTTTCATAAAGATTGCCTGCTTCTTTTAACTTCTGAATTAAAATGTTCCCCTGGCGCCTTTTAGGTCCAATTTTAATTAAATATTGTCTTACAGCTTTTAAGCTTGTATACAAATCTTCTAATGTCTGAGACATAACTTACCAGGGCTCACAGAATACGTCATGTTTTGATATCACACTGCTACACACATATTAAATATTTATTTAGAGTATTACGTTACGTTAATATTAATCATCTGGACTACTTTATTTTTGTTTATATTTAACATACAGTCACTATAGTAAGGTCCAACGTTTTTCTTTAGGTAGGTATCACTTGTTTGTATACACCATCCTATAACGCCTTTGTTACTGTTCACGTACGAAATAATTTTAATGTTCTATATCTACGCCTGTTTTGACGCGCACAATTTTATTATTATTATTTCTCACTGAAAACACTTACCACTTTTTGTATAAAACCGCACTATTTTGTATTATTTTATTTATTTACTTTTGACGTCGCTCTCGTCACTGGTCAAAGCTAAGCATCACGTTACACGATACCGTCGCTGTTCCGTCCACTCGAACGTTCACGCCGAAAAAGTGACCGACGTATATTACTTCTACTAATTTCTTGCTGCGTCCAGCGTCGATGGCATTTCTTGTACATGCGGTACACGAGGAAAATCAATCCAAGGCCTATAACTAAGGCGATAATGGATAGGATGACATTAGTCGTACTTAAGTGGAATCGTAACTCGTCTACAGTGGCTTGATTGGATCCAGCGGCATTTTGCGCAATTATTACTTCTTCACGTGATTGAGTCTTGCCCATTTTGTTGCACAATACTTTCTTAAATAACAATACGTGTGATTCACAATAAAACAGTCAAGTTTCTGCATCTTTCACAAAGTTAAGTAGTCACTGCAATGTTTTTAAATACCATGCCGAATATGGTTTTGCTCCGACGAGTTCTATGCGGTATCAAATATACGCGGCTGTCACGGTCGCCATGTACGGTACGGGTCGAACGTTAGGAATCAAACACAACGAATGCTGAGAATACACTGGTTTATTAATGTAAAGACATTGGATTATATAGGATTGCGATTACATACAAGTACATAGTATAGTGGGGACCTCACAACGGGCTGGATATCAATTTGTCAGCACAAGTGACCTTTTTTGTTTTATTGTTTGAATCACTCCACTTATTTACTAACTTACCATCTATGCGATGTTCATTATTTTCTAGAGTCTTTCCAAAAATACTGTTGTTTAATAATTTAAAAAAATTCTGTTCAAACGTGGATTCTGCCTGTTGACGTAGATGAGTATTAATATCGATAAATTGCTTGAGATAGCAACTTTGCTTAAATGTAATAGCGCGGTGGATCTTTTTCAAAACCAAACCATGCTGTAAACATTTTTTTAAATGTACATAATGAATAACATAATGATATTTATCATACAAATTTGGAACCAGTTTTTTGTTCTTACTACCAGGTGGCAAGCATTTTTCTGGACAAAATGGAAAGTCATTATGCTCCATGTGCAAATTTTCAGGATATATTAAATCTACTTCAAGGATGTAACCGTTTTCTGCAGTATCACTGACATTTTATCAAGTTCGATTGTAAAAAATCTATTTCCTGCTTACTCATAAATCTAAAATCGGAATAAGGTAGTGATTGACACATGCTATAGCCGTATAAATTGTTACAATCTAAATAAATAATAAAGGAATTTGGTTTAGTTGGATTGTAAGTATCTAAATATTTATGATTGGCTTTGACATGCCTTTTTGAACACATACAAACACCCCCTCTAATACCTTTTTGTATCATTCTAAAAATTTCATGATCACTAATCAATTCTAATTTTACTCCTGTTTTTAAAAGCATTGCATCGAAAGATAGACTTGGTGCTGTAATATAGAATGCAGGATCGAGATTGTAATGCCGCTTACAAGTTTTACGAACATTTTCAAATATATCAGTTAACAACAGAACATCTGTTTTAAGATATAAATCTGTGTATATACCCATGTTTTCAATATTAAATTCTGACCAAACCGTTCGAGCGTGCTCATAGTCTTCGTCAGTAATAGATTCATTTGTCAAAGAGTTAAAAAAATATTTTTTAGGAGGCAAACAGGTGTCTTTATAACGATCCCAATGAGACATATAGTCATATGGATACACTCCTTTACGAGTTAGTAATTCAAATTGTTTTTTATTAGGGAAATAAGATTTTAATTGATTAAAGTCTTGTTTTTTCATTGTACCAGCCAGCTTTTCTAAGCTGGTTCCTAAAAATTTGAAAGAATCTACAAATCGAACTTGTACGCTCTCTTCGGTTGAAATAGGGACAAACTTTGTGAATGAAATATAGTTTTCTTTTGTTTTAGGTATGACCTTGACAGATCCAGGAGTTTCACCTAATTCTTTTATGAAGAGGTGACAATCGTAGCCCGACAAATTATGAAAAAACACAGGCAAAAATTGTGGTACTTTGTACTGTAAGTTGCAATAATTGTGCGCTGCACCGCGGTATTTACCAGTCAAGTGACAATGATCACGAACCCTATCGCCAAATAAGAAGTGATCACAAACAGGACAAAGTCTCGAGCATTATCCTCTGTGTAAATCATAGGAACATTCGTTTTTAAAATTTGGGATATATTTTTAGCCTCTTTATAAATAGACTTAACAAAATTTGATACACAATCCGAACCACGATAAGAAACGTAACGATTGTAGCTTTCGTCTAGCGCACACGTGATATGATAAGCGAAAGCTACAGGCACATGACGTTGTACTGTTACAGTGCTTGCCTTAGAGGGATCAGGGTCGCAAGATGCATAACGTTCTAGCATTGTTTCAAAATCCGCATATATAACAAATGGTACAATTTGTTTTTTATTATAATTTTCAAATTGTATGAAAGAACCTATTGGTGGTAATTCAGTTGCTATACCCCCACAACTATGCGAACTAAGATCGTCACAAGTAGGTATTAAAAAATATTAAACACGCATCACAAAAGTGTAATTTACCGTGGTGCTTAGTTATCTGAGTCCTAACAAGTCGCGGCAAGTCTTTAATGAGACAATAATGCGACAAATCGCTGCTTTCTAAATAAAGTAAATGAACCACTTTACCGTTCAAGGTTTTTGGTTTGTAAAGCGGTCCTATGACATTATTATTTTTTAAACCATAAATATAAATACAAATTTCCGGGTTATTTACTTCAAACTGCGCAATATCTGAAAAACTTACAGGAAATGACATGTTCTTTATATTGAATACGTTACGGAAATTTGTATAAGACGATACCCTTTCGGGATGACTTTTAGCGGGGTATAAAGCAGCAACAACTGACCATAAAAAGCAATAGTTGTCGTTATTACGAATATTAACACATGCTTTTTTCGATTTTATTGCAGCAGGCAATTCGATAAAGCGTGAACCACCGCGCATAGGTTGATATTTGTTAACATTGACTTCTAAATGAGAACTGCTCAAGAACGTCCATCCACTGTCACGATCCTGAAATTCTTCTATCTTTTTTGCTAAAGAGTTTTTAACTTGTGATAATAATGAGTCTAATTCATAATTCTGATGCAGAGTAACGTTTTTTGTTGCAAAAGATTTCATTTCCTGAGAATCATTTTTAACTAATAAAAATAAAGCAAAATATTCGAAATTAACTTTTAGGCACGTGTGTTTTTTAAGAGATAGGTCAATTAATATTTTAATTTGATCTCCAATATTATTTAAAAATGAATGTAAATTACAATTCTCAGATGGAGCGACAATTCTATAGGAAGCTATACGATTACGAAATGCAGAATGTATTATTTCAACACCTTCGCAAAATTGCGAAATATTCTTATTTTTATGTTTAGTACTACGTAGGTGACCTGTCCAGTGGCTGCTCTCTACAGATGTGTTACAAACAGTACAAAAAGGCATTTCTGATTATTGTAACTAATACCAACAAGATACTTAATACGTTGTAATAATTTTGATTTACTGTTAGATGGACTGACTTCAATATTCATACTTATTATGATTCTGATACGAAATCGCTATGATACATATTATCAATAAATAGGTACAGCTTATAAAGAATACATGTAAAGATTTGGAGGAGACTTTGCTCAACAGTGGGACTGTATACAGACTAATATACAGTGATAGCATAAAAATAACATAGCTAACTTAATTAACTACTTTATATTTATGCTATCGCTGTAAAAGACGGGCTCCGAATCATTAAATAACTCATGAGTCCACCTCATAAAAATCTGTAGACCATCCCACTGCGGAGTATTGCGGTCTAACTGAACTTTAAGGGTCACCGCAGCTCTCTTCCACCGATCCTCTTTAGCGATGTTCTCCACCTCAGCCTTATTGTATACTTTCACCTCCACGTAAAAGTCTCCAGTTACGTTCGCAGTCCGTCGCACTTTTCCGTTTGCGACCCGGCTAACTAGCGACGAACAGAAGTCCGCACTGGAGGCCGTCCGCGGAGAAATCTCGCTTTCCAACCCGAAGAGGCCTGAGCGGCTGGAGCTGGGTTTTTTACTGAAACAATTTAATTAATTTAATAACAATACTTCGTGAACTAACTGTAAACCTGCAAAATAAATGTCTAAAACGGGTCTGTATAATATATCTTAAGGTAATTAGGCAAGAAACCCTGTCGCCTAGCAATCTAGATGCGACTGTGAGTTTATTTGTTTGTTACTGTTTCAATGCACTCAAATATATCATGACTTTGAATAGGACATGAGATAGTTATATAACAATTACCTCGGTTTTGTTGCTGGCTCGGAGACCTTGCGCTTCACTGCCTTTTTTTTCGCCTTGGATGTCTCCGCAATGGCTGGCGACTGGTAGATAGTGCTAGCTTCGGAGTCAGATCTGAAATTATATACATCATTTTATTAATAACATAGCCATCCAATAGACTGCGAGAGTTCTTTTGTGAAAGACAGAACCTCAATAGTCATTTAGAACAAAATTTAAATGAATCGTTATGTTTAATGGAGTACAACAGTTAAAGGTAGACTGGTAGAGACTGCCTAAGGCACTAAGTCCGCCTTTGTACGTTTATGTTGTATGTTGCATGAAGTTTTAATACATAAATAAATAAATACTAGCCGGCAGGCAAAAACCAGGTCCGTAGCTAGAAAATTCTGTAAACTTAGTAATAAGTACTTACTTACATTTTATGATTTTTGAAGACTATTGTAGAATTGTAGATAAAGTATGGTCTATCTATCTATCTATCTTTCATGGGGTTTTGGTTTCCGCACTTAGTCCTTAAAGTGGACCATTGTGCGTGAGCCGTGGTGGCCGTTTACTCCAACCAGCCCACCTCCCTCCAGAAGCAGATCAAACTTCCCGGTCTTCTCAGGGCGTCCGCAAGGGATCTTGGTGTACCCAAGGTCTCCTCGCGAATCTTGGTAACGCCAGTGCACTCAAGGAGCACATGGGCCACCGTTTCCTCCGCCTCCATGCACGCTCTGCATAGAGGACTGTCAGTGATTCCTAGGGTGTGGAAGTGTTTATTTAGTGAACAGTGTCCAGTGATGGTCCCCGCCACCAGTCGTAGGCTATCTCTGTCCAGGCGCAGAAGGCGCCTGGTCAGCTTTGTGTTAAGGGATGGCATGGCTTCCTTGGATTGCCTACACCCTGGTGCCGAGGTCCACCATTTCTCCGCTTGTATTCGAGTGTGTTCCCTTAACCAGCTTCTTAGTTGCTTGAAGGGAATAGGCACAATGGGCTCGGGTCCGCAGGGTTTTGTGCTGGATCCTCTTCTGGCAAGCTCATCAGCCGCATCGTTCCCAAGTGATCCACTGTGACCTTTGATCCATTGTAGTGTTACCGTGTTGTGGTTTAGTACCGTGATTCGTTCTAGGGCATTGTGGCATTCTAGTATCAGTCTCGACGTTATCTGAGTACTCTTTAAGGATTGAAGGACTGAGGCACTGTCGGATATTATTCGAATATTGGTATCCGTAACCTCCCTGGCCTCTATAGCGTGTGCCGCTTGGATGATACCCACACACTCTGCCTGGTAAACAGAGTTGAGTATTCCAAGGGGTTTGGCTATTTTAATGTTTAGGTCGTCGGAGAACACCCCGAGACCTGTCCCGTCGTCGGTTTTTGATCCATCAGTGTAGATTCTTAGCTCGTTCGTACCTGAGTAGTCATACAACTCCGCTGTGAGCTCTATGTTGTAGTGTTTTTGGAAGCAGTGGGTCTTCAGGATTCTGTCGCTGGGTGATGCCATCATGGGCTGTTGTTTGATAGCATCTGCTCTGATGCGTGTGTGTTTGATTCTGGAATCGTTACTTAGGGTGCCAGATACTTCGAGTCTGAAAATCGCTATGGCCGCCTCCTCTCTTACGACGAGATGTAGAGGTGGTAGCCCCAGCATCGCCTGTAAGGCAGCAGTGGGGGAAGTTCTCATGCTGCCGGTGATTGCTACGCAGGCAAACCTTTGTAGTTTCTCGAGATCCTTTTGGTTCGTGCTTAGGTTGGTCCTGGGCCACCAAACTAAAGAGCCGTATGTGATGATTGGTCGGATAACTGTGGTGTATAGCCAGTAGGTGATTTTGGGGCTTATGCCCCAATTTCTCCCGAGGAGTCTCTTACATTGCCATAAGGCTATACTGGCTTTTGTGATGGTGTATTCGGTGTGTTTTGCCCAGTTCAGCTGCTTGTCCAAAAAGATACCCAGGTATTTGGTTTCAGTCGATAGGCTTAGGGTTGTCCCAAAGAAGCTTGGTAATTGTAACGTTGCTAGCTTCCTTTTCTTTGTGAAGAGGACGAGTTCGGTTTTGGTAGGGTTCACTGCTAGTCTGTATTCCTTGCACCAGTCTTCTACTATCCTTAGGGCTTGGCGCATAAGGTTGCATAGTGTGTTTTCGTGTGTGCCGTTTATTATTATGGTCAGATCATCGGCATAGCCCACCGTGTAGTAGCCTCTGCTGTTGAGACGTTTGATGAGGCTGTCTACTACGAGGTTCCATAGTAGTGGCGAAAGGACCCCGCCTTGGGGGCAGCCCTTCGCCACTATTGCTCTGGTGGTGTCGTTTACCGTAACTTGTACGGCTCTTAGTCGGAGCATATTTGTGATCCATCCTCGCAGGGTCGAGTCCACACCGTGTTCCTCGAGGGCTGCGTTGATGCTATGGAAGACGGTTTTGTCAAAAGCGCCTTCTATGTCAATGAAGACGGCTAGTGAGGAGCCTTAGTGGTCCACTGCACATTCGATCTTGGAGATCACACTGTGCAGCGCAGATTCTGTTGATTTTCCTGAGGAATACGCGTGTTGTTGTCTGTGGAGTGGTCGCTCCCGAAGAGGTCCGTCCCGAATGTGTCGATCACAGAGTCTCTCGAGGGTTTTCAGTAGGAAAGATGTTAGGCTTATTGGTCTGTACGCCTTAGGTTGTGTGTAATCTGGTTTGCCTGGTTTAGGGATGAAAATAACTTTTACCTCTCGCCATGCAAGGGGTATGTATTTTTGTGCTATGCAGGCTCGGTAGATGGCGGTCAGCCACGGCGTTAGGACGTCTACTCCCCATTGTAGCAGGGCGGGGAAAATTTCGTCTAAGCCTGCGGATTTATATGGTTTAAAAGTCTTTATTGCCCATTTTATTCTCTCTGCGGTTACTATGGTGCGGGCTCTGGCCCAGTCTTGATCATTTGGTGTGTGCGTTGGCTCACTTGCCCAGGTTCTGTCCTCAGAGAGATTGCAGTCTGGGAAGTGGGTTTCCAAAAGGACTTTACTTGTTTCGTGGTCCGACTTGGTGTAAGAGTTGTCTGGGGTTTTCAGCGACCCGAGGGTGCGGTCCTGATCAGTGGATAGGATCTTTTTCACACGCGCGGCTTCGCTGTTCGATTCAATTTCTTCGCAGAATTTCCGCCAGGCAGCCCTGCTGGCATTCCTGACTTGTTTTTTGAAGGTGTATTGTGTTTTCTTGTATGAGTCCCAGTCTTCTGGTAGTCTGGAATTTTTGGCTCTGTTGAATTGTTTGCGCATGGTGTGCCTGAGCTTACTAAGTTCCGCATTCCACCAGGAGTTACCCTTGCTCTTGGTGCTTGGATCTTTTAATTTGCAGCAGGCGTGGTAGGCCTCAATTATAAATTCTGAGAGTTTTGTCACTGTTTCTTCAAGTTGTTTGGGGTCTGTTAGAATACTGGGCGTTTGGTGCTGCGCTAATAGGGAGGCCAACAGTCGTTTGTAGCCGGGTACGTTGGTACGGCGTGGATTGCGTCTAGGATCTGGTTTTTTAAAATTAGCTACTAATGAGAAGCGAATCCTTCTATGGTCAGAGCAGGAAGGCTCGTTGGATACGTGCCAGTCAGAGATAAGTTTTGCCGCGCATTCCGAAGCCAGCGTTAGATCAATGATCGTTTGTCCGCGGGATGTGACCCAAGTGGGTTCCGAGCCGCGGTTTGCGATGTTAAGGTTAGTGGAGAACAAATATGTGCATAGTACCTCACCTCTATTGTTGGCTTTAGTGCAACCCCAAAGCGGGTGATGGGCGTTCGAGTCCGTGCAGATGACCAGGTCCAGGTTGGCGTCTTCACAATACTTTACCAGGTCGGCCATTTCTTTTGGTGGGCAGTCTTCATCCTCGCCTGGCATGTATACCGAGGCCAGGACGATATCAGGTGCATCGCCGTCGGTTTTGAGCCTGACGGCTGTTAGATCTCTGGAACATAATTGCGTGAGTGTGGTGGTGGGAAAATCTTTGGGTATATAGGCACAGGTTCGTGGTTTATCTGTGCCCTGTGTGTCGAGGATCAGCTTACCTCCAATGTTACCAAGGCCGCATATTCTGTTATTACGGATCCAAGGCTCTTGGATGAGTGCAATGGTTCGGGGTTCCATCTCCAGTGCCCTGCGCAGACAAGCAGTAGCCGTCTGGCTATGCTGGAGGTTGGTCTGGATGATGTTTAGGGGACGGGATGTGGGAGGCAGGTGGGTGGAATTAGGGGGAGATGGATCCATCGGATGATTCCCCCCTGTCCTCCAGCCCGTGCTGGTCTTCAATGGGTGCCGGTGACGATGAGAGCAGCTGCTCCGTCCACCCTGGTGGTGAGGATGGCATCCTCACAGCGTCAGCATCAGCCATCGCTGTTCTGGCCATCTCCTCCTCCAGTTGCGTCATCGTCAGATCATGTTCAGTCGGTGCCGGTTTCGTCTGTTCGGTGTCGTTGTCAGTCTGGGTGTCGGAGGGATGGGTTTTGGGGAAAAAGCGCACGTATATCGACCCAAGTAGGTACGATATCCGTCGCTCCCTCCCCAAGACCTTTTCGGCCTCGTCCGGTGGGATACCCAGGGTCAGATAAGTCCCGTAGTTATCCCCACCGACCGATGTCGCCCTGTACAGGGACCATCTACCGATGGCGTACCAGGGGTTCTGGCAGGTCAAAATCGTCTGCAGCAGCTCTATTTCCCCATTGTACCTGGGTACGAAGAGCGCTGCTCGAACCCGGGTTGGTACGTCGGATTGTCTCATGACTGTCAGTGTCAAGTCGGTGTTCGGCAGTCTTATCTTAGGCACGTTCTGGGTCAGCCAAGTCAGGGCGTTGTCGTCTTCGCACCACATGTGCACCGTGCCATCCGCTACCCTTGGGTAACCGCGGAAGGCTGGGACTTTGGTGGGGTCAGTTCGACACGTGTCCACTATCAGGTCTTCAAGGCTGAGCTTGATGTGCTCTCCCTCGTCAGTCGTCATGTCTCGAGTTGAAGGCGAGAGGCAGATCGCTACGGCGAGTCGCGCAGGGATATCCTTTGTGGCCCGCGCGTAGGTTCTCTGCTCCCCTTGAGCAGGCTGGGTTCTAACACGCTTGGCGTCCCCCTGGAGCGTACTCGGCGAAGCCGTGTCGTCCGAGCGCTCCCTCTTCGCCGCTCCCTGGCCACTTGGACCGGGTTGCGGTTCTGAGGGGCTTGGCACAGCGTTTTGTGTAGTCATACAAATTTTAACAATGACTGCTACATGCACGAGCACACACACACACACACACACACACACGGTCACAGCGGTTGCATTGTAATTGTAGAACCCATGGGAATCACCCACACATAGATAAATCAAACGCACCAAATTTATATAATGCAACTTTGCAGTCTTGGTGATTGTTAAGAGTCATTTACACTTATCGTGTAAACGTTCAATATGATCGTTTCTGACGCCGTCGTCCGGCGATTTTTTTAGGGTTCCGTACCCAAAGGGTAAAAACGGAACCCTATTACTAAGACTTCGCTGTCTGTCCGTCTGTTCGTCTGTCTGTCACCAGGCTGTATCTCATGAACCGTGACAGCTAGACAGTTGAAATTTTCACAGATGATGTATTTCTGTTGCCGCTATAACAACAAATACTAAAAATAGAATAAAATTAATATTTAAGGGGGGCTCCCATACAACAAACGTGATTTTTTTATAATAATTGGTACGGAATCCTTCGTGCGCGAGTCCGACTCGCACTTGGCCGGTTTTTTTTTTTAATTGAGATAAACTAGTGCTTGACTGCGATCCCACCTGATGGTAAGTAGCGATGCAATCTTTGATGGTGGGGCGCACTAGTTTATTAAGAGCCTATTCACTCTAGCCTTGAAGACACCCAAATTATAATCGAACGGGAAGACCGCAGCAGGCAGACTGTTCCAGTACGACTGTTACAGTCGACGTACGCGGTATAAACGATGAGGCGAAACGCTTAGTCCGGACCGTAGAGGTTTCAACAACGTAAGAGTGAATATTCGACACAATATGTGCGAATTATCCGTTTGACGGCGATTGTATCAGTGTAAAATCCTCTTAACATAGCAGAAAGTGATGTGACGGTGCGATACGTATTTATAAACAGTACAGTTTTTGTTGGTGAGATGCAGAGTGGTTATGTCTGAATGAATTAAACTAAAATTCGGGCGTCCTTGGAATCCAATCTGGATCATAAAATACAGAGTGGCGTGTCAACTACACATGCCATTTCTAATTTTGTGAAGAGACGTGAGACAATCTGTCCTGAATCTTAGTTTAATTATTACGGTATCCTAAAATTTAGACGTCCTGGGAGTCCAATCCGGATCATAAAACACAGAGTAACGTGTCATCTACACACGGAACCTCTAATTTTATGGAGAGACGTGAGACAATCTGTCCTAAATTTTAGCATACTATATTCGGATAGTTTGCTTAGTAAAAAAATGGGAAGTAGTGGCTTAGTGACGTGCAGAATGGTTATTTCTGTCTGAACGAATTAAACTAAAATTCGGACGTCCTTGAAATCCAATCTGGATCATAAAATACGGAGTGGCGTGTCAACTACACATGCCATTTCTAATTTTGTGAAGAGACGTGAGACAATCTGTCCTGAATCTTAGTTTAATGATTACGGTATTCTAAAATTTAGACGTCCTGGGAGTCCAATCCGGATCATAAAACACGGAGTAACGTGTCACCTACACACGGAACCTCTAATTTTATGGAGAGACGTGAGACAATCTGTCCTAAATTTTAGCATACTATATTCGGATAGTTTGCTTAGTAAAAATATGAATTGAAAATGTGAAGCTTAGTAGTATTATAGTGGCATAGTGGCATTGCACAAGAATCTAGTAAGCAGTCGAGGTAAGCAATTACCTATATTTAAAAGTGGAATAGGCGCTGAACCAGTGTTTTTAACATATCATTCACAAAAATGTTATTGGGCATTCTACCACACCGCGACAAGCGAGCGAAGCGAGTGAAGTCGCATCAGGTGGGGTAGAATGCCCAATAACATCCTACTGTTGTGACTTGCCGATGGACTGGCAATTGAGTGTAGAGTCACGTGTAGAGACACGTGTAGAGTCACGTGTAGAGTCACGTGTAGAGACACGTGTAGAGTCACCTATAGAGTCACGCGTAGAGTCACGTGTAGAGTCACGTGTAGAGTCACGTGTAGAGTCACGTGTAGAGTCACGTGTAGAGTCACGCGTAGAGTCACGCGTAGAGTCGCGCGTAGAGTCACGCGTAGAGACACGCGTAGAGTCACGCGTAGAGACACGCGTGGAGACACGCGTAGAGACACGCGTAGAGACACGCGTAGAGACACGCGTAGAGACACGCGTAGACTGACGCGCAGCCTGACGCGCAGCCTGACGCGCAGCCTGACGCGCAGCCTGACGCGCAGCCTGACGCGCAGCCTGACGCGTAGACTGACGCGCAGACTGACGCGCAGACTGACGCGCAGACTGACGCGCAGACTGACGCGCAGACTGACGCGTAGAGTGACGTGTAGAGTCTAATTTTCCGACGAGTTTATTATTCGAACGTCAGATACACTTTGCTATCATTAAATTGTAGTTGCCGGTATGAATATGCTCACGAACTCACGAATTCACGATCAATTGAAGAAAATACCCGAAGGTAGTGCTTCCACACATTTTGATAACGATGATCGTTATAAACTGAAAGCTTTGAATTATAAGGGTGCCTACAAATATTTACACGGTAGGCTAAGAAAGATGCCAACCTGTGAAGTTCCAACAGAGTTAGATGTAATAGACGATGTTTCTGAGGGCGAAGGAACCTCGACAGACTTATGATTGCGATTGTTGGCTATTTGGTTAATCTGCATCCACAAGACGCAGTCGCAACTGCGTACGTTGTCATTCAGGGCGTGATGAGCGGCTTGTGGTGTGGTCGGACCTGGGTCTTGTAAGAGACTAGTCACATGGACGTGACTTGGGCCTTTCGGCTATTGGTCTGGATAGACCTGAGACTTAAAGAGTCTATTTGGTTTTTTGTTGAACAGACAGGGATCTGTTAGTTGCATGGTGCAACTGGGCCACCAAAGTAGAAGCGAATCATAATGTCAATGTTGTTGAATTTTAAATTGATTTAGACTATGTTCAACTTCACATGGCTTCTGTAAGCTTCGTAGTTTTTGTTGGAATAGAGTTTTAAAGGTTGATTCGAACGACTATGGTACATGGCCCAATGGTTGACCTATTTTCGATTATTCCCTATTTAACCGTGTTTGATTTAATCGACTGCCTCGTTGGTCTAGTAATTGCAAGCGTGACTGCTGAGCATAAGGTCCTGGGTTCGATTCCCAGATCGGGCAGTGTTATTGAGTTTTTCCATCATAAATTTCTCAGTAACAGCCACGGTGTCCGGATTTGCGCCGGTTGATCTCAATAAGCTCGCCCCTGTAACATGGGACTTGGACATAACTAGCGAACTGTGAGTGTACTATTAAGTGCACCTTTGTTAAACCCTTTGGGGATTACAGATGTGATATTATGAGTTTGGTCAGGAGTGACCGAGTGGAACAAATTTCTGTCGTGGACTTTTTGCTTGCAGGGTAAATATCACACGAGGACGTGTGCAAGCAGGATGGCCGTGTCGCATCCGGTCATGAGTACGGACGGGCGAATGGATCGAAAGCGCGCCAGTGGTGACATCACGCGACCTACTCCCCACCATGGCGGCTTTTACAGAGTCCTGATGTTGACACCTCGCGGCGAGGCAGACAGTCTGGGTCTGATCGCAGCGGAGTGAAGACGTCTTGAAACTGTACACGATTCATTGTGCCTAGTGTTAATGTGTGAAAGTGTAATGTCAAGTTATTTGTTAGACTCAGTGTATCTGTTTGAAAAGAGTAACTGTCCAGTAGTGGATGTTCAATACAAACACTAATATGCAACATATCCGAACATAGATTACTGTATTTGTCTGTGGTTTCCACGATGCTAGAAAATAAGTCTTTAGTCTTTGGATTATCACAAAAATGTAATGTTGTGTGCTAATAATTCTGAGCTCAAATAAACTAATTTCTAAATAGAAAAAACTCTTTCTTCTGTATTGTACAGAAGAAAATGGTCCTTCGAGTTTAAGGAGAATTAAAAGCTTCAGTGAAGAAGTGTTCCGGCCGTGAAATATTTACCTACTTGGTAGTGCAGCTGGAGGAATATTACTGTGGCGTGAGGGGGCTATCCCACGTACACGGTACTTCGGCGTTATATGGTGTGTTACCTAATACCTACCCAGGGGAAGCCGCGGTCAAATCAAGAAAATTATTTACTTGGAAGTGCATTGCTGCCTGGAGAAATATTACTGTGACGTGAGGGGGCTATCCCACGTACGCAGTACTTCGGGCGTTGTAAGGTGTGTTACTACCCAGGTGAAGCCGCGTACAAGTGTAGAAGACATCAAGAAACTGTTACATATTTCTATTTTCCACGTGGCATTTTGCCAGTCATTTTGCAAGCATCTTACATATTCCTGAGTGTGCGAGCGAGGCGGCGAATTTTACTCTGCAAAGAAGAAGAGGACGGCGAAACAAACTCAAACCAAGATCTGGAACGTAATCCCATTTGGTGGTAACTTAGTGTATCCGAACGCGGTCGGCAGAGACAATTTTTCTTCTCGTCGGAGCTTCAACCAATCACGAAGCGGCAATTCGCATCGATCTGAAGTTGAAGTTATTGAAAAATCGCGTTCCATCTCCTTGATTTTTGTTGAGTTAAATTATTTATTTCCGTCTAGCAAATCGCCATATTGTAATTGTATGTTTTGAGAAAAAATACTTGTCGAAGAGAAAATCATTGTAAACTGAATACCTACACGGTATATTGTTACTATTTTAAGGGCAGTGTATTGTGTATTGCTAATTACTATTAAGCATTATCTCTCTTTAATAGCAGGTAAGGGAAAAACAAGTGCTAAAATAACGCGTGTTGCATTTGAGTTCTGACTGACTTATCCTTGTCTGTATTGATTTAAAACCCTATTTTCGGCATTTGTCTTTTAGGTTCACATTCAGCACAATGGCTGAATTAAAGGCATTGACAGCAAATCGCGGATACATCAAAGGAGCCATTACGCGGTTCTCGAAATTTTGTGATTCAGATGACGTAAAATCATGCTCTTACGAGCTTTTGCAAGAAAAGCGTAATCGGTTTGTTGCTGCTTTCAACGATTATGAAGTGCAAAATAAGGCTATTCTCTGGATTGATCCGGATGATATGGAAGACTACTCGGAATACGAGGATATGTATTACAGAAGTATCGCGGTGCTGGATTATCAGTTGAAGACACGTCAAACAATAGGAACGGCAGAACTCAACAATACAGGTGCTCCTACTGCTGGTGAGTTTACAAGATTACCAAAAATATCCATTCAAAGTTTTGATGGTAAAAATATTGTGGATTATTATCCATTCATTAATTTATTTCGGTCAGTAATCCACTCTGACAAAAAACTAAGCGCATGTGAAAAGCTGTACTATCTTCGCTCGCTGCTTGGGGGTGAGGCATTAGATATAATAAAAAATTTACCTCTCACTGATGTAAGCTATGATGAAGCACTTAAGCTTCTAGAAAACAGGTATGCCAATACTTCTAAAATGGTGAATTTTCATGTAAATAGCATGCTGGAATTGCCTGCTTTCACAAGATGCACAGCACAAAACTTGCGATTTATAATAAGTAATGTTAGCATGCACTTAGCGGCGCTTAAGAATCTTGAACAACCTGTGCAGTATTGGGATGTTCTGCTTATCAACATTTTATCAAAAAAGGTTGACAACTATACAAACAGAGGATTTCATCTTGAAAGAAATTCTAAGGAGGTTCCAACATTATCCGACTTTATTGCCTTTCTAGAAAAGAGAGCAATTGCTCAAGAAAATACTGGAGAGGAGGAGCAAGTGGCGAATACTTCATTACGCTCAACAAAGGCTCAAAAGTCTACAAGGGCAGTCAGCGGTGTAGTAACCTCCAATGCAACATGTAAGTTTTGCAATTATACTCATAAATTGTATGAATGTACAAAGTTTAAATTAGCTTCTGAAAAAGACAGATCTGAATTTGTCAAAAATAAAAACTTATGCACTATATGCTTAAATGAGCACCGTGGTAAATGTATGCTTCGCCTTAAATGTGCTGTGTGCCAGAAACGCCATAACACGCTTTTGCACTCCAATGAAAATGAAGCAGTGCATGTGGCAATTTCCAATGGTGGTGACAGTACAGACCATTCTGCGGTCAGCATGACAAATACTTCATGCGCTAAAGATGTCCTATTGCCAACAGCGATGGTCCGAATAAGAGGTAAAAATGGTACATTTATAAATGCTAGGGCGTTGCTAGATAGTGGTTCACAGATCTCATTTATAGCTGAAAAAATGGTCAATAATATTGGATGCAGTGTCTATGATGCAAATCAACAAATTTTAGGTATCATAGATGGCATTCACAAGGTTTGTAAGCAAACAAAAATTACTATTCATTCTTCTGTGAATGATTACTCCACTGAGATTTCATGCTGTGTGGTAAACAATATAACCTGTAACTTGCCTCAGCAAAGCTTTGACATAGCAAAATTCAATATTCCTCCTCACATCCAATTAGCAGACAAGAATTTTAATAAGGTTGGTGAAATTGATATTCTATTGGGGTGTGATATATTTTTCCAGGTCTTGCAGCGTGAGTCGCTGCCCGTCACGCCTTCCGGCCCGTATTTAGTTAACACCACTCTCGGTTATGTTGTCGCGGGGAGCCTGCCTGTCTCAGCTGGCAAGGTTTTTGCTACTAATTTATGCCTACATGTCAAAGGTAACAAAGTTAATAATTTGCCACCTGTCATAAAATATCAAGATACTCAGCTGCACGAAATTAATGACGCCATTTCCAAATTATGGGAATGTGAAAAGGTGCCCACTATTTATAAAGAGGGCAATAGTGAACATCAGTTAGCTGAGCAGTATTTTCAATCATCAGTTCAGTTAAAAAATAGAAAGTTTTCTGTTGGCTTACCTCTAAAGATGGAGTTAAAAAACGTGCAGTTGGGGGATTCTTTTTCCTCTGCACTACAAAGGTTTTATAATCTTGAAAAGCGATTCGCTAGAGATGAGGTATTGTCTATAAAATATAAAGAATTTATTCAGGATTATATTGACCAAGGTCACGCAAAGGTTTTTGATATACAAAACTATGATTTAGATGCTGGTCAAGTATACTTTCTTCCGCATCACCCGGTTTTTAACCCTAATAGTAAAACTACACCGGTGCGCGCGGTCTTTGATGCGAGCATGAAAACAAAAAACGGTGTTTGCTTGAATGACGTGTTACTCAACGGTCCTGTCGTACAGGGTGAACTGTTTGATATATTAACGCTTTTTCGAACATATAAATTCGTCCTACTATGCGACATTAAATCTATGTATAGAGGAGTATTGGTAGAAAACGACTTTTGCTGTCTACAAAACATACTGTGGCGTGATTCAACACATGATTCTGTAAAATGCTTACAATTGCAAACCGTTACATATGGAGTCAAAAGTTCAGCTTTTCTTGCTACTCGCTGTTTAATAGAGCTTGCTCAGATATATCAGAATAAATATCCACTAGCTGCAGCTGTTTTGAAGTACTCAACTTATGTTGATGATATACATTGTGGTAGTAATGATTTATCTGAATTAGAGGCAACAAAATTAGAATTAATTGCAATAATGCGGGAAGCCAGTTTTTCGCTACATAAATGGAGTTCGAATAATAGTGACATTTTAAAGGATATTCCTTCGAATTTGCAATGTTTTGACAGTGTAGATTTTGATAAAACTAGTAAGTATATAAAAACGTTAGGGCTCACTTATGACGTAGCTTGCGATACGTTGAATATGAAATGTCCTGAAGCACAGGTGATGAATGTGTACACTAAGAGACAAATGCTGAGTTTCATAAGCAAATTCTTTGACCCGTTAGGTCTTGTTGGTCCATTGTTGGTTCAAGCTAAATATCTGATGCAACAAGTGTGGTTTACTGATTTAAAATGGGATGATGTTCTACCTGACGAACTCAATAAGCAGTGGGTTGAATTTGCAATCGAATTAGTGCGCATGTCATGTGTCTCCATTCCTAGAAATATCAATGTAGAATCGTCCAACTTATTAGAACTTGTGGGTTATGCAGATGCCTCAAATATTGCGTATGGCTGTTGTCTATATTTGAGGTCTATCAGCGCCGACAATGAAGTCAAGGTGAATCTCCTGTGTTCTAAATCACGTATAAATCCTAAAAATAAAAAACTAACTACGCCACGCCTTGAACTTAACAGCGCATTATTATTGGCCATGCTATCCAAAAAGGTGCATGACACCCTGACCTTAAAATATGTTGTTAAAACGTTTTTATACCTGGATTCACAAATTGTGCTTTCCTGGCTTAATATTGCTCCTGTAAGACTAAGTGTTTATGTAGCCAATAGAGTAGAAAAAATAAATGAATTGTCAAAACAATTTATATGGAACTATGTTAAATCTAGTGAAAATCCAGCAGATTGTTTGTCGCGTGGAATGTCCCCAACATTACTGGAGACAAATGTAGGAAGGTTATGGTTTCACGGACCTGAGTATTTACAAGGGGCTTGGTGTACACATCCAAAAAAGATAGATAAAATCGAGGTGAATAATATACCTGAATTGAAACCTGTGACACAAACATGTAATACTTGTAACAAGGTAAATACATTGGTTTCTGTACTAGATAAATATTCAAATATAGAAAAACTCACACGAATAATTTCGTATATAAAAAGATTCATTCACAATTGTAAAAAAGAGAATATTAAAAAACAAGGTAAGTTGTGCCCTGAAGAATTGACCTCCGCCTTGCATGCTATTATTAGAATTGATCAGGAAAGACATTTTCATGCTGAGATAAAACAATTAAAAGAACATTCTAATTTATCTAATATAAAAACATGCTTGAGTAATTTGAGTCCATTTCTTGATTCCAGTTCATTGCTGCGCATCGGGGGGCGATTGCAGAACGCCAATCTGTCGTTTGCTCAAAGACACCCGATTATATTGCCAAAGGCGTCTCATATCACAAAATTAATTATTCGAAAAGAACATTTGCGTTTAAAGCATGCAGGACAGAAGTTAGTACTTTGTAGCTTAAATGAACAATATTGGCTTATAAATGCAAATAGAGAGATAAAGTCAGTCATACACAAATGCATAATTTGTTTTAAGCTTAAGGCCAAGGCTACAACTCAACTTATGGGTTCCCTCCTATTAGATCGTGTGAATGTTACACGACCATTCCAAATAATTGGCACAGATTATGGAGGACCTTTTAATGTAAAACAGTCTAGAATTAGAAAGCCAGTTATTACAAAGGCATATATTGTTATATTTGTATGTTTTGTCACTAAGGCAATACATATTGAATTAGTTTCTGATATGACAACAAACTCATTCTTAGCTTGCCTAAAAAGATTTATCTTTCGCAGGAATAAACCAACTAAAATATATTGCGACAATGCTGCTTATTACAAAGGAGCAAATAATGTTCTAAATGATTTGTATGAATTGCAGAATTCCACAAGCCATCAGGATGCGGTATAATTGACTATTGCAATTCGGAAAGGATTTCATTTCACTTTATTCCGTCGTATTCCCCAGTATTTGGCGGCTTGTGGGAGGCTGGAATCAAGAGCGTTAAGTACCATATAAAGCGTGTGATTGGTCAGGCTGTTCTTACCTATGAAGAGCTGAATACCGTCTTGGTTCAAATCGAGGGAATCTTGAACTCTAGGCCTCTGACGCCTATGTCAGCAGATCATGATGATATGTCTTACCTATCACCTGCACACTTCTTAACAGGCTCTACTTTAACTTCTTATCCAGAACTAAATCTGGTTGGACAAAACGTTGGAAAGCTTTCTTTTTGGAAGCAGTGTGTGCAAATGCAGCAAACATTTTGGCATCAATGGCACAAACAGTATTTAGTAATGTTGCAAAGCAGACCCAAATGGAAAGGTGCCCAACCAAACCTACGAATAGGAACTATGGTGTTAATTAAAAATGACAATGTATCCCCGTTACAATGGCCTATGGGCAGAATTGTTGATGTAAAGCCAGGCAAAGACGGCAAGGTACGTGCCTTGGATGTAAAAACTGCAAAGGGTTTAATCATGACAACAAGCATAATGAAAGTGTGCCCTCTGCCTATTGATAATAATTAGTATTAACTCATGTATAGTAATAGTAAGGTTAAATAAAACTAAAAATATTTTGCACATCTTTATTGAAAAAATAGTTCAGTGAAGTAATGATAAGTAGCTTGTAAGTAAGATAATTTCTCTTATAAAATAAGTAGTGTGGTTAGCTAGTGTTTTTAAGTTTAAAGTAAGTTTGTTTCTGTTTTTTAAAACTTAGATTATTTGATTAAGAAACCCAGTATGTATCATTTTGTCGTGGCCCCACTATGTTCAATACAAACACTAATATGCAACATATCCGAACATAGATTACTGTATTTGTCTGTGGTTTCCACGATGCTAGAAAATAAGTCTTTAGTCTTTGGATTATCACAAAAATGTAATGTTGTGTGCTAATAATTCTGAGCTCAAATAAACTAATTTCTAAATAGAAAAAACTCTTTCTTCTGTATTGTACAGTGGACATTTGGAAGTTTTACAACAATTAAAACCTCAGTTTCTTCACAAACAGAATCAATAATCTTGGATTTTCTTGATGATTACAATAAAATTTCGTTTTATAAGAGAGAAATCGACGCAGCCGTGTACTCAACATAAAGTAGTAGAAAAAGGTAATAATAATCAAAGAGTGCGGGTGTGAGTAAAAAATAACGAACAACACAGAAAATCTTATGGCACCACTCGTTTGTGCAACTTGATGCTATTGAAAAAGCGTCAGGCGTAGATGTGGCGCAGACATCTTCCCCCCCGTTGAAAGACTCCTTTCAACTTCTTCAGTCGTCATTCGGTGAAGAGGTAGGCAAGGGGCAGATCCGAGTGAGAGGCCTCCTGAAGCAGCCTCTGGTAGTTTCTACGTCTGCGACTCGGGTGACGCCGTCGGTCCCAGGGAACAGGCGGCTGACTCGTCCCATTCGCCAGCTGAGTGGTGGGACGTTATCTTCCTGGAGAAGAACTAAATCTCCAACTTGCAAGGATGCTGAATTCGTACGCCATTTGGAGCGCTGCTGTAACTCTGCTACATATTCTCTTTGCCAGCGCTGCCAAAAATGCTGGTAAATTTGTTGAAGCTTCATGTAGCGTTGAAGGTTGTTCTGGTTCTCGTGCTCTAGCGATGGACCAGGCAATGCATTTAGGGCACGCCCTATCAGAAAATGACCGGGAGTCAGGAAATGGTAATCGTTAGGGGAAGGGGAGAGTGGGCATAAAGGTCGACTATTAAGCACAGCTTCCACCTGGGTGAAAAGAGTACCTATCTCCTCAAACGTTAAATGATTGTTCCCCATAACGCGCTTTATATGGTATTTCGCGGACTTAACGCCGGCTTCCCAAATGCCGCCGAAATGTGGAGCATACGCGGGAGAGAACACAAACTTTATGCCTTCATTAGTAGCAAAATCAACTACAGGTTCATGATGAGTTTTGAGAAAATTGCCTATCTCTTTAGTTGCTGCAACAAAGTTGCGGCCATTGTCACAAAATATCTCCGCTGGCTTGCCCCTGCGCGATATGAACCTGCGTAACGTCATGATGAACGCGTCTTTAGACAAATCACTGACGGCTTCCAGGTGCACACATTTATACCGGAAACAAACAAACAAACATAAATAGGTTTTCGTTAATCGTGCACCTCGACCCTTTCTATTTAGCGTGAGGAACGGACCAGCAAAGTCAACACCAACGGTACGAAATGGAAAATCAGGTGTGATGCGCTGTGCAGGTAAGTTTCCCATCATGGGATTTAATGTTTTTCCTTGTATACGTCTACATCTGACACAGGCATGTACTGTGCGGCGGGCCAAGTGCCTACCGTTTATAGGCCACACAGTCTCTCTTACACAGGCCAGCAACAGCTGAGGCCCAGCATGCATGTTGTATAAGTGTTGAAATTTGAAATACAATTTGGTAAGTGGATGAGAGGCGTGCAAAAGTATGGGATGTTTTTTAGTATAGTTGTAATTCGATAATTCTATTCTACCACCGACTCTCATCACCTTGTCATCGTCCAAAAAGGGTGAAAGCGACAAGAGTGTTGACTTGCTACTTAAAGTTTTATTTTTTAACAAAACATTGTACTCTAGAGCAAATGAAGTTTGCTGAGCAATTTAGCATAAACCAGTAAAAGATGATTCTAATTCACTAACTGTTACTTTACCAAATAATTTATCTTTAGGACATTTTTGTCTTAGATTATGTATAAATCTATTAACATACGCAAAAATGCGTCTCAATTTTAAGAATGAAGAAAATTTATCTATTTTTAGAATTTCTGTTACAGGTTCCTGAACGAGAGTGGAAGTGGATTTAATCTCAGGTAAGTCTGATTCATTTATTAATTTATTCAAATAGGGCCAATCAGATTCAGGCTGTTTTAGATAGCTTGGACCTGACCACCACAAATCAAGGTTGATGATTTGATCTGGGCTAACGCCCCTTGAGACCAGGTCAGCCGGATTCTGATCAGTCGGCACATAGTGCCATGACAAACCATCGGTAAGTTCATTTATTTCGGCTACCCTATTAGCTACAAACGTTTTTAACTTTGCAGAATTACCACTCAACCAACTGAGGACAATGCTAGAATCGCACCAGTAAATGATGCGATTGACCTCATATCGCAGAGAACCAATAACTGACTTGCACAATTTTGCAGCTAATAGAGCAGCGCAGAGCTCCAGACGCGGTATAGTCGTCGGCTTTAACGGCGCCACCTTAGACTTAGCACACAGTAAGTTTACCTTCACGTCACCAGCTAAGTTGTGTGACCGCAGGTACACACATGCACCGTAAGCGACTTGGGAAGCATCACTGAAGGTATGTATTTCTATATAACTAGGAGTCTCGCATAGTGTTAAACGTGGGATCTGTAAACCTGATAAGAAATGTAAATTGTTAATGAACTTGTTCCAGGATTTCAGAACATCGGAACCAACTGGCTCATCCCAATCTCTTTTATTGAGCCATAAGGACTGTAGTAACATTTTAGGTATAATCACACATGGACTGAGAATTCCAAGGGGATCAAAAATCTTGAATGATGCAGACAGTATTGATCGCTTGGTAACTACATCATTGTTATTGGGAACCTCAATTGATATATGAAGAGTATCAGTTTTGGGGTTCCAATCTAATCCTAAAGTATTTGTAGATTCACTTATCATAATCATCATCATCATAATCATTTATTTATTTGCACAAACATGAGTACAATACATACAAATTGTCAGCATGCAAGAGATGTTAAAATAAGTATAAATACAGATCATCACGTTTGCCAACATTGGCATGCAAATATTAAATACAATAATTTATAATGTCACTCTAAGTCAATATATTCAAAAATTAACATGATAATTAAAAAAAAGATAACAAACATAGAGAATAAAAGATACGTAACAAATAATCATAATTTCTCATCTAAAAACTCTTTTAAATTATAATAAGCCTTAACTGCTAGTAAATTAATTACTTTTCTTTTGAATTCTACATCCCTTAACTGCTTCCAGTTTTTCGGAAGTTTATTATAGATTTTAGGAGCCATGCAAAAGACACTTTTTTGCATAAGTGCCGTTTTATATTGTTGTAGGCAAATTTGGGTACTGTCACGCCTATTTCGAGGAAATCGATCTGCCATGCGAGAAAATAAATGAGGGTTGGATCTTACGAACATCGCATTTTCCAATATATAGAGTGAAGGTAGGGTCAAGATTTTGTACTTTTTAAAATAAGGCTTGCAACTCTGAGTGGTTTCAAGTTTGAACATCGACCTAATACAACGCTTTTGAGTTTTAAATATAAGTTCCCGATCAGTAGAGTTGCCCCAAAAAATTGCGCCGTATCTCAATATGGACTCCACCAAGCCGTAGTATGCGGTGAGCAAAGCATCTACACTAATAACTGCTGCCAGTTTGTAAAGAGCATATGCTGAGGTACTTACTTTCTTACTGATAGTATCTATATGTGCCTTCCAATTTAGTTTCTTGTCAATAATAAGGCCTAAGAATTTAGTTGTATCAACTTCGTCAATGTTGTTATTATTATAGTTTATATTTAGATTATTATTTAATGTCAAGGAGCGCTGTCCAAAGTGCATGATTTTAGTCTTACTTAAATTTATTTTTAAATTATTATTATTTAACCATTCTATAATTGCAATTAGTGAGTTATTAATGTCAGATTTATAAGTGTCTCGATTTTTACACGCAATTGTCACTACACTATCATCAGCAAAGAGGCTCATAGGTTGTTCTGTGGACTTCGGCAAATCATTTATATATAATGTAAACAAAGGAGGTCCCAGAACACTTCCCTGTGGCACACCATACCTAACTTCACGTTCTTGCGACCGATGCAACTCTTCTTGTTTTGTGGTTATGTTGATCCTACTTACTTCCGTTATCTGCTTTCTGTTTTGAAGATATGACTCAAATAGTTTTAGTATGTTACCTCTAATGCCATATACTTCGAGTTTTTTAAGTAAGATATCGTGTTGAACATAATCAAACGCCTGAGTCATATCGCAGAATATACTGCACACCGGCTTATGTTGATCAACATTTATCATCACTGTATATAAAAAATCATAAATTGCCATGTTAATAGTTTTCTTTTCCCTGAAACCTTTTTGTTCATTACAAAGGATCTTATTGTGTTCTAAATATGAGTTGAGTTGTTTATAAATATATTTTTCAAAAATTTTGGAAATTACTGGGATGAGCGATAACGGTCTATAATTCATCATCAATTCTTTATCGTCTTTCTTAAATAATGGCTTTACTATTGATGTCTTTAGTGCGATGGGGAATATTCCAGCACTGATACTCAAATTAATTATGTAACTTAAAGGGGAACTTATGACGCCAGCTACATCTTTGAGTATTTTTGTAGAAATTCCGTCATAGCCTACACTGTTTGTGTTTTTTAGTGTTGATATGATTTTTATTACATCATATGGTGTACTAGGTGCCATAAACATGGAGTCTCTTTTATTCAAAATATTTTTTGTCACTGCAGTTCCGGCATTGGCAATGGGTTCAATTTTGTCGATGAAATGATTGTTAAAGATATCCGCTATGTGTTTTGGCTCTGTGATGGATTCATTATTAACTTTAATTTTGTCTATAGAAGGTTTTGGTATATTTAGTTTGCTTCGTTTAATTATTTGCCATGTAGTTTTGGATCTATTTGTAGATGTTTTAATTTTATAATTATTTTGAGCGCACTGTGTCAGCTTTATAATTTTTTTATACAGCTTGGTGTAATTTTTTAGACTCATTTTATTTGTCTGACTAGGTTTTAATCTATAATTCCACAGCAGTTGTCTTTTCTTTTTGCTACAAACTTTTATACCACGAGATACCCAATTTACCTTTTTTTTTAAATTTACTGTTATCCTAATGTGAGGGAAACATAAGTCATAAAGGAGTATGAAGAAATCTAAAAAAGCCTTATATGCAATATTGGGATCGGTAGCTAGATATACCTCTGTAAATGTTAAGCTGCTCAAATGTTTTTTAAACTTAGCTAAGTTTTCTTCACTATAATCCCGTCTATATAAACGCCACTTGTTTATTGTACACGTTTTGCTTACGGGGAATTTGAGAAGTTGCGCCGTGTGATCAGACAAGGCAAGTTCTAAAATTATAGTTTTGCCGGACTTGTTGAAATTATGCGCAAAATTATCTATGCAAGTTTGGCTCTTCAATCGTGTAGGTTTGTTAAGAGCTAGTTTTAAGTAAAAATTTAATAGCAGATTTTCAAATTCAATTGTATTACTATTTCTTTTTAATATGTCAATGTTAAAATCTCCCGCTATGACAATATTTTGAGATTTCATAATACAGGTTTTTAACAGTTCTAATAATTTATCAAAAAATTGAGGTACATTTTTGCCGTTAGGAACCCTATAAATGCATACAACAATGGTGTTATGGTTAATGAGCTCTATGGCGCAGCATTCGAAAACACCAACAGAAGCTATTTTAGCAATTTTTGGAAGTTCTCTCCATTGATGTCCGTTCTTCACGAGTATACATGATCCACCTCTCTTACTTTCTTTTCGACTGAAACATGCTGCCAAACAATAATTATCTATGCATAATTGATTCTCATATCCCTGCATCATGAAATGTTCCGTTATGCATAATATGTCGACTTCCATGCCTTTTTCTGATAGTTCCTGCAGACAGACAGATAGTGAGTCTACTTTTGATAACAATCCTGCTATGTTTTGATGCATTGCATAAAGGTTAGTTACGAAAAAATCTGTTACTGTCTCTGTTGTCATTCGCGTGATATTTAGCGTTCGAGAGAGAAAAAGGGGATGATTCACACAGTTCCTGTTCCTTCTCCAGGGAGTGGTTTATAATATCTTCATTGCTAAAATGAACAAATTCGTCAATCATTAAACTTAGATTCATAAATATTTTCTCCATACCGTGATTATTGACAGATCCACTTTTCTTCCAAAACATTTTATAATCATATGACAAGTAAAAGTTAGAATCGAACAAATACGCGTAATTGTGAGTACTTGCATCTAGATACATCAGGCTGTTAAAAGTTTCTATTCTGCCGTTAAATAACGTGGAAAAGACGTTCAATTTAAATGTAGGTGCGCATATTATAACATTTGTGTGTTTTATTTTTAATAACGTTTCTCGTACGGTAATTATTAGGTCAACATAGTTGGTAGTTCGCCGAAAGTCCTCTTCACCGGTAAAAATCAGGCAGTAATCGTTCATCGTAAAGTTTTTTAATTTCATATCAATGTTATCAATAAGCTTCTTTGTTCCACAATTCGGTGTCAAATAATGGCAGATTTGATAATTTTGAAAAGTGTCTTCTGCGATTCCTAGAATCTTGTTATTATTATTGTTACTTAAGATACATAGTTTGTGTTTTTCAGAGATTAAGTGGCTTTGTTTGGGTATGGATTCCGGAACGTTACCAGTCGCGCCATCTGTTGGAGATAGATGAGAATCTTTGCATCTTGTATTGACTTCACAATCGAACGACAGGCTACAGTCTTTTGAACATTTGTTCTTCGTTTGGTTTGTTGTGTTTTCTGGATTGTTACTCTCATGTGTTATGACATCGTTTGTTGTTAAGTTTTGGTTTGGGTCACTTTGGAAGCTATCAGTTAAACGACGCTTGAGATCTTTACGATTTGTTCCTGAATATCTCCTTGTTGATGATAAGGGACTTTTGCATATCTGCTTGAGTATTCCAATTTCTTGTATAAGTTGAGACACTTGTTTCCTCAGTTGAATATTGTCCAAAATAATGTTTTCCAGTTCATGTTGAGTGCTGTTTAAATTCGATTTAAGGTCGCTTAATTCTGACTTTAAATCCTCGATAACGTTAATTTTATTTGCAGACAAGTCTACGCTTCTACCCAAACGTTCCTCAGAAAACGTAGTATTATAGGAATCGCTCTCATTCAAGCTTTCATATGATTTTGATTTTGTTAGACAGTGACGTCTTAAAGTAACATTACTAGCACTATCCATTTTCTGGCGGTAGCGACTGCGAGTACCAACGCTCTTTTGCTACTTGGCGGTGACTAGTGAATGTTATTGACTTCCAAATAATTATATTTTGGAACGGAACGTGCTAAGGTTGCTTGCCCTGTTTGTCCGATAAATTCTAACTAATTTACAAACATTCCAAAAAGTGAATCATTTCGTGGGAATCGAACTCGAGACACAGTCTACACGAGTCAGCCGTTTCACGTACTTGCCACCGTATCTGTTACATATGAACTCGAAATAGTTGAATAGTAGGCTCTTCCAAATAAAATGTTCGTAGATGTCAGTTGTAATTTGTACGATTTGAATATTTTTTCACTATGTGTCACTTTTTGTTGAATTACTTTTTTCGTTGTTATTGTTTATATTTTGTATGTCACACGTTTTTTAGCAAAGTATTTGGCGGTATATAATTCATAGAAGTCATAAATATCACATACAAAACTGTTTTTATCACAAAATCTTGTCCACATTTATAAGTTTTGTTTACATAGTTCACAGTGAATAATTGGTCAGGATAACACTTTCACACACGTATTGTACTGTTTTCTTGCTTTTTATGACGTATTTAAGCAGACACTGTTCAAATAACAATTTTAAAGAATTTTATAACAGGAGCACAATGTTTACATGACAGATAGCTGTCAACGACTCGTCACTTCTCCAAAGTATCAGTTGTAAATTACGATCCCTTTCATCTAATGAGACCATCCTAAAGAATTTTTCAATATCAGCTGTCAATATATATTTATACTGACGAGCCCGAATCAAAATAGAAAAAATTGAGTTTTGAACATTGGGACCAACCATCTGTAGGTCGTTCAAAGAGAAACCTGAGGAAGTTCGTGCCGATCCATCAAAGACAACACGAGTCTTTGTCGTTTCACTGCTTTGTTTAAACACTGCATGATGGCAAAGGTAATAGGATGGAACGGGATTAATAGTCGGACATTCCTCTAAATGGCCTAGTTCAAAATATTCTTGAATAAAATTGGAATAATGTAACTTTAATTCTGGATTCTTACGGAAACGTTTTTCTAAACACAACAATCGTTTCTTAGCCATTGCGTAAGAATTCCCTAAACAATCTGGAGTATCAATTAGGGGCAGCCTAACACAAAATCTACCCGATTCTAAACGGTAAGTATTACGATAAAAATGTTCTTCACATGCCTGCTCAATTTTGCTAAAATATTGCTTATCTGGAACCTGCTCCAGTTCCCAAAACTTTGTCAATTGAGAATGAATATTGGAATTATTGCATTCGCCACTGTCACTGATTGAAACATGACACGGAATATTGTTAGGTGACGAACGATTACTTACACATGGAGGAATAGGGCCAACCTAGCTTTGAGCTACGTAGCTTGGGCATGTTATGACCTAATGCTAGCTGATCACATCCTAATAGGTCCCAAAATAGGTCCGCACCTATCAAGACGTCTATAGCCGAAGGCTGATTAAAATTAGGGTCAGCTAACTGTATGTTTCTTGGAATCTTTAATTGACGAATATCTATAGGTTGCTTAGGAATAGCACCTGTTAATTGGTTTAATACATAAAACGACTGTACGACACTGAAATCATTGTTAAGTGAATTTACTCGGGCAATGCAACTCTTGTTCACATGTTCTGTTAAGTTGTTGCCTATACCTATAACGTTTATGGTATTTATAGCACATACCTGTAATGATAGCTTGGTCATGAGTGACTGGCTAATGAATGAGGACTGACTTCCACAGTCTAATAAAGCACGCACTCGAAATACTTTGTTTGTTTGAGGATTAATAACATTAACCATGGCTGTTGACAAAATAATGTTATTTTCTATGAAATTATTGCTAATTGAATTATTGACTGATATCTCAGTTGACCCGCGATCTGTGTTAGCATTATTGCTGCTGACTGTATTAGTACTGTTAGAATTAGGTAAATGCAGGAGTGAGTTGTGTCTACGCTTGCACTCACGACAGGGACCCATTTTGCAATCACGTGCTCGATGCCCTGTTCGTAAACAATTGGAGCATAAGTGTAACTTAAATGCTTCATCTCGTCGTTCTTTAACAATCTTCCCTAAGAAAGTAGGGCAGTCGTATATCCAGTGGTCACCTTTGCAGACAACGCAATGCCTAGCGACAGAGCCGGTGTTCTGAACTGTAGATGAAAATGATTTAGTACTACGAGAATTGTTATTGTTATTTTGGCGTGATTGTATTATCTTAGGTATGTCAGACTTGTTTTGATACATAGTTTCTAACACATCAGCGCGATCAGTTAGGAACTTGTTGAAATCCTTTAGAGTGGGGACATCGGACAACCTATTGCGATGTTCTTCCCACTTCATGGCAGTACGATTATCTAATTTTGGTATTAGAATTTTAATAATTATCATGTCAAGCAGTTCATCCTGTTTAGCTAAGCTTGACAATGCTCGCAAATTTTTAGTTACGTGGTCAACTAGAAACCTCAGTGATTTGTCTGATTCACGTTTGTGTTGTTGCTGTGTTGATTCAAAATATAACAATGAATTGAGATGTTGATTTATAAGTTGGCGCTTGTTGTCGTAACGATCGCACAAGAGCTGCCATGCAGTTTCATAGTTGGTTTCACAAATCTCTAAATTAGAAATAATTCGCGCAGCTTCATTTTCGAGATACGATACTAAATAATGGAATTTATGAATAGGCTTGATACGCTCGTTGTTGTGAATGAGCGACAAATAGGTATCTCGGAACTCAAGCCAGCGGAAATAGGCGCCATCGAACCTTGCGATTTGTATTTGTGGTAATTTAAAATCAACATGATGACACTGAGATGACTGACCGTGATGACATTGTGATGAATTGTGCAAATCAGATTCCTGAGAACTATTCTTATACTTATCAAGTTGCTCTTCAGCAATTGCAAGATGTGAAGTAAAGATCTGCTCAATTTCATCCCGTTCGTCGATCTCAGAGTCCATATCATCGCAATTAATGACCTCAATCTGATCCTGTAGTTCATCGAATTTGCTAGACATAGCTCGTATTTTTTCAATATTAATTTCTAACTCCTTAACTTGGCCTTTTGATAATTTTGAAGAGCATACTATATCTAAATATTTTTTAAATTTCGTTAAACGACCTTTTACCGAGCTACGTTTAGCAAACAATTCCTTCAATTGTTTTGCATAACTGTCTTTATCTTCGCTTAAAGACATCTTGTTTATTAATAGTTAATGGTAGCAACAACAAACGATAAACTGGCACTGAGCCCTTTCGAAAAATAGTTATAGTTGATTGAGTAGGTAATCTGTACAGTAGTGCCAAATGAAGGTACAAAGTTATGTGTTTGGAATCTTATCTGATACTCCTTCGGCGGCACCTGGGAGCGAACGCAGCCACACGGCAGCAGCGCGGAGGCGGCGGCGCGGCGCGGCGCTGGCGCCGACGCCGACGTAACCGGAACGCGGCTAGCGGTGACCAATTTATGTCCAGTAGTGGACATTTGGAAGTTTTACAATAATTAAAACCTCAGTTTCTTCACAAACAGCTTTAATCTTGAATTTTCTTGATATTACAATAAAATTGCGTTTTATAACTTATTAATCGACGCAGCCGTGTACTCAACATAAAGTAGTAGAAAAAGGTAATAATAATCAAAGTGTGCGGGTGTGAGTAAAAAATCACGAACAACACAGAAAATCTAATGGCACCACTCGCTTGTGCAACTTGATGCTATTGAAAAAGCGTCAGGCGTAGATGTGGCGCAGACATCTTCCCCCCCGTTGAAAGACTCCTTTCAACTTCTTCAGTCGTCATTCGGTGAAGATGTAGGCAAGGGGCAGATCCGAGTGAGAGGCCTCCTGAAGCAGCCTCTGGTAGTTTCTACGTCTGCGACTCGGGTGACGCCGTCGGTCCCAGGGAACAGGCGGCTGACTCGTCCCATTCGCCAGTTGAGTGGTGGGACGTTATCTTCCTGGAGAAGAACTAAATCTCCAACTTGCAAGGATGCTGAATTCGTACGCCATTTGGAGCGCTGCTGTAGCTCTGCTACATATTCTCTTTGCCAGCGCTGCCAAAAATGCTGGTAAATTTGTTGAAGCTTCATGTAGCGTTGAAGGTTGTTCTGGTTCTCGTGCTCTAGCGATGGACCAGGCAATGCATTTAGGGCACGCCCTATCAGAAAATGACCGGGAGTCAGGAAATGGTAATCGTTAGGGGAAGGGGAGAGTGGGCATAAAGGTCGACTATTAAGCACAGCTTCCACCTGGGTGAAAAGAGTACCTATCTCCTCAAACGTTAAATGATTGTTCCCCATAACGCGCTTTATATGGTATTTCGCGGACTTAACGCCGGCCTCTCAGATGCCGCCGAAATGTGGAGCATACGCGGGAGAGAACACAAACTTTATGCCTTCATTAGTAGCAAAATCAATTACAGGTTCATGATGAGTTTTGAGAAAATTGCCTATCTCTTTAGCTGCTGCAACAAAGTTGCGGCCATTGTCACAAAATATCTCCGCTGGCTTGCCCCTGCGCGATATGAACCTGCGTAACGTCATGATGAACGCGTCTTTAGACAAATCACTGACGGCTTCCAGGTGCACACATTTATACCGGAAACAAACAAACAAACATAAATAGGTTTTCGTTAATCGTGCACCTCGACCCTTTCTATTTAGCGTGAGGAACGGACCAGCAAAGTCAACACCAACGGTAAGAAATGGAAAATCAGGTGTGATGCGCTGTGCAGGTAAGTTTCCCATCATGGGATTTAATGTTTTTCCTTGTATACGTCTACATCTGACACAGGCATGTACTGTGCGGCGGGCCAAGTGCCTACCGTTTATAGGCCACACAGTCTCTCTTACACAGGCCAGCAACAGCTGAGGCCCAGCATGCATGTTGTATAAGTGTTGAAATTTGAAATACAATTTGGTAAGTGGATGAGAGGCGTGCAAAAGTATGAGATGTTTTTTAGTATAGTTGTAATTTGATAATTCTATTCTACCACCGACTCTCATCACCTTGTCATCGTCCAAAAAGGGTGAAAGCGACAAGAATAATTATAATAATAATAAAGTTTATTTCGTAATCAACAGGTTTTAACAGATACATTGTAGAGGCCTTCTTTTAAGTATGGAAATACCTGTAGCAGAAGACCTCCCTCTTCCATGTTTATGTGCAAATATTACAAAGCCTGTTATTAATTAAAAACATAGTAGGTAAAAAAATAATTTAAAATACAAAAACATAATTACTTATACACTAGAGAATTTAGAATAAAAAATATATGTGTGTGTCTGTGTTCTGTATGGGGGTGTGTGTGTGTGTGTGCATGTGTGTGTGAGTATGTGTGTGTGTGTGTAAGTATGTGTGTGTGTGAGAGAGCAAATAGGACTAGTGTGGGTGTAAGAAAGAGGAAACCAAAAGCATATTATTTTCAGTGTGAAGTAGTGCATACAGTAGACATTCGTTTATTAATAAAATAATAATAAAGCTTATGACAGGTGTTTTATTATATATCCCGATGAAGAAGAGCCTCAGTTTCTTCATATGTAAGGGTCTTTAGCCATGCAGTCAGGGTTTTCTTACAGTCGTGATGTGATTTTTGGTAGATAGCCAGTTTTTTGTTTATGGCATTGTAAGCAAAAGTAGTTAGGGCAACATATTGCCGTCTTGCGAATGCAGTACGAATCCTTACCCCAGTTATACAACAGTGTTTTCTTCTTTTTCTTAAAATGCTCGAATCAAATACCGTTGTTTTGTGCATTTTTAAGGTAGAAATAAGAATATGTAACTTTCTGACAGTTAAGAAGTCAGATAATTTATAAAGCTCGTGTGTAGGAAAACGATACGGTTTAAAATATATAGTTTTGAGAAGGGCACGCTGTGATCTTTCCACATCTAGGAATTTTGTTTTAGAGGCACCTCCCCAGATAGGAATGCAATATAAGACAGATTGGGCTAGAGCAGTGTACACTTGTTTAATTAAATTCGCCGATGCAACATGTCTTAACACCTTGAAAACCCAGACTAATTTTCTTAAGCGGTCACTAACCAATTCAACGTGGTTATGCCAAGAGAGTCGCTGATTAAGTATAATACCCAGGTATTTCGTTTTCTGTACCTTTTCGATCGTCGGGCAAGCGCAATTTGTGGATTGGATATTGTGACACTGGTGTATCTTTACACTGAAATTAGTATGAGGCTGGGTTCTATTACTTATAGAGAAACACATATAGATAGTCTTCTGGCTATTCAGCGTAAGTAAATTCGTTCGTAGCCAGGAATCAACTCTAGATAATACCACTTCCGTGTTCTTCCGGACGGAATCCCAATTTTCACCTATAAAGACCATCGCAGTGTCATCGGCATAAGAGAAGACCCGAGCCCCACCTGCCTCCAAACCACATAGGCCATTGATGTAAATTAAAAACAAGGTGGGCCCGAGAACACTCCCCTGTGGTACACCGAATGTGATATTTGTGTCTCTGCTTGTATGAACACCAATTTTGACTCTTTGCGTTCGATGTGTTAGATAGCTTTTGAGTAGTTCCAGGGGTGTGCCTCTTATTCCTATGTATTCTAACTTACGTACAAGAATGGGAACAGAGACTGTGTCAAAAGCCTTCTTTAGGTCGAGAAAAACTGTGAGGCATTTATTTCCACGATCAAGGTTTTCAGTAATGAGAGATGTTAAAGCCGTTACTGCATCTTCAGTTGATTTGCCCTGCCTAAATCCGTACTGTGCATCAGATAATATTTTATATTTATTGAGGAAGTCTAGTAATCGTTTGTTTAGTAGTTTCTCCAATATTTTTGATAAAGCTGGTAATACTGATATAGGCCTGTAGTTACTAACATCATATCTGGGCCCATTCTTGTATACAGGCGTAATAATAGATTTTTTTAGGAGTTTGGGGAAGATACCTTTTTTAAAGCACAAGTTCGCTAGGTGAACAATAATTGGAAGAACTTCGTACTTAGCTAATTTGAGAAAACTTGTTGGAATATTGTCCCAGCCAGGAGCGCTACTCGATTTAAGATTCATTAGCAAATAGTGTACCTCGTCTAAGTCTGTATCCAAGAGAACAAATGATGTCAATTGAGTATTATCTGCTCCTATGTCAGCCGTAGCATCTGATCTAGTATCCGGTAAAATTTTCTCTGCAAGTTGTTTACCAATTCCTGCAAAGTACTCATTAACATGATTGACTGCTTCGATTGGCGACGCCATTACTTCTAAAAGTTTAGTGCTATCTGCATTAGACTGCTTCATGTGAGTTATATTTTTAATATTTGACCAAAGTCTCTTATTATTAGTGGTAGACTTTGCTAATTGTTCCCTCTCGTACCTGCGCTTCAGTTTTTTAATTAATTGATTGCAATAATTTCGATACCTTTTGTAACTAATTTTTAATATTGTTACGAGCTGGGTATGGGATAAATTAATTACTACCGATGAAACAACTGAATAACTTTAATAATCACAAAACACTTCAAACTCAATCACAAGTACACTACTGATCACTATTCGCTTAAATATCGCACTCACTAGTTCACACGATTCGTCCCGTACTGTAGCCAAAATAATACTGCCTGCTCCCGCAAACACGTCGACTATTTATATGACGACCGAACGTTTGAGAAAGATCCAGAATCTTCTAGTCAATTCATACTAGGTCATTGTCCTACGAGAAACTTCCACAACTTTTGTACAAAGGAAAGAAATAGGTACTTTATGCCCTGGGCGTACGGTCGAAATTACAATGACAACTTCCTGATGTATTTTATAGGTAGTTTGCGAATTTGTACCTACATCATTCGATACATACCTACTACTACCTACCTACTTAGTTGTAGGTACCTACTATTAGAAGCTACTTGTATTGTAGGTATGGGTACGACGTAACACTGCCCCCTCCTTAGACATGCTCGTCCCGAGCATCATTAGGCCCGTAGTATCGCGCCAATCGGTCTACATGGACAATCTTAGGCGCACCTCGTGGACCCTTCTGTATTCGGTAGGTGACATCGTTGATCCTAGTCACGACTCGGTATGGTCCATCCCAGTTTGCTTGTAATTTCGGAGACTTCCCTTTGCTCCGTACTGGGTTATGCAACCACACCAGTGAACTCTCGTCGAAACCCCTACTATTTGCCTTCCGGTCATAACGGGTCTTCATCTTCTCAGACATCTGTTGGCCGGATTGTCTAATATGCTCATAAACATCATTCAACTTGTTACGCAAGTAACGCAAGTCATTTGCGTAATCTGTTACACTGCGTGGAGCATCAGGGGGAGTTCCAGTGATTAAATCTGCAGGCAACCGTAATTACCTTCCAAAGTTCGCGAAGGCGGGCGTCACAGTCGTACTTTCGTGGACTGCGCTGCGGTAGGACAGAAGAAACGGCTGTATGTGCTTGTCCCAATCCCTTTGTCTGCTTTCCACGACTTTTGCCAGATATCTTTCCAACGTTTGGTTGAATCGTTCCACCATTCCATCAGATTGTGGGTGGTAAGAGGTGGTTCTGGTTTTGTGGGTACCCATTAATCGACAAGTCTCCTGAAATACTTGCGATTCGAAATTCCTTCCTTGATCGCTGTGTATTTCTAAGGGTACTCCAAAACGACAGAAGACTTCCTGAACCAATTTATCTGCGACAGTTGTAGCTTCTTGATTAGGAATGGCGAAGACTTCTGGCCACTTTGTGAAGTAATCCATGACCACCAAGAAGTACTTGTTTCCGCTCTCACTTTCTGGAAATGGTCCCGCAACGTCTAGTGCTATCCGTTCCCAAGGGGCTCCAACGTTGTACACTTTTAGTGCTCCTCTGCTGCGTGTTTGGGGTCCTTTCACGGCCGCACAACTGGTACATTTGCGACACCAGTCCTCCACATCATCTCGACAGTGGATCCAGTAAAAGCGTTCTCGAATTTTTAGTAAAGTCCTTTTTACCCCCATATGTCCTCCCGAACATCCATCATGGTACAGCCGTAAAACATCCGGTACCTTAGCTTTAGGGACAACCATTTGTAGATGACAGCTGTCCCCTCGAGCGTTTTCCCATTTACGGCACAAGACTCCATCCTGGATCACCAAGCTGTTCCATTGCGCCCAATAACTCTTCGTGATGGAACTCATCGCAGCCACATCACTCCACTTGGGTTTAGGAGCACCAGCTTTGATCCACTCGAAGATCGGTTTGATGTCCGAGTCATTTTGCTGAGCCTGCTGTATGGTTACCTTCCATTCATCGCCAAGATCCGTTCTTAAAATCCTCACAGGCACCACTTCCTTAGACTCCTGTCTGGAACTGTGCTTCCAATCTTCAGGCAAAGGACTTCTTGACAGTTCATCTGTTTTGCTTTGATTTCTCCACTGTTGCTGGGTAGTCATTCCAGCCGCTTTTCTCTGCAGAGATTGGTCTTCTCTCGGTGTGCTTCGTTTTTTACAGTCTGACCGAAGGTGACCCCTTTCTCCACAATTGTAACACTTAGGACTGTACCCTTGCGGGCGCTCGCGTACCGGTGATGCTACAACCTCCCTAACGCGGTGCGTTCGGTGGTCTTGCCTCACTGCCTCTACTTCTAAAGCATGGGCTAAGGCGTCCTTCAATGTTTCATGATGCCCAAGTCTCACGGCGGCTCTAACTTCTAAGTCACGTATTCCATCAACGAACGCTTGTACCAGATTCCCATCGATCAGTGCAGGGGCAGACTGGTATGCTTTCCGAACCAGCTTTTCAACTTCCAGGGCCCACTGCTGTAGGTTCTCGGCACTACCTTGAACACGATCCTTCAACTTAGCACGAAATACGTGCTCCAGGTGCGCGTCGCCGTATCTGGACTCTAACGCCTCCAGCAGCTGCTCGTAGGTTACATCCTTACCGAGCGCCTCAAGAATGTTTAGGGCCTGTTCTCGGAGGCCCAAGGTGAGCGCGGTCATGGCTTGCGATTTTGTCCATCCATTCGCCTTCATAACGGCCTCAAATTGAATTTTATAAGCCGACCACGAAGATGTTCCGTCGAATGGAGGCACCTTAAAGCCCCGCGCTGAAGGTGCAGCAACTACTGAAGCCACAGTCACGTCTCCAGACTTCAGTTCTCCCAAAGCCTTCTTCACTCCAGCGATCTGAACTTCGGCCTCTGAGATGCGATTCTCGTGCTGGTGTACCTGGTCCTTCATAATCTCGAGCTCTTTGCCGAAAGTTGCATGAAGATCCTTTATGAGGATCATCTGTTCTTCTTGACGGCGAGCCTGCTCCTCTTTATCTCGTTGCAACTGCTCTTGTAACTGGCGAGCCTGGTCCTCTTGACGGCGAGCCTGCTCCTCTTGACAGCGAGCCTGCTCCTCTTTATCTCGTTGCAACTGCTCCTGTAACTGGCGAGCCTGGTCCTCTTGACGGCGAGCCTGCTCCTCTTGACGGCGAGCCTGCTCCTCTTGACGGCGAGCCTGCTCCTCCTTATCTCGTTGCAACTGCTCCTGTAACTGGCGAGCCTGCTCCTCTTGGCGGCGAGCCTGCTCCTCCTTATCTCGTTGCAACTGCTCCTGTAACTGGCGAGACTGCTCCTCTTGACGGCGAGCCTGCTCCTCTTGACGGCGAGCCTGCTCCTGCAGCAGCGCCATTAAAGCTGACAAGTCTGGCGCTACTGATGCTGGAGAAACTCCGGATGGACCAGCGACTGGCACTGACGTAGGCTGGACTCCACCCGGTGTCTGTGTCGGAGAGTCTCCAAACCGCCTTTGGTCCATGTCCTGCTGTCGCTGACTCCTGGTACGGATACCGTCCGTGTTGTCCTTTGGTAGAACTGGCATAATTTATCCCTCACTTCTGGCACCAAATTGTTACGAGCTGGGTATGGGATAAATTAATTACTACCGATGAAACAACTGAATAACTTTAATAATCACAAAACACTTCAAACTCAATCACAAGTACACTACTGATCACTATTCGCTTAAATATCGCACTCACTAGTTCACACGATTCGTCCCGTACTGTAGCCAAAATAATACTGCCTGCTCCCGCAAACACGTCGACTATTTATATGACGACCGAACGTTTGAGAAAGATCCAGAATCTTCTAGTCAATTCATACTAGGTCATTGTCCTACGAGAAACTTCCACAACTTTTGTACAAAGGAAAGAAATAGGTACTTTATGCCCTGGGCGTACGGTCGAAATTACAATGACAACTTCCTGATGTATTTTATAGGTAGTTTGCGAATTTGTACCTACATCATTCGATACATACCTACTACTACCTACCTACTTAGTTGTAGGTACCTACTATTAGAAGCTACTTGTATTGTAGGTATGGGTACGACGTAACAATATATCATCATGTGGGTCATTTTTTAACTTCTTTTGCATATGGTTTCTATTTCTGATACATCTTAAAATGCCGGGGGTTATCCAGGGTTTTATTGACCGTTTACTTTTGGGTATAGTAGTCGTAGTGGTATTTTCTCGTAATGATGCCGAAATTTTTTCGATCAGGACTTCAACTACAAGGTCAGGGTCATTTGAGAACAAAAGTTCACCAAGATTTTTATCCATTAAGGATTTAAGTGCCATATTAAAATCAGTCGTCATTTTTGTTTTCTGTATTCTATTTTTTAGTTTGATTTTAGATAAATTTAGAAATAATAGAGAATGATCAGTAACAGTTGTATTTAAGACAGCAATGTGAGCAGATGATTTTTCCGTATTAAGTTTTATCATAAAATGGTCCAGGCAATTATTTAGTCTAGTAGGAAAAGTGTGACCTGCCATCAATCCATGCATAGTTAACATTGCAGTATAGTTTTGTCTATTGTTTCTCTCATGGGCGTGCTCAGATATAGTTGGTGTAAGATTTATATTTATATCACCAGTTAAAGTAATACAGTTATAGGATTTTATGGACTCCAAATATGTGTCAATTGAGTTTATAAACATGTCCGCGTTAGCATTAGAGGGAGATCGATATACACCTAGTATAATATTATTATTATCAAGTTTAATCTCTAAGGCAGAGGCATGAGTCAATTTAATTTCCCTGACCTTTACTGCAATGTTATTTGTGACGTAAACAACTACTCCGTCGTTTTTATTTACGTGATTTGTAGTTTGGAATGCTGAGAAGTTCGGGAAAATAGGTATAGGTTTAATAGGATTTAGTTGACATTCAGTTAGAATCAAAATATCTGGCTCGAATTTTAGACAAGACAAATTCAGTTGCAGATCATCTATGTTTCTATAAATGCTTCGTATATTTTGGCAGAATATTTTGCAGTCTCTCCTTTGCACATCTATATGTTTAGACAAATCTTCAATATCACAGTGAAAAGCCTGAGCAATATTTGTATTGTCTATTTCGTTGAGTGTATTAAGCGAACTATCCATTTAATTTGAGATTGAGTAATCTGAGGGTGAACTTCGAAATATATTTGTATGAAATACATGTATACTGCCAGCATGATTTTGATAAGCATTGAGTATAATATGCTCGTTGTGAGGTTTCTACGTATGTAAGAGTGTGATGAAGGAGGAGTGTAAGGTTGAATATTGAGAATGGGATGTCAGTGTGCGTGAATATTTCATTTGTTAAATACAGAAAGTTAGGCATTAAAGTGAGTGTGTGTGTAGTAGTGACATTTTTTTTAACAAGATTAATAATAAAAAGAAACTTAATTTCTAAGAATAAAAAATAAAATGAAAGAAATAAAAAACCATATAGAGTGCGTGTAGTTCCAGGACAAACATAATTGTGAAGACGTTGTTCTAGGTATAGTCAGGTTCCCTGTGTCAGCTGGTGGATCTGCGCTTCAGACTTGACTGTTATCCTTTGCGAAGTTTCGTCTTTCTTTAAATATACTTTGCCGTAAGCTGTCCAGCAAAATTTAAACTTCTTAGCCTTGACAAGATCACGCGCAAGAAAATGCAGACGAGAGCCTTTCGCAGTTAGTTGCTCAGACACAAAAATAGGCGCTTCCGTATTGGTACGGCACCCTACATGTTTGGCGGCAAGCTTGCTTTGGTGCCTGTTATTAAAAGACTTACACATCTTGAGGAGTTCCGTCTTCAATAGTGTTGAGGAGGTTTCTACAATTATGGGGCTATTTTGTTCTTCCTTCTTGCTACTCACTCTGTAAACGTCTTTGATGTCACTTTTCTCAATTTTGCATTCAACCGTTTTAGACAGACACAATACCATTCCAATAAGATCCTCTTTTGTTTCTCCACTCGACTTTGGCACATTTTTTAACTGAAAGTTAGACTTCCGATTTGACATCTGCATATCTTCGATTCTGCTCTCTAATACCGAGATAATAATCTCTGTCCTTGACGGCCTGTTTTTCCAGCTGATCAATTTTACTTAGCATGTCCTTGTTTTGTGCTGCGAGAACGGTGACCGAGCTCTCAATGTTTGTGTTCGTCCTTTGTATATTAGACAAAGCCAGGCTAATCTTATTTATTTCTTTCTCAAATTCCTGCCTTTGTTCAGCCATAAGAGAAGATATAAAACTCTTAATATCGGTGTCCTCGTTATGTCGCGGCCTTTTAGAACGAGTATAAACAAAGTTTGGTGGTGTAGTTTCTTGACTCAGTTGATTTAGGTCCGATTCTGACATTGATTTATCCATCTGGCTAACAACTATACTAGGACAACAGTACCGTGAATGAGTTTATCGAGGCGCTACTACGTTACTCTTACGCTGCGCGCTGTACGCTGAGACGGTCACTTGCGATAATAAAATAATCCGTATTCGAACGTAGTCGCTTGACAATATCAGGCAAACAGAATAAAAAAAAAAAAAAAAACACAGGTAATTTGGTTGTGTTCTTGTTGATGTACTTGTACAACAATACGATGACGAAGGACCCAAAACTTCCCTTATTATGATATTGATCCTTGCTTGAGAGTACCAGGCGCGCAGAAACCACAGAAAAGAAAAAACAGTAGAAACAGCATAGCGCTTTATTAGTATCGGCACCAGCGTACCCCAAACTAACACATAAACAGGTTAATTGTATTTCGTAACACTAAGAAAAGCGTGGTGTGATTGGTGATTTAATATTAAATGAAAGTAAGTAATATATCAGTCTTCGTTTATTTGAAAATAAACCATAATCACATGCTAATATGGTTTATTGTATAATGTGGTTTATTATCTACTCTGTTTACGTATTAGCTCTTAGAGAATAGTTTCACGAGGAAGTTCTGCTACTCGCCGCTAGATGTCACTACACTAAATGCATTTAATAAACCTTTATTACTTTTGCAATAAGATTGATATTTCCGTAATGAGCTCATTACTATTTTTGTGCTATTCGTCCTTTTCTAGGGTTGTAAAACTGTCGTTGCCTTTTTATCGACATTTCGTTTTATTTTCAAATATAATACAAGAGTCGATAAATATTTTTAAATTTAAAAATGAATGAAGTACTTACATATGTTTGAAATCAAGTGTTATAAATTTATAATAATGCTTATGATTTATAGAAAGAATAATTAAGAATGTATTGTTATGTTAATATACAACTGATTGATTTCGAAAATTATACTATTTGATGGAAAGGTAACACATTACAGTCTTTCTACATCGTTCTCACATACATGTATAATCTCAAAATTAATGATGTAAAAAAGATTTTGTAACAATATTTTGATTTTAAAAGAGTGTCCATGGAGCTTCTTGCCCGTTCTTCTCCATAGAGATCTACGCTAAGGAATGGGCAACTACAGTACTTTCTCAAGTTATTATGCCTTGTGACTGGGACTGTAGCTTTGATTTTCTTTTTTGTATTTTTGACTTTCAAAAGTGCCGTAATGGTCTAATTGAAATAAATGCTTTGAGTTTGAGTTTGAGTTTGAATTAAACTACACGATTTGTTACTACGGCCTAGTACCTACGTTCTATTGACATGAAACCCTGCGATTTCGCCGGCAGCTACACTCGTTTTAAGTATGTTTTAGCTCGACGAACTCCTTAGCGAACTTTGATGAAATTTCAGACTAACACATAGGCCACTTATTAAACTAACACGGGCCACCTATCTGACAGCGAGCCACCCATCATCGCTCGCCGTCCGCAGGCCCGCGCCTACGGTGGCGGGAAATCGCCCTGCGACTCCCGACTTGACTTGACCAACTCGAGATTTTGTGAATGACCTAAGGTGAGATATATCTTTTCTCGTTTGAATATTACGAATAGATTCCCCATATCCATGTTTTAAACTTATTTCAAACCTGATATGGAAATATGTACTACCTATTATTCATTCAGAATCATAAAAAACGCACACAGGGTTAATTTTTCGCCGATACACCATAGAACATTGAAGTTTAAAATATCGATAACTCATTATCGATAACGTCAATCTCTAATTGAGTAGCGGACTGTGACATGTGCGTAGTTGGAATCTATATGTTTGAGTTAAAAGAAAGTAGACCCTATGGTGTAAACAATAAAGTCTATTTTTACTTGTCTTGTCTAATAAAATAATGTTTTTCAAATTTTAATCGAAATAAAGCAAATTAAGACTTACCGATGGTATGATATACCACCATTTGATACATTTTTGGTTCTGCTATCGTTTTTACATTCTAGAACAGCACAATAAGGCATTTTAGTATTTTTTTTTAAGTTAAGTTAAGTTTTGTAGGAGTTATTGTCACTGTGACGCTTCTATCTAGACTGATGTGCGTGGCGTGTGCGTGGGGGAAACACTTTGCGGAACAGCGCAAAGCTCGGGGTACGCGCGCCCCGCCCACATACGACTTCTACTGTTTTTTCTGTTCTGTGGCAGAAACCACCGGTAGTGAGATTCCGTCTTTGTATTACGCACACATGTAAGAAGTGCGTACACGCATAGATTTACTAGGAGAGCCGTCCGGCGCCTGGCCTGTTGCTATCTTGCTTGCATATCAATAGCGTCAGCGCGTCGAAACAAGACGACAGTATAATCGTGCGTGTGCTTTGATGTTTACATGCGTAAACAGTAATAGTTAATGAGATGGGTATTGTTGTCTCACCCGAGATTGATGAACGCACTCTTCGCTCCAGTAAAGAGTCTCCTAGTATTTTATGCACTCCTATTTTTTCAAATGATTTTTGGTGGTTAATTTAATTAATATTTTAAATAAAATCAAGGTAATAAAGTTCACAGGCACGTCTACTCTTTACAGAGGTCCGGGGGAAGAGGATAAGAGAAGAATGTTGACTTGCTACTTAAAGTTTTATTTTTTAACAAAATATTGTACTCTAGAGCAAATGAAGTTTGCTGAGCAATTTTGCATAAACCAATAAAAGATGATTCTAATTCACTAACTGTTACTTTACCAAATAATTTATCTTTAGGACATTTATGTCTTATATTATGTATAAATCTATTAACATACGCAAACATGCGTCTCAATTTTAAAAATGAAGAAAATTTATCTATTTTTAGAATTTCTGTTACAGGTTCCTGAACGAGAGTGGAAGTGGATTTAATCTCAGGTAAGTCTGATTCATTTATTAATTTATTCAAATAGGGCCAATCAGATTCAGGCTGTTTTAGATAGCTTGGACCTGACCACCACAAATCAAGGTTGATGATTTGATCTGGGCTAACGCCCCTCGAGACCAGGTCAGCCGGATTCTGATCAGTCGGCACATAGTGCCACGACGAACCATCGGTAAGTTCATTTATTTCGGCTACCCTATTAGCTACAAACGTTTTTAACTTTGCAGAATTACCACTCAACCAACTGAGGACAACACTAGAATCGCACCAGTAAATGATGCGATTGACCTCATATCGCAGGGAACCAATAACTGCCTTGCACAATTTTGCAGCTAATAGAGCAGCGCAGAGCTCCAGACGCGGTATAGTCGTCGGCTTTAACGGCGCCACCTTAGACTTAGCACACAGTAGGTTTACCTTCACATCACCAGCTAAGTTGTGTGACCGCAGGTACACACATGCACCGTAAGCGACTTGGGAAGCATCACTGAAGGTATGTATTTCTATATAACTAGGAGCCTCGCATAGCGTTAAACGTGGGATCTGTAAACCTGATAAGAAATTTAAATTGTTAATGAACTTGTTCCAGGATTTCAGAACATCGGAACCAACTGGCTCATCCCAATCTCTTTTATTGAGCCATAAGGACTGTAGTAACATTTTAGGTATAATCACACATGGACTGAGAATTCCAAGGGGATCAAAAATCTTGAATGATGCAGACAGTATTGATCGCTTGGTAACTACATCATTGTTATTGGGAACCTCAATTGATATATGAAGAGTATCAGTTTTGGGGTTCCAATCTAATCCTAAAGTATTTGTAGATTCACTTAAACTAACCTTGGCATTTTGATCAATAACTGATGATGACAAAATGCTTGGTAAATTCGATCTAAATTTACGTAGTTTAAATCCACCAGATCCAAGGATGTCCGACACTTTGCGTTGAATGTATAATAGCTCGGACTCATTGTTGGATCCGGTGACCAAATCATCGACATAATGGTCGTGTTTAATAATATTGCCTATTAGTTCGTCATTGCAATCCTCTGCCAATAGTGATAAACACTTTGTGCTTAAATATGTAGCACTTGCGAGACCATAAGTTACGGTGTTTAGACGTAAAGTTTTGATAGGATTCGACTCGTCACTTCTCCAAAGTATCAGTTGTAAATTACGATCCCTTTCATCTAATGAGACCATCCTAAAGAATTTTTCAATATCAGCTGTCAATATATATTTATACTGACGAGCCCGAATCAAAATAGAAAAAATTGAGTTTTGAACATTGGGACCAACCATCTGTAGGTCGTTCAAAGAGAAACCTGAGGAAGTTCGTGCCGATCCATCAAAGACAACACGAGTCTTTGTCGTTTCACTGCTTTGTTTAAACACTGCATGATGGCAAAGGTAATAGGATGGAACGGGATTAATAGTCGGACATTCCTCTAAATGGCCTAGTTCAAAATATTCTTGAATAAAATTGGAATAATGTAACTTTAATTCTGGATTCTTACGGAAACGTTTTTCTAAACACAACAATCGTTTCTTAGCCATTGCGTAAGAATTCCCTAAACAATCTGGAGTATCAATTAGGGGCAGCCTAACACAAAATCTACCCGATTCTAAACGGTAAGTATTACGATAAAAATGTTCTTCACATGCCTGCTCAATTTTGCTAAAATATTGCTTATCTGGAACCTGCTCCAGTTCCCAAAACTTTGTCAATTGAGAATGAATATTGGAATTATTGCATTCGCCACTGTCACTGATTGAAACATGACACGGAATATTGTTAGGTGACGAACGATTACTTACACATGGAGGAATAGGGCCGGCAATGAGCCAACCTAGCTTTGAGCTACGTAGCTTGGGCATGTTATGACCTAATGCTAGCTGATCACATCCTAATAGGTCCCAAAATAGGTCCGCACCTATCAAGACGTCTATAGCCGAAGGCTGATTAAAATTAGGGTCAGCTAACTGTATGTTTCTTGGAATCTTTAATTGACGAATATCTATAGGTTGCTTAGGAATATCACCTGTTAATTGGTTTAATACATAAAACGACTGTACGACACTGAAATCATTGTTAAGTGAATTTACTCGGGCAATGCAACTCTTGTTCACATGTTCTGCTAAGTTGTTGCCTATACCTATAACGTTTATGGTATTTATAGCACATACCTGTAATGATAGCTTGGTCATGAGTGACTGGCTAATGAATGAGGACTGACTTCCACAGTCTAATAAAGCACGCACTCGAAATACTTTGTTTGTTTGAGGATTAATAACATTAACCATGGCTGTTGACAAAATAATGTTATTTTCTATGAAATTATTGCTAATTGAATTATTGACTGATATCTCAGTTGACCCGCGATCTGTGTTAGCATTATTGCTGCTGACTGTATTAGTACTGTTAGAATCAGGTAAATGCAGGAGTGAGTTGTGTCTACGCTTGCACTCACGACAGGGACCCATTTTGCAATCACGTGCACGATGCCCTGTTCGTAAACAATTGGAGCATAAGTGTAACTTAAATGCTTCATCTCGTCGTTCTTGAACACTCTTCCCTAAGAAAGTAGGGCAGTCGTATATCCAGTGGTCACCTTTGCAGACAACGCAATGCCTAGCGACAGAGCCGGTGTTCTGAACTGTAGATGAAAATGATTTAGTACTACGAGAATTGTTATTGTTATTTTGGCGTGATTGTATTATCTTAGGTATGTCAGACTTGTTTTGATACATAGTTTCTAACACATCAGCGCGATCAGTTAGGAACTTGTTGAAATCCTTTAGAGTGGGGACATCGGACAACTTACGATGAAGAAGTTGAAAGGAGTCTTTCAACGGGGGGGAAGATGTCTGCGCCACATCTACGCCTGACGCTTATTCAATAGCATCAAGTTGCACAAGCGAGTGGTGCCATAAGATTTTCTGTGTTGTTCGTTATTTTTTACTCACACCCGCACTCTTTGATTATTATTACCTTTTTCTACTACTTTATGTTGAGTACACGGCTGCGTCGATTTCTCTCTTATAAAACGAAATTTTATTGTAATCATCAAGAAAATCCAAGATTAAAGCTGTTTGTGAAGAAACTGAGGTTTTAATTGTTGTAAAACTTCCAAATGTCCACTACTGGACATAAATTCTACTACTTTATGTTGAGTACACGGCTGCGTCGATTAATAAGTTATAAAACGCAATTTTATTGTAATATCAAGAAAATTCAAGATTAAAGCTGTTTGTGAAGAAACTGAGGTTTTAATTATTGTAAAACTTCCAAATGTCCACTACTGGACATAAATTATACGTACGTAACCATAAGTTACGGTGTTTAGACGTAAAGTTTTGATAGGATTCGACTCGTCACTTCTCCAAAGTATCAGTTGTAAATTACGATCCCTTTCATCTAATGAGACCATCCTAAAGAATTTTTCAATATCAGCTGTCAATATATATTTATACTGACGAGCCCGAATCAAAATAGAAAAAATTGAGTTTTGAACATTGGGACCAACCATCTGTAGGTCGTTCAAAGAGAAACCTGAGGAAGTTCGTGCCGATCCATCAAAGACAACACGAGTCTTTGTCGTTTCACTGTTTCGTTTAAACACTGCATGATGGCAAAGGTAATAGGATGGAACGGGATTAATAGTCGGACATTCCTCTAAATGGCCTAGTTCAAAATATTCTTGAATAAAATTGGAATAATGTAACTTTAATTCTGGATTCTTACGGAAACGTTTTTCTAAACACAACAATCGTTTCTTAGCCATTGCGTAAGAATTCCCTAAACAATCTGGAGTATCAATTAGGGGCAGCCTAACACAAAATCTACCCGATTCTAAACGGTAAGTATTACGATAAAAATGTTCTTCACATGCCTGCTCAATTTTGCTAAAATATTGCTTATCTGGAACCTGCTCCAGTTCCCAAAACTTTGTCAATTGAGAATGAATATTGGAATTATTGCATTCGCCACTGTCACTGATTGAAACATGACACGGAATATTGTTAGGTGACGAACGATTACTTACACATGGAGGAATAGGGCCGGCAATGAGCCAACCTAGCTTTGAGCTACGTAGCTTGGGCATGTTATGACCTAATGCTAGCTGATCACATCCTAATAGGTCCCAAAATAGGTCCGCACCTATCAAGACGTCTATAGCCGAAGGCTGATTAAAATTAGGGTCAGCTAACTGTATGTTTGTTGGAATCTTTAATGGTTTAATACATAAAACTTTAAGTAGCAAGTCAACACTCTTGTCGCTTTCACCCTTTTTGGACGATGACAAGGTGATGAGAGTCGGTGGTAGAATAGAATTATCAAATTACAACTATACTAAAAAACATCCCATACTTTTGCACGCCTCTCATCCACTTACCAAATTGTATTTCAAATTTCAACACTTATACAACATGCATGCTGGGCCTCAGCTGTTGCTGGCCTGTGTAAGAGAGACTGTGTGGCCTATAAACGGTAGGCACTTGGCCCGCCGCACAGTACATGCCTGTGTCAGATGTAGACGTATACAAGGAAAAACATTAAATCCCATGATGGGAAACTTACCTGCACAGCGCATCACACCTGACTTTCCATTTCGTACCGTTGGTGTTGACTTTGCTGGTCCGTTCCTCACGCTAAATAGAAAGGGTCGAGGTGCACGATTAACGAAAACCTATTTATGTTTGTTTGTTTATTTCCGGTATAAATGTGTGCACCTGGAAGCCGTCAGTGATTTGTCTAAAGACGCGTTCATCATGACGTTACGCAGGTTCATATCGCGCAGGGGCAAGCCAGCGGAGATATTTTGTGACAATGGCCGCAACTTTGTTGCAGCAGCTAAAGAGATAGGCAATTTTCTCAAAACTCATCATGAACCTGTAGTTGATTTTGCTACTAATGAAGGCATAAAGTTTGTGTTCTCTCCCGCGTATGCTCCACATTTCGGCGGCATTTGGGAAGCCGGCGTTAAGTCCGCGAAATACCATATAAAGCGCGTTATGGGGAACAATCATTTAACGTTTGAGGAGATAGGTACTCTCTTCACCCAGGTGGAAGCTGTGCTTAATAGTCGACCTTTATGCCCACTCTCCCCTTCCCCTAACGATTACCATTTCCTGACTCCCGGTCATTTTCTGATAGGGCGTGCCCTAAATGCATTGCCTGGTCCATCGCTAGAGCACGAGAACCAGAACAACCTTCAACGCTACATGAAGCTTCAACAAATTTACCAGCATTTTTGGCAGCGCTGGCAAAGAGAATATGTAGCAGAGTTACAGCAGCGCTCCAAATGGCGTACGAATTCAGCATCCTTGCAAGTTGGAGATTTAGTTCTTCTCCAGGAAGATAACGTCCCACCACTCAGCTGGCGAATGGGACGAGTCAGCCGCCTGTTCCCTGGGACCGACGGCGTCACCCGAGTCGCAGACGTAGAAACTACCAGAGGCTGCTTCAGGAGGCCTCTCACTCGGATCTGCCCCTTGCCTACCTCTTCACCGAATGACGACTGAAGAAGTTGAAAGGAGTCTTTCAACGGGGGGGAAGATGTCTGCGCCACATCTACGCCTGACGCTTATTCAATAGCATCAAGTTGCACAAGCGAGTGGTGCCATAAGATTTTCTGTGTTGTTCGTGATTTTTTACTCACACCCGCACACTTTGATTATTTATTACCTTTTTTTTCTACTACTTTATGTTGAGTACACGGCTGCGTCGATTTCTCTCTTATAAAACGCAATTTTATTGTAATGATCAAGAAAATTCAAGATTAAAGCTGTTTGTGAAGAAACTGAGGTTTTAATTGTTGTAAAACTTCCAAATGTCCACTGCTGGACATAATTTGGCGACCGTGACAGGACGTACTATTTTTGATGTGGCGCAGACAGTAACCATGGAGTTTCTTGCCGGTTCTTCTCCATGGAAACTACCATACCGAACCGTGCAATGCGAAATAAAATAGTGTATCGCATCCAGTCTGTTTTCATAGCACAAAACCCGTCTACAGCCCACATAAGCTCGAGCCTAGTGAAATAAATTCCTGACAAACTCCGACACATACATATAGACACAACATACCGCCCACCAAAAGGACGTAGTTCTCTTATTAATCCAACATTTTACTCTGACAATTAATCAAACTTTAACATTCTCTAATATTTAACTTAAAAAATAACATTTTACTCTAATATCTAACATAAACATAACATTTTACTCAGTAGCAATGGCATAACTTTGAACAACATCTCTTCACTACATTGTTGCCACTTTTTATGCTGTAGACTCTGGTGCCATCTTCTCCAGGATGTTTGTCTACAACACGACCCAGAGAAAATTTTTCAGGCGGTAATCCTTCGGTTTTAATTAAAACAACATCTCCAACTTTGAACTTTCTTTAACCAAATGGGACGTTGTTGCAATGTTAGGTATTCTTGTTGCCAACGTCGCCAGAAATCGCCAAGTAATTTTTGTGTGTATTGCCACCGGGATAAGGAATGAATCTTTGTATCTTTGAAATCAGGTGACGGTACAACGATTGGAGCTTCTCCGATTAAAAAGTGTCCAGGTGTTAATACTTCTATGTAGTCTGGGTCCTTGTCATCGATAGGACACAATGGCCTATAATTGAGGCAAGCCTCAATTTGGCACAGCACCGTGGTCATTTCTTCATAGGTGAGATTAGTGGTGAGCACGCGCTTCAAATGGTGTTTTACGGATTTTACACCCGCCTCCCACAAGCCTCCAAAGTTCGGTGAATATGCTGGTATGTAATGTCATTGTGTTCCTTCCAGTGCCAATGTGTTTGATATGCCACCTTCAAAGACCAGATTTGCTTCTTTCCATGCGGCCATTAGTTCTTTGTTGGCACCAGCAAAATTTCGGCCCTGGTCACTCCATATATCGCTACATTTTCCTCATCTGGAAACAAAACGCTTGAATGCAGCGATAAAGGCTTCGGACGTTAAATCGCTAACAAGGTCAAGGTGCATAGCCTTGGTTGACATACATATGAACACACATATGTATGCTTTCTGAGTACTGATGCCTCTTCCTTTGGACATGCTGATTTGAAATGGGCCTGCAAAATCAACTCCGGTATGTATAAAAGCTCGAGCAGGTGTTACTCTCGCTTTAGACAGGTCACCCATTATCTGTATCCTTGATCGTGCTCTGAGTCTAGCAAATACTAAACACTTGTGTATGCAAGAATTTTATAAGTGCCTTGCCTCGTATAACCGAATACTTTGAGCTTATGTAACTCAACATAAGTTGAACGCCGCCATGTAATGTGTGAGTATGTGCATCAGCGATAATCAAAGGCACCAAATCGTTTTTGTTTCCCAGTATAATAGGATGTTTGAACTGTTCATCCAAGTTCGCGTTACGAAGTCGACCGCCCACCCTGAGGATACCATCTCCATCAAGGTAAGGATTCAAGGTTTTAATTTTACTTTCTCCTTTTACAGCTTTATTTAGTTTTAGTCTTTCTATATCATCTTTAAATTCTTCTTGTTGTACTAATTTTATGCATTTCATTAAAGACTTTTCTAATTCTTTTGTAGTAAAACCTTGTTCCGTGTTTTTTTTAAAATTTAAAAATCTTCGACAATAGGTTATAACTTTTATCAATTCTCTTAGATTATCGAATTCTTTGAATTGTAACATTATACTTTCTTCATGTTCAATTTTTAAATTTGCTTGTATTTTATCCTGTTTCTTTTCTAATTCTGTAGATGTGTTTTCTTGTTTTAATTCTATTTCTGTTTCAGAGAGCCAAGCTGGACCGTTCCACCACAAATCGGACTTTTTCAGACCAACTAGCAACATGCCCCGAGGCCCAATGTCTGCAGGATTATTTTCAGATGAGACATGAAACCACCGGTTGTTGTTTACATTTTCAGCGATCTCTACAACCCGGTTCGCTACAAATGTTTTCCATTTGTGGGGATCGCCAGATAACCATGCAAGGACAATTGTTGAATCTGTCCATGCATAGATGTTTGATGCAGGTATTCGCATGGCGTGTTCTATTTGCTTAAGCAACCTCGATAACAACAGCGCTCTACACAGCTCTAACCGTGGTAAGGAAACAGTTCGTAGCGGTGCCACTCTAGTCTTTGCCGCTATCAGTTTTGTTGACTCCGAGCCATCTCGCATCTTTATTCGGCCATAAGCCACTGCTGCGTACGCTCGCGTGGAGGCGTCGCTGAAACCATGAACTTCAACCTTTTCTACATCCATACTCAATGTGCCAATCCATCGATCAACACACACTTCTCTTACTTCTTCAATGTCTTCACGAAGAGTCAACCACTCGACCACGAGGCGTTGGCTTATTTTGTCGTCCCAGCCAACCTTTTCCAGCCATAGCTTTTGTGTAAGCATTTTTGCCAAGATTAAACTCGGAGCGATCCATCCCAGCGGATCGAACAGTTTTTGCATGTCCGATGAGATTGTTCTTTTTGTGACATTATCTGGCATCACCGGTAAATTTATTTTAAATAGAAACTGATCTGTTCCTAGATTCTAGATCAATCCTAGGGCTTGAACAGTTCCATCTAATTTTAAATCCAAGTGCACTCGAGTTGTTCTCTTATTGGCATCTACAGATTGCATACATTCAGTAAAATTGGAAGACCATTTTGATAATATGAAGTCATCCTTTTGCAGTATATAAGAAACTTCTTGAGCTGTCTGTATGGCTTTCTCTGCAGTGTCATCACCGCAGAAAAAAATCATAAATCATCCATATAGAAGTCAGCTTTGATAATGCGTACAGCCTTTGGGTGATTTTGCCCTTCATCGTCAGCCACTTGATGAAGAGTTCTTACTGCTAAATGGGGTGCTGACGCTGTGCCAAACGTGACACGAAGCATTCGGTATTCTTTAATGGGATCTGATTCTTCTTCTCTCCACAAAAGGCGTTAATAGGTATCGGCGTCTTGTTCTTGCAGTAAGACTTGCAGGTACATTTTTTGTACATCACTTGCATAGCAGACGCGATGTAATCTCGATCTCATAAAAATATCTCTAAGGTCATCTTGCAGTTGAGGACCTACAAGCAGTTCATCGTTGAGAGAAATGTGATTCGAGCCCTTAGCTGAAGCATCAAACACAACGCGTGTCTTCGAGGTTTCCTTTTCGACGCGGACAACGGCGTGATGAGGTAAGTACACCGCTTTATTTTTCTTAGTTTAATTTTCAGGTATTTCTTCCATATAATTTGAATTTATATATTCTCGCATGGCCTTTTGGTAGTCTTCTTTTAGTGTAGGTGCTTTTCTAAATCTTCTTTCTAGCTGTAGTAATCTATTTCTTGCTATTTCTTTAGTGTTTCCGTTAGGCGATAAGGGATTATCGGTTTTAAAAGGTAACTTTACTATGTATCTTCCTTCTTTGTTTCTTACATGAGTGTTTTCATATATTGTCTCACATAGCTTTTCTTCTCTTGTTAACTTTCTTTTCTAATCAGTGTAAATTTCTCAAAGGGATTTCAACAGATTCTCTACTTCTACTTGTTGATGAAGGACCAGAAAAGATTCCTCTTGTAAATTGGTGTTGATTTCTCCAAACAAGATCCATCCCAGGTTTGTTTCTTGGGCACATGGAGAACCGGGAGGACCCTTGATTAATTGTTGTTGCACGATTTGTGCATACTCTTTAACACCTAGAAGCAAGTCAATGGGACCCGGTTTGTGATAGTCTGGGTCAGCTAGGTTGAGTCCTTCTAGGTGTGGCCAATGTGTGACAGTAACAGCTTTGGATGCTTGTATGTTGATCTCGAAGCTTGGATTCCATCGAGAACCAATCCTTAGTTGCACCACGTGATCGACGTTGGTTCTTGTAGATCCCACCCCAATGATAATTCCTCTTGCTGTATGCCTGGTTAGTTTGAGCAGTTGTGTCGCCTTCTCGCTGATGAACGGAGCCTGCGAACCTTGGTCCACTAGCGCACGTAGAACAACAGTGTGATTATGCTCGTTTCTTGATAAAACTGTTGCCGTGGCCAGTAGTGCTATACTTGTGCTTTGTTTGGCACTGTGATGCGACGCAATCGTAGTGTTGACTATTTTTTCCTTCTCTTCTACACTGTGTTGTGATCCCTTCGGTTGTTTAGAGTCCTCAGTTTGTGCCGAAGAAGCAGAGTCCTTATTTCGGTGTAGGAGAGTATGATGACGTCGCTTACATATGCGACAGGTCATTTGCAATTTACATTGATAATTATGCGGAATGGCCTGGTACCAAACAATTAAAGCAAAGTTTGTTTGACTTCACATATTCAGATCTCTCAGAAGGTTGCTGTTTAGTGAAATCCTTGCAATGGCACAAAGTATATTTTTCTTTACATAGCACGCTTGTTCTATCTGCCGACGATGGTGCTGTAGTTGCTGTAGCAGTAACAACGTGTGAACGTTCTTTTATAGGTTTTTCACGGGTGCCTGATGATTTATTTATTTATTTTTTTATTTATTATCTCATCATCACTATCGTTACAGGAATGTTCTTATTCAATAGTGTGGCCATAATTACAGTTATGATGACATTATAAGTTCTAAGGTATGGTATCTTGATTGCAGAAATTGCAGCACTTATTTTCTTTTGGTAAAATAATTTCTTTAGCACTGATTTTTTTTTTTTCTCTTTATTTGTTTTGGGGTTTTTATCTAAACAAATATATCAACCCCATCGTACCTTTTACAATTCTTATATTAGACCATATAAATAACATATAAACTATACGAACCAGTTAAACAATATTACATAAAACACTTGGGGTAAAGACAGCAGTCACCGATGAAGGACTGTTATTAAATGACACAACTTTTTGGCACCTTCTGAAGTTGGTTGGGATAGAATTGATTGTATTAATCCTACGTTAAGCCTATTTAAGTCTGATTCTCTCAAAAGTGACTCCCTCTCGCGAATGTTGCGGACACAATCCATCAGCAAATGCTGTACGTCTTCAATCTGATTACATTCTCTGCAATTCGGTGAATCAGTTTTTTTCATAAGGAATGCAAACATCGCTGATGGATAGTCCAGAGCAGAGTCGTAAAATTAATTTAACATAATATCTACTAAGTTGATCGACATTGAACCAAGGTACTTGAGGAGGCTCGCCTTGTATTCTCCTATACCATATACCTTTTTGCTGACTTATACTATCAAAGTGTTGTTTAATGCATGCAAAAGATGCTCTTACGCATAAGAGTTGTTTTAACACCGTGAACACAGAGTTTGAAATTATCACGTCTATTCCTAGGGACAGCATCAGACAATAGCTGAAATAAAGCAGAATTTGATTTAATGAACATAACTGTTTCCAGGATATATAAAGAGGGCAATGTCAATATCTTATGTTTTATAAAATACGATTTACAGCTGTCCGTTGTTTGCAGTCTAAACATCGATCGAATGCACCTTTTCTGTGGCCGAAACGCTATTTCATTGTCCGTGCTATTCCCCCAAAATATGACTCCATATATAAGAATTGCAATCCCTCATGGAAGGAAATAACAGAAGAGCTTATGCCTGGGCAAAGAACTACTGACCGACATGATTTAGTTGCCTGCGTGCTTCGTTTAAAGGTCCACAAACTAATGAATCCAGTGCTACATGTATTACGTACAGTTGCCGTACACTTAGGAAATGAACAGCGTGTTTTCTTTAATGAACGTTATTTTCAGGAAAAGATTTCATCACCTCCTAAAACCACTTTAACCGCCTTTTTCGAGGCTCCCGTTGTTATACATGGAATACTTCAAGAAGGGAGTAAAAACGACCCGTTCAAGGTACGCCTGTTGAAGATTGGCCTGGGGTAAAATCATCGGAAGCTCTTGGTCGTATATATATGACGAACTTGAACTTGAACATTGCAGGTAACAGGGGTGCATTTGGAAAAGCCATGCTTTTCCCATGGCCAGCTATATGTAGCATGTTCGCGTGTGTCAAATGACCATAATTTATACGTATTAGCGCCAAATAGAAGGACATACAACATTCTATATAGGAGCGTCTTAGAATAATGTTCCGTTCTGAGCCCATGACTGCAACGGCCACACAACAAACAGAGTATAACCCGAATTGATTGTCAAATTCTAAATTAACGCGAGCGAAGCCGCGGGCGAAAGCTAGTGGTGCTATAAAAACAAAATGTTTTTGAATGGAGGCACTGATGTACCGAAAATGATCGTCCTGTACCAGCGAGGAATATTTAGTGCGCAGCCAGCTTATGCACCATATTGGGCCAATTTTGTGTGATTCACAGTGAAGGTGTTAATTTCTAATTGTTTCAAGGCGGACCAAGACAAATAAATCTTTTCAATATACGTACACTCGTAGCTCAATTGACTTCCCATACGGTAATGGCGTCAAAATGTCGTTAGTAGTCAGTTGAGTAGGTACTGTGATAATATTTCCTATGACTTTTATAGTGATTCCACAGCAGTAATTTTTGAGCACGAAGTGAATTGTTTTTGGTTATCAATGTGTAATACCAATGAAGTTATTTTGAAGAAGAACAGTTTTTGAATTTTGAACACACTTTTAACACCATGTCTTGTTTAAATTAAACCCTTTTATGAATTACCTAGCGTTTTTTTCGTACTTATGTTTTAGTTTAGAACTTTTATTTATGTTGTGTTTGTGACATAGTATGCAAAAAAAACACAAAAAGAAAAGCAGGCTTCGTGCTAGAATCGAACCAGCGACATGCAGCGTTGCAGCCGAATGTTCAGCCAATGCGCCACCATTGACGTCAAAACTCGTTCCTTCATCGCGCTATCAAAGTTTGCATGCTTCTCTGCGTATATATAAATAAAAACTTTGATATAAATAGACGCGGACCGAGAAGTTGGTAAATCAAAATTTAACAGTGAATGCTATTGGAGTCACCGTTAAAATACTTGCATGTAGATCATATACTTTGTTTATCTTCATTGAAAACTGGTGATTGTTGTATACTTGACTTTCTCTAGTTTGTTGTGTCCGACCTTCAGGCAAGTCCGCATTTTTTTTAAATGCGTAATATGTGGTAATTAAAACGACCAGACACTTAATCATATCGCTTCTCTGGCAAAATCTTAGACGTGGAAATATTAGTAGATAAATACCACGTGGATATGTTATGTTTTTGTGAAACCTGGTTAATATAATACCAAATAGGATGTTGTTTAATATAAATAGAGTTAAAGATATTAAAACAAAAAAAAAACACAAAAAGAAAAACACAAAAAAAAACACAAAAAAAACACAAAAAGAAAAACACAAAACCCGACTGCAGCGAAGCCCAAAAGGTGGCTAATGTGACCTGTATGTTTGTCTGTTTCTTTGTTCTCTCGTAACTCCTCAACGGAAGGAAGGATTTGAGTAGATTAAACGTCAATAGATTCTCCTCGAAAGCGCGAGTGTTGCTGGTTACGTTATAATAAAAAAATAAAAAAAAGGTATGTTAAGTTCCATATATTGGGGATACGCCTATTACTATGACATGTATTGTTAGCCGTGTAGTATCCGGCAAAGTAGAATAGAACCAACCCATTAAACTCAAAGGGTGTCGTATAAGGCGACTAATGTGTGAGGTAGAACACCTTGCGGCTCCGTAGACCAGAGAATGGGCAGCGTTTTCTGTTAGTCTTTCATCACTGCGATCTCCAATCCGTCTGCCAAGCGTGGAGATTACGGCAAATTCCTTCCATCATGCGATATTGGCATCATGACGGTACATTGTCAATACATCTACGAAAACATAATATACGTCAGAAAAAATCTGCACCTTTTTGGTAAAAGGGCTGACAGACATAATTACAGTACTAGAAATAGGGACCAACTAGTTCAGCCAGGTTTCAGACTTGCTAAAGTAGACTCATCTTTCATGGGGTACTGTTTTGAGATGCTATAATAAAATTCCACAAAGTATTCTTGAACTGAATGAGACAAAATTTAAAACATGCATTAAACGCACACTATGTAAGCAAGCATATTACAAGTTGAGCGATTATATCGCTGGTCCCGGGCAATAAAGCGGTAATATCAAAAATCAAATTTTATAGGGGAAATAAAAGAAGCTAATTTGATTATAGTTCAGCATACAGTAATCCAAAACAGACGTTTAATATGTCAAATAAAAGCTATTTTTTTTTACCAATTTAATTTTATAACAATAATTGCAAAGGTATAAATATTTAATGACAAAAACTTAAAAATGTATAATACAGATTATAGACAATACTATTTCAATTGCAACATCATTAACGACTCTACAAACACACCGGCGCCTTATATTCAGGTATGTAATAGTATAATACGACGTAATTTCCATTTTAGATCTTGAGCGTACCAGCCGATTACCACCTTCTTTAGGGAAATTTTACAGCCAAAGCTTAGCTGTATCATCCACAAATCGCTATTTTAGGATCCTATCAAGGAAACATATTTTTATGTAACCACTAGCTGACCCGCGCAACTTCGTCTGCGTCACATGAGAGGGAGAGAGGTTTAGAGAGAGTGTAAGTTAACCTTAAAAGATAGACATATCGCTATCGCGGATTTTTTAGAACGTTTTAAGAGGAACAATTCCCTCATACAGGATTATTGCGTAACTTTAACCGTTTATGCAGCACTCGCAACGGAAAATCTAATTTTCCCTGTTTTTACAACATTTATTGATTTATCAGTGATGCTCCGCTCCTTTTAGTTGTAGCGTGATGTAAGATAACCTATAGCCTTCCTCGATAAATGGACTATCCAACACTAAAAGATTTTTTTTTAATTCGAACCAATAGTATAATTAGCGCGTTTAACCAACCAAACAAAAAACAAACTTACTCTTGTGCTTTATAATATTATTAAAGATTCAACTGAATAGCAATTTAATTTCTCTGAATTATTTACATTAATCGCTAAAATAATCTACTTATGTTTTTACCAAATAAGAGCTTTCTTCGACAGCCTTATCTACATCTTCATCCTTAGACACTCGATGACAGTCATACTCTAGCTAGGTCGAAAGTTCTCATCAAAGGTGCAGAAAATCAGCCCAAACACGATTTTTCAATTTTAAATGGGACCATCTTTGAGATATACCTACGCTTTTCACAAAAAAAGGACCACATGTATCCGTGTATCGAACTTCTCTGTAAAAAGTTATGCGGGGTCATAAATATATAAAGAAATATACACTTCCTCCTTTTTGTTTCGTCGGTTTAAAAACCAAAGTTGGAATAATAAATAATAAAATAATAAATTAACAACGCCATCTATCGACTAAGATGTTAAACTGCTAAAATAGAATGCACGGAAATCATGCTATGTAAATTTTTAAAGCACCATCATGTAGACTAATCTAGAGTACCATAAGCTATAACGTCTTTTTTTAAAGCCGGTCAGTTGATTTGAAAGTTATCCAGTTAGCACATTTTGAGTCATTTGTACCATATTTCGCTAATAGATGTCGCTGTATGTTACATTTGATGATTAGTTCTTCTTGAACACTTTATATTCATAAATATATCTTTTGATAGAATTAACCGATTACGATGAAACAAAAACTAAGTAATACCTCAAGATGCGCACAATTTTTATGTATAAAAGTTATCTACATTGGTTGAGTAAATTTTACGTGATGCTTGATCATCGAAACAGACAAACAGACAAACAGATAAAAATTCCAAAAATGCTGGAAATTATTTCTGTTGGTTATCCTTTACCACCCTGGTAATTTTTTCGATGTACAAGAACGGTTTTTCTACAGATTTATTATATGTATAGAAGATATAGATTGTAACAGACCGACCTTATATTGTAATTTATTTTTGTTTTTAACCATTTTAAATAGTATTTTATAAAATTAATCTTTTTTTTTTCAATGTTACTACCAATTAACTATTTTTTGTTTGTTAAAATTGGCGCAACCATACCCCCGGGCTTGAAGCGATGCCTTCAAGAATTGAAGCTAATTTACGAATGTTGGATTTGGGGCTAAATAAACCAGGATTGAACTATAAAACAGGGATTTATTGATACAGATTCACAGTACAATCAATGTTGCTAAGTAATAACCGACCATGAAGAAGAGTGACATGACAGTGACAGTGACAGCAACTGTTTGACATACAATGAGCTCTTTAAACTGTTTGGTTTATACACTTTACTCTAACACCTGCCCTTAAACTAAACAGTCTGTAAACCAAGATTAGAGACACAATTATAATGTTTATCTTTACACAGAGATTTGGTCAAAACATCTGCAGGCATTTGTTCAGTAGGCAAATATTCTAACTTTACAATTTTGTCCTTTATTGTTTGTTTTACATAATGATGCCTAATATCAATATGCTTGCTTCGACTGTGATTAATTTGACTGTTACATATTTTCTGCGCTGACTGACTATCATTAAACAGGGTCACTGGCAAGTATTCACCTAGACATTCATGTAAGAAATTTCTAATAAATGTAGCTTCCTTGGCTCCTTCACATAAGGCCATATATTCACTCTCTGTGGTGGACAGGGCGACAGTTCTCTGTTTGCGGCTCTCCCATGACACAGCAGAATTACCTATTTTGAATGCATAACCCGTGTAAGAGCGTCGGTCTAGTTGGTTTGATGCCCAATCTGCATCCACATATCCTGTCACAGACAATGTAGATTTTTCATATACTATGTAGTAATCTATAGTTCCCCTCAAATATCGTAAAACACGTTTTGCTGCTTTCCAGTGTGTTTCAGAGTGACAATTATTAAAATGGCTCAATACACTTGCTGCATGAGCAATATCAGGTCTTGTGCACACTGCTATATACATAATACATCCAATGAGGCTTCTGTATCTAGTGTCAGTCTCAGTTTTATCTCCTTTTTCAAACTTCATACCACTTTCTAAAGGTGTGTTCACAGGCTTACAATCTGCCATGTTGAACTGCTGTAATACTTTCTGTATGTAAGTTCTTTGATCAAGAATATTTTTATTATTTTCTTGATTTAATCGCATTCCCAATATATGTGTAGCACGGCCAAGGTCTTTCATTTCAAATATTCTCTTCAGTTCCTCCTTTAACTTATTTTTCTCTGGTGTATCCTTACTAAAAATTAAAATATCATCGACATACAAAGCTAATATGATGAGATTGCCCTTTCCATCAGATTTTATGTATACACAAGGCTCATTAAGTGATTTTCTGAACTGGAGGTCTGTCAAAACATTATCTATTTTATCATACCAGGCTTTTGATGCTTGCTTAAGTCCATATATTGCTTTATTTAATTTGAATACATGGGTTTCCTTGCCCTTTGCTTTGTATCCATCTGGCTGTTCCATGTATACAGTCTCCTTTAATTCTCCATTTAAGAAGGCCGTCTTCACATTCATGTGATCAACATACATATCTAAGTTGACTGCCAGGGCAAGCACGGTACGTATTGTAGAGTACCTCACCACCGGCGCATATGTCAGAGTGTAATCTATGCCATATTCCTGGGTAAATCCTTTGGCTACAAGACGAGCTTTATAACGAAGAAGCTGTCCTTCAGATCCAAGTTTCTTCTTGTAAACCCATTTACACTTCACAGCTTTCTTTCCATCAGGTAATAATGTTAGGTTCCAAGCTTTATTCTTTCCAAATGATTTATATTCATCTATTATAGCTTCCTTCCAGTGCTCTTTTTCAGGTCCTGACAGTGCCTCATGTATTGTCTGTGGTTCATCACCGTGACTTGCTGCTGTCATGGCCACCACTGCATTAGTCGTCTCTTCAAAGTCTTCATAATCACTTGACTCTTGATCCATAGTCCCATCAGGATTCCATGTGACATCATTGGGGTCGTCGACATGGCTAGAATCAGAAGAGCTTGTTTGAGACAATTCTATGACACTCCTATTGAAGTCAGTTGGCTCCACATAACTATTTTCAATAGAGCTCACATCAAAATTCTTATTTGTGAGTTCTAACTGACAATCATTAACGCAGTTTTCCTGATTAGATATCACATCTTTATACATTTTCTCTTCTAAGAATTGTACATCTCTAGATTTGATGATTTTGGAAGGATTTTCTGGATCAACTAAGCGATATCCTTTGGACTCACTACAATATCCAACGTGAATATATTTTTTACTCTTTGGACCCAATTTTGTACGCTTTTCATATGGAATAATTGCATAAGCGACACAGCTAAATACTCTTAAATCAGATAAATTGACTTTCTTACCAGACCATTATTCTTCAGGTGTGGTACCTCTCACCGCCTTACTGGGCGATTTATTCTTGATGAATATTGCCATATTCAATGCTTCCGCCCAGAACCTCCGATCCATTCCAGCATCTTGCAGCATGCATCGTCCGGCCTCCACAATTGTCTGATTGGCCCGTTCTGCTGTGGGGAGTATGGCACTGTCAATTGATGCTCGATGCCATGCTCTTGTAGAAACTTCTGGAACTGTTTATTAACATATTCACGACCATTGTCCGTTCTAAGAGCCTTTATTTTTTAAATTAGTCTGATTTTCTACTAGATTTGTGAAAATCTTAAACACTGGCAATACTTCATCTTTACTCTTAAGAAAATAACCAAATGTCATTCTGGTAAAGTCATATATAAAGGTTAATAGATATTTACTGCCACTAAAAGAGGAAACTGACATTGGTCCGCACAAGTCAGAGTGTATAAGACCTAGCTTCTCGGGGAGGGTCTGTATTTATGCTTTCGCGGTTGCACAACGACATGCTTTGCTTATGCTTTGCTTGGTAGTATAGATGCAGGCCTATCTTACTGCCTCCCTCAGAGGCGGTAGGGTGGCGGGGTCTTGAGGGGGAGCGCCACGGTCGTGTAGATCCTCAAGGCAAGTCTGGGGGATTCACCTTCACGAGGTTGCCACCCTGTTCTAGGTCTAATTCCATAAGAAATAGACGCAACAGAAACCCCCAGGCGCTTTTTTGTATTTTCCCGAAAGCCAAAATCCCAGGCCTAGTGTAATCCCACACCCCACTCCCATGATCCCACGCCCAGTCCCTCCCTCCTTTTCCCTTTCTCCTTTCGGTCCATGAGGACGGGCAACCTCATCTCCAAAAAAGCCCACACAATCCAAAATGTCGCAGAAAGGAAAAAATAATATTCCCCAGGTGGGTCCCGGCAATGCCGGGGAATCCCACACCGATTCGTCGGTCTGCCTCCACCGTAGTCTGGGGGGGGGGCGCACCAATCTGCCAATTAGTGCCGCGCCTTCTGCGCGGCTGGCTGCTTTAGCGCCAACAACACTGGCTGCGGCTCACGCGCCACTCGACACAACTATGGCTGCGACTTCTGCGCCTACTGACCCTAAGACGGCTGCGACTTCGGCGCCTGAGATGGCTGCGATTTCTGCGCCACCCACCCTGACTAACGTTACACCTTCCACGAGGGCCTGGCAACAGAGCATCGTCCGGAACAGTGTAACAAACAACCCTGACAATGACACTGACAAAGCACAACTCTCCAGCCTTAGCAGTGAACTCCGCGCGCTGGCACTCCAGCGCGAGAAGATCGAGGCAAGGCTGAAAGACATTGACTCTATCGGGACGGGAAAGGAAGCGGAATCTGGTGGTTCTGGTTTCATCTCTGTGGACGAAGTACGCATGCTGAAATCTAAGCGCGGAAAGATCCGGAACAGGGAAAGAGATCTCAACAACCGTTTGCGCAAAATCCGCCAAGGCAATAGCCAGCGCGAAGCGCAAACGGTTAGTTGTAAGGGAGTACGCGACCAGCTGCAAGTACGCGAAGGGGAAACCCAGCGCGAAAAGCAGCCGGACGCGGAAACGCGCGGGCAAGGACTAGTACGCGAAGGGGAAACCCAGCGCGAAAAGTCACTGCCCGCACCAGGAAGCGATCAAGGACTAGTACGCGAAGGGGAAACCCAGCGCGAAACGTCACTGCCCGCACCAGGACCATCCGGAGGACACGACCGGAACCGCACCGAGACGACCCAAGACCGACACAGAACAAGACAGAAGCGGGGCAAGCGGGCTGGGTTCTCACGCAGGGTGTCTCTGGCACAAAACGTTGTGCCAAGCCCCTCAGAACCGCTACCCGGTCCAAGTGGCCAGGGAACGGCGAAGAGGGTGCGCCCGGACGACACGGCTTCACCGAGTACGCTCCAGGGGGACGCCAAGCGTGTCAGAACCCAGGCCGCTCAAGGGGAGCAGAAAACCTACGCGCGGGCCACAAAGGACATCCCTGCGCGACTCGCCGTAGCAATCTGCCTCTCGCCTCCATCCCGTGACATGACGACTGACAAGGCTGAGCACATCAAGCTTAGCCTCGAGGACCTTATCATGGACACGTGCACCGACCCCTCCAAATCCATCCCGGCCTTCCGCGGCTACCCTAGGGTAGCGGACGGCACGGTTCAGATGTGGTGCGAGGACGACAGCGCCCTGACCTGGCTGACCCAGAATGTGCCCAAGATAGAACTGCCGAACTCTGACGCGACACTGACTGTAATGAAACAGTCCGACGTACCGACCCGAGTCCGAGCAGCGCTCTTTGTACCCAGGTACAAAGGGGACATATCGCTGCTCCAGACTGTACTGACCCGACAGAACCCCTGGTACGACATCGGGAGGTGGTCACTATATAGGGCGACATCGGTCGGTGGCGATAACTACGGGTCTTATTTGACCCTAGGCATCCCACCGGAAGAAGTCGAAAAGGTCTTGGGGAGGGAGCGGCGGATATCGTACCTACTCGGGTCGATATACGTACGCTTTTTCCCCAAAACCCGTCCCTCCGACACGCATACTGATACCGACACAGGACTCACAAAACCGGCACCGACTGAGCTTGACTTGACCATGACTCAACTAGAGGAGGAGATGGCAAGAACGGCGATGGCAGATGCCGACGCTGTGGGGATGCCAACCTCACCACCAGGGTGGACAGAGCAGCTGCTCTCATCTTCACCGGCACTGAGCGAAGACCGGCACGGAGTGGAGGTTGGGGGAGAATCATCCGATGGATCAATCTCCTCCTAACTCCACCCCACTGCCGCCCACATCCCGCCCCATAAACATTATCCAGACCAACCTCCAGCATAGCCAGACGGCTACCGCTTGCCTACGCAGGGCACTGGAGGTGGAACCCCGAACCATCGCACTCATACAAGAGCCGTGGATCCGCAATAACAGAATATGCGGCCTTGGTAACATTGGAGGTAAGCTAATCCTCGACACACAAGGTACAGACAAACCACGAACCTGTGCCTATATACCCAAAGATGTACCCACCACCACACTCACGCAATTATGTTCCAGAGATCTAACAGCCGTCAGACTCAAAACTGACGGCGATGCACCCGATATCGTCCTGGCCTCGGTATACATGCCAGGCGAGGATGAAGACTGCCCACCAAAAGAGATGGCTGACCTGATAAGGTACTGTGAAGACGCCAACCTGGACCTGGTCATCTGCACGGACTCGAACGCCCATCACCCGCTTTGGGGTTGCAACAAAGCCAACACTAGAGGTGAGGTACTTTGCACATATCTGTTCTCCACTAACCTTAACATCGCAAACCGCGGCTCAGAACCCACTTGGGTCACATCACGCGGACAAACAATCATTGACCTAACGCTGGCTTCGGAAAGCGCAACAAAACTTATCTCTAACTGGCACGTATCCAACGAGCCTTCCTGCTCTGACCATAGAAGAATTCGCTTTTCAGTAGTAGCTAACATAAAAAAACCCGAACCCAGGCGCAACCCACGCCGTACTAATGTACCCGGCTACAAACGGCTGTTGGCCTCCCTACTAACACAGCACCAAACGCCCCAAATTCTGACGGATCCCAAGCAACTTGAGGACACTGTAAAAAAACTCTCGGAATTTATAATCGAAGCCTACCACGCCTGCTGCAAACTAAAAGATCAAAACACCAAGAGCAAGGGTAACTCCTGGTGGAATGCGGAACTTAGTAAGCTCAGGCAAACCATGCGCAAGCAATTTAACAGAGCCAAAAACTCCAGATTACCAGAAGACTGGGACTCATACAAGAAAACACAATACACTTTCAAAAAACAAGTCAGGAATGCCAGCAGGGCAGCCTGGCGAAATTGAATCAAACACCGAAGCCGCGCGTGTGAGAAAGATACTATCTACCGATCAGGATCGCACCCTCGGGTCACTGAAAACCCCAGACAACACTTATACTAAGTCGGACTACGAAACAAGTAAAGTCCTTCTGGAAACCCACTTCCCAGACTGCAATCTCTCCGAGGACAGAACCTGGGCAAGTGAACCAATACACACACCAAATGACCAAGACTGGGCCAGAGCTCGCACCATAGTAACCGCAGAGAGAATACAATGGGCAATCACGACTTTCAAACCATATAAATCAGCAGGCTTAGACGAAATTTTCCCCGCCCTGCTACAGTGGGGAGTAGACGTCTTAATGCCGTGGCTGACCGTCATATACCAAGCCTGCATAGCACACAAATATATACCACTTTCACGGCGAGAGGTGAAAGTCATTTTCATCCCTAAACCAGGCAAACCTGATTACACACAACCCAAGGCGTACAGACCAATAAGCCTGACATCTTTCCTACTGAAAACTCTCGAGAGACTCTGTGATCGACACATTTGGGACGGACCTCTTCGGGAACGACCACTTCACAAACAACAACACGCATATTCCACAGGAAAATCAACAGAATCTGCACTACATAATGTCATCTCCAAGATCGAATGTGCAGTGGACCACAAATGCTCTTCACTAGCTGTCTTCATTGACATAGAAGGCGCGTTTGACAAAACCATCTTCCATACAATCAACACAGCCCTCGAGGAACACGGCGTGGACTCGACCCTGCGAGGATGGATCACAAATATGCTCAGACTAAGAGCCGTACAAGTTACGGTAAACGACACCACCAGAGCAATAGTGGCGAAGGGCTGCCCCCAAGGTGGCGTCCTTTCCCCACTGCTATGGAACCTCGTAGTAGACAGCCTCATTAAGCGTCTCAATAGCAGAGGCTACTACACGGTGGGCTATGCTGATGACCTGGCCATAATAATAAACGGCACACACGAAAACACACTATGTAACCTTATGCGCCAAGCCTTGAGGATAGTAGAAGACTGGTGCAAGGAATACAAACTAGCAGTGAACCCTACTAAAACCGAACTCGTCCTCTTCACAAAGAGAAGGAAGTTGGCAACTTTACAACTACCAAGCTTCTTTGGAACCACCCTAAGCCTATCGACTGAAACCAAATATCTGGGTATATATTTGGACAAACAGCTGAACTGGGCAAAACACACTGATTACATCATCACAAAAGCCAGTATAGCCCTATGGCAATGTAAGAGACTGCTCGGGAGAAATTGGGGCATAAGCCCCAAAATCACCTACTGGCTATACACCACAGTTATCCGACCAGTTATTACATACGGCTCTTTAGTTTGGTGGCCCAGGACCAACCTAAGTACAACCCAAAAGGATCTCGAGAAACTACAAAGATTTGCCTGCGTAGCAATCACCGGCAGCATGAGAACTTCCCCCACTGCTGCCTTACAGGCGATGCTGGGGCTACCACCTCTACACCTCGTTGTAAGAGAGGAGGCGGCCATAGCGACTTTCAGACTCGAAGTATCTGGCACCCTAAGTAACGATTCCAGAATTAAACACACACGCATCAGAGAAGATGCTATCAAACAACAGCCCATGATGGCATCACCCAGCGACAGAATCCTCAAGACCCATTGCTTCCAAAAACACTACAACATAGAGCTCACAGCGGAGTTGTATGACTACTCAGGCACGAAAGAGCTAAGAATCTACACTGATGGATCAAAAACCGACGACGGAACAGGTTTCGGGGTGTTCTCCGACGACCTAAACATTAAAATAGCCAAACCCCTTGGAATACTCAACTCTGTTTACCAAGCAGAGTGTGTGGGTATCATCCAAGCGGCACACGCTATAGAGGCCAGGGAGGTTACGGATACCAATATTCGAATACTCTCCGACAGTGCCTCAGTCCTTCAATCCTTAAAGAGTAATCAGATAACGTCGAGACTGATACTAGAATGCCATAATGCCCTAGAACGAATCACGGTACTAAACCATAACATGGTAACACTACAATGGATCAAAGGTCACAGTGGATCACTTGGAAACGATGCTGCAGATGAACTTGCCAGAAGAGGATCCAGCACAAAACCCTGCAAACCCGAGCCCATTGTGCCTATTCCTTTCAAGCAACTAAGAAGCTGGTTAAAGGAACACACTCGAATACAAGCGGAGAAATGGTGGACCTCGGCACCAGGGTGTAGGCAATCCAAGGAAGCTATGTCATCCCTGGACACAAAGCTGACCAGGAGCCTTCTGCGCCTGGACAGAGATAGCCTACGACTGGTGGCGGGGACCATCACTGGACACTGTTCACTGAATAAACACTTCCACACCCTAGGAATCACTGATAGTCCCCTGTGCAGAGCATGCATGGAGGCGGAGGAAACGGTGGCGCATGTGCTCCTCGAGTGCACTGGCGTTACCAAGATTCGCGAGGAAACCCTGGGAACACCAAGATCCCTTGCGGACGCCCTGAGAAGGCCGGGAAGTTTGATCTGCTTCTGGAGGGAGGTGGGCTGGTTGGAGTAAACGGCCACCACGGCTCATGCACAATGGTCCACTTTAAGGACTAAGTGCGGAAACCAAAACCCCATGATGATGATGATGACCTAGCTTCTCAGTAGCTCTATTAAAATACCTTTTTGGGAATGGTAATCTACTCTGTTTCCCCTCAAGACATGCTACACAAGGAGTATGTTCGCGACCGGGAGCTCCTCCTGGAAACCTCGATCGTGCAGGCCTGGGTGACATCACCGGACAGGCCTGCCGACGTTAACAATGAGGCAGGGTGGTTCCAGGAGGCCATGTCTGACATCTGCGACATGGCAATGCCCCGTGTTCGGCCAAGAAGCGCCCGGCGTCAGGTGTACTGGTGGTCGCGTGAGCTGACATCTCTACGCGAGGCGTGCGTGGCTGCACGACACCTGTACGCCAGGCATCGCAGGCTCCGCATCCGCCCACCGGATGCAGCAGCCATTGAGGCGGAGCTTTATGAGGGGTACAGAGCGGCGAAGACCGCCCTCCGCGAAGCGGTCCTGCGGGCCAGGGATCAGGCCCGCGAGAAGTTGCTGGGAACTCTCGACAGAGATCCGTGGGGGCGCCCTTACAAGTTGGTGCAGGACAAACTCCGCCCCTGGGCCCCCCCACTGACGCAGAGTCTCCGGCCTGAGCTCGTGGAGGACGTGGTGAGCACTCTGTTCCCTTCGCGAGGGGAACACCCACCCCCGCCTATGGCTCCACCGCCTGCGGTGCTGAAGGCGGATCATCAGGACGACGACGACGACACTCCGGAGGTGACTGGGGTAGACCTGAGAGTGGCGGTACGCAGGCTCAGTGCCAAAAATACCGCCCCGGGACCCGACGGCTTGCCTGGCAAAGCCTGGGTCCTGGCCTTGGAGGCTCTCGGGCCCGACTGGAGGGGCTCCAAAGCGCATGCTTGGAGAGAGGCCAGTTCCCGCTTCGTTGGAAGACGGGGAAGCTGGTCCTCATCCGGAAGCCGGGGCGCCCTGCGGACTCTCCGTCCGCATACCGGCCCGTGGTGCTGCTCAACGAGGTGGGCAAGCTCTTTGAAAGAGTCATTGCAAACCGCCTCGCCGAGCACCTTGCGGGGACTGGGCCGGACCTTGCGGAACACCAATTTGGTTTCCGCAAGGGGCGCTCTACGATGGACGCCATCATGCGCGTGAGAGCCCTCACGACGGGGGATGCGGTGTCCAGGGGTGGGGTTGTCTTGGCGGTGTCTCTCGACATCGCCAACGCCTTCAACTCCATGCCCTGGAGCTGCATTAGAGAAGCACTCCGGTATCACCGGGTGCCGACCTACCTCCGTTGAGTGGTCGGGGACTATCTGACGGACAGAGCCGTCATCTACCCTGGTCGCAGCGGAGAATGGAACCGGCGAGAGATGTCGTGCGGTGTTCCGCAGGGATCGGTTCTAGGGCCGTCCTTGTGGAACATCGGGTACGACTGGGTGCTGCGCGCCGACCTCCCCAGTGGTGTCAGTGTAGTGTGCTACGCTGACGACACGCTGGTGCTGGCGCAGGGGAGGTCGCACGAGGCGGCGGCCGAAGCGATGACACGCGGGGTTGCGATAGTCGTTGAGAGGATCCGGCAACTGGGTCTCGAGGTGGCACTGCACAAGTCCGAGGCCATGTGCTTTCATGGGCCTTGGAATGCGCCACCTCCGGGATCCTTACTCACGGTAGGAGGGGTATCCATCGGTGTCGAGTCGACTTTGAAGTACCTAGGACTCGTCCTCGACAGCCGGTGGAACTTCGTGGAGCACTTCCGACGTTTGGCCCCCAAACTGGAACGGACTGGGGCTGCCTTCAGGCGGCTCCTGCCCAACCTGGGGGGGCCGAACGCCTCCTGCCGGAGGCTTTACGCAGGAGTCGTGCGGTCCATGGCCCTTTACGGGGCCCCGGTGTGGGCGCGTTCTTTGAGGCGGCGTGCCGCCCACTACCTGAACGCGCCTCAAAAGGTGGTAGCCGTAAGGCTGGCCCGGGGCTACCGCACGATTGCCCGCGAGGCGGCGAGCCTCCTTGCCGGATTGCCGCCATGGGATCTGGAGGCGATAGTCCTCGCGCGCCTACACGAATGGCGCGCGGAGGCACTACGCCGGGGGGAAACTCCGCTGCCGCGACAAATTGTCGCTCAGCGGATAGACTTCCGGCGGGATCTCATGGCGACATGGAGAGACCGACTGTCGCAACCCCGTGCAGGGCACGCCACGATAGTGGTGATAAGTCCCCTCTTTGAGGAGTGGCTTGAGAGACGCCACGGCGTCCTTACCTTCCGCCTGACGCAGGTCCTCACCGGACACGGAGTGTTCGGGAGGTTCCTGTACCGAATCGGGTGGGAGGAAACGCCCGGGTGCTTCCATTGTGAGGATCGACCGGAGGACACGGTGGAACACACGGTGGAGGTGTGCCCCGCGTGGGCGGAGCACCGCCGTGTCCTCGAAGTGGCGATTGGCGGCGGCGACCTCTCGCGTCCGGCCCTGGTGCAAGCCATGGTCCGGAGCGAGACGGAATGGGACGCCGTCACCTCCTTCTGCGAAGCAGTAATGCTAGAGAAGGAGGTGGCGGAACGTGAGAGGGAGCAAACCTCAGTAGGGTAATATTGGGCATTCTGTACCACTTTCGGCAATTCGCTCGGCGAGTACGCCTCGCTGCCGAAAATGGTATAGAATGCCCAATCATTGATAATCGACTCGGCTCTCCACTCGACCAACGACTGTCGCTGATCTACAGTTAGTTGTTCCGGTCTGGGTGTTTGTGTATGTGAGTTTAAATGATTCGTAACGCACCCATCGATTCAATCAAAGACCACAGTCACGAGAAGCTATGTTCGACTTCACTTCGTATAACAGATTAAATATTATTAGTAATAAAAAACAACAGAATGTTCAATACTATTTATTTGTACACAATAACGTTAAAGTTTACTTTAGTGATCGGTATTATCGCTCGTGTGTGAAACAACAGTCATTTGTCGTAAAATTTTGGTTGTTCTGGGAACAACACGTCAGCCGAGCGGACGAACTCTTGCAGTTTTCTCCATTGAGGAGAATCCGCGTTGCTCTGGAACTTAACACGAACGAGCGCCTTCTTCCACAGCTCTTGGGAGTCGGTGAGGCGCGCGTCGCTAGCCTTGTACACCTTGCAGTCGATGTAGTACTCTCCGACCGTACTTGTTGTTCGACGCTCGCAACCGTTGGCCACACGGTTTACGAAGAATGACGGTAGACATGATGAACCCGTGTTGAGCTCCGTGTCACTTTCATAACCGTGACTGATACCGAATATATCGACACCAGTATTTGTTAATTTACTGAAAAATAAAACTGTTGTTAGTATGTTACCAATTAATAAATAATTTACTTCTTTGGGATAATATTTGTTTGTAAGTTTCTACGTAGCGCTGATCTCTAGAACTAATGAATCGAAAATGCTTTAGCCCGTAGAAAGCTACATTATTCCTGAGTTACAAAGGCAGATACGACTGCAAAAGGCGTTTTATTTTCAAATTACACCTGTGCGAAGTCTAGATTAGGCATACACTTAAAGAAATACCGTCACAACAGATAGAATATTATGAGAAACACATTAATGACACACAAATTGAAGTATGTTTGTGCCTAAAACCTTTATGTCACAAGTTTAATCAATTGAAAGCAAGAAAAATAGTTAATTCAAGATATTGTTTACCTCGTTCGAGTTGTATTAGTTGATGATGAATCCGACTTCCGTTTCCCACTGGGTTTTGTAGATGACTTGCGGGTTGGTTTAGTTTTCTGGTCAGGGAATGGAGCTGGTTGAGAATATTCATACTCAGTATCAGACCTGTAACAAAGACAATAAAAGTTTTTGTTAAAATCAATCTACAAATAAACAAGCGGATCACGGACCTCTAGTAAAAATCACTCAGAGTATTTTATACTTACATTGTTTTCAATCTGCAGTTAGAATTTTACTGAATTGGTTTGATGGCTGTCAATACCGCTACTGACAGCAACTCGTGATTCACACTAATTATATTGCATCGCTTCATTCTTCAGATATAACATTCACAACGTAGTTCCTCTAACCTACAAGGCAACTTCGCACATTTTTTAAAATACCCCCTTTTTTATTTATTTTTTAGCTGTCTACGATCATTCTATCAAATCTCATTCTTTTTCCGTGCGAGGCAACGATAACACCCGTTCTACGATCACAACCCCCGATCTGAAAAAGTTTGAATATTGAATTTAGTTGTTTAATAATAATAATAAAATAATAAATCCTTTATTTTCAGGCTACTTTGGCCCATAGACAGACACACTACACACAGTACGACAGTTGACAGTTTGACAGTACGTACTTAATACATAGAAATAATGCCTAAGCGCAGTTCAAAAGATAAAACTTTTTTGCCAAAAATAAAACCGACTTCAAAAAAAACAACAAACAAAAAAAACACAAAAAGAAAAGGACAAAAAAATACACTAAAAGAAAAACAAAAAAAAAACACTAAAACAAAACCACAAAAAAGTGAAAAATAACTTTAGCTTCAGAAGCCGGTGAGAAAAACACCAAATCAATCAAAGGTCAAGCTTCAGAAGTCGGTGACCTTGTTTAATTGATTTAGTGTTTTTGTCACCGACTTCTGAAACTTGACCTTTGATTGATTTGGTGTTTTTCTCACCGGCTTCTGAAGCTAAAGTTATTTTTCACTTTTTTGTGGTTTTGTTTTAGTGTTTTTTTTTTGTTTTTCTTTTAGTGTATTTTTTTGTCCTTTTCTTTTTGTGTTTTTTTTGTTTGTTGTTTTTTTTGAAGTCGGTTTTATTTTTGGCAAAAAAGTTTTATTTTATTTTTCCATTTTTAGTTGTAATATCCTATACTTACAAATATTTGCTATGCATTCATTGTACATGGTTAACAATACATGTCATGGTAATAGGCTTATCCCCAATAAATGGAACATAACATGCCATAACTGTCGAAATCTGGGTGTACTGTACACATCTATGTACCCCTCAGAGCAAACAGGTGTAATGTTACGTCATGATGTTGTTTAAACAATGAACATCCAACCGATTGGAGCTATCACAACAGATTTGCCGTCTATTTTTGAAGAGTTCCATTGTATATCTCCGAAGATCAGCATCAGATCTTCACCAAATTAAAATGGGACCACCTCAGGAGTATACTCTTTCAAGTAAAAAAAGAATTTTGAGAATCGGTCCACAAATGGGAGAGAAATCAGGTAAATTGTACACTTCTGCGTACCCCCTCAGAGCATACAGGCGTGATGTTCCGTCATGATATTGTATAAACAATGAACATCCAACCGATTGGAGCTATCACAACAGATTTGCCGTCTCTTTTTGAAGAGTTCCATTGTATATCTCCGAAGGTCAGCATCAGATCTTCACCAAATTAAAATGGGACCACCTCAGGAGTGTACTCTATCAAATGAAAAAAGAATTTTGAAAATCGGTCCACAAATGGGAGAGAAATCAGGTAACATACATAAAAAAAAAAAAAAAAAAATACATACACACGAACATATAACCTCCGCCTTTTTTGAAGTCGGTTAAAAATTGAACGTTATAATAAAAAGATTCGTAAACTTGAAGAAAAGGAACGACTAAATCGACGTCGTGTGGTGCGAGTTTTGGAATCTTCAGACTCTGATACAAGCGATAACGACACCGGTAACCGTAAGTACCTAATTTTATTAACAAATTTTGGTGAATAAGTGCTTCAATGTGGTATTTTAACCTCAAAAATCTTGATGCCTTGATTCGAAATAGAACGTGGCAAGCCTGGGGGTTGGCCGTGAGTCAACACGAGGGCATAAAAGCAAAAAATAAGCATATCTTACATGAGGTAGCTTAACATCTTTGCGAAATTAGACATAGCCTGGGGTCTATCCGAGAGATAGAACGAAGGTATTTTTGTCAAAGTATCCACACATATAAAATAAATAATTTTATTATTAGATGCCGATAAAGTGGACAACAAAGGCCCTGCCAATCTACCAGTCTTGGAGCTTACCGATATTCCCGAGATACCGGTTCCTGATGCATTGATACCAGAAGCCGAAGCATCTTCGATTGTACATGAACTGGACCCAGAAATTTTGTCAGCATTAGGGGAGCAATCTGATGACACTCCCGAGTTTGGCGAAAACATACACGAAAATTTGGCACAAAGATGGCAGCCCATATTGAAAAAAGGACTTCCAAAAGAAGCCAAGGACAAATTATTAAAAGATTATCTTGTCCCCGCCAACTGTGTTCTTTTACAAGCACCAAAGCTAAATGCCGAAATTTCGGCAGCTATTACAGATATGGCCAGAAATCGCGATAAGAAGATGGAAATATCACAACAACTTCTTGGCGCTGGGATCACAGCTATGAATAGGGCGATGACTCTTCTCATTACTGGCGAAGAAAAAATACAAGCCATAAAAATGCTAAGTGACAGTTGTCGCATCTTAACCCATCTTCACCATACGAACACTGAAGCACGTATCAAATTGGTGACACCCGGCTTGGAAAAATCATTCCTAAATGTTATCAAGGATAACGAAAGAGACAGTACTTTATTCGGTACAAAACTATCCGAAAAAATCAAAGCTTCAAAAGCTATTGAAAAGCAGGGCCTACAAATAAAGAAGACCTCGGTGCCTCAAAAACCTCCACAAACAGTCCAATCGGCAGTCGCACGTCCTCGCTACCAGGAAAACTGGCCAGCTCCTTCGCGTTACCTGTCGAACAGGGGGGGGCGCGGAGGCCAGAGGAGACAAGCCCCTGCAACACGCAAGGCACAGACTGCGGCGCAACCGAGGTACTCGAACACGAACAAAACGCGTGCTCAACCTCAACAATAGAACAGGTACATTCTGAACGAATACGTCATTTTTATTCTCATTGGCTTGACATAACTTCCAATGATATCGTTCTCAAATGGATTCGTAAGGGTTTTTCCATACCATCCCCCTTACGAATCCATTTGAGAACGATATCATTGGAAGTTCTTTCAGTTTCCCATCCGAAAAAAAAAAAAAAAAAAAAAAAAAAGGGTTTTTCCATACCATTCTCTGAAACTCCGGTGCAAACATTTTCACCTCGTAATTGTCTTTCAACGACAGAGAAAGAGGATATGAAGTTGGCCATCAAAAAATTAATTGATTTAGGCGCGATATCAACATTCGTTTACCTATCGAGAATGAATTCATATCAAAGATATTCCTTACTTCTAAACCAAACGGCGACAAGCGGTTTATTTTAAATTTAAAACCACTGAACAAGTTCATCTCTAAGTTTCATTTTAAAATGGAAGATTACAGGACCGTTACTAAATTAATACCTCAAAACGGTTACATGGCTAACATAGACTTGAAGGAAGCATATCTTTTAATTCCTATTGCTAAATGTCACCGGAAATACTTGCGCTTTAAGTTTGAGGATGATAAAGGACAAAACTTTTTGTATGAGTTTAATGCTATGCCTTATGGTTTATCAATAGCACCTAGAACCTTTACCAAGATTATGAAAGAGGTAATGTCGCATCTTAGGAACCGGGGTTATAGATCAGTGCAATACCTTGACGACGTATTATGTATCGGTGATACTTATTCTGAATGTCGTGAAAACTTATCAGAAACTTTAAAATTATTAGAATCCCTTGGTTTCGTCATTAATTTTGATAAAAGTTCACTAGAACCAAAACAAACTTGTAAATATTTAGGTTTTATGTATGATTCAAAAAGTTTAATTATGTCCTTACCAGACGAAAAACGCGCTCACATAGCTAGTTTAATAGATACATTTTCACGCTTACCACGCTGCACAATAAGAAAATTTGCACAATTTTGGGATTCTTACTGCTGCTTGCCCCGCAGCAAAATATGGATGGATTTACACCAAAATCTTAGAACGGCAAAAATACTTGGCCTTAAAAATAAACAATGATTTTGATACGAAAATTAAATTATCCAATATAATTTTGAAAGATCTGAATTGGTGGTCGAAAAATATTTCCACAACTTACAATTCTTTATGGACTCAAGCATTCACATTAGAAGTTTTCACTGACGCGTCCAGAACCGGTTGGGGCGCTTGTTGCAATAATGAACGCATTAACGGCACTTGGAAAAATTCAGAATTAAAGTTTCACATTAATTATCTCGAGCTCTTAGCGGTATTTTTAGCATTAAAATGGTTCGCTCGCAATTACTCTGACTGTGCTATATAATTACGCATTGATAATACAACAGCCATTAGTTATGTCAATCGTATGGGTGGAATACAATTCCCACATTTAAACAATTTATCTCGATCTATTTGGCAGTGGTGCGAGAGGAAAAATATCTGGTTAGTAGCTTCTTATATAAACACCCATGACAATGTTATAGCCGACGAACAGTCTAGAAAAATTAACATAGACACAGAATGGGAATTATCAAATTTCGCATTCCAATTGATAACACAAGAATTAGGCCATCCAGAAATAGACTTATTCGCCTCTCGCACTAATGCAAAATGTGAGAACTATGTGTCTTGGCGACCAGACCCAGATGCCATCGCAATTGATGCTTTTACAGTAAGCTGGCGCGATAAATACTTTTATGCCTTCCCGCCATTTTCTGTAATATTAAAATGCTTACAAAAAATAGTTTTAGACCAAGCCGAAGGTATTCTCGTTTTCCCCATATGGCCATCACAAGCCTGGTATCCCCAGTTAAAGAGTATGCTTGTTACCGAAATAGTTATTCTGAAAGCAAATAAAGGTCTTTTATCTTCCCGTTTCAGAACACACCATCCACTTTACAAGTCGCTTACCCTGGGTACCGCGGTGCTCTCGGGCTTGCGTTCACGCAACGAGGGACGCCTCCAACCGCGCTCAACTTAATGTTAGCTTCTTTGTCTCAAAACACTGTACAGCAATATAATGTAACCTTTAAACTGTGGTGGGAATTTTGTATATCTAATCATATTAGCGTGTTTGAGGTGTCAATTCCACGAGTCATGACCTTTTTATCCGAGCAATTTAATAAGGGAGCATCATACGGTTCACTTAATTGTCATCGCTCTGCCCTATCGCTACTTTTAGGAAGCAGTGTAGGAGCAGACGACCGTATAAAAAGGTTACTCAAAGGAGCATACAAGTCGAGACCATGTACATCCAAGTACACAAGTACTTGGGATCCCCAGGTGGTACTCAATTTCATCTCCAATTGGTTCCCAAATGTAGATCTCACAATTGAAATGATCACTAAGAAATTAGCAATTTTGTTAGCTATTTGCACAGCTCACAGAGTTCAAACGGTTGCCCTTATCAAGACCTCAAACATAAAATTAAATTCTAGTGGCATCGAAATAATCGTAACTGACATTATTAAGACATCGGCACCTGGCCGAGATCAACCAATTTTATCTTTACATAATATTATATCATTACATTAAAAGATTACCTTCAAATGACTAATGAAATTAGACCTGAGAACGTACCTAATTTATTCTTGACGTTTAAACGGCCTTATAAAGGCGCCACGGCGCAGTCAATCAGCCGCTGGATAAAACAAGTGATGTGTGCAAGCGGCGTGGACGTGACGGCATTCAGCGCGCATAGCACTCGCCATGCCGCCACGTCCTCGGCGCACCGCGCTGGCCTGTCCATAGACGCCATCAGGAAGGCGGCTGGCTGGACAGCCGCTTCTCAAACGTTCGCCAAATATTATTGTCGGACCATACGCGAAGAAAATTCCTTCGCAAATTCGGTTTGTTTTCCACCAAACACTAGTTGATTAGCGCTTATATTATTGTTGGTGTAGAAGTTATCAATCTAACTAAATAATTTAATAAAGATTGAAGTTGAGTCTAGATTAAGATGTCAATGTATTGTTTACTATAGATTACCGATTAACAATTATTAAAGGAACGAAGGCTTATGTTAAATAAATTAATTTAATTAACTACTTATGTACTTATTATTATTAGCAAAACTTCACCTCTAAACATCTACGTTGTGAATGTTATATCTGAAGAATGAAGCGATGCAATATAATATATGATCAAACGAACTTCCACAAGTGAAGTTCGATCGATATTATATTAATCGCTTCATTCGAAGATATAACACCCACCCACCCAATTTCCATACAACGAAGCTTTTGCTAAACTATAACTATACTTACCTACTCTAAAAAAGAATGAGATTTGATAGAATGATCGTAGACAGCTAAAAAATAAATAAAAAAGGGGGTATTTTAAAAAATGTGCGAAGTTGCCTTGTAGGTTAGAGGAACTACGTTGTGAATGTTATATCTTCGAATGAAGCGATTAATATAATATCGATCGAACTTCACTTGTGGAAGTTCGTTTGATCATATATTATGATCGATGGCAGAGTACTTCTTGAAGATAACTTCCACACTTGCAAACTTCAATTAGAATGTATAGTATACTGTAGAAACACGTAGCTTATAAAATCGGAAACGCATAAAAACTTACTATTTTAAAAATAACCACATTCGGTCAACTATGTTAGTATGAATCATCTTTTTCCTTGGACGCATAATACCAGTTGAAAAATAAAGACTAAGGAGTTATTCGTATATCAGCGAATGTCGATGCAGCGAAATAACGTAGGGTTGACAAAACGAGACAGTAATATAATAACAAATAAAAAGTGATCAAGTGTGAGTTCCATAACTAGTTTATACCTTTAGTTGATTAGTAGACAATGCCTAACATAACGATTAAGTTTATTGGCAAAGAGTTTTCTTTTTTTAATTTTAAACACCATTTTTATTCTTTTGTGTTTTTGTCATTCGTAGTATAGAAGTATCCATAACATTAACTGGTTCGATAATCCATATAGAAACATGGGTGGATAGACTTAACAATGACATTCTATGATAACATTTGGTTGCTCACACTAGGAATTTCTCCAGTGTCATGGGTGCGTTTACAAACATTTAAACTCACATACACAAACAGCTGGAACCAAAACAACTACTTGTAGTTCATACAAATATTTGTTCCGTGCGGGAATCGAACCCGCGACACGCTGCACAGCAGTCGATCGCTCAACCCATTGCGCAAATTATCTGAGTAACATAAATTTTGAATGCGTGTCAACCTTACCAAAAATAGATGATTGATGCAAATGTAACTTAGCTGACCTAAAAACAAATATTTGTGCAATAATGCAATAATATTTTACTGCTTTATTGGAGAAATATCGTATTATTGTAAGTAATAACATCCTGTTATGATTTATTAGTTTTTATGAACAACATTTTCAACACTTTAAAATTGGAAAGTTGTAAATTGTAACTATATTATCTAAAATCAACGACGGAGTGTGAAACCTGTTCAAAAGACGTTATTGGTATTTATCAGGAATTTAAAATTTTCGTATGAAAATAAATATTTACGCATCTGGACAATTGACATCTGGATAATTGATATAAATATTTATATGTTGCAGGTAATTATTATATGGTACTATTATTTTTACTTTAATATTTTTTTTAATTCTATGAACCGAGTGCCAAATTAATATTGTGCATTTCTCTTTCCAGAAATATTTTGATAAGCGTTTCGATTAGTTTATGAAGAAGTCATTATTCAACTAGAGAACTACAGCAAATCATTTCTGATCTGGATAATTGATATAAATATCTATATATTGCAGGTAATTTTATATACTATGTTTTACTGTAATAAAATTTAAATTTCAACTAGGGAGCAATATTAATATTGTGCATTTCTTTTCTCAGAAATAAAATCTTCCATAGTTCATGAAGGAGTGATTATTCAACTATAAAACTACAGCAAATCATTTCTGATCTGGATAATTGAGATAAATATCTATAATATTGCAGGTAATTTCATATACTATTTTTACTGTAATAAATTTTTACATTCTTAGAACTGAGCGCTAAATTAATATTATGCATTTCTCTTTCCAGAAATAATTTGATAAGCGCCTCGAATCTCGTCAACTAGAGGACCACAGCCATCAAACAGTTTCTATTTGGACGTCAATAGTTGGTTAGTCGCCCTAATACTTTTTTCGGTTATTACTGTATACTTTTAAGACTTTAATAAGATCATTAATTTTAGTTGTTAGAATTAATCTTTTTTACGTTAAACTTAGAGACTTTATTCTGTTAATCAAACGTTAAGTAGTTAGTATTGATAAGTAAAACTAAATTAATCAATAATGCCTCATTGCTCAGTTTGCAACGTATTGGTAGATAATCGTCGATGGTCAGGTCATTTACGTAGCAATGATCATAAAAAAAATAGCACGATCCTTTTCCACGATAACATTGAAATTATTAATACTTCGTTTAAAGGACGAATCGTAAGTTACAGAATCATTGCAACTGAAGAACAGATAAATATTTTTCCAGAAATGTTTCTCAGTAATATTAGTTTGCAAGTAAAAAATCTAATAGATCAGTCAGTATTAAAACATACCTCAGTGAAAATTTATTTTGAATTTTTTTCATTTTTTCTTATGTTCAAAAGTGATCTACAAGAATTAAAGTCATTTGCTACGAAAAACTATATCATTAATTTTAATTACGATTTTGATTCAATTTATAAATCAATAGTTCAGTTACTCATAAAGAAAATTGAAGAGTTTGAGGAAAGAGATAGCGGTTGGTCATTTTTGTGTAATTCACATTTAGAAATAAACATTAATAAATATCAGCCTCTCGGTGGATCGAAATGTATACCTTTACCAAAATTTATAAAAAATAAAAAAGCTTGCTTGAATATTAAAAACAAAGACGAGTATTGCTTTCTATGGTGTGTTGTGGCAGCTTTATACCCTACAACGCAACATCCTGATAGAGTCTCGTCTTATCCTCACTTTTGTGATATTTTAAATGTTGATGATTTGTCATTTCCGATTACATTTTCTGACATAGCTGTTTTTGAGAAAAATCATCCATATCTGAATATATTCGTGTACGGATTAAAAAATGATAAGACAATCATCGGACCTTTGTACACATCAACGAATAATAAATCTAAGAGCATCCATCTCTTGTTTTTAGAAAAAAACGATAAATCTCATTATTGTCTAATCAAAGATTTACCTCGACTAGTCAGAAATCAGTTAACTAAACATCATGGTAAACTATACTTCTGCGAAACTTGCTTATTGTTCTTTCCAACTCTCAGTCAAATTGAAACACATTTATGTGGAGGGGTTGTGACAGATTTACCAGAACAAGGATCTTATTTAAAATTTAAAAATTATGATAGAAAACAAGACATTCCATTCGTTATTTACGCAGATTTCGAAACATTGTTGGAACCTATTTCCGGCGATGAATTTGACTCCGCTTATACGTCATACTCACAACGACACGTGCCAGCTGCGTTTGCATATAATATAGTATCATCATTTAATGAGACTTTTAAAGGCTATAGAAGTTATCGCGGTAATAACTGTGTTACAAAATTTGTAAATTTTTTGACTGAAGATGCTAAATCAATATATAGAATTCTAACCAAATACGAACCTATGATATTCACAGAAAAAGATGCTCTTAATTTTAGGCTCGCTGTTAAGTGTTATATATGTGAAAATTTACTGTTAACCGATAGAGTTAGGGATCACTGTCATATTACAGGACGATACCGAGGCGCAGCACATCGACATTGTAATCTACAACATAAAATACCAAAGTTTGTTCCAATATTTTTTCATAATTTATCTGGATACGACTGTCATTTGTTTATAAAAAAGTTAGGCGAAATTCCCGGACAAATTAAAATAATACCGCGTAACAAGGAAAATTATATTACATTCACAAAGTTTATTCATATTGCTGATAATGAGTATATACAAATAAGGTTTTTAGATTCCTTTAACTTTTTAGGAACTAGTTTAGACAAACTTGCTAAAACAATGCAGACAGAAGATTTTGTCAATCTTCTATCTAACTTTTCCGATGAAAGAAAATTTAGTTTGTTAACACGGAAAGGTATATATCCGTATGACTATATGACAGATTGGAAATGTTACGATCAAAAATCTTTACCATCCAAATCTTGTTTTCATAATTCTTTAACTAACGAAGATATTAGCGATGAAGATTATAATCATGCTAAGACTGTATGGAGCGAATTTAAAGTAAAGGATTTAGGCGAGTATACAGATTTATATTTAAAAACAGACGTACTTTTATTGACAGATATATTTCAAAAGTTTCGTAAAACATGCAAACAACATTATAAACTAGATCCTGCGTTTTACATTACCGCACCTAGTTTGTCCTTCGACGCAATGTTGCTTAAAACAGGCGTTCAGTTAGAACTCGTGTCAGACCTGTTTATCATCAGAATGATTCAAAGTGGAATACGAGGAGGTTTGTGCATGTGTTCCCATAGGTATGCAAAAGCCAATAATAAATACATGCCTGAATATAATACATCAAAGCCTCAGAGTTATATTGCATATATAGATTGTAATAATCTTTACGGTTTCAGCATGTGTCAGTATTTGCCATATTCAGGTTTTAGATTTCTTAGTGAAGATGAAATAGATAATTTACATGTTGAAAATGTTGAAGATAACGCTGAGTGGGGCTTTATTTTAGAAGTTGATCTCTTGTACCCTGAACATTTACACAATCATCATAATGATTTACCTTTTTGTCCCGAGAAATGTATACCTCCAGGCGGTAAAACAAAAAAACTGATTGCAAATTTGTATAACAAGTATAATTATGTTATACATTACGTTCATTTAAAAAAGTGTCTAGAACATGGTTTAATATTACGAAAAGTTCATAGAGTAATTACTTTTAGACAGAGTCCTTATTTGAAACAATATATAGAATTAAACACTCAATTGAGACAAAAAGCAAAGAGTTCCTTCGAACAAGATTTTTTTAAATTGTTAAACAACAGTGTGTTTGGTAAGACATTAGAAAATACTGAAAATAGAGTGACTGTTCATTTAGTCAATCAATGGTGTGACAAATTTAACCGAACCAAGAAATCAATATCCGCCGAGAGACTTGTAGCCAACCCCTATTTCGATAGTGCCTCTATCCTCTCAGAAAATTTAGTTGCAATACAAAAGAAACCTGATCGAATTATTTTAGATAAGCCTATTTATATTGGATTCACTGTATTAGAACTTTCTAAGTCACACATGTATGACTTTCATTACAATATTGTAAAACCTTTTTATGAAGATCGAGTACAGCTATGTTACACAGATACAGATTCTTTTGTCTATGAAATATATACTAATGATTTTTATCATGACTTAAAGTTTAATTTTTTGAAATATTTTGACACCAGTAACTATGATAATAACAATGATTTTAAGATACCCTTAATGAACAAAAAAGTACCAGGCCTGTTCAAAGATGAAATGGCTGGGAAATGTATATCTGATTTTGTTGGTTTGAGATCAAAACTTTACTCCATAAAAACTGTTGATAAGATAATTAAAAAAGCGAAGGGTGTGAAATCATGCGTAGTAAAGGACTTAGACATCACAGATTATGAAAATATTTTATTTAAAGGTGGAGTTATACGTAGAAAAAATATAATGTTTAAATCAATTAAGCATGTAATATTTACTCAGAGTGTCAACAAAATTGCATTGTCTAACAATGATGATAAACGCGCGATATCTAATTGTAAAATCGCAACCCAAGCTTGGGGTCATTGCTCATTTTTTAAATAAAAAATGTCTTAGGTGTATGTTAGAACAGCATTGGTTAATTAAAAATGTGTATGTAATTCTTCGTTTTAATTATACGTACGAGAATTTTAGTGCATAGTAACTAGAATAAATAGCAATAAAAACATTCTCAACAATTATATTTGTTAATGATAACCTAGTATAACATAATTATGTATAATAACTATTCTGTATCTATAGCTTATAAGTACATAAGTGTAATTATTGTTATTAAATAAAGTAAATTATTAATTTACATTGTTTTATTTGTCAATACACTGTTTAAATATTGCTAACTAATAAAATTATAAGTGAATTAGGTTCATATCAATAATTCGCAGGTAACGTCACAGGGCGATACTAGTTTACAATAACGAAATATGATATACTGCATGTCAATGACACTAAAAATGCAAGCCTGCTATTTTTTCATTGATCAAGTTCATACACGCTTTAAATCAACAATTGAAAGGCTTTGTTATCAGTGGTATTTCGCTTTTATTCTTATGTAGATAAGATTTATTTTCAATAAAATGTATTACGAGCATAACATGCTTTGACATTATAATGAAAATCATCGCCGTATAACAATTAGGTCTATGTGAACAGACCTTAACTTATAATGTCGCAATACTCGTTTCCTGTCAGGGTATTAACTATATATTTACCTAATTAGCTACCTTTAAGCTGTTTATGAAATATTATCTGTCTCGAGTACTTGTACAATAAAATAAGAGATATTTGATCTATCAGTGTGCATCATTATCATGTCATCGGTGAGTAAAATAATTATTGAATATTTATTTATTTGGTTTTTCTTTTTTTTTAATAGATGCTAATAATTTTCTTATATTGTTTTCAGATTACTGATTCTGAAATTGTATTCAGCCAGTACGCTCAGGATCCTTACGAGGGACTATCTGAGATGATTTACAATGAACCCGCGCACTGCAGTCAACTTACGAAGGGAAAAAAATCCAAACGACAACGTCGAGAAAAGCCTTCTCTTAAGAAACAACCTACAAAATCTTTCGTGATGAGTAAACTGCATCGACGTGGGATAAAACTGATAAAAATATCAGTTATCGATCTCTGCAATAACAATACCAGTGACAGTGATAGTGATAGTGAGAATGTGATAATAAATGCGCAATACATCGTTAAAGACGCTATTGATAGTGTTATGGACGATACGGAATCGTTAGTTAAAAAAATATCAAAATCTTTGATTGATAGTGATTTTTAATACTTTTCAGGGTTTTGTGTTTATTATTATTATTTGTAATTAATGTTGTAACTGTGGTTAGGTTAGTTTAAAGTTATTTTTGGTTTATTCTTTTAATTTAATTATTTTTATTGTAGCAGGTAAACTATTTAAATAAACACATTTTTAAGATTTCATGATTTTTTATTTACTTAAAACTGAAAAACACATTTCTTTACAAATTCAAATGTTTTTTAATACACAACACATTTTTTAAGGCACACATCTTTAAGTGTTTAGTACAATTTAAATTATTTTTTTCATCACAGTACTTGTTATACAACACAGAGAAACTAGGACAGTTTTTTTCACTGAGGTCAGACACATTACAATTCTCATAAAGTTCCTTAATCCATTTCACTTTCTCCAAACCGTTTACAACGATTTCCTTATTTTCTAGATATGGAACGATTATACGTTGGAATTCTCTGTAGTCGATATAACCTTCATTCCAATAAATACCTCTGTTCCTTTCCAACCATTTAACTTGTCTTTTTTCATCACTTGTTAAGTATTTAAACATATTATATGGTGGTTTTATTAAAAATGACTGCGTATAATCGCGACTAGCAAAAGCTAATTCCTTTATTATAAAATTATTACATAGATCTTTAAACCCCTGAACATCTACTATGAGAGTATTCGGATTCATGATATTTTTCTCACAGTATTACTGAGCGGCTTATACTCGATTATACAATCATTCAATATAAGACAGTATGCAGAAGTTTGATCAGGTATCTCCAAATCAGTTTCAATTTCCACTCTTACATCCACAACCGGACCTGCCTTCAAGTTATCTGCTTGCCTGGAGCAGTCAATAACAAAGAGGGGTGCCAAGTCTTTAAATTGTTTTTCGCTTAATAAAGGTTCCGCGCGACGACCGTAATATGACTGCTGGAATCTAGTGTATTGTTCGTATAATAAAGCAATTCGGTTATTAGCAAAATTCACATTTAGATTTTCATATGGGAAGTAGTTTGAATTGAGGTATACTCTAACGTCACGAATATGACAGTGATCGAACAGAGACATATCAGAGCTTGCATTGTTTTTTTCTATTTGTCTGTAAACCAATAATAACATATCTCGGTTTCTCTATTTGTGATGATGTTTTAATAGACCAAGTATGTTTAGTTGTTTTAGGTAAAGTAGGATATTCGTACAGATCCCAATTTCTAAAAATCATCTGGAGCGGTCGGTCTTTCTCTAACAGTTTTAGCAAGCTTATTTTCTCTTTGTCGGACACTTTAACGTGCGGTACACGCCAAACAATTTTATTTATCTGAACATCATCTACAACTTCACCAGTATTCAGTTTTACCGCGTTCAGGTTAGTATTGCTTCGTAACAATATCAATTCATGTCTACTATTTATCACTACTTTCTTAAAATCTTCTGCAAACCCGAGAATATTACAAAGTGGTATAGAAGCAGAAAAACTACCTCCATTAATATTTTTTGTGCCATCGATATTCCAACCCCATGCATAAGATATCTTTGACTCACTCTCATTCATTGACACAAATGATTTCATCGTAGTAGTCACACCAGCGTTTTTTATTTTATCAATTTCGACTCCATTTAGTTCGTATCGAATATCTTGAAACAAGTAGAGTAGAAAATTATTTGTTAAAGAAACGCTAATCGCTTTTTCTTTTGGATCTTTTTTGCTAACGATTATAGTTCCTTCCAAATACAAAGTGCTCGCTGAAGGTAGTATATACAGATCCTGTTGATTAATAGGTATGCGGATTTCATCGTTCCTGTTGAAGCTTGTTATGTAGGGTTTGTAAGAATGAAATTCGATTCCCTCAACAGTGTTGTCGTAAGTTGGAGCAGATAAAACATCTAAGATATTCATTATAGGAAACCGATCGTTTTAAGAAATTCCTTATTGGCTCGCGTTAATTTTATTTTTTTCTTTGACCGAGGTCTTATTTGCTTGATTGTTTTAGTAGAACTGGCATTTTCCATTTGTTGAGGCACATATTTATTCTGCCGTGGTAATCGATATAGCAGTAAGTCAGAAAAGGCGGTTTCGAGAAAATGGCGCGCAAAGTTTTTTTCACAATTTAAGCGTTTGTGATAAAACTATACACTCGATTTTTATGTTCTATATGTCAAAAGAAAGGGAAAAATATGTTTTTTACAGTAGAATAACATTATTTTAACATTTTTATCAGGGTTATCGTAAAACATAACAAATCGTGTCTTCATTACCATTTTCTTAACTAATTTTAATTAATATTTAGGTAAGAGGGCAGTAACTGCCATAGATACTGCACTCTTGCTTAGTATTATTTCATACTGCTATATTGCTCACAGAATTCAAAATAATAAATTTAAATTACTACTTAAAACACCAGTAAAGACGCATTATACTGCCCTTTACCTTAGATTTTATAAATATTTTAGGCTATTTCACTATGGAGTAAAGAACGTTACTGCTTTTTAGAGTAGTATTTTAAGTAAGGTGTTTTCAGAATTTCTTGAACAGTATGTCTAATAAATAGAAGGGAAAATAAAAAAAATCGTTGAAAACTATATCAAAAACTAGTTTTATTCATTAAAAGTAATCAAAGAGATCCACAATATTAATTCTTCTTATTTGGCATAACGCTATACTAATTAAAAACAGAAATATTCTTTAAAAGTATAATTATTTATCAAAGTTTAATACTTAATCAGACAGATCGAATATCACATAATGGTACTGGTTTCTAGGTACAAAATTATTCCTACAATCTAACTTACAAGTACCTAACTTTCGCTTTAATTATAAAACATAATCAATGAGATCAACAGTCTTAGTTCTAATTATTTGGCATAACACTTAATAATATAATAATTAAAAACAGAAAACTTCTTTAAAATAGAGTTTTTATCAAAACTTAAGACTTATTCAGATCAAATATCACATTTGGTACCTCTTTTTTGGCACAAAATTACTCTTAATCACTTATACAAAATTATCTAACTTGAAAGAGCTTTTTAACATAAAATAATTTCTATAAAATCAAAAAATACAAAAGTTAAGGCACGTAAACATGACATGACGTAATTATAATTTAAAGTACGCCCTGTTCCAGTTTTTAACGATTATTAAAAAATATTAATCATCACTTTATCAGCTACTGTGTCCCATTTTCTCCGACTTCTTCCTCGATTGCCAAGTTTTCAACATTATTAACAAACAAATTTTCCCAAAAAAATTTACGAGTAACAGGCATTAACGGACACAGGTTTTGAATTATCTGCTTTTTCCTTTCGTCAGTAATTCCTCTTTCAATAATTCTTGGATCAGGATTAGGTATTTCTTTTAATTTAAGTATTTTCACCTGTAAAAAGCTTAATGATTGGAATGTTTCATCTTTATGGCTAATCTTGTAATGAATATCAAAACTCCCTCTGATAACTTGTACAGCAACTATGTCTTTCAAGTAAACCCTAGGCTGAGAATTTCGGAGCCTATGCTGAGATGATTTGTCTTGAAACTGGAAGAAGTCAGTTACGTTCATTTTTTTAACAGTAACATTTTTCGTACAAGTTGCGACACAATTGACATAATCATTAAAGTCATAAACCTTCTTTTGCTTTTGTAGAGACTTTTCAACCAAATGATGGAAACTATCGGCTGACATAAATGTGTGCCCAGGTTCCAGATATTTTATTATTATCTTCTCAGCAGTGATTTCATTGCTATTTATCATTTGTACTAAAAATGTCATAAACGCCCAATTTTTGTTCTGTGAAGAACAGTTGTCAGTCCATATAACTATATTTCTGTCATCGCGTCGTTCCAAAAGAAAAACACGAAAAGCAGACACAATATCTTCTTGTCTTCGTCCCGATATCACTTCATTCCACAAAACAGCAACCGGTTTCTGTATGTCTGTGAATTTGCACAAAGGCACAAAGCTCTCGTTGAAGCATATAATACGAGGGGTAAACAAGACAATTTTAAACATATCTATACGTGGAAGCATCACTACCTTTTGAAGATCCGCTGAAAAATAAGTAAACTCTAGTTCTTCATTGTTTTCTTGTTTTTTCACATCATTTTGATATTCCTCTCTGCTGTTTATGTATCTATCTTTATGTTTCAGATAGGCATTGCAGTTTACACAATCTGAGGATATTTCTTTCTCACTGTGCTTAGTTTCTTCTTTATGCATTTTATACCCTGTACAAATTTCGCTTTCTTCATTAGAAAGACTTGCAAATGAAATATTCATTTGTTTTGTAACGAAATTTCTTACAAATTCGTATGAAATTTTATGGTCTGGATACTTGGCTTTGTAATCCTCGTAGATAGTCTTAAGAGTCACATCGCTCGACAAATACCTTCTTCTCGGAGCATGTTCTCTTCGATAGTGTGATATGACTGGGTTATACTGAAGAACATGGTTTTCTAAATTTTCCGTGTTTATTTTTTGTCTGTTGTTGTGTTTGCCCCTCTTATCTTTTTGATCAGATATATCTTTTTCTAATATTTTTAATAATCGTTTGTCATTTTTTTTATTATATCCTAACGTCGTCAAAAAAAAAGTTTTACAAACTTCGACTTTCTCATTATTATCTGTCAGAAAAAAATATTTGTACGTTTTATTGCGCTTATAAGTGTTGCTTTCAACGACGTTTTTTCTTGATTGAACCTTGACTTCGGATGTAAGGTTCTTTATCATTACTCCTTGTGATTCCCAACCAAGGTTCAAATAAATATCGTGAATCTTTAACCGCGCATCTTGAGTGAATTTATCGTTACATTTTTTTGGGCATTTCTGAGTACATGGGCTTTTAATATTCTGTTTTAATTCTCTTTCTTCAAGCTTGGCCTTTTTTCTTTCATTTAGACTTGTGTTCATTTTTCTTCGTTTTCTAATTGTTCCTCGTTTAGTGTACTGAATGTCAATATTTTGAATGTTTGCATTTTCTTCTTCAGTTTCTGTGCGTAAATCTTGTACTAAACTGCTTTCATTTCGTCTCGACTCTGGTTGCATTTGATCTCGATTTTCCGAATTATTGTTCTGTTGATTTTCTTCATAATATTCTATATTATCATCACTTTGTTGTTTATTTTTGTCACTATCATCTTGTCTTAATTCTATTAGTGTTAGTTCTCTATTGACTGTATTAATGTATCTTCTGTCCTGGTTATTCTGTTGTTTGTCTACATAGTATTCTACGTTAATTTCACCTTGTTGATTATTTGTGTTTATTACTGTTGTATCTTGTAAAACTTCTATATTTTTCAAGTAATCCTGCTCGTTTTGTTGCTCATTTAATATATGCTGTGCTTGTTTGTGAGTAGATATTGATGAGAGCGATGAAAATACATTTGTAGTTTTCGTTATTTCTATGCTAGAATTGGACGAATGAGAAGATAGAGGAGGAATGTAGTCCTTATCACGGACTGAGTCATCAGAATCCTCATAAAAGCTGATATTATTTTCTGAATCTGGCATGGTTTCCTCGCAGGCTAAGTTAAGCGTAGGTTCATTATTTTCTACGGGAGGTACACTTTTTTCGGCTGTCTCTATTATTGTTTCCTGACAAAATAAGTTGGGTACAGATTCAGTGCTTCCTAAGGCAGCAACACTTAGCTCGGCTGTTGATATTATATTTTCACATAGCACATTAGGCGTACGTTGATCTTTAATCGGGTTTAATATTGCTTCTTTTAACAGCAAAATTTGACTTATTTCGTTTTGAGTACTCATAATAGACGAAGCTAGTTCTACGTGTAATGGTCGTATCGCCTGAAAGTGTTTGTAATCTAATTGGAAAGCCCACAATTCAGCCATTGTACATTCCTCTATTTGGCCATCGCCACTCCTGGGTATTTTTACATTAGTATTTACTTTTTTATTTTGAGAAGGCTTGTGAAATTTTGATACGGGCGTTGCTGATTGATTCATGTTTATGGTAGATTCATTTCGATTTGTGGTCATATTTATAATTTTGTCTATTCGCTTCATTTTGTAGTAATTCAATCTAAAACAACAATGAATACATAGTAAAACAGAGTCAAAAAAGCGCGGCGGGCAAGCACGACTTCAGAGCACCAAGAACGTAACAAGCGAGCGCAAGAACAAACTTAGATATAAATTATTATTTAAAACGGATTAGTAATTAGCTTCATTTTAGATTTAGGTATGTAATTTATTTCACACAACAAAGCTAATCAAATATAAGGATTTCTTACAATATTTAAAATATATAATAATTACTCACCTTATACCTACTTGGCGCCAAACCTACGCGTCACAAAATGGCGCGAACTAGATGAAGAGCACTTAGTCAGACGACCATCACTCAACGCCGCTTGAAGCGAAATGACCGAATATTTCGATCAATAATATTATTATGTACCTAGTAGTAGCGCAGTAACAACCACTTACTGCTCTATTGATTTACAAAACTATTAAATTATTTTATTTTTTGCCATGTTATAAAAGCAGTAAGGGAAGATACTGTGTTTATATTTGTGTATTTATGAGACATTCATTATAATTACTATCTTAAAAGTGCAGTACAGCTCCATACTGTAGATGTAACTAGTAAAATTCATTTGGTACATTGGTTCAAACTAACGTAAAGAGCAGTATGTCAGAAATTTACTGCTCTTTTGTTAAGAAATATGTGAATACAAATGAAAAGGGCAGTATGTCAATGAATTACTGCTCTTTTATGTAGTTAACTAAATTATCTTACCGTTCTTACTGCTCTTCATAAAAAAAGAAAATACATTTCTAATATACGTAGAAGTATGAAACCTAGATAGGAAGAAAGCTCGTTTGACGTACATTCCAAATCAGTAATAAAAAAAAAATGGCCACCCTTGACTTACTGCCCTCTCGATTACCACGGCAGTATTGTAGTCAATCATTTTTTCTAAGATGAAAATATAGCTGCACTTCCTCACCACGTAAGTTTATTAAGCGATTGTTTATATCTAATAGCCTGATATGTATACTGCTTATGTTGTTTTGGTTGATTGGAAAGTATATGGCGTTTTTCGGAATTTCTATAATTCTGTATCCCGGGGGCACGTTGAGGGCGAATTCGTGTACAATGTGACTAGGATTACCATTTATGTACGAACCACTTACAATATCACATTCTATCCTGATCACGGTCGTAGGTAAAATGTTGACTGGTAACTCGGACACATGCCATTTATTTGCTTTCAATATCTGCTTCTTAAACCCTAATAATCTCCTAAAAGTCCCTTCTTTAGTAAAATCGATATCTTTAGTACAGAATATCAAAGTTTTTAGAGTATTGTTATTACATCGTACATTTATTGAACAATCTTTTATTTCCGATTTTAAATAATCGCTAATATCTTGTAGTTCATAAGTACCTTCAGGTAATTCAAGGACTTCATTAGAGCCATAATATAATTTTTTTTTTTTTTTTCAATGTTTGGAATTGAATTAAATGTTGAGAAATGCAATAAGGCACACTCATAATGTCCGTGAAGTTGCAATGTATTAGGATAATATGTACATAAATCGGACGAGTTTCCAGTTATCGATAAGGTGAGTGACATGATGAAAATGATTGAAATAAAAGAAATACATACAATTTATAGGTATTTATTCCAAAATTTCCATAGATATTCTAGACATAAGTGTCCACAGTTTACTGTATTAAATTGTTGAAATCTAGTATAGTTATAAAAAACATCACAATTTTTAAAGTACTGCATTATTTCCATTGGAGGTTTCAAATCTCCAAAGCTATCAAAGTATTCACAACAATTGTTTATTTTAACATAAGCTACCCAATGCGTACCTTCGTTCTTATAATCGTCTAAGTTAACGATACCACATTCAATTCGTTTTGGCGTCCTTGGTAACTGATCCTTCATGTAGACTCCTCGAAAGTGTGGTATGTCACGTGCGTGCCTTAGGATGTCGACATTACTTAGAGCACGATTAGGTAGCTTATTTTTTAGTTTTTTGAAGATTGTATGAATAAACCTTTACCATTTTTATGTGACTTTATGTATAAACCTTGGCCTAACTTTAAAGACTCCATAGCCTTATTATGTCGTTGTGTTTCTCGCAAATTTTGCTGACCTGCTTTGTAATCGTTAACAGTTTTTGCTATTCCAGCCGCTCCGCCAGCTAGAGTTCCTAATGCTGATAACCCAGCAAAAATTGGGATTAAAGGCAGAATTCCACCTGTTTTAGGTAAAGGTATCACTCGCGGTACTCGAATTTTCTGAATCTTTGGAAATATTTTTTTTGCTGCCAAGTGAGCAGCGTTAATTAAAGTTTTACTGTCCTTTGGTTTCAGTTTTTTTATTTTCGCTCTTATTTTTGACACGAAACTTTTAAACGTTTTAACACCGGAACCACATTTTAGTTTGGTTTTCATAACTTTGCTCACTAACCATGAACTAAGTTTTTCGCCTTTCCCTGCATCTTTTGATTTAAGTCTTTGTTTAGCCATATTTAGTAGTTGTAAATCGGCTTTGTGACGATTGGGTAAGTCTGTATGGTTTGCATATGCAATGTCGTGATGCATACAGGCTTCGTCTAGTTTATTCACACCTCGATCGCCTCGCAGCAATCGCTTCTCGAGTTTCGTTCCCGGTCCGCAATAATTATAACTAGGCAAATGAAGTTCGAATGGCAGATTGTTAATTACACTATTAACTAGTCCATCCATTCTCTTGCATAGTAGAAAGTGTAATGAATGAAATATTTCTTACAAACATGGTTATATATCCATAATCCTAACCTACAATTTCATCTTTATCAATCCAACTATTTTCGTCGTTACTTAAGCCCAACCATTTCACGTAAAGTTTCTTTCCTTTCCTTTTGTGTGCTATTTCTAGCTCTAATAGGATTCAGGTGACTTCTTCTTTATTTCAATAAAAATGCGGAGATATCAAATTGATCTATTCTTGAACAAAGCGTAAAGTGAAGTAGTACAAAAATGGTAGTTGAAACTTAAAGCTAAACGTATACATGGAGCATTGGGATTGGTTACAAAAAGCAACGCGATTGGCTCTTCATGACGTGATAGGTGGTCATCATTGGTTGATGAAGATGACGTGGTTAAAGATGCGTTCATAAGCTTGAACATCCTCCCCGGCCTTGGAAGTGGTAACTTGCAAGCGACTCCAACCAGGTGATCCCGCTGCAGCTACTCATCTCGAATTGGAAGAGGGCAGATCTTGGAAAAAGCTCGTCGTACGATGCCAGAAGCGGTTTGGATATCGGCAACCCTGGCCACTCCATCCTTGCCTGGAAAAACGTCAACAATACGTCCTAAGCCCCATTTTAGTGGAGGCTGATTGTCATCCTTCATAAGGACAAGCGTGTTCTTCTTCAGACAATCTTGGTTTTCTCTCCATTTGCCTCTGGTCTGCAGTTCTGACACGTACTCCTTAGACCAGCGGCTCCAGAAGTGCTGACGGATTTGTTCGACCCTCTGGTAGCGTGTCGGGCGGTGTGTAGGCACGGCGGTGACGTCAGCGCAGACAGGTGCAATCACCGGACGGCCAACCAGAAAATGAGCAGGGCTAAGAGGGAGATAGTCATGCGGATCTGTGGACATAGGAGTCAGTGGGCGGGAGTTCAGTATGGCCTCGACTTGTGTCAACACCGTGCTGAGCTCCTCGAACGTTAAGTGCGCATTGCCTACTACACGTCGCAAGTGATGTTTACAACTCTTAACCCCGGCCTCCCACAGGCCTCCAAAATGACTGGCGTAAGGAGGAACCATTTTAAATTTAATATTTTGAGCTGTGGCATACTCTTTTATATCGTTAGAACAAGTGGAAAGAAATTTGTTGAAATCATTCATTAAGCCAACAAAGTTCCTTCCATTATCAGAAAATATTTCAGCCGGTTTACCTCGGCGTGAAATGAAACGTTTTAATGCTAATAAATATGCTTCGGAAGTGAGATCGCTGACCAATTCCAAATGTACCGCGCGCGTCGTAAAACATATAAATAAACAAACGTATGCTTTTACGGTTCTAGCACCTCTGCCCTTTCGATTCAATACAAGCAATGGCCCAGCGTAATCTACGCCGCAATGTATAAACGGAAACCCATAATCTAATCTTTCCTTTGGTAAATCAGCCATTTTTGGTATAACTATTTTACCTCGCATACGTACGCACTTTATACACTTATGACAGGTCTGACGTGCGAGATTTCTACCACCTAATGGCCACCACGCTTCTCTGATACTAAACAATAACATCTGTGGACCTGCGTGCATCAACCGGTTATGATCATATCGGAATAACAACAATGAAAGTTGATGTTTACCAGAGATTAATATGGGGTGTTTTTTATCAAAATCAAAGTTGGGACTGTTTTTTAGACGACCTCCAACTCGAATCAATTTATTTTCATCGATAAATAAGTCTAACTTTGCTAAATGAGTCTGTGTTTTGTTTACTTGTCCCTTTCTAAGAAGTGAATCGCGCGCATCGGGGAATGACTCACGCTGCGACAAGCTAGCGAGCGTTATCGTAGACTTGTTTAGTTCAGATGTACTCAACGGCCCCTTCCACCGATCGTCTTTACAACGCGTGTTATGTATAAAGCGGAGTACATAAGCGGCAGCACGCTGCATGCGGTTATACTGAGAAAACCTGGAAAATGGAAATAAGTTTTCTTCAGTTTTTTGACGAGTGAGAAGTGTGTGTGCGTCGTGAATTTTGAGCTCAGGTAAGTTTTCTGTCGATATTTTTAAGCGTGTTTCTTCATTTAAACTATCAAATTCAGGGTCATGCAAAAAATGTGGCCCTGACCACCATAAATTGTTGACGTTCAGTGCATCTACACTTTGACCTCGCGACACTGTTAGTGGTGTAGATAACCCCGCCGACTTGGCGGGGTTATCTACACCACTAACATGTCGCCACGAATGACCTTTTGTCAGTTCGTGTATCTCCCCGGCCCTATTCTGGACGTAGGTTTTTAGTATGTTAGGTGGAGTTTGCAACCAACTTAATACAATAGTCGAATCCGTCCAGAATACGACTTTATCAAAACTAGATCGCAACGAACTTCTAATTTTTTCATACAATCTTGCGCCCACCAGCGCCCCACACAGCTCGAGCCTAGGTATAGTCATAACAGGCTTTATAGAAGCGACCCTACCCTTTGAGCATAATAATCTTACTGTGACGGTGGATGCGTTATCAATCGTACGAACGTAGGCGCAGGTGCCATAGGCTGCTTGTGACGCGTCGGTAAATATGTGCAGTTCAGTGTTTACAGGGTGTTCGCACATCACAAAACGAGGTACTCGAATTTTATTGAGCATAAACAAATTATTAATAAACCGTTTCCAGACTTGCGTGACGTCATCCGGTAATGGTTGATCCCAATCGAGTTTAAGCAACCAACACTTTTGCAACAATATCTTTGCTTGTGTAATAACTGGACTCAATAAACCGAGCGGGTCGTAAATTTGTGATGCACCTGATAATATTGTGCGTTTAGTGATCGGTTTTGTGTTAAACTCAAACTGTGTGTGGAAATATAATTCGTCACAATGTGGGTACCATCCCAACTCTAACGTTTTGCTGTGTACATGCTCACTTAGTGAGAAATCTTTTGCATCATTAGGCATGTCTACACTACTGGAATCAGCATTGAAATTATACACCCACTTGCGTAGCGGAAAACACCCGGTATGTAAAACTTTTGCGGTATCATTACAGATCTGAATTAATGTACTTTTATCGTTGTGTCCACAAATTAAGTCATCAACGTAAAAGTCTTCGCGAATAGTTCGTGCCACATCAGGATCGTCACATTCCTGTGCTAATTGTTTCAGACACCTGCAACTAAGAAACGGCGCAGACGCGGTACCATATGTCACCGTGTTTAACTGATAAATACCTAAGGGATCTGACTTGGTTTCGCGCCATAAAATCAACTGAAGGTCACGTTGTTCTTTATCAATCAACACCTGCCTATACATTTTTTCTATGTCTGCGCAAGCTACATACTTGTTCTCTCGGAATCGCAGTAAAATAGAAATTAAATCACCTTGTATAGGTGGTCCGACGTACTGTAAATCATTTAACGACCTTCCCGACCTTGAAGCTGCGCTTGCGTTATATACAACACGCAGTTTTGTTGATGTGGCATAAGGACGAAAGACGCCGTGATGGGGCATGAAATAATGCGGGGTTCCGTATGTGGTGATACGACTCATATGACCTAAAGTTTCGTACTCGTTCATAAATTCCGTGTACAACTTTTTATATTCTGAATAACGTTCCAGCCGTTTTTCCAAAGCATAAAAACGTCGTTCAGCTTGTGCGAATGTATCACCTAACGTGTCAGGTTCATATTTGAATGGTATGCGTACGATAAATCTGCCATCAGCTGTGCGCTTCATGGTGTTATGGAAATGATCCTCGCATGCACGCTCATCGTCGCTGCGTGAGTCAGCTGATTTGGTGCTAACGGGTAACTCTTCGAGCTCCCAGAAGCTGCGGACTTGTTTATCTAAAGATTGAATATCTATAGATTGCGTTAAATTACAATTTACATGATTAGATTTTCGCGGGTAATCTAAAACAGAACCTGAAATAATCCACCCTAACTTTGTGTTAATAATGTAAGGGCCATTATTTAGTTTTATTTTCCCTTCAGTCAGCAGGTCCCAAAATAGGTTCGCGCCTATTAAAATATCAATGTTTTGGCTTTCATTGAAAGTGGGATCGGCTAACACAATATTGTCAGGTATACTGAACTTTTTCCGTGGCAAAGTAAAGTTTGGTAAACTGGAAGTAATTCCGGGTAAAACTAAACATTGTACATATGTGGCAAATGTTTTATCCAAAGAACGCAGTTCTATATTGCAATACTTTGTGGACTGCGTCATGGAATAAGCTACTCCTTGAACATTTTGAGTGGACTTTATTAATTTCACGTTTAATTTGTCACATAACGATTGTGTAATAAAACATCTATCACTGCCGTTGTCTAAAATTGCGCGTACTTGGTGTAAATTACCGAATTTATCAGGTATTTCGACTAGAGCAGTAGATAACAACACAGATTCATATTGCTCGGGCGACGATTGCGCGTTTATGTCTGGGTGAGCATTATTTACCTGGATTGAATAGCTTTGTGACTGTGCGTGTTTATGTGACGTATTGGAACTAGAGGCGGGGAGATCCGCAGCGGTCGGCACCTCAGCTAGCGAGTGCAGGGCGACCGAGCGGTTGTGTTCTTGGCTCCCGACCACAATATCACATATTAACGAATTATGTTTTTTCTCACATCTTCTGCACGGACCGTACCTACACTCGGCAGCTGTGTGGCCGTTACGGAAACAGTTCTCGCAAATTTCGTGCCTGCGTACCAGCTGTTTTCTCTCTTGCAAACCAAGATCGAGAAACTTTTGGCATGAATATAAAGGATGCGATGCATTACACATACAACACGTTCGTTTGCGAGATTGTTTGGTTTTAGTGTTAGTGTTGGTGTCCGGTTTTTGTGTAACTATGTTACAATTAACCTTCTGTGTGGAAGAATTATTGGAAGATTTGTTTTGTGTTGAATTGGCTTTGGGTGAACTGTGTGAGACGGAGTGTGAAAGTGTTTCTAACATATCTGCTTTCTGCCTAAGAAATTTCATTAAATTATCCAGTTTAATGCGTTTAGAATCATCCGTCACTGATAAAGAATTCTTATATTGTTCCCACTCGCGTTCAGTAGTTTGGTCGAGCTTGGAAACAACCACTTTCGCCGAGTAACTTTAAAGCGCGTAAATTTTTTAAGGTTATGTCAATAAGTTTCCTTATCTGCGGCGATGATTCTTTTGTGACTGACGGCATGGAAAATAAAGATTTGACGTGTTTCTGAGCAAGAAGTGTAGAATTATCGTAACGATTGAGAAGTAATTCCCATGCAACAATGTAGTTATCTGCAGAAAACTCAACTGAATCGATAACTAAACGAGCAGAGCCTTTTAATGATGATTTAAGGTAGTGAAATTTCTGTATTTTAGGAATAGATCGGCAATTGTGAACTAGGGATAAAAAAATATCGCGATATTCTAGCCAGTGCTCGTACGAACCGTCATATTCGGGCAGAGATATGGTAGGTAATTTAACAGAAGAAGTTTGAAATGACTGGTTATCAGCTGATGCATTTGAATTATCAGCTTCCTCATCTTCATTGTTAATTAAACATTGCGCTTTAGCTAATATTGAATAATATTCAGAATCAAAACTATCTCGTTCTTCTAATGCTTTTGGAATGTCTGTTTCGGACGTGGTTAATGTTTCAATTTTGTATTGAACGTCATCGAATAACGAGTATAGTTCTTGAATGCCTGAAACACGCAATTGCAACTCCGTACGCTGCCTAACAGTTAAAACGTTACCGTCTAGACTTTCTACATGCTTTTTAAAATTAGTGAGAGTCCTTTTGATGTGACCTCTTCTATTATTAAGCTCTTTAATTTTCTCCCTAGCGTCAGTCATTCTGGAATGGTGTGGAAGTACTCACGATTAAACAGGTGCGCGATATTCACAGCAGCTGAAGCGGTGATTGAAGCTTCGGTTTCAGCTCGAATGTGAAGTAGGCAACCGACACGTAGCGGTCACGCAGAGGTCACGCAGAGGTGGCTCAACACTGGAATTTAGCACAAAAAACCGAGATCACACAGGGGAATGGACAGGTTTTGGATATTCTGGTTGGCTCGTCTCACCAAATGCGCTGCGATGCTGCTGATGATGATGATTGACGAGGATCTTGCGTTGATCAATGCCCAACCGTCGTCGACGTAGGTATATCCAAATTCTTGATCGCTGATATCCAGGCTCGAAGGACCAAATTATGTGTGCTATTTCTAGCTCTAATAGGATTCAGGTGACTTCTTCTTTATTTCAATAAAAATGCGGAGATATTGATCTATTCTTGAACAAAGCGTAAAGTGAAGTAGTACAAAAATGGTAGTTGAAACTTAAAGCTAAACGTATACATGGAGCATTGGGATTGGTTACAAAAAGCAACGCGATTGGCTCTTCATGACGTGATAGGTGGTCATCATTGGTTGATGAAGATGACGTGGTTAAAGATGCGTTCATAAGCTTGAACACCTTTTAAGAACCTTTTCTATCAAATAAACGCCAGGATAGCTAGTTTTTTGAAGTTCTTGTTCATAAAAAGATCCTCGAATGGGTTGCTTTCGATGATCTTCTATATGATATGTTACTGGTATGGTATTATTAATCCTTTTTATAGTAAATATTTCTGTCGACCAATTAGGAGTGTAACCTTTATCAAAAACATGTTTGTATTTACTGATCCGAACATTTTCACCCACTTTGAATTTAGGTCGACATCGGTCTGATGTTTGATTTTGAGTTTTTTGAATATTCTCTCTTATCTTTGACTCGTTCAACTTATTTACCTCGACTGGTTTAAATTTGATGGTATGATGTTTTGTATTATTATATGTTTTTAGAATAACTTCTAATGGTGGACCTACCCATTTATAATTCCCAATGAGACTAAAGTATTTATACATTTTATTTTTAATTGTTTTAATCACCCTTTCTACAATCGAAGCTTTCTTGCTAGAAAACGAAGAGTAGTGATTAATATTGTAGCTCTTCATAAGCTTTTGGAATGTTACGTTGTAGAATTCTGTCCCAGAATCAGTTTGTAAATGATCAGGTTTTCGATTGTTATTAGTTAGGTATTCGTTCAAATGCATGAGTAACATCAAGTTTACTCTTGGATTTTATTGGTTCTGTCCAGGTATACTTTGAGAAACAATCAATCACCACTAAAATGTAATTATAACCTTTATTAAACTTCTTTAGATTTCGCATATCTATCAAATCAGCTTGCCATAAATCATCTATGCCTTTTAAAATAACTGAACGTCTAACAAAGTTTCTTCGGGCTGCTTTGTGTAGCTCATTAACAATTTGTTGTTTTGCCATCACGGAGTTTTTTCAAGTAATTTTTGTACTTGTGCTTTGTTATAAAACTTATCTTCCAACTGGACTAAAACTTCACGTATCTTCACTTTTAAAGCGTTTTGGACTGTTATTTGTGCATCTTTTATGATTTGAGCACGCAACAACCCAATCACTTTATTCAGTTCATTTATTGTATGTTCACGCAATCGATCGACGTAATCCTTATTCACAGCATCGTCTGTTTCTACAGGAGATCTTATTCCTCTCAATCTAGATTTTTTCATGTCAAAATCCCCACTTTCGGATTTTAGCAGTGCATTTTCATTGAACTCTAATAATTCAGAGAAACGCATTCTCTTATGAATATGGTGTCCAAATTTGTCTACATTCATATTTAAGGTGTATTATATTTAAAGGCTTATAATAAAATGAGCAATGAACATTTTATACCATTTATTTATTACTTAATCAATTTAATTTCACGCAGTTCTTCAATAATTGATATAATTTCGTTGTCTAATCCAGTGTTACCAGCGTCTCAAGATGCAATTAATAATTTTAACCTATCTACAAGTTCACTAGGGTCATCCCAATATACAAAATCAACATTTTTTTTCCACATTTTTGTCAAGGGTAATCCTTTCCCCTTTGATTGACAGCTTTGAATAGTACTTGGCTGTTTGAAAAGAGGTTTTATAACTTGCAAATATTTTTGACCTTTATTACTTTTTATTGGTTTGTTTGAGTCAAAGTCTCGACGATGTGCGTTTGTGGCAATCAACATCATCTTATAATACTGCATATCAGACTCTGTAACTATGCTTAAATCTACATCCTTTTTTAGTAACAATTGTTTTAGTCCGGGAGTGCTTCGATATTTCTGTCCAGCAACGGTAATATAATCATCGTTGATTGTTACGAAAGTAGAACCTAACATCAATTGCCCTCGTTCCGCTCGAACACCAAATGGAATATCTGTCAATGCTTCTGAAGATATTGACCAGGATGATGTATCACGCTCTTGATTGTTCTCTCCTAATGATTGGTACGAGTAGGATATTATTGGGCATTCTACTCCACCTTCCGTTCCTTCGGCTCACTCCGTTCGCCTCCGTCACTCTCGGTGGAGTAGAATGCCCAATAATATAAATGAAATCCACAGGTTCGGCGCCTATTCCACCCGATGAAACGGAAGGTGGAGTATGAATTCTTACATAGTGCAGTAAAATACTGGTTCGGCGCCTATTCCACTAGGTTGAAACATTTGTTTGAGTTAGCGACAATGAGTTATAAATGTCAATATTGATGGTTGACCTCAAATTCATTTAATTATACTCACCAGCTTAAAACTACTATAAAACTTACTATACCTTGATTCAAACATATAACATAGGTACTTTCCGTTAACATAATTAGGTCTGTATCTGAACGAACCAGTAACCTAAAATTCGCGACAGGTGGGACAGAATGCCCAATAATATACGATCGACTCGACTGTCTTGTATACATTTAAACCTTTTGAACCAAAAAGTGTTTAGTTTGTTGTGTGTTGTGTTGTGTGTATTTTGTCATCGTTTTTGCCTTAGTTTTGTGCATAGCTGCTGAACCAGTATTTTACTGCATAATGTAGAAATTCATACTCCACCTTCCGTTTGATCGGGTGGAACAGGCGCCGAACCTGTGGATTTCATTTATATTATTGGGCATTCTACTCCACCGAGAGTGACGGAGGCGAACGGAGTGAGCCGAAGGAACGGAAGGTGGAGTAGAATGCCCAATAATATCCTACTGGTACGACTCGTCACTGTCGGTATCACATTCATTTTCTTCCGCGCCACTGTCTCCTTCGTCGTTACCAGAACTTTCTTTCTGCAAAATATTGTTTCTCAACTGAACTTTTGTTTCTTCTACTTCTTTAGATCGCAAGAGGTCAGTTTGTTTAGTGGTATTAGCTATGCAGTTGCCAATGCTTGCTTATTTTCACTCTCAAAATCTCGCATCCTTCGTACTTTTTTCTTTACAGCTTCTGCAGCATCAACGATTTGTCTTTTCAGTGATTTTTCCATTACGATAGAATAAGTTAGTTATCGATTAAGAGTCAGTCAAGGAATAATGAAATCATGTAAGTACCATAGTCTTAAATATTTGTATTTCTAAACAAAGACTACAAAAGTATCAAATTTATTTCTATAACATCCATTATTTTTCTGGCAATCTTTATTAATTACAACATAATTAAAGGGCTCACTCCATATTTTTGAACACATTTCACGAAATTCAGTCCATGTCATATCAGTGTTAACATGTTCTTCATAAACATGTCTCAAGTTGATATCATCTTGTTTGAATAGTATAATTAAGTTAGCATTATCTCTTACTAATTGTTTCGGGATTTTGCTATATGTTTGATTTAGATAAAAACAGTCGATGTGTTTGTGCCTTCCCATTGCAAAATAATCACGCATGTTAGTTTGATTCTCGCAAGCAACGTCGTCAAATATAATCACAGAGTTGGGTTTTGCATCCTGAACGCTTATGACTTCCTCGTTCCCTTGATATTTCTGGAGTGAGATAGTTGGTACCCGTTGTAAAACTCTTTCTAAAAAAATGTACTTAGGTTGGTGTAAGGTTTTTGAATAGACATAAACATTGCGAAACCTTAAACCGTTTTCATGTATAAGAAGTCCAATAAGTAAATTTGTTTTTCCACAATTCGATGGTCCACAAATGATACATCGTACTGAATTAGGTAACAATTCTCCATGACGCGAACTACTTTTACAAAAATCATCGCAAATTGTGTTTACATGCAGCGATTGTGGTTGTTTAACAAACTTCATGATTACTGTTGTTAACAAACTGTAGTAACATTATGTAAAACTGTTTATTACAAGAATATTTATAGACTTTAACACTACCTAGTATCTACTGTCTATTTCGCGTTCGTTTATCCGAAGCGAGAAGAACTTGCTCGATCGTCGATCGAAATAGATGAGACATTCAAAAATACTAATACTAACGACGGTAATGACACCATAGCAAGATCTAACTCTACGTCAAATGCCATCTATCTAGCGCATAGGTAAACTCTGGACTCTGTAGGTAATAAAATTCAAGCGCATTCGCGTGGGCTGATTCCTCGGTGAGTATACACTACAAAAATACTACAGCACCATCTATGACATATCGGATGAACTAAAATCATCAAATCCTAAATCGCACAAGCAAAGTTTTCCGCGTCTTTAAGACTATAAAAGAACCGTCTGGTCGTTATAAAAAAGAGCAGTGAAAAGATCCTGAAGGCTAGGTAGACGGTAATGGTTGTTGTTGTTGCTTACGATTTATGATTAACTATTAGATTTCAATTTGTCAATTTTTTTGCCCACTAAGAACAGTGATGATGAAATAAATTACTTAAAGTAAAGCGCTAGCCTGGGTTCGAACCATGACCTACAACTTGTAAGTCGCAACCGTTACCACTGAAGCACCACTGCTCTCCACTGTTACTTTCAAATATGTTTATCTAATGTTATTTTATGCAAACCTATGCAAACGGAGTGAGCCGAAGTGACTTCCATCATTTCAGTTCTAAACTTATAAATAATTGTTCGAAGTAATATAAAGCCACATTCGAGTCTTACTATTGTAGTAAGAAGGTTGCATTTCGTATCACTAAACTAAATAAATATAACTAAGTTAACTACAATGCATGACTCAGAGAAATCTGATATAAAGGACATTTGTAAACTTATTATGAGGAATTCTAGCGGTGAGATTATATTTATTCAAGATTTGCAAACTGGTCAAAACAATACAGATATCGGTTCATCAAAACATCAGGACGGGCATACAGCTCAAACAGAAGATTTGTTCTTCCAACAAATGCTTGATTGGCTAAAATCAAACAATCGCTATCTTATATTGAAGAACAGCCGTGGTGAGGCTCGTACATTCGTTCGAGCTAGCGATATAAATGAAATTCTAAATACTGGTTCAGCGCCTATTTCACCCAATGGAGTATGAATTTCTACATTATGCAGTAAAATACTGGTTCAGCAGCTATGCACAAAACTAAGGCAACAGTCTTATCGCTCAGCCACTGCGCCAACCGTGCTGTCAAATAATTCGCTTCGTCAAGCGATAATCGTTGGTCGAGTGGAGAGTCGAGTCGATTATCAATGATTGGGCATTCTATACCATTTTCGGCAGCGAGGCGTACTCGCCGAGCGAATTGCCGAAAGTGGTACAGAATGCCCAATATTACCCTACTAACCTCTCAACGTCCCGGCCGCCGCGGGAGACGCCCCGGGCGTCGGGGGCCACCGTAGGCGCGGGCCTGTGGACGGTGGGCTATGGGCTAGCTCGCCGTCCGTCCGTCTCATGACGTCAGGCCGTGTCGACGGCGCGTTCGTGTTCCACGCGCGCCTCAAAGAGAGTCAGCAAAAGGGAAGGGGTCCGTAGGGACCGATGCCTGCCGGGGTTGCGGGACTGTTCGAAAGAGATACCGTGGCCCCGGAACACAAAGGGCGATGAAGGAACATGGATGGGTTTTAGTCAGTAAAAGTCTGACACTACCTCCTGCTCCGCCCAGAGCGGGAGGAGTTATTTGATGATTTCCCATCCATCATCATCTGCCTAGTCTTTTCCCAACTATGTTGGGGTCGGCTTCCAGTTTTACCGGATGCAGCTGAATACCAGTATTTTACATGGAACGACTGCCTATCTGACCTCCACAACCCAGTTAGTACTGGGTAATACGATACCCTTTGGTAAGACTGGTTGTCAGACTTTTTGGGCCTCTGACTACCTAACGACTGTCAAAGATCTACAAATGACAGCCGGGACCAACTGCTTAACGTGCTTTCCGAGGCACGGAGGAAACTCGGTATGTAATGGGTGGTCACCCATCCACAGACCAACCTAGGCAAGCATGGCTTAACCTAACGATCGACCCGAGCGGCTGTTATTATTTAGCCACGAGCTCCTCCAATCAAAACAAAATTGATAATTTTCCATCCGAAAAAAAAAAAAAAAGGAGTATGTTCGCTATCAATGTAATCAATGCCAATAGCCATACCTTTTTTAAGTAAATCCATACTTCGCCTATTCAGGTGTCCAAGTCTGCGATGCCATAATGCCTGGGATAGCACCGCATCGCACAGGTTCGCAGCCTCCGTTTCATGTTCCATAGACTGGTTCACTTGCAATGGATTACCCAAATCCATCGATTGACAGGCTGCAATCAACTCACTTGTGTTTGTTGACTGCTGACATGTTGTGTCCAACTGATAAACACCGTTGACCTTCGTAGCACTGGCAACTACATTTTTGCCACAATAAATATTGCACTTCTGTGTGTCAAAGTGCACATCAAGTCCTTTGGCTGCCATTTTTCCGACAGAAATAAGGTTTGTTGACAATCCCGGCACATAAATAACCTCAACTATTTTAGTTGTTTGTTTGTGTCCTTCCAACAACAATTCCACATCACCGTGTCCTTCACTATGCATCTTTTGTTTATTTGCCACTGTCACTGAACGCGGAGTATCTACAACATAGTTTTGTAGTAAGTTTTTGTTGTGTGTCATGTGACAAGTCGCGCCAGAGTCCACATACCAAGTATTCGAGTTGATATCCACAGCTAACGCTGTCAATAACGTTCCGTTCCAAGCTTTTTCGCATTTGTCAGTTTTGTCACTCCGTTTATCATTTTTAATTGTTTTTGTAGGACAGTTTCTAGCATAATGATTAGGTTTTTTACATATGAAGCACTTAACCTTGTTAGGTTGTTTGTTGTCTACACCTTTTGTTTTCCGGTTTGTAAGCATTGCACTTTCTTCACCCTTGTCAATGTCCCTACGCAAATTTTCTTGTAACAATTTACTTTTTACTATTTCACTGCACAATTTAATGTTAGAATTTTCCAACGCCATAATAAGTGGGTCGTAGTTTGGCGGTAAACCACTTAACATTAACACTGACAGGAAATCATCGTCTAATGGAGCATTTATATCCCGTAGTTGTTGATCCAAGTCTGTGATCTTCAGGAGGTACGCTTCCATGTCGTTAAATTGTTCCAATTTAAGTCCAAACAATGTACGTAAAAGTCCAAGTCTTCTACACAGCCCTCTGTCTTCATACGCCGTTTTCAAATTCCTCCAGGCTTCATACCCAGTTGCTGCATTCCGTACATGAGAAAAAGACGACTGCTGCACCATCAAACATATTTTTGCGAGTGTCTTTTGTTGTTTACGTTCGTCGGTGACCTTGGGTGTCCCCGGCGTAGACTCATCTATGCAGTCCCATAGATCTTCATGTATTAAATACATATGCATTAAAAACTTCCAATTTCCATAGTTTGAAATTCCGTTGAGTTTTTCAAAGTTTACTGAAATTCCTGAACTTGATGCTGACGACGTTGCCGTAATAGACAATGGCGAGCTTCGATCTTGAGATGCCGGCTGTGTTGGCTGTAGCACACTTTCTTTTGGCCTTTTGCACCAAATCTATTTCCGTACTTTTATTTACCACGTATCCTGGGCCCATAACCTGTTGGATTTGGGGCTAAATAAACCAGGATTGAACTATAAAATAGGGATTTATTGTACTGTGCATCTGTATCAATAAATCCCTGTTTTATAGTTTAATCCTGGTTTATTTAGCCCCAAATCCAACAACGAAACTAAACTAAACGATAAACTGAACGACGCGAGTGACTCCTGTGGAGTCCGGGAAAACTTCCTCCACGACACCCAACGGCCAGTGTAGTGGAGGCGAATCCATACTAAGACTTATCCATACTAATATTATAAATGTGAAAGTAAGTTTGTTTGTTACCTCTTCACGCTTATTCCACTGAACCGATCATCCTGAAATTTTGCATAAACATTTTCAGGTGTACAGTAACGGACATTAGGTAACTTTTATCCCGGAAAAAAGTACTGCTCCCGAGGAAAACAACAATAACGTGCTTTTGGTAATAGGTGGCACCACCTGTCTTACGTATCACGATTGAATTAAATTATTATAGAAAAACTTTTGTAGTGTGATTTATGTTTTTTTTTTTTTTATATTGAAGTACCTTTTTTACCCTTTTTTGTGAGTCTATATCGTTTTTTCATCCTCCTAACTACGAGTATAACATACATAATCCATACTTCCATACTTTATTATTATTATTTATTATTATTATTATTATTATAATATTATAAATGTGAAAGTAAGTTTGTTTGTTACCTCTTCACGCTTAACCCACTGAACCGATCATCCTGAAATTTTGCATATACATTTTCAGGTGTACAGTAACGGACAAACGGTATCTTTCATCCCGAAAAAAAGTACTGCTACCGAGAAAAACAACAATAACGTGCTTTTAGTAATAGATTGTGCCGATTGAATTAAATTATTATAGAAAAACTTTTGTAGTATGATATGATTTTTTTTTAATATTGAAGTACCTGTTGTACTCTAGTTTGTGACTCTAGACCGTTTTTTCATCCTCTTAACTACGAGTATAACATAAATAATATTGATAAATGATAAATGATGTTTATTTTGCAAGTAGGTTTTTACAAACACTTTTAAACGTCATTTTTTTAAACTAGATGGGGCCGGTGTTTCGTACCTGACTACTCTGAGAAGAAACAGCCGAAACAAACTCAGAGGTCATAGTCTCTTTTAAAGTCCAGACAATCTTGCTCAATTCACATGAGGACTATGTAGATTAGTGTCTGAGATGGTCTTTTGAAGAAAAAACCATACAGATTTGAGTGGACCTGTCCAGTCAGTGCAAGCATTTGTCAGTTAACGTGTAGCTCGACTTATAACTCAAGGAGCTCAACGAAACGACGAACAATACCAAAGAAAGGACATTTGGGTAGGTCGCTTAGAGTACTCAAACTGCCAGACAGTTGTGGGAAAAAATAAACTGTTTCATCCACCAAGTTCTGAACGCACCCTTTTTGACGTTTGACAGATTACGTTTCGTTGTCTGTGGTGCGATGACGTTTTGCTTGTCAGTGCAATATTGGTTGAATAATGGTCGCTCCGTGCTTGTAATTTTGGTACACGCTGTCGCGTAGTTATTGGTTGAAAACTTTGAGTTATTGTTAATCCGATACCATCTTGATCGGTGTTTGATATTTTGTTGATAATTGAGTGAAAATTGAGAAATCTCGCCATTTTGGGTCTTGACCGCGAGTAATTTGTTGGTTATGTAGACGGCCTTTGTGTCTTTGAACGCCGTAAATTCCTAAATTCAGTGCTGGACTATTATATCCCCGATTGGGTTAGCAAACCGGGATAAAATTCAGTTGGACATTCGTGAGAGGTGCCACGTGTGGGATCTGAAGGTTTGATCCTGGAGTCGACGGTGCGAGCCGCGCGCGTCTTTTGGTTACCGTCGAATCTTACCTAACTATACATACACCACACACACCACAGATATACTTACACCCCACCCAGATGAGACGTGACCAGGACTACGTCACATCACCGGTGCCAGCGTGATGGTAAGTGTATTGAATAGTTGTTTTTCCTTTGTCAATTGGACAAATATATTGTGATTAGGGCTCCGCGTAATCGCGGACATCGTGAGTCTGTTCGTGCAGTCTCACACATAAACAAAAAATATAAATGTGACCCACATGGTCCCCACATTCACAATAATCATATAAAATTCATAACAAGTTCTATTCAAAAGAATGTAAATAAAAATCACAAAAATCATTAAAATTCACAATGATGATAAAAAAAAAAAATTGAATACTTAACAAAATAAGTATTCATGTCAAATCAGTAAATGTCAAATAAAATAATAAAAAAAAATAATAAAGTAAAAAATAATAAAATACATGTCAAAACATTAAATGTCAGATGAGATTGTATAAAAAAGGAAAAAAATAAATAAAAAAGGAATAAAAAAAACCGGCCAAGTGCGAGTCGGACTCGCGCACGAAGGGTTCCGTACCATTATCTATATATTAGTCAAAACGGCAAAAAAATCACGTTTGTTGTATGGGAGCCCCCCTTAAATATTAATTTTATTCTGTTTTTGTATTTGTTGTTATAGCGGCAACAGAAATACATCATCTGTGAAAATTTCAACTGTCTAGCTATCACGGTTCATGAGATACAGCCTGGTGACAGACAGACGGACAGACGGACAGACGGACAGACGGACAGACGGACAGACGGACAGACGGACAGACAGACGGACAGACAGCGAAGTCTTAGTAATAGGGTTCCGTTTTTACCCTTTGGGCGTTTTTTATTAGGGTTCCGTAGAACCCTAATAAAAAAGGATAAGAAAGGAATAAATAATAAACAAGCGAAGTCCGAAGCTTCGACATTCACAGAGCAAATTTCATTGGAGCAGCTTAATCCCAAGCCTTTTTATCTTCGAGATAGTGATTAACATGATAGTAGGCTTTCAGGCACAGCTTCCGTTTATAAACGATTTGAATTTATCTAGGCTTAGTGCTTGAATTTGGCTCGGAAGTTTATTGTAAAAACGTATACATTGGCATCTGAACGTACCCCCTATTTTTTTGAGCCTCATTGCAGGAACAACAAATTTGTGTTTGTTCCTCGTATTTATGTTGTGGATATCACTGTATTTTTTAAACAAATTAATATTTTTGTGTGCGTACAAAAGGTTTTCATAAATAAATTGAGAAGGCACAGTAATCTAAGAACATTAATCTCTTTAAATTTTTGTCTGAGGGAGTATCTGGGACTTAATTTATAAATTGAACGAATTGCCCTTTTTTGCAAAACAAATATTGTCTGGATATCGGTGGCATTGCCCCACAAGAGAATACCGTACGACATCATGCTATGGAAATAACTAAAGTAAACTAAACGGGCTGTCTCTAAATCAGTTAACTCACGAATTCTTCTAACGGCGTATGCTGCAGAGCTAAGTTTTTTTGGTAATTTGTCTATATGCGGGCCCCACTGAAGCTTGGCATCCAAAGTTATGCCTAGAAACACTGTGCTATCTTCCGGTTTCAACTCTTCATCCTTAATTAGTACAGTAGTTTCCACTTGTCTTACATGGGGTATCGTAAACTTAATACATTTAGTTTTTTTCTCATTTAGGAGTACGTTATTAACATTAAACCAATTAACGACTTTTGCCAGGGCGCTATTAACATCATCCGTAACTGACGTTTGAGTTTAAATAAAAGAGAAGTGTCGTCTGCAAACAATACTATGTCATGATTATCCTTTATGAGGTGAGGCAAGTCATTTATGTAAATAAGAAACAAAAATGGACCAAGAATTGAGCCCTGTGGTACCCCCATTCTTACTACGGATCCGGGAGATCTCTTCCCGTTAACATCAATTCTCTGAATCCTATTACTCAAATATGAAATAAGAAGACCCAGAGAGGCGTTACGGATTCCGTAGTGGTGTAGTTTCCTGATTAATGTTTCATGAAGAACGCAATCGAAAGCTTCAGATAAATCGCAAAAAATGCCCAAAGCATCGCATTTGTCCTCCCAGGCATTATAAATGTGTCCTAAAAGTTCAACATCAGTTAGTTCGGCATCAGTAGTTGAACGACCCCTTGTGAAACCGAACTGTTTTTTATGCAATAACTTATGTTTATTGAAAAAACTTTGCATTTGTGCCAAAATTAATTTTTCAAAAATTTTACTAAAGGTGGGTAGTACTGAAATGGGTCTATAATTAGTGGGGTCTGATGTACTACCTGATTTAAACAATGGTATTATTTTACTATATTTCATTAAACCAGGAAACTCACCATGGTCAATACAATCGTTAAATATTACAGATAATGAAGGAGCTACAATGTTTATAATGGACTAGCTGTTGCCCGCGGCTTCGCCCGCGTGCAGTTCGGTAACTGCCCCACTGAATTATACTAAAGGGATAAATAGTGTTCTACATGTTAATTTAGGTTATGAACTATATATGTGCCAAATTACATAATCATCACAATTTATTATTATCATCACAATCACCATCACTATCACAACCACAATCATTATCACAATCATTATCACAATCACCATCACTATCACAACCACCATAATTATCCCAATCATTATCACAATCACCATCACTATCACAGTCACCATCATTATCACAATCACCATCATAATCACCATCACTATCACAACCACCATCATTATCACAATCATTATCACAATCATCATCGCAATCACCATCACAATAATCATCACAATCACAATCACCATCACAATCCCCATCACCATCACAATCACCATCACAATCACCATCACAATCACCATCACAATCACCATCACAATCACCATCATCATCAAAATCACCATCACAATCTCGATCACAATCACTATCACAATCACTATCATCATTTTAACAATCATTATCATCGTAATCACAATCATCATCATCACAATCCCCATCCTCGTCATCACAACCATTATCATCGTAATCTCAATCATTTTCATCTAAATCACAATCATCATGATCACAATCGCCATCACTATCACAACCACAATCATTATCACAATCACCATCACTGTCACTATCACAATCGCTATAACTATCACAATCACAATCACCATCACAATCACCGTCACATCACCATTACAATCACCATCACAATCATTATAATCGTAATCACAATCATTATCATCGTTATTACAATCACAATCTCCATCACAATCACAATCACCATCACAATCACTATCACAATCACCATCACAATCACCATCACAAGCATCATCACAATCACTATCATCATTTTAACAATCATTATCATTGTAATCACAACCACTATCATCGTAATCACAATCATCATCATCACAGTCTCCATCCTCGTCATCACAATCATTATCATCGTAATCTCAATCAATATCATCTTAATCATAATCATCATGATCACAATCGCCATCATTATCACAACCACAATCATTATCACAAACACCATTACTATCACTATTACAATCGCCATCACTATTACAATCACCATTACTATCACTGTCACAATCACGATCACCATGGCTATCACCATCACAATCACCGTCACTATCACAATCACAATCACCATCACAATCACAATCAAATCACTATCACAATCACCATCGTCGTTATCACAATCATTATCATCGTAATCACAATCATTATCATCTTAATCATAATCATCATCATCACAATCAACATTATCATTATAACAATCATTATCATCGTTATCACAATCATCACAATAAATCAACAATAACCCTGTATAGAAGTTGAATCCGCTATCTTCTGGATCTCAAAATAAATGGCATTGCCATTTTCCTAATGCCATTTTCGACATCAGCACCCCTGATAATCTCGGTTTCGACACCCATATTGATTTTTAGACATTTCAACCCCATCGCACCCCAACAGGGAATGATGGTAATTCAGGTCCACCACATTACGTTGTTTTTGTAATACACGCGACCCAATTCACCGTACAAACAATACCTATGTTGAATTTCAGGCTTTGTTACCCCATTTCCCCCTTTAGGGGTTGAATTCTGAAAAAACCTGAAACACAAATGTTAACTCATTTATCGATAGGAGTACTCCTGTTAAGTTTCGAATAAAGTAGTCTAACTAATCTTATTTCCCCATGTAATCTTTGGACCCCCTTTTCAACCGCTTAGGGGGTTAATTTTGAAAAATTTATTCTTAATGCACTCCTAAACCCCATAAAGAACCCTATGTGCCAAATTTGGAATCTCCAGACTCAGTGGTTTGGGCTGTGCATTGATTTTTATACTTTGCCACCCCATTTTCCCCTCTTAGGGGTTGAATTCTGAAAAAACCTGAAACCCGTTTCTACTCATTTATCAATAAGAGCACTCCTGTGAAGTTTCGAATAAAATTGTTAAACTAATCTTGTTTCCCCATACAAACTTTGGAGCCCCGTTTAACCCCCTTAGGGGTTGAATTTTGCAAAATCCTTTCTTAGTGCACCTCTAGACCACATAAGGAACCAATGTGCCAAATTTGGAATCTCTAGACTCAGCGGTTTGGGCTGTGCATTGATTTTTAGACTTTGTCACCCCTTTTCCCCCTCTTAGGGGTTGAATTCTGAAAAATCCTGAAACCCGTTTCTACTCATTTATCAATAGGAGCACTGCTGTAAAGTTTCGAATAAAATAGTTAAACTAATCTTGTTTCCCCATACAAACTTTGGAGCCCCGTTTAACCCCCTTAGGGGGTGAATTTTGAAAAATCCTTTCTTAGTGCACCTTTAGACCACATAAGGAACCTACTTGCCAAATTTGGAATCTGTAGACCCAGCGGTTTGGGCTGTGCGTTGATAGATGAGTCAGTCAGTTTCTTCTTTTATATATTTAGATTTAGCAACGTCCACAGAATGACCCCATAGATCGGCGGTCTTTTTAACATTTAAGGTGTAAAAATTGGTTGCCTGTAAAGGCGGTATACGGGCGAAAGTTTTACGTGACAACGACTTTGAGTGGTAAAATAAACTTTTTATGTCTGTCTCTCTCGCTCTTAGGCGGGCTAACCATGCCCGAGTGGAAGGGACGCGTGCCTCTCACTCGCTCTCATTGTGAGCGCATAACGTGAGCGGAGCGTAACGCAGTTTCTTGAAGTGTCACCCGGCAAACCAATTTATAAGACGTTGTCACGTCAAAAGTTTTAATTATATCTTTACAGGTGACATATTGAAAATTAAATTCGGAATCACAGACTGAAACGTTTTCCCTAAGTAAAGACTCGGCAGCAGCAGCTGACGAGTTTAGCGATTTAGTAGTCGATACGGGAATATCCGCAAAGAAATTTTCAAAGGCTGTGGCAACTTGAGTGTCTGAATTCAAAATATTATCGCCAATAGCAAGGCTGTAGTCACTATTTCGGTTGCAAGACTTTCCCGTTTCGCTATTAATAATGTTCCATGTCATTTTAATTACATTACTACTATTTTTAATTTTTGAACTCAAGTAATGTGACTTTGCTTTGAAACAATTTTTTTTAAATAATTTAGAATAATTCTTAACATACAAATTCAATTCTACAGTGTTTTTATAAGTCCGCTCTTCATACAGCTCATAAAGTCGTTTTCGACTCTTATGAATACCAATGGTGGCCCAGTCGTTGAAAGAAACGTTATTATTTACAGATATTGTCTTAGGGACAAATGTGTTTTCAAATTGTGTGCAATACTTACTGAAGAAATCGTTATATTGTTGATTTGGATCATCATTAACTGACAAAAGTGGTAGTTTAGATAAAAGTTTAGTTTTAAAAGTTTCCAGGCGATTTTTACTTTTTGGATTAATAATGATATCCTTTTTAGTGACTGTCTTGTTTACATTTGGAATTGTGATCAATTGCCCACAATGATCTGAATCTATTAAGTTAATAATTGCTTTTTGGGTGGGTATAATATCAGTGTAAATATTATCTATGCAAGTGGCACTAGTTGGGGTTATTCTGGTAGGCTCGAGAAATTTGTTTTCAAGATTGTATGACTGAAAAAGGCTTATAATTTTTGTACATAACCCAGAATTTTCTAACAAATTAATATTAAAATCACCACAAATGATTACTGACTTCTTAGAACTACAGATTTTATGCAACACTTCATCCATTACCTTTTCAAAACAATCATACAACCCTGAAGGAGCTCTATACACATTTAATATAATAAACTGCTCCAATTCTATACAGGCTATTTCAACTGTTCGCTCAACAGATAGGCTGACAATATCCTTGCAGTCTTTAAATTTAAGATGATTATTTACTAAGATTAATGCGCCGCCATGTATAGCATTTACTCTGCTAAATGAGCTACCAACCTGGTGATTACTAAAATTGAAAATTAATTGATGACATTTGAGCCAATGCTCCGTTACACAAAGAATATCTATATTGTTATAATTCAGGAATAGTTTATAGGAAATGGGTGTGAAGAAAAACTGCAGCGGTTCGAATTTAAATAAACGTTAATTCGTTTATTATTCAAATTTAAAAGACTCACAAGGAAGGTTATAATATCTGCCTCCTAGCACAGTGTAGATAGAAGTGAGAAACGACTAAAGGCAACCAACGCTTTTTAAAACATTCGTTTAGTGACAGTACTCATAGTGTTGCCAGTATAAAAAAGATTAAAGATTAATTTTTGCTTTAATAAAATTGATTAAATTTCAACATTCCCCCTCAAAAATTAATCATCAATCAACCAAATACAATCTGATTATTTTTTTACAATCATTCACCTAAATAACCAGAATACTATAAACCTTCCAAGTGATTGCTGGGAGAATTACAATTTTTATGGCCCAACATTTGTTGCAAGGACTAGGAAAACCCAGAAAAACCTAGCCAGACCATATCACCAAAATTAATTTCCAATATTAATTAATTCATAATAAAATTAACAGATAACATAACTCATATGAATTAATATACAATTAATTAAACAATTCATCAAATCAATTAATTTACATTACGTAAATTAACGTTATGTATTATTATGTAACATCATTGCATAACCATCTCATCTCGGAATTGCTTAAATGCAACGGCTGGTAGCGGCTTCGTTAGCACATCCGCTATTTGTTTACCTGTGGGTATATAAAACAATTTTATTATATTGTTTTCAAATGATACTTGATGTCAATATGTTTTGACATTTTATGACTAGCAGGATTACTTGCTTATACTACAACCATTATTGTCTTCAAAAAATGGCAATTGGGTTGTCAATATTCATTTTAATACTTTTAGAGACTTAGCCATACTGCCTCTTTTACAGCATTTCAAATAAGGCCATGTATTCAGCCTCAGCCGACTAAGCCACAACAGACATTTGCCTCTTTATATTTCAAGTTATTGTGCAGTTATTGAAAATTTAAATAAATAACCCGTGGTACTTTATCTATCATTGAAATCATTACCGCTCGTCTTACTACCCAGTACTACTGAATCTATACCCACATAATATATGATTCAAATCATCACACTTTTTGTACCCTAATTTTAATTCTTTATTGCCCTTCGAATACCCAAGCACTCTTTTGAGACATAATCACAACTCTGTGTTATTTTCGTTTGTGTATCTGCTCAAAATATTAATACTAACACATAACTTGGGTACATTAAACACGCAATAAGATTACGGCAAGGTGCATTATATTCACTGTCCACATTTAGAGCTTCGTAATTAGGTTTATTTTCTATAGGTGTACTACTAATGGGATTACAGTCAGACATACCAAATTTATCTAAAATGGTTTATATATAAGAACTTTGATCTGAAGATATTATGTCATTACTTCGAGTAATTTTAAGGGTTAGGAAAAATGTATCTCATTTAAATCTACCATTTTGAATTTGCTCTTTACATAACTTTTAAGTCGGTCGATTGATTGCCGATTAAAATAAATCAAAACCAAATCATCGACATAAAGCAAAACGTAAATATTTTCATGAATATCGGCCTTGTGAATTTACAAATCCTTTTTGTTGACACTGGATCAAATAATTTGAACCAACACCTAGCAGCTTGTTTTAGTCCATACAGAGCTTTATTTAATTTACAAACGTAACCATCTTTACTAACTACGCCCTCCGGCACTTCCATGTAAATTTCTTATTTTAAAATGCCAATTAAATATGCGGGCAACAGGTTCAAAAATTACGGCATAATCAGATAAATACTCTTTACTAAAATCTCTGGCAATAAGATGTGCCTTATAACTTAATGGATTGACAAACTCATCATTTTTAATATTGTACCAGCTAACCTGCAAGCAATCATCAACGACCTCACGCGGCGCACGCGCTTCCAACACTGAGGCGCCGTGGCCGGCCGCGCGCTTATTTACGTGTGTTCGACTCCCGCGGCTCGCCGGAGCGAGTGACGTAGTCAGTAGCCACACGGGGCTCACGCACCAGCTCGCTCGTGATTGGTCCGTTTATATTTTAGCTAGGTGATCGGACAACTACCCCTATGGTGAAATTGTATATATAGATTAGGCCATTTCGATAATAAACATTCCAAAATCCTATTGTGTTTTAATTACCAATACCATGGTAAAGTGGTGACCCCGACAATCGTTATTGTGCATAAAATCGAAAATGGCATCAGCAGAAATTGCAACTATCTCCGTTAAAGCCCGAATTCCTACGTTTTGGCGCGACAAACCGGCACTATGGTTTGCTCAGTTCGAAACTGTTGTCAACCAACAGAAACCCAACGAAGAAGCCAAATTCAGCCTGATGGTGGCGCATCTGGAAAAAATGGATGTCGAGCAGATCGGTGACATCATTATGTCCACATCCCGCACCGGAAGATACGAGGAGGCGAAGAAAAGGCTACTTTCCGTGTATGAAGAGTCAGAAACCAAACAGCTTCACGAACTAATAAACGAGATGGAACTCGGCGATCAAAAGCCGTCACAACTGCTCAGACGCATGAGAGAACCGGCTCACGAGAAGATACCTGACTCAACTCTTCAGATGTTATGGATGCAGCGCCTACCGATGTCAACACGAGCAGTTCTAGCAGTTAGTGAACAATCATCACTCGACGTACTCGCTACAATGGCAGACAAAATGCATGACCAAGACACCGAAGTACAATCCGTTTGTTCCTGCACCTGTCAAGAACATTCGAAAACATCATCACCGTCATCTCGTGTACAAGAACAGAAACCGCATGGAGAACAGGATCTCCATAATGCCATTATGCAACTGACGAAGGAGATTGCCGAGCTAAAAGTACAGCGGGCACAGACATCGACGCACGCATCTCGCCGTTTCGTTCGCTCACGATCCCAGTCTCGTTCGCGGTCCGGCGGCCGAGAGTATAAATATGAGCGCAACACAAGCGACGCTTGTTGGATTTGCTGGTTGACACACGCATGACCACACGTCTTTGTGACCTAGTTACGCGAAACCGCGACCGCGAACAATACTCGCGCGCCTATTGTCCGGCGCGCCCTGTGATTGGCTGTGCCCGCGAAAAAATCATCGCTTTTGTGGGTACACGCCAAAACCGCGCTCGCAACCTACCGCCCGAGTCCGTTATTTTCCAATCGTGGAAAAAACCGTCGCCAACGGCCACTATCGCGACGGAATATTCCGTGCCCGATGGAATAACAACATCACCTAATTCCATCGTAAGGCTGCGGTGTGTCACACATAGGGGACACCGAAATTACCATGGACAAGGAGAAGCCGCCACCTACTACGAAGCACCAGCCCGGGGGCCGGGGGTCGCCGCTCCCGCACACCGGGGGCTCGCCGCCCGGCGCCCGTCCTGCGAGCACCGACACCACGGGAGCTGCCTACCGCACCCCATCGCCACCATCATTCACCCCGCTGTCCCAGACGCAGACAGCGAGCAAGGACCCGAGAATCCAGCGTCAACAAGCAGCGCCGGCCAAACCCGCCGCGACCCGTCCCGTGCCAACCCAGGCCCCGGGGCCCGCGGGGAACCACAGCCGCGCTTCAGCCGTCCGCACCACCGCCTCTGCCGTGCGCCCAAGTGCACCAAGCGCGCGTAATGCAGCCTCGCCTGCGCCCCGTCCGGCGCTCGCGCAACAGTCCGCCGCCGCGCCGCGCCCCGCGCCGCCCGCTCACACCGCCGCGCGACCCGGTGCGCTATCGTCCGCGAGCGCTCGCTCGGCCGCCGCTACGGGCCGAGCCGCGCGCAACGCGTCGCCCGCGCCTCACCGCTTGCTGGCTGGCTCAGCCGCCGCAACCGCAGCAGCCGCACTCGATTTTGAAGTCGCCATGTCGCCGCCGCCGCCGAGAGCCTCTGCCCGGGACTCCCCAGCCGCACTCTCTCCATGCTCGTCGAGGGAAGGGAGCGACCTCTCCACGGCTTCTACGCGCTACTCGACGCCCGCTCACCACGACCTACCTGCCGGAGTCCCGGACACGGAGGGTAGCCAGTTCTACGTAGTCGACGATGACGACTACAATAGCGACATGAGCACTGAAGACGCGCTGGCCCTTGACCACGACCCACAGTCGGAAGTCAGGGCCCAGCGCCGACCAAGAAGCTCCGACGGCGAGGCCGCTGAAGAGGCCAAGCGAGTGTGCACTGAATCGCCCACCTTCGCTGAAGCGGCCCGTCGCCAGCCCACCGGACTTGACACCGCACGTACAGTGCCACCGTCCGCCGCAGCCCCGGCACAGGGCGCTTGCGCCACCTCGACTGCAGAAGGCGGCAAGAAAGAGAAGAAGAGGTCACGCTACCCTCCGCTCTTCGTGGAGAAGCTACCCGGCTGGGCCGCCCACTTTAGGGCACTCAGTATAAAGTTGGGCCACCCACCGAACGCCCGACCTTTCAAGGGGGGATTCAGGTTCCTCCCTGAGAGCGAGGACGAGTACCGGGTGGTCCAAAGTTATCTGACGGACCTGGAGAAGTTGGACGGCACCAGCTGGTTCGCTTACTCATTGAGGGCGGATCGTAGCCTAAAGGTGGCCATACGGGGACTGCCGGCGGACACGGACCCAGCCGACATCTCTGAGGAGCTCAGCCTACTGGGGTATGAGCCGGAGTACGTGCGTAATATTAACGCACGCGGAGGACGACCCGGCTGCATATTCCATGTAGTACTGAAGAGGCAGATGGACATCCGTAGGATCTACGAGATCGACACGCTCATGTGCATGCGAGGCATCCGCATCGAAGCGTGGAGGAGCAAACGTGGGCCCGCACAATGCCACAGATGCCAGAAGTTCCGGCACAGCTCGCACCAGTGCCACCGCCCGCTCGCCTGCGTGAGGTGCGGCGAGGGACACGTCGCGCGCGACTGCCCGCGCCCCAAGGAAGAGCCGGCCACCTGCGCCAACTGCACAGGCGACCATCCGGCCTGCAGCACCAGGTGTCCGGTGTTCAAGAAGGAAGCCGCCAACAAGCGGGCGGGCACTGTCGCCATCACAGCGAGCCAGCGCCGGCCCAGAGAGGAACCACCAGCCAACGTGGAGGACCACGAAGCCCCCAGCAACACATTGATGGCGGCAGCTAACGGGCCCACCACGGATGCCACTGCCTCGAGGCGGAAAAAGAAGAAGCGCGGGGGAAAGAAGAGGGGGAAGAAGACCCAGCCCCCCGCGACCCAAACATCAGAGGGCGCTGTCCCTGTCGCGGCGCAGGCGCAGCCCACTGCCATCTCTCAAACAACAACAACAACGATAGTGACTCCTACTGTTGCCGCTGCTGGCGCTAGTGAGCCAAGGAAGGGAAGGCGGGAGGAGAAGTCCGCTCCCCCCGCAAGCGCGGCCCCGGCCGCCGCTCCACCGAAGTCAAGGCCACCACAACAACAGCAACAACAGCAACAACAACAACAACAACAGAAGCAACAATACCCAGCTGGCGCTCGCGAGCAGCGGCAACACAAGCAACCACAGACGGGAAACATCAACAACAACCAAAAGGAAGTCACGGCCTGCGCCATCAAGCTCCTTATGGACCTCATAAAGGCCATAAGACAGGGACAGGACGCGGGCGCCGTAATCCTCGACGGACTGACAGAGTTACTCACTATCTACAATGTCTAGTTCGTTGAGGATACTGCACTGGAATGCCCGCGGCCTTAGGAAAAAGGCTGCCCCATTCCGCCTCCTCCTCAGGGACCAACGGATCGACGTGGCGCTCATAGGTGAAACTCTCCTGGGGCCTGCGGACAAGATCAGGTTCCCGGGATACTTCATCTATAGGAAGGACGAGATGTCGCCGCTCGGCATCATATACCGCGGACTGGCGGTGCTGGTCAGCCGTAGGGTCGTCCACCAGCCGCTCCCAGAGATCACCCCAACGACCTTCCAGGCGTTGGGAGTCCAACTCCATGTCGCCGGCAAGGACATGAACATATACGCAGCCTACCACCCACCTGGCACCAACTTCAGCCTCGCGGAGCTGAGGAGCATCCTGCAGTCGCCGAACCCGACACTCCTTGCCGGCGACTTCAACATCAAGCATCCGGCCTGGAACAGCCGGACACACAACACCTGGGGCGGACGACTCCTCGCGGACGCGGAGGCCCACGGGTACACGGTGTCCGGCCCAGACACACCAACCCATTACCCCGACAACCAGGCGAACTCTCCAGACGTGCTGGACATCGTCATCCACCAGGGCCTCGGCTGCCAGCTCACCCAACAGGTGATAGACGACGAGCTACAATCGGACCATCAACCTGTACTCGTCGTCCTATCGGAGATGCCGACAAGACTCTCTCCTCCTGCGCCACGTCGCATCACGGACTGGGACGTTTTTAAGGAAAAGCTGGAGACCACCACACCCACTTGGCCCTGCGAGACCGCCGCAGACGTTGAGAGGCTTGCGGAAGAGGTCACCGCCTGCATCCAGCGCGCCTTAGAAGAGGCGACAACAACAATGCCGACGCCGCCGGGGGGGATTGTTTACAAGCCCCTCCCCGCCCACATAAGCACCTAGTCGCCCAGAGAAGGCGCCTACGCAGGCGGTGGCAGGACACAGGATGCCCCACCACGAAGCGTGACCTCAACCGTCTAGCGGAGAAGGTCAGGGTCAAGCTACAAGAGTTCAACACCGCGGGCTGGGAGGAACGAATCGACGCCGCCGAGGGAGACTGGCCGTCGATTCATAAGTTGTGCAGGTCACTTACGAACACCCCGGCCCCGGTACGTCCACTTCGCCACAGCGACGGGGCGCCCAGATATGTTGCAGCAGATCGCGCAGAGATCTTCGCTGAGCACCTGGAGCGTCAGTTCCAGCCAAACCCAACCACCGACACCGAGCACATCGCAGCAGTCGAGAGGCACCTTGGAGAGTACTTCGCCTCGCCGGTAGCTCACGATGAAGACCCAATATTCTTCTCGCCTTGTGCAGTCAGACGCGCCATCCTGAGAACAAAGCCGAAGAAGGCTCCGGGGGCGGACAAAATTACCAACACCGCGCTGCGCCACCTGCCGTACAGAACGGTAGCGGCGCTAGCGCGCTTGTTCACTGGAATATTACGCACCGGGGTTTTCCCGGCTGCGTGGAAGGAGGGGCGCGTCATCATGCTGCCCAAGCCTCACAAGGATGTCCTGAAGCCGGAGAGCTACCGGCCCATCACACTCCTATCCAGCATCTCCAAGGTGTTTGAACAGCTCCTGCTGCGACACCTTCAACACTACGTGAAGCCACGCCCCGAGCAGTTTGGGTTTCGCTCGGAGCACTCAACGACGCTCCAGCTGTCGAGGGTACTGCACCTGCTCACGGCGGCGCTGAACAAGAAGGAGCGAGCAGTTGCAGTATTCCTCGACATGGAAAAAGCATTTGACAGAGTGTGGCATGCCGGTCTGCTGTACAAACTGTCAATGACAGACGCGCCTCGTCGTCTGCTTCAGGTGGTCTCCTCTTTTCTTTCAGACAGGACATTCAGGGTGGTGGTGGACGGTGCAATCTCAAGCGCCCGTCGCATCGCAGCTGGAGTGCCGCAGGGCAGCTGTGTCTCCCCGTGGTGCTACTCATGCTTCACCGACGACATCCCCACTACTCCGGACACCACGCTCGCGCTGTACGCCGATGACGCCGCGTACCTCTCCACCTCGCTCAACGTGCACCACGCGGCCGTGAAGATGCAGCGCGTGCTAGATCTTCTGCCAGAATGGCTGTCAAAATGGAGGTTGTCGGTGAATGTGGGTAAAACACAGGCACTGACTGTCGGCGGCTGCAAGAAGCCACCACCCTTGAAACTGCAGGGAGCCGACGTCGAGTGGCATGGTGAGGCCAAGTACCTGGGAGTCACCATCGACAGTCGGCTCTCCATGGCGCCACACGTCCGCACGGTCGTCGCAAGATGCAGGAGCGCCCGCTTCCTGCTGCACCCAGTGCTCTCATCCCGCCTCCCGCTGCGTGCCAAGCTGGGCGTGTACAAAACGTACATCCGCCCGCTGCTCACGTACGCCGCCCCAGCCTGGCTCGCCCTCACGAGCGAGACGAGCAGGAAAAATCTCGAAGCTCAACAAAACATCACCCTGAGGAAGATCGTCGCCACCCCTCGCTACGTGAGGAACACAGTCGTCAAGCGGGACCTCAACATTGAGAGCCTGGAGGACTTCAGCCGGCGCCTCGCGTCCAACATGTTCGCGCGCGCCGACGCCTCTGCCTGGCCCCACATCGCTCAGATAGCGCCGTGGCACACGCGCCCGCCTGACGCGGGGCGCCCCCCGCGCCACCCCAGGCGCCTACCACGCGACCTCGTGACGGACGTGTGACGTCACCCACCGGACTTGACTCCCGAGTATGTAGCTTCACCTACACGCGACATACTCGTACAAACAGACTCCACAACACTACAGTACTCACACATAGGTGAAATGCCGCGTTCTAAGTTAATATAGGCGCGGCACTCACCCCCCACCCCATACACACACGACTCCACATACATTTGACTCACGCGACAGATAGCGGCGCGGGCTCGCTATCTACTCGTTAACATGAGCGGTGTTACACAACACAATACCGCTCACACATACATACATGGCCCCTTAGCCCGGAGCGCATCGGCTAGCTTAGATAACGTTGTGGGCGGGGGCCCATCGCCCGGTAGGGGCAGCCCCAGCCGCCTCTGGCTGGTCATCACCCGCTGGGCTTCTCCCGGGGCACCGGGAGTTCCACCTAGCGGTGACAGACCGCCGAGGCGGCGTGAAGATACGGTTAACACCGTGGCGCCTCTACCGACACAAAATGACACTAACTCACAGGCGAGCGGCGCAAGCGCGCTCGCCATTGGCCGAGGCCTACATGGCCGCACCACTGACGGTACCCGTACGTCTACGAGTACAGATGATGCCGCGGGACAAAGGGCGATGCCCATACCCCGCCAGCCGCAGCCCACTACTGGGCAGCAGCGAGTTCTCCGGTGTAGCGACGCTTGTTATTACCACCGGCGCTTCGGCGAGCACGCACGCAATTGTAGATCTCCATGCAAATACAACAAGCACACGGAAAACTAACTGAGGTCTTGGCTACGACGGAACCCGAGATCAACAACATTTCTGCATACCGTCTTTATGTCTACGATACCAACAACAAACTACGTTTTCTAATCGACACTGGAGCGAACGTGTCGGTGGTGCCTCCTTGCAACAAAGGATTAACGACATCGAACGTACTGTTATACGCAGCTAACGGTACACCGATACGAACATATGGCGAACGCGACTTTGACCTCAACCTTGGTTTACGTCGACAATTTAAATGGAAATTCACCGTCGCTGACGTGAAGAGACCAATCATCGGCGCTGACTTCCTGCAATTCCACGACCTACTAGTTGACCTACGAGCCCAGAAACTTATTGACAAGAGGACAGGCTTATCAATCTACGGTTGTTTGTCAAGCAGTACAACGACGCCGACGGTGCTGACACTCAACGTGAACGATCCATACTGCAACCTGCTGAAGAAATATAGCCACATCACGTCTGCTCACTTCAGTGACGCAACCGACAAAGATGTGGAGCACCACATCGTTACGCATGGACCACCCGTGTACTGCAGAGCACGCCCGCTCCCACCGCACAAATACCAGACCGCCAGAGACATGTTCCAGCTAATGCTTGAACAAGGCATATGTCAACCCAGCAAATCACCGTGGGCTAGTCCTCTCCATCTAGTCCAAAAGAAGAATGGTGAACTCAGACCCTGCGGCGACTACAGGAAGTTGAACGCCGTGACGAAACCCGATCGATACCCGATACCCCGCTTACGTGACTTCACCTACAGACTGCAGGGAATGAAGATATTCACAAAGATTGACCTCCGCAAAGCATATAATCAACTACGAGTTCGACAAGAAGATATAGAGAAGACTGCGGTTATAACACCGTTCGGATTATTCGAGTTCCCAAGAATGTGCTTCGGTTTGCGCAACGCGGGACAAACTTTTCAAAGGCACATGAATAATATACTGGGCGATTTGGACTACGTATTCCCCTTTGTCGACGATCTTCTTCTGGCGTCCCCTGACCCAACTCGTCACCGACAACATCTTGAAGAAGTTTTTAAGAGGTTACAAGAACATGGACTGCGAATAAACGTGTCCAAGTGCGTTTTCGGAAAGGAAAAACTTGAGTTCCTGGGCTACGACGTGTCGGCTGCCGGGATATATCCTATTGAAGAGCGCGTCAAAAGCATTCAAGCGTATCCAGAACCAAAAACAGTACAAGAACTACGACGCGTCCTCGGCATTATCAACTTTTACAAGGAAAGCATTCCACACGCAGCTCATACTCAAGAAAAATTATTCAAGTACCTTCGCACCTCAAAAAAGAACGACAAGACACAAATACAGCTGACGAACGATGAAAAACAAGCATTCGAATCATGTAGAAATAGCATAAAAAATGCCGTTATGCTGTCACATCCGTCAACAAATGCATCCATATCACTCATGTGTGATGCATCGAATACGTGTGTCGGCGCAGCCCTACAGCAGTACACAAACGGAAGATGGCAACCGCTCGGGTTTTTCTCAAAAAAGCTGACCGACGCGCAAACTAAATACAGCACGTTTGATCGTGAATTGCTAGCCATCTACCTAGCTATCCGCCATTTCCGAAGGATGTTTGAAGGAAAAGAAATCACCGTATACACCGACCACAAACCTCTCACGTTTGCACTAACGTCAGACAACAGCAAGACAGAAACGCCGATGCGGACAAGATACCTACTGTATATCAACCAGTTCACGTCGAAAATTATTCACATCGATGGTCAACAAAACGTTGTAGCCGATGCCTTATCAAGACTCGAAACAATTACGGCACCATCTCCGATAGACTACGACGAGTTGGCACGACAACAACAAGATGACAGCGAACTTAAAAACGTCGTGCGTAACAAAAACTTACGATTTGAAAACAAGAAGTCAAACAACACAAATCACAAGATATTATGCGAGATGTCAACTAACAGCGCCCGGCCTTACATACCCTCACAGCTCAGACGAACAGTGTTTACTGCAATCCACGAGATGAGTCATCCCGGCATTCGTGCAACACGACATCTGATAACGAAGCAATTTTTTTGGCCAAGCATGAATGTCGACATAAACAACTGGACACGAAGTTGTATCGCATGTCAACAAACGAAGACTCAACGACACACAGTATCACCACTTGAAGCTTTTCCACTTACTGGCCGTCTGTCTCATGTCCACATCGACATCATTGGACCACTGCCATTATCAGATGGGAAACGATACTGTGTGACGATCATTGACAGGACGACGAGATGGCCAGAGGCTTACCCAGTCGCTGACATAACCGCCGAAACAATCGCCCGAGCTGTGTACGAAGGTTGGATTGTTCGCTACGGATGTCCAGAACGATTGACCAGCGACCAAGGACGACAATTTGAATCAGAGCTATTCAGAAGCCTTATGAAGCGATTAGGCATCGAGCGCACACGTTCGACTGCTTACCATCCGCAAGCAAACGGCATGATCGAGCGGTGGCATCGCTCACTGAAAACAGCAATAATAGCTCGTCTCCAAAATACAAGCTGGACGTACGAGCTACCCACAGTCATGTTGGGCCTACGTGCAACAATGAAAAACGACACGGACATCTCTGCAGCAGAAGCACTATATGGCCAGTCACTTAGACTACCCGGTGAAATGTTAGGCGTGAAGATAACCGACCAAACGCAATCTCATTACGAAGACGTGATAACGAGCGCAATGAAAAACTATCCGCCGCACACAGCAACACCGATCGCCGAACAACGTACGTGCCTCGACAGCTACAAACGTGTACGCATGTATTTGTGCGTAATGATGCCGTCCGCAAGCCGCTCACACCAACATACAACGGCCCACACCGAGTTCTTCAACGAAATGACAAAACGTATACAATTCAAATCGATAGAAAACCGAAGAATATCTCTGTGGATCGACTAAAACCTGCTTTCCTGCTGGACACTGAGCCTGACGCTGATGTCAGCCGTGAAGCTGTTTACACCACGAGGTCTGGAAGAATTTCAAGACCAACAGTACGCTTCGCTGGGGGGAGCACTGTACCAGCTAACCTGCAAGCAATCATCAACGACCTCACGCGGCGCACGCGCTTCCAACACTGAGGCGCCGTGGCCGGCCGCGCGCTTATTTACGTGTGTTCGACTCCCGCGGCTCGCCGGAGCGAGTGACGTAGTCAGTAGCCACACGGGGCTCACGCACCAGCTCGCTCGTGATTGGTCCGTTTATATTTTAGCTAGGTGATCGGACAACTACCCCTATGGTGAAATTGTATATATAGATTAGGCCATTTCGATAATAAACATTCCAAAATCCTATTGTGTTTTAATTACCAATACCATGGTAAAGTATTAAAAATCCATTTACAATCGACTACATTCCCATTACTAGGTTTAGGTACTAATGTCCAGATATCATTAGTTAAAAGTGAATATAATTCATCCTATAATCCACCTTCCCATAAAATCCCATCATCCCTATTTTCGATTTCGTTTGAAGATGTAGGTACTTTGCTGCTAATTGGTTCAGCACACAATAAAATATCATTAATTACATGAAACTAGTCAGGGGGACGACCCTTGATCATATCACTCCTTCCCAATTGACAAGGATCGTAGATATTTTTATCACGAGAACTAGTTTAATATAATTATGTCTTTTTCTTGTCATCATTTGGCTTTAGTATGTTGGAAATATTTAATTTTTACTACACGGAACTGATTCATCAGATTTCGAACCATCTGATTTCGGATTGTTTAAGGTTGAATTATCTGATTTTGATCCATCTGATTTTAAACCATCAGCTTTGGAATTATCAGATTTAGGACTGTCACAGCAATGAGGTTTTATTGACACTGACTTTGACACCACGTCAGAAACACCAGTTTTGTCATGGAAATGTTCGATTTGATTTCCTTCATTACATTGTAATGTCTTGGATTTTAGAAAATTAACCTCATCTATTAGGTACTAAAACTACCACTAGTTTTATTGACACTGGTTTTGACACCACGTCAGAAACACCAGTTTTATTGACACTCTGGTTTTGACACCACGTCAGAAACACCAGTTTTGTCATGGAAATGTTCAATTTCATTTCCTTCATTACCTACATTGTAATGTCGGCCTCCATCGGAGAAAATTAACTTCATCTCCCACTATTTCATATTTTCCGCGATCCGTGTTCCATACTTTATAGCCATTTGGTATATACCCAACTAAAATACTTTTCCACGATTTTTCATCAAATTTTATTTTACTGGTTTTGTTTTATTTTATGCACATAGGCGGTAGGACCAAAAACCTTTAGATACTTAATTACAGGTTTTTTTTTATCGTGCCACAATTCAAATGGAGTTCGAGTTTGTTTTACAGCGCGGGTAGGTGTAATATTTATTACATATACTGCAGTTAAGACTGAATCACCCCAAAAACAAAACACTCGGGCAATTTTGCACCACTTATCATAGCGTGGGCTTTTTCAGTTATTGCCCTAACCATATGTTCCAAACCCGCAAATAGTAAAATGGTATGAAATTCTTTTAGAAACACAGTAATCTTTCATTTCATTAGACAAGTATTCCCAACCACTGTCACAGTACAAAATTAACCAGTTTTAAATTAAATTAACCCTCACTTTTTGTCACAAAATCTGTAGAAACAGAACACGTTTGATTTATGTGTTATTAGGTACACAACACAATAGTGAGTAAATGGATCGATAAATAACACATGATATAATAGTTCTTATTATCGACTTTAGGAGTGATTGGCCCACACACATCAGTATGCACAACAAACAATGGTCGTTTAATGTATTTTTTTTTCTTTAGAAGTGTTAAATAGTAATGTTTCAATCCTGTTTCTCGTTCATGCCAGCATCGCATAATTTATTATTAGGTGATACCACCTCAATTAAGCGTATTTCATCAGTCATACAGTTATTTTTCAGGTCTAAAAACTTTGTTTACAAATATGGCTTAGCCGTTGATGCCACAAATCGTAATTAGTACCATGACTGTTGCACGTTTGAGAAACAGGTTGATCAACTTTAACCTCAAAATTAACACAAATTAAATGATTAACTGCCATACCATTTATCAGTATTTTACCGTCCTTACTGATATTTGTTCCATGCTGGTCGAAGGTAATTGTCAATCCAGCACGCTGCATCTTGGTTACTAACAACAGGTTGTGTGGCACCTCTCGACAGTACAACCAGTCTTCCAGAGTACCATGGCAGCTGTAATTAATAAATTCATTGTGTTTAGCAACTGAAATTTTTAAAGGTATAATTAAATTTGAAAAGTTACTGCCCTGTTAATGATGTGGTCTGATGATGATGTGGTCACACACAACCCTCATAGGTTCCGGACATAAATGCGAACCCGGAAACCTCATTGGAGCTTGAAGCATCCATTTGAAGTAGTAGCAGTTGTTTTTGATATGACCCATGCGTCTACAATGGTAACACTTCGTGAAAGATTTCTTGAGGGCCTTTAACTTTTGCTGGTTTGATTTAGGCTTAGTGTCGTCGTGTTTTCTTCGTTGAAGTTTTGAGTTTTTATTTTCGACTTGTAGAATCTTGCCAATTGTGTCACCACCCACATTTTTCAATTTTATCTCTTGATCCAACAATCGTGTTTTAACGAAGGCCAAATTTAAACGATCTTCGGATAACGTCTCGATCGCAGTTAATGACGCCATCGTATAAATTCAGAAATTCCACACACTGTATCTCTCACCATCGAAAGTTTTAATATTTCGCTTGGTCTTCAATTTTTCCATGATGTGCTACGTAGTGTTTACTATTTGATCAGCACAAAGTATGAGTAAAGCACACACACAAGCACGCACAGTATTAAAGCAGTCCTGGGCCCATAACCTATAGGAAATGGGTGTGAAGAAAAACTGCAGCGGTTCGAATTTAAATAAACGTTAATTCGTTTATTATTCAAATTTAAAAGACTCACAAGGAAGGTTATAATATCTGCCTTCTAGCACAGTGTAGATAGAAGTGAGAAACGACTAAAGGCAACCAACGCTTAGTAAAACATTCGTTTAGTGACAGTACTCATAGTGTTGCCAGTATAAAGAAGATTAAAGATTAATTTTTGCTTTAATAAAATTGATTAAATTTCAACATAGTTCTACTTCTAATTCTTTGTTCAAAAATCCTTGAATATTTTGATGAACCAGGTTGATACTATTAAAACTCTCAAAACATTCGCCTGATTTATTATCTGGTGTTTGAGGTTTGGGTGCCGTTCCCGTGGGATATGTTGAAAATGAAGCGACTTGCGTGGTTCCCAATTTTATATTGAAGACTATTAATGAATTTACAATGATGTAGTGGAAACCGCTATGGCCATAGCGGTAGGACTGAGTAGGTCTGTCTTCGTGGGTGGACGAGAAGGTAAAAGGGATGACTCGATACAAAACTAGCCTTATATAGGCGTGGTGAATGTACTGGAGAACGGAGGGGCGCCAGCTCAGCGCGGTGGCAGATGGGTGCGCGAGCTCGTAGTGCTGGTTTCTCTCTTCATTGGTAGATGGCGCCGGTGGAGCGCATCAGCGCATCAGGTCGCGCCGCTTAGGCGCTAGGTGGCGTGAACATCCCCCCGGCCTTGGGAGGATTGCTTCCAAGATGGTGTCCAGCATGGAGTCAGGCGTCGCCACCCACAGGCTGTGGTGGCAGCGGGCAGATCTTCGAGAAGGCCCGCCTGATCGTCCCGGCAGCTGTTCGGATGTCAGCCACTCGAGTCACGCCATCTCTCCCTGGAAATATATGGAGAATGCGACCTAGTCGCCACTTTAACGGTGGCAACTGGTCGTCCTTGATGAGGACGAGACTCCCCAGCTTGATGTCTTCCTGCCTGGTCTTCCACTTGGTTCGTAGTTGCATCTCCGACACGTACTCAGTGGACCAGCGCCGCCAGAAGTGCTGCCGTAGCTGCTCAACGCGTTCGTAGCGTGTCAATCTCGAAGGTGGCTGGTCTGTAACATCTCTCAGAGGTGGCGACGTCAACGGTCGGCCAATGAGGAAATGGAAGGGAGTGAGAGGAGTAAGGTAAGAAGGGTCTGAGGAAATGGGTGAAATCGGACGGGAATTTAAGAACAGCTTCGATTTGTGTCAAAGCCGTGGAAAATTCCACGCACGTTAAACGCTTGGCCCACTATAGCCTCAGGTGATACTTGCATGACTGTACCCCACTCTCCCACAGGCCGCCAAAATGTGGAGATTAAGGAAGAATGAAACGAAATTCGATGTTGTTATCGGAAAACATAGTGCAAGGCTTACCTCGCCTACTAATAAAACGTTTTAATGCTAGGATGTAGTCATCGGTAGAAAGACTAGTTACGAGTTCCAAGTGCATTGCTCGGGTCGTAAAACAAATAAAGAGACAGATGTAGGCTTTAGTCAATCTAGAACCTCTGCCTTTTCTAGATAATACGAAGACTGGCCCCGCATAATCTACACCGGTTCGCATAAACGGGTAGCCCGGGTCCAGACGCTCAGGAGGTAAGTTACCCATAATGGGTGATAACGTCTTACCCCGTATACGTGTGCACGTCACACATTCGCGTACTATCTTTCGAGCTAGATTTCTAGCGTTTAATGGCCACCAACACTCACGCACGGTAGCTAGTAAAAGTTGAGGCCCCGGCATGTAATAAACGTAGATGTTCGAATCTAAATAAACTAATAGTAAATGGATGCCGACTACACAATAAAACTGGATGTTTCTTGTCGTAGGTAAAACTAGACGCACTATCTAGTCTCCCGCCAACCCGAATTATTCTATGTTCATCTATAAAAACATTAAGACTAGAAACTTTGTTATATTGTTTACAGTTTCGTTGAATAGGAGTATTACGTACTAAGTTATTTAAAATATCCGGAAAGGAATGCCTTTGTACGAGTCTAATTAGCATTCTTTGTGAGGATCCGAGTTCTCTTACTGATAACAAACCGGTTTGCCGGCCGCTTGGATCAGCTGACTTGATGCGTATATTATGAATGAATCTAAGTACGTAAGCACCTATTCGTATGATTTTAGTGAATGACGCATATTTCTCGAACTTAATTATATCCTCGTATTGAAAAGAGGATAAGCAGGCTTGCTTGTGTTTTATCTCTGGTAAGCTATATGTGTCGGAATTATCGCATCTGACTTGATCAAAATAATGTAAACGATTATGTATAGGACGTATTATTTTCTCGTATAATATTAAATGTTTGCGAATTAAATTTATTTATTATTTATTTATTATATAATTATTCGTATAAAATGTATTAAAATGCAACGTATATAATTATTATTAACGATTACTAAAATAACGATTAATTAAATGAATTAAGTCGAGCTTAGTGACTGCACTAGCATCGAAAACAACGTGTGACTAATTGCTTGCTAACTTGAACATGTGACCTGTGTCACCATGTATACGCATAGAGTTAGTGTAGAAACGTATAGTCCTTTCATCACCTATAAGGAAACGCATAATGATGAGAGAATATTGAGTCACTAACTTGGGACATGTGACCTAGGTCGTTATGTATTCGGTTAGAGTTAGCGTAAAACGTATAAAATTTGTAAACATTCGAGTTTACGTTTTGAGGTTAGATATCGCTTCGACGCTGACGTAAAAAAATCACCTAACGTGTTTGGTGGTTCTCTCAACGGTATACGAACCGAAAATCTACCATTTTCAAAGCGTTTAGTTGTATTATTATTAAATTATGCCTCGCCGAATACGTTCATCATCTGTTAGGGGTACGCATGATGATGAAGTAATGTTTTCGAGTTCCCAAAACAGTCTTAGTTGTTTGTCAACTTCATGACTGAGGTGGCAATGAACGTGAGTTTGTTTCTGGTTCCTTACGAATACTGGACCAGATAATAGCCATCCTAATTTTGAATTTTGTAGGAATGGACCACTAGCTAAACGTATTTTATCTGCTTCCAAAAGATCCCAAAATCTATCTGCGCCAATTAGCAGGTCAATATCCGAACTAACGTTGAACGTCGGATCTGCCAATTGTAAAAACTCAGGTACACGTATGTGACCGACATCGATGTTTATTGTTGGCAAACTGGAAGTTATGCACGGTAAAATAATGCAACGAAGTTTTGTATGAAAATCACTAGTTTTTGAACGTATCGTGACATCGCATGAATGATGCGATTGCGAGACCGACTGTCCCACACCTGATATTTGAATAGTGGACTGTAAGTATAATGCATTTATTTGTTTAGCTAATTTTTCCGTAATAAAACAATTTTGACTTCCGTTGTCCAACAACGCTCGAACCGTATGGTACACGTTTTTATCATCCGCTATCTCAATTAGCGCCGTAGAGAGTAAAACTGTATTTATGAGTTTAAATTCGGTTGTGCCCGCGTCGCACACGACAGTATGACTAGAATCATTCGAATGCAATGTAGTTGTTTGGTTGTGTGCGTGAGCTGCCTCATCACGCGATTGGGAACGCGCACACGCACTGCTGCTCCTGTCGTCCAAGTGTAGCAAGCCATTATGTTTATGTTGGCATTGCTTACACGGCCCGAATTTGCACTCGCTTATTGCGTGACCCGTTTGTAAACAATTCGCGCACGCCTTGTTTTCGTTTACTACTTTTATTCTATCTCTCACGGACATATTAAGAAAGGTTATACATGTGTATAACGAGTGTTCTCGGTCGCACAGAACACACTTGGGTAAATCCCTTTTATAACTAGTGTCACTGCGGTTATTATGATAGAGTGTTGCCTTGATAGATGAATAGCTATGTACACGTTGTGAACTACGCTTCTCGCTTATGGTTTGATTTTTATCATTGTGAGGTAGCTCTTTTGCTTTGACGTGGTTAGTGCTAATCATTTCTAAAGTATCCGCACGGTTCCGAAGGAATTTGATGAAATCGCTTAGTTTGACCTTCTCGCGTGACCCTAAGCACGTGGCTCCTATGTGGCTTTCCCATTCGCGTTCCATGGATGGGTCCAGCTTGTTTACCACTAAATAGATTATTAATGTATCCCAATTGACTGTAGGTTCGTTTAATGAGCTTAGAGCGCGCAGATTACGTAATATTGTATCTATTAGTTTTCGTATCTGCGTTGGTGATTCATGTTTTAATGTTGGGATATCATGCAATGCTTTAACATGATTATTAATGAGTAACCTCTCGTTGTGAAAACGGTTTTCCAGTAATTCCCAAGCGTGAATATAATTAGCTGGACTAAATTCCAATGCACCTATCACTTGTAAAGCGCTCCCACCCAGGGCTGACCGTAAATAATGAAATTTTTGTATTTCATCTAAATCGGAACGACTATGGATCATCGTAATGTATGAATGCTTAAATTCCAACCAGTGATCGTATGATCCGTCAAAGGCAGGTAATTTGATGTCCGGTAACTTTATGTTGACACGTGGTTGAAAATCTGTCCGTACAGCTGATGCACATGGAACTCCGCTAGTTTCCGCGTTTTTTATTAAGCAATTCGCACTTGCTATGGCTGTGAAATATATTGTTTCTAATGTTTCTATGTATTGCGAATTCGCGGCTACTTCCGATTCGGGCAGGAGTAATTCTATTTCGCTTTCTACGTTATCGAATTTGTCGTACATTTCACTCGCGGCTTGAACGCGTAAGGTTAATTCTGCTACTTGTAAGGGGGTTAAATTAGCTCCCGCAAATGTATCTACATGATTTTTAAATTGGGTTAACCGACCCTTGATATTACCCCTACGTTTCTTTAGTTCGGAAAGTACGTCATCTACTGCCTTAACCGACATTTTGGCGTCCTAAATGAGTATTGTGTGGTGTGGTGTAAGGTTAACTTACCCCATGCAAGGATCACTGGAACCACGTGGCTGGCACTCGCGTCTGTAACGTATAAAACACAGCTTTAACACAAATCGAAACAAATTCTAGAACGGATGGGACGGGACGGGAACAGAGACCTGACCGCCGTTTCTTACGTGTACGCTCTTCCCTCTTGTGGAATGGCTGCCAGTCCACTGGTGTCGGCGCTGTGCTCGGTCAGCGTCGTCGTAACGTCTACAGCGCCCGGCTCCTTGGTTGAAGGTCCAAGTTGTGGTGTCGTCGCAACGTGGTCGACAACGTTAAACGCCTGGCAACATGGAGTCTTCTTCCGGCTCGCAGGACCAAATGTTTTCTTGTAAATCCGTCTCGTAGGACCAAATGTTTGAGGTTTGGGTGCCGTTCCCGTGGGATATGTTGAAAATGAAGCGACTTGCGTGGTTCCCAATTTTATATTGAAGACTATTAATGAATTTACAATGATGTAGTGGAAACCGCTTGGCCATAGCGGTAGGACTGAGTAGGTCTGTCTTCGTGGGTGGACGAGAAGGTAAAAGGGATGACTCGTTTTTTTTTTTTTTTTTTTTTTTTTTTTTAGGAGGGACCACTCGCAGTTGCAACTCTAGACGGTTGCTTGACTGCTTAACCGGACAATCCTGTGGTGGCCAAAAATTACTTTAAGGCCCCCAGCCAGGGCTTACAAACTAACAGGAATTACACATTAAATGAACCGTCACTAAGAGCACCCCCTGTGGGGTTCGGGCCTCGGCTTAGTGGGTCATTGACAGGAGGGCAGCAAGGGACAACAACAGGCTGGGTCGGATCATTAATTGGCTCATCGAGCATGTCGGGCTGGGGTCGGGCAGTGATGTTACTGGGGGGTCGCGGGGGTCCACGCCGGCGGGACCGGATTCGCGGTTTAAATCGGTTTTTGTATTTGTACCTACGTAGTGTACTCGTTTCCCTACAGCTCTCTTGATAAAGGGTGATAGGGTCATCGGGAGTGGCAAGGGTAAGTCTGGGTCTACGAATCCTAGATATGTTAGAGGGGGCATAACTGGCTGCTGAGGAGATCAGCGGATTAGGGTGTTTTTCGGCTGAATCGAAAAAGCCCTTGGTCAGACGTTTCATGTACTGCATCATGGTGGGGATTTTGAGATCAACATGGAGTTGCTCATTCCTAACGTAAGGTGGGGCACCTGTGGCCTTTCGCAAGAACCTATTCTGGAGGGTCTGCATCTTATGAAGATGGTAGGGTTTGGTGTGCGCAAAAACGGGACATGCGAAAGTCATGATAGGCCTGATGCACGCGGTGTAAATACGCAATTTGCACTTGAGTGACAATTTGCTACGTGCGTTCAGAATATAGTGAAGCCTACCGAGAGCAAAGGCGGCACGCGAACGCACCGTCTTTATGTGCTCACTAAAGTTCAGACGTCGGTCTAGGATAACACCCAAGTACTTGGCTCGCTTCGCCCAAGGGATCGGCTTGCCAAGCATGGTGATCGGACTGGGGGTATCGGGGAAGAGTTGACGGGGGCTTGAGAAAAGTACCGCCTGGCTCTTGTCGGGATTGACCTCGATTCTCCATTTCCGGAACCAATCGCCTAAGGCGTTTGCGGACTTCTGGAGAATGCGAGTAATACTAGTGGGAGTTCTACCGGAGTAAAAAATGGCCGTGTCGTCGGCGAAGAGTGCTAGCTCGGACGCTGCACTCTTGGGGATGTCGCTGGTGTACAGCGTGAATGCTAGTGGGGAGATCACCGATCCCTGAGGGACACCGGCGCGAATCGGATGAGAGGGATGACTCGATACAAAACTAGCCTTATATAGGCGTGGTGAATGTACTGGAGAACGGAGGGGCGCCAGCTCAGCGCGGTGGCAGATGGGTGCGCGAGCTCGTAGTGCTGGTTTCTCTCTTCATTGGTAGATGGCGCCGGTGGAGCGCATCAGCGCATCAGGTCGCGCCGCTTAGGCGCTAGGTGGCGTGAACATCTGGCTTCCTTATAATATTGCAAGAGGTCGCCTCTGTTTTCATTCATTATGATCAAACTATTGGCACAGTGATTTAATTGAGTATTGCATTGTTCAACAGAGGCAACTTGATCAGCCAAATTCTTGGCTGTAATAGAAAAAAAGTATGATAGCGACTCAGCTACCTGTCTTTTCCAATAGTTTGAAAGATAGCACCTGTCTACAAGATATCTATCTTTTGTCAAATAAAAATTTTCACCAATATAATTGTTAATGTCAATTAAATTAAATACATTACTATTAAATGACAGATTATGCAATGTTTTATTAATATTATATCTAAAGTAATTTTCTTCCTGTGGCAAACTTTTACTATATGGAAATGTGAACATTACAATTTTTCTTAAACTCAGGTCACATAATGTTCTATAATATTGGAGTAATTCTCAACAAATATTACCAACAAATATTATAAGTATAGAATCTTGGTTGAAGTTGTAATTAATAATTTTCCTCATGATGTCATATAAGGAACAACCAGGCATACAAAAGTTCCTAATAGAATGTCCCGGATATTTATTTGTCAACAAGTGGCCTAAATCCTTTCCAATTTCATCAGAGAAAATTACAATTTCTTTGTTGACAATCTGTTTAGCTAAACAATTAGTAATTTCTAAAGGTAAACTAACACAGGACTGCGGTATGGTTGTATCACCATGAGACAATGAATGGGCTGGGGTGGGATCAACAGATAGTGGTGGACAATGCTCACAGTAGTTATTTTCTGTACTTACCAGCTCATTCATAGCCAATACATATTCCCTCATTTGGTTTTCAGAGGCTGTATATTTAGTATTGAGTGAAGTTAATTTCTGTTGTAGGTGGTCAATTTCACACCGCAAGTTCTCTGTGTCAATTGGGTACTTCCTATTACTTTTATCTAAATTTAAAGAATACATATCTAATTGTTTTAGGAGGTTCAACCTTTCTCTATTTAATTTTACATTTTTAATGAAAAACTTTTGCTTTTTTACCATTTTCTTAGTTTTAACAATGTATTTGTTTATTTTAATATATTTTTTTAGTTTATTCTTACTTGTCATTACTCGCACTGATTTAATTGACTTTAGTTCGTCATCACCTGTCAGATCTATAGTGTGAGGTTGGCATGTATTAGAAAGCATTGACGGAGCAATAGGCACCAATTCACTGAACAGACTTTGGTTCAATGAGGCTGTGATGTTGTGATTGGTTGTCGCGAGTTCTGATATTTGACTTCTGGCCTCATGTAGCTGTTGTTGTAACTGATGTTTGTGACTGAGAGTTTGTTCATACTCTGTGCTACACTGGCTGAACACGTCCACAATGACTTGGAGCCTATCCCGGTCTTCTATGGCATCAGTGAATTGAGTATATAACTGAGCCATTTCCATTTTTAACTTATTATTCCTTTCATGAGCTTCAGAGAGCACCCTTTCATTGTCATCTATTTCCCTGTTTAGCTGGTTACAGGACCCCTTACACGCCTTTAGTTCGCTCAAAGCCTGACTAAGTTTGGACTCTTCGAGCCGACCGCGGGCACTGCGTGTCATAATCATGATACAGTAGAATAGAGACAAGATAGGAGAAGATTGGTGCGGTAGAATTGTATAAGAAACAATTAATGGAAAGGAAAAATGAAATTTAGTTCGACAAAAAGAAGTTCTGTCACCGAACCAAACAGGGTTATGTTTACGTTTCAAAGGTCATCGGCACCAACAGGTAGCCGGAATGAAAAGTGATCCAGTTAAAAAGCAAATAATTAAAACGTAAACAATGTACTACCAAGTAAAATAAATTGGATTGTACCTGTTATTAAGATGACAATGCAAGATTCTTTCGAACCGGTAACTGTCAGTTTCACAAATGAATTTATTACACTTAATTTGCGTTAATTTAATACATCTACACTATAATTCACACTATACTTGCTAAATACTTGATATTTTATAGGAAATAATAAAATTTTAGGGACAAATTCAAATCAGCTGTTAGCTGTAGTGTTGCCACAGGAAAAAAAAGTATAATAGTAATATTATGAATATTATGACGACCTGATTGGCGCAGCGGTAGTGAGGCTGCCTTACGTTCTTAGGGTCCCGGGTTCGAATCCCGGTCGGAGCAAATGTTTGTGTGATGAGCACGGACATTTGTTTCCGAGTCATGGATGTTTGTATGTATATTAAGTATGTATTTACAAAACAAAAAGTATCTATGTAGTATATCAACTATCTGGTGTCCACGACACAAGCGATGCTTAGTGTGGCACTAGATGGCGCTGTGTGTAATGTCCAGCAATATTTATTTATTTTATTTTATTTATATTATAGATGCGAAAGTAAGTTGCTTTGCTTGATACTTTTTCACGCCCTGACCCGCTGAACCGATCATCATGACATTTTGAACATAGGTACGCGGTCGTAAGGGATACATAAAAACATTACACCTTTCATCCAGAAAAAAAGGACTGTTCCCGAGGGACAAAGTAATTTAACAAACTCACTTGCGAATTAATAATATTAGTTAGGATAGGAAATATATTTTGTGAGCCGAGTGTCAATACAGCGTTTTAGTAGCATACATTCAACAGTTTCACAATTTGTTTGATAGATGGTGTTGTACTGATAACGCCTTTTCTGAATCGCGGTGTTAAGATTTTCTGTGGAAGAATAACCATCGAAGATTTTGTTGTTCGTAATTGTCGTTAGTTATGGTATTGTAATTGTCGTTAAATAGGTTGTGTAGGGGGGGTTCTTCCGATGACTTCACCCGCTCGAAGGAAACACTTGATGTACAGCAGATATTTTATTTCGAAGTGAAGTCAAACAGGTTTATACATATAAAATATACAGGCACAGCTAATCTTAGCCCAACCAAGTCCGCTTGGACGAAGGCAGGGAAACTGATTCCTCTATCTCAAAAAAGTAAATATTGTGGTAAGACTACAGAACCATCTAACAGGGGAGTTCTACGTGACCTTTCCAAATAGGATGAGGTTCAGTGGATGCACCTTACTGCTAGTTGGGAATAGCTTGACGAAATTCCAATAGGCTGCCGAAGTCATTAAGTGGCGGAGGTTCTTAACATCGCGATTCAGAAATGCGCGTCATAGGCATAGCGCCATCTAGTGGTGAGCAGTGGAACTAATTAGCGACGGTATTTATTAAGTGGCGGAGAATCTTAACACCGTGATTCAGGAATGCGCGTCATAGGCACAGCGCCATCTAGTAGCGAGCGGCGGAACTTTTCGTACAACAATCAATGAACTTCGGCTACCTATGAATCTAATACACAGTAGGATGTGTAAATAGTAAATACTAAAATAAACATGTGTTACAGTTGTTAAAATTGTTTTTTCTGATTCCTAAAAAAATATTCGCTAGGATTGGTTGTCTAAATCTGCGGTACTTAATTATCAATTAAGCGTTGTCGATCCTACTTGATCCGACTCGATCCTTAATTGTTTGTATGAAAATTTAAAAAAAATCTTTTATAATTCCCTTTTATTATTTTTTGGTTAGTTTGTTATTGTCATAGGTTAGGTTTCTTTGCGTGTTTTTTATTTGGTTAGGTTTCTTTGGTTTTTTTCCGTAATAAAATGCCTCGTAAACGTAGTTCCAACTTAGGGAGGAGCTCATTGCGAGTCTGAGCAGCAAATATGGCTTGACCCCAAGAATCCTCAGTTCATGCCAAATTAAAAGGACAAGAACACGCGTAGCGACAAGCAGCTTTAAGAGCTGATGAGACATCTTCTCAAAACCAGGAAAGACTAGAGGGCCAAGCCGGGTGGCTTGGTCAAGCTTCTCTGAGAGCGTCTGAGACACCCATGAAAATGCGATTGCGTTTGGAGAAACAAGCCGAAAGCCAGTCCAGCCCAGAGGCAAGCAGTCATTAGAGCGACAGAAACACCAGCACAGTCACAGGCGAGAAGTACTGCTCTTGCAGAAATGCAAAATTATAAATCCTAAATTCAAATTAGGTATTTAATGTTTTTATACTAATATTATATAACACAAACGTAGTAGTTTTATACTAATCCATCCATACTATACTATACTATAATATTATAAATGTGAAAGTAAGTTTGTTTGTTTGTTTGTTACCTCTTCACACTTAACCCACTGAACCGATTACATTTTCAGGTGTACAGTAACGGACATAGGGTACCTTTCATCCCGAAAAAAAGTACTGTTACCGAGAAAAACAACAATAACGTGCTTTTGGTAATCGGTGGCGCTACATGTCTAACGTATTACGATTGAATTAAATTGTTATAGAAAAACTTTTGTAGTATGATAATGTAAATTTGTAGTATGAATGTACCATATTCTAGCAAATAAATATTTTGATTTGATTTGATTTGATATGAGTTTTTTTTTTTATATTGAAGTACCTTTTGTACCCTATTTTGTGACTCTAGACCGTTTTTTCATCCTCCTAACTACGAATATAACATAAATAATATTATTATAGATGCGAAAGTAAGTTGCTTTCTGTTGGAGTGTAGTGTATTATTACTAATAGATGGCAACATTGTCGGCCCAGAAACTAGATAGATATATCTATAGACAACATCTCCTATTATGTCTATGGTCAGGGGGTTTAAAATGGCCGCTTTATCAGAATCGTAATATGAATCACGTTAAAAAATTAAAATTCTTAAAATGAACTTTATATTCATGCTCATAAAGTCCATTTTAAGAATTTTAAATTTTTAACATGATTCATACTAAGATTCTGCGTAGATTCTGTTAAAGCGGCCATTTTAGGCCCGCTGGTGTGAATATAAAAGTGCAATTAATTAATTTGTGTCTTAACTTAATTCGATTCAACCAAATAAATAGTAATAAATTTATAATTAGATATAACATTGGCGACGAGCGTGAAACGAGCTCTAAAAGTGTGTAAATGTAGACAGTACGACGACGGTATTGTTAACAACTTAACAAAATAAGATCGTGAACTAACCTCAAAGTGAAAGGCATGGATCTAGTTGAAAAACTAATCTATCAGGGAAAGAAAACGTGGATTCAAGAAAAAACCAAGAAGGAACTCATAGAAATTGCAAATAACCTAGCGCAGAGAACAATATTCTCAGAATCACATTCTATTCAGGAAATAAGAATATATTTACGTAATTACATCGACAGATTAAAATCAACAAAAACCATATCCAACATGGCCTCGATATCTACATTGGAAATATTTACGGGTAAAAACTGGAATGCATACATCCTGCAATTTGAGTGTTTTGTACTGCTAAATGATATTCCCGAAACGAAAAAAGTACAATTACTGATTACCAAACTCAGTACAAAGGTCTATGAACTATTAACTACTTTGTGTACACACCAAGCAGAATTTCGAAAAAGGTGTCAAAAACCTAACGAAACTATAGAACAATTTATAATTGAACTCAAAAAATTGTCAAAAAACTGTGATTTTAAAATTTAGACTCTGAAATAAAGGAAAGGTTGCTGAATGGCACTTATTGTGATGCAGTAAAATTCGAATTGGTAAAGTCAGCAGATAAAACATTGGACATATTAACTAGAATAAGAATAAGAATAGAATAGAATAAGAATAATTTATTTATAAAAGTATTACAAAAATGTACATTTATGTGCAGTAGTGTTATTTCTAAAACAATGGTGTAATTAGTGCATAATAGTAAACTATAAGTAAAAATATATTTAACAGGTGCAAGAAACAATAATGTGGAATTCACAAATGTTTGCTAGCGACCTGCCCGATCTAGGTTTATTTAAACCTGTGTTTCAGGCCATCACTTTACATAGCACAAAATTAAGTAGGACAGTAAATGTTATAAAATAAAAGAAATCTATTAGCAACTATAAGAATAATGTAAGTGGTACAAAAATCAATAAACATTAAAACTAAATTAAGTAAAATACCTATGTACAGTCAAAGGTCAAAATTCCACTTCCACCGCAATGCACATTATCGTTTGCGCTATACGGGCGGCGGCGCCTATACACACATACGCATATTTATCCGTGTGAGTGATGTTCCAACGCTAACAACCAATTTGGCCACCGTATCACTTACACAACTCATTGAAATTTGTAATAACAATCTTAAGCGGGCAACAAGTTGCTAATGTGTAAGTGTTGTCAAACGTTCTTATAGAAGAAGGTCATTAGTACCACCAATATTGCTTTGCCATTGTGTTGCGAGATTGGCAGTCGACTTCTGACTGTTACTGTACAATTAGATACCAGGGAATAACATAATTAAACCAGGACTTCTAGCAGTTTTTCTGTGTCCGTGTAATTAAGTATCGCTAAATAATCCGATATTACAAAACTACATTTCCTATAACTAAGACTGTAGAAGTTTAGATTCTTATTGAGTCTATTATACAGAAAAGGTCCTAAAAACGCATAAAATCGACTAGCAAAAGCATGTCTAGTTTGAGGCTTTGTGCAAACCAGGTCCTTCCTTCTCCTATCGTCAGGGACTGGGTCATAGGGAAGTGTAGAGTGCTGCTGTAGTATGATGTGAAGAATAAATAATTGCCGCACTGAGAGCACATTACATGCTCTATAGAGCAGGTGTGTAGGAAATCTAAACGGACGAAAGGTAGCAACCTTTAGAATTGCTCTTTGAGAACGTTCTAGAGGGAGAAGAATCGAATTTCCCGCCCCCCCCAGGACGTAATGCAATAGGTTAGAATAGACTGACACAACGCTAAATAAACCTGTTTTATTAATTTATAGTCGGCTACATTACGTAAATACTTAAAAACAAATATTAGTTTGCGCACTCTAGCACATAGCAACTCGATATGTTTACGGAAATTTAGATTCGAGTCAATAGTGACACCAAGATATTTCAAATGGTCAGCTCTTTCTAAAGTAGGGCAAGAACATGCAGTGTCAGCGTACGTGCTACAGGTATGCGCGTAAATGATTAGGTTAGTAAGCGGTGTGTTAGTATTTCTCATTGTAAATGAAATGTATTTTGTTTTGTCAGCATTCAGTGTTAGAAGATTATTCTGGAGCCAATTAGATACAATGTTGAAACCATTCTGAGCATGTTCATAGGCCTCAACTCTTGATTTAGCTGAAAAGCATAGGACATTACAACACCATTTTCGAGTGGCAGGCTGCAAAGGTCATTAATATAGATCAAAAATAATGTAGGACTTAATATGCTGCCTTGTGGTATTCCAAAACGAGTATTAGAAAGGTCAGAACTTGTATTCGGACCAATTTTAACACATTGCTGTCGATCGCTAAGATAATCAGATAATAGCTGAAGCTGCGCTCCTCTTATCCCAAGTGTTTCAAGCTTCAGCAAAAGAGTAGCGCAAGAAATAGTATCAAAGGCCTTGGCAAGGTCTAGAAAGATACCAACTGTATGCATTCCACTATTCAGATTCGTAGAAATGTAATTAACCAATTTGTTTACTGCTTGGCTAGTTGATTTTTTAGGCCTAAACCCAAATTGATTATCTGAGAGTAGTTTGTTATCTTCCAGATATTTTATCAGTCTACTATTTATGATTTTTTCTAAAATTTTCGATAGTCCCGTTAGTACTGAAATGGGTCTGTAGTTAATCACACTCATTTTGTCTCCAGACTTGAAAATAGGTGTGATCACAGACTTTTTTAGAACTTTTGGAAATATCCCTTTAGATAAACATAGCTGAAAAATGTGAGTGAGCGGAGGGGCCAGTATGTGTTTAAATCTTTTTATCTACACCCATGCTATAAATCCTCTATAAAGGTATCTGAAACAGTTAGCTTATGGCCAACATTAAAACAGCCAGTGTCATAATAACCATTATAACACCCAAACGGGTGTTATAATGTTGTACTGAATTTCATTATGCAACTCGTTTTAAAAAAAGAACATCGAATGTGGTAGTGAATCGAACGTCTATAGCACGTGCGATTCACTACCACAGCGCCGTAATTAAAAAAAAAACTTATATGTTAATTCAAATTCACGTCGTATCCCGCCATTTTTGTTCGACATTTGGATATTATTATTGCATGTACTTTGTTGTTTACAAAAATGAGTGATACAAGCTTTGTGAATTTTGATAATTGAACAATCCAAAATGTAAATAATTATATTACTACCTATACACGGTACAAGCAATTAAACTTTCCATGAATTTACATAGACTTCTTAGAACACTGCGACACCCTATGGTTTCAGAACCTTTTATGGAGGATTCATATCATGGATGTAGATAAAGTCTTGTATGCAACTGTACATAATTAGGTATTAAAACACTCATGTGATACTATTATCACACTCGGCTTCGCCTCGTGTGATAAACCCACATTCGTGTTTTAATACCCCTCATTATACAACAGTTGCATAAATAACTATAAGTACATTATTGGGTATATCATCCCACCCAGTTGCGCAGACATCCTTTAAGCCGTTTATAATTCTAATTACTTCGTTGAGGTCCGTATTTAATAAAAACAAAAGAATTTAACGTGGAAGATGTCCTAGTTGGGTTTTGAGTGTGGGGACGGCTAATATTTATGGATTTTTCAGCCAAGTTTTTACCAACATTGACAAAATAGTGGTTTATTTTATTTATTGCTTCGGATGGGTTTATTTCTGTTGATAATAAATCAATCGGAGGTTCGGAATTTTTACACCTCAATGTATTGGTTTTTATAAATTTCCACACAAATTTACTATTTTTTCCCGCCTTCTCAAGTTCATTTTTATCGTGCTGGTTTTTTAGCTTTTTCAAAAGGTTATTACAGAAATTCCGATATCTTTTATATGTAACAGAAAGTATTACGTCATCAGGTGCAAGTTTGGATTTTAGGTGGAGTTTGTCGTTGTGTCTTATACAACGAACGAGACCGGGTGTGATCCACGGTTTTATACAACTATATTTTCTAGGGATTATCTTAGTGAAAGTGTTTTTTCTTATTACGTATTGTAAAGAATTGATGAAATATTGTTGTTGGGACTTCGTCTGCAGAATCGATTGCATTTCCCTGATGCTAGTATTTCGCAACCCTGGGATTCCGAATGAGAAAGAGAAACAAAAAAACACCAACCTGGATAGGCAGGATCGGAGCTAGGTAACCGCTGCACTCGGGACTTCTGGGCCGGCCGGCGTAACGAGTGTCCAATCCTTATGGTTTCCTGGATTCCACTTCACAGTATGGTTACGAACACTAAACAGTCAATCAAATTCTGACGAAGGGTTTTTTTTGTATTTTTTGCAACATAATACCGGAGCTGCGCGGGAAACGTGTCGACCACGCTTGGGTTTTTTTTTAGTTTATAGTGTTGCCGCAGTGAGGCGCGGGCGCTGCGCCTTGCGCGCCGGAATGGCGCCAATTTTAAATTTGGAAGGGAAACAAATTGGAGAGGATGATTTAAAGGATTGGTTTAATGTTTATTCATTTCCCCCCACTCGAAATCGACCAGGATTTCGCAAGTTAAAGGACTGCCAGAGGGCTACTAGCAGTGCTCGAGAAACATAAAATTTAGAACTTAACTAGTTGAATTTGAACAATACTGATCAGTTTAGGTACAATATTGTTCGAGAAATAAGATAATAGTTAATTAATAGGTAGCGGACAGACCTTGACTACTGGTCTGCGCATAGTTTTACCGTTTGCAGTTCGAAGAGTCACAACCCGAACTATGTTATCTGATCCCGGATGGATCTGTTCTATACGAGCTAATTTCCAGAGTAAAGGTGGAAGATTAGGGTCATTAACAAGGACTAAATCGTTCAGTTTAAGGTTGGGTGTATTTGTGAACCATTTAGTTTTTTGTTGAAGTGTATGCAGATAATTACGTTGCCAAGCAAGCCAAAAACTTTTATTATTATTATTTATTATTATTATTGTTATTTTCTTAAGCATTTGCCAACGAGAACGTGGGCATAAACATTCACTAACAGGTTCCTCAGGTAGTGAAACTAAAGGACCTCCCGTCAAGAAATGTCCTGGAGTCAGAACGTTCGATTCTTGCGGGTCCGGAGACAAAGTACAAAGTGGGCGCGAATTTAGCACAGCTTCCACCTTAGCCAGGATCGTAATAAACTCTTCAAGGGTTAAAACTTGAGCGCCAACTACACGCTTAAGGTGATATTTGGTGGACTTTATGCCACTTTCGAATATGCCAACGAAGTGTGGTGCACCTGGCGGGTTAAATTTCCATTTTATTTGACGGGTAGCTAAACTATCTGATATTTCAGAGTGATGTTTGCGAAGCTCACCGATTATTTCGTTAAGATATTTGTTTGCACCTACGAAGTTGGTGCCACAATCGGTAATGATTGTATCACACATCCCGCGACGGGAAACGAATCGATCTAGAGCCGCGAGGAATGCTTCTGAGCTCAACTCAGTGACGGCCTCTAAATGGACGGATTTCGAACTCAAGCACACAAAGAGGGACATGTATGCCTTATAGGTTTTAGCTCCACGTCGACGACTTTCTTTTATAATGAATGGACCACCGAAGTCAATGCCTGTGGTTTGGAAGCATCGTGAGGGCTGCAGACGAGCAGCTGGAAGGTTGCCCATCAGGGGTTGACTGGAAACTGGTTTGATTTTAAAGCAGCGCACACACTTTGAGAGAACAGTACGAATAAGTAGTCTTAACCCAATTATCCAGAAACTTCTTTGAATTAGGGACTGTAAAGTCCGAGGGCCGCAATGCAGGTATTTTAAATGGAAATGTTCGACAATCAGCCTCGACATTGGACTTAATTTTGGCAAGAGGAGAGGATGTAACGCAGATAGCGATAGATTAGCCTCATCGATGCGTCCCCCCACTCGCAATAAACCATGATCATCCAAGAAAGGAGACAGTTTTTGAATTGACTTGTCGCATTGTTCTTGATTTTTCACTTGACTGACTTGAGACGACATGTAATGGTCTTGAGTAAACTTGACTAGAATTTTCATTGAGTTCTCGAGTTCAGAACTACTAAGTGAGAAGAAATTTCTATTTGAAGGAACAACCTTTGCATTTGATATGAAACGGAAACACCATGCTAAAGTTCGTTGAATCTTTGTCAGCGAAGAAAGTCTAGAAGTTAACGTCAGCAGTGGATTATCAGATTCAGTAACGTGTAGACAGCTGGGAATGGAAGTTTTTAGTTCCGGCAGTTCTGCGTTTACGAGCAATGTACGTTTGCACGGCCATTTGTTAGGCGACATTTTCAACCAAGAAGGCCCACTCCACCAGAGTGGGTGATTGATTAACTCTGAGCAGAGAATACCGCGACTACAACAGTCGGCCGGGTTATCCTCAGTGGACACATGAAACCAAAATTCGGGACTAATTAAATCGGTTGCTTGCACGACTCTATTCGCGACGTACATCTTTAACAAATGAGGTGCTGTGTTTAGCCAAGACAGAGTGGTGGTGCTATCCGAGTAGGCTTTCATAGAATTTAAGCGAATTTTATCCTTGAGTAAGTTGTACATGTGTGACATAACTTGCGCTAGAAGCACAGCTGCACTTAACTCAAGTCTGTTTATCGTTGTTGGTTTTAACGGAGCCACTCGAGATTTACCTATCAACAGGTGAGTGATCGTGGTGACTTCATCCACCACAACACAAAGATAGACGCAACAGCCATATCCTTTCAGGGAACCATCACAAAACCCTACCAAATGTACTTCGATAGGACTAGTATGCATAATCAGTCTCGGTAGGGAAATATGCTGTAAATCGGATAAGTTGGCTGCTATCAAATGCCACACTTTAGCTAAATGAGATGGAATAGCTTCGTCCCAACCTAAGTTTAAGCGCCACATCTCTTGTAGAAGTGACTTTGCAGAAAACACTACCGGGCTGATCCAACCGAGCGGGTCGAAAATGCGAGCCACTATAGAGAGGATAGATCTCTTAGTAAATTTAACGTCAAACGAGTCTGAAAACTTGTAGGAGAAATTGTCGCAGGATGGATTCCATCGTATCCCTAATATCTTGACAAACTCATTTCCAGCATCATCGAAGGATTTGGAAGTCTGGAGATGATCAGGAGGAACATCAGACAAAAGACTTGGAGTATTCGTATTCCATTTACGAAGTTCGAAATGACCTTTTGACAATAACGAGGTAACATCCTCCTTTAATCGTTTCGCCTCATCAAGAGTTGAGCATCCCGTAGTGATGTCATCCATGAAAGTGTCTTCACAAAGGACTTGAGCGGCGCGACTTGAGTATTCAGAACCGTGGTCCTCAGCAAGTTGACGCAGAGTGCGAATAGCAAGGTATGGGGAGCTGCTGACACCATAAGTCACAGTATTAAGTTCATTCAAAGTTTCGTTAGGCTCATCACGCCAAAAAACGTGTTGATAACACCTGTCCTCAGGACGTATTAATATTTGGCGATACATTTTACAAATGTCAGCAGTGAAGACAATTTCATGAATTCGGAATTTCATAACTAAATCGACAATATCAATTTGCAGTTTCGGTCCAACATGAACTACATCATTCAGAGAAAGATTATTTGTAGTCCGACTGCTAGCGTCGAAGACTACCCGAAGTCGTGTCGTAGAACTGTCTGGACGCACGACGCAATGATGTGGAATTATGTAACGATCAGTAGTCGAAGAATCTGCAGGCTGCATATGTCCTAGCTCTTCGTACTGGTGCATAAATTCCTTATAATCAGCTATCAACTCGGTCTGATTATTAAGACGCCTTTCTAAACTGAGAAAACGATTAAAAGCTGAGCGAGACGAAACGCCCAAAGAAGGTGCATCCTCCCTTAACATTATAGGTACCACGTACCGACCTTCTCGCGTACGGTAAGTACCCTTTTTATACATTTGGTCACAGATTTCGTCTTCGACACCGGAAATTTTACCTTTCGGTGGTTCTTCAGAGTCCCAGAACCGTTGAACGATGTCTTCGAGCGTGCAAGAGGCCGCGAGGAGTGACGTAACGGATTCACCGGGGTTATTGTTAAGTGGTGTGCTTTGAAAATATTGGCCACTTATCACCCAGCCAAATACACTAGACAAGGCGCAAGGTAATCCGGGACCAGGAGTGAAACGTGAGCCAGTGTATATTTGACCAAAACACTCGACACCTAACAGTAGATCGATCGGACCGGATCTATCGAAGTCGCGGTCGGCGAGATCAAGATGCTTGTAATGGTCCTTGACGTGCAACGGTAATGTCGACGAAGGCATCATTGAAGTAATTTTAGGTAAAACTACTAAAGATAAGTCGAACTTAGGCGACTTACTCGAATGAGGTATAATCGAAGCGAAAGTATAACCTTTTATGTCACAAACATTACTCTGTCCGAGACCGGTAACGTTCAAGTTACCTTTTCTTATGCGTAAACCTAGGCGGCGCACGCATGCACTAGTCATAAAGGAATCCATCGAGCCGCTGTCAATAAGGGCGCGTGCACACTGGAGCGAACCGTCCGCGTGACGTAATCGCACCACCGCCGAGCCAAGAACCTTCGTAATACTATAATTGGAACTCGAAGTTTGTGACGTCATACAGGTAAGTGTACTAGTACCTTTAGCGGAACTTTCGTTATTTTCGTTGGATTCAGAAGACGTTAATAAACTTTTATTTTCCCCATGTAATAACGTGTTATGTTTCGCGTTACAAACAAAACATGTGGTTTTAGATTTACAATTATTACTATCGTGACCGGGCCTTAAGCAATTGATACACAAGTTTAATTTCTGAACGAAATGTTGACGCTGTTCGAGTGTCATAGAATGTAACTTGCTGCATCGGTAAATAGAATGATTTTCATTACAACATGAACAAATTAGTGAGCCCGATGCATTATTATTATTTTGATTCGTAGATGCTACAAATGATGATGACCCTTGCTGACCTTTATTTCGAGATTGTTTATTGGTATTAGAAGAGTTCGATGGATTAGTCGAAACCGAGACAGGTTGACTATCTTCCAGAATCTTTATATAATTTTGTAAATAAAGAATTAAGTCATTGCACTTAGGAATCTCGCGAGTGTTTTGTAGCTCGAAACGTTTCCTAGTTTCAAGGTCAAGTGATCGCGATGCGATGTGAAATAAAAGGAATTCACTTAGATCCTCAATTTGTAAAGCACGTAACGCGTTTACGCTTTCATATAACGCATTGGTCCGTTCGGATAAGATTTCGAGTGACGGCTTGTTGACGGGCGTTAAACTAAACATTTTTTCTAAATAAGTATTTGCTAATATGCGTTTATTGTCATAACGCTCTAACAAAAGTTTAAAAACTACAGAATAATTTGACGCGGTTATAGGGACTCCTTTGGCCAAGGTCAGTGCACACCCCGACAAACAGGATAATAGATAATGAAACCTTTCCGTGTCCGAAAGTGAACTATTGTCATGAACAAGCGGCATGTAACTATCCTTGAAGGTCTGCCAGTTTTCTATTCTACCATCAAAACGCGGAATTTGCAACTTAGGTAATTTTACTTGAACATTATAACCATCTCGACTATGTGCGGGCGGAGCGGCGGCCGCGTGCGCGGGGGGCGCATGCGTCGACGACGTCGCGAGTGTAGCAGTATTTGGTTGTTAGCTAGGCTCGAGCTTATGTGGGCAGAAGACGGGTTTCGTGCTATGAAAACATACTGGATGCGATATACTATTTTATTTCACATTGCACATTGCACGGTTCGGTATGGTAGTTTTCCATGGAGAAGAGCCGGCAAGAAACTCCATGGTTACTCTTTTCAAACTGATACATTGAGTCTAACAAATTACTTCACATTACACTTTGACACATTAACACTGGGCACAATGATTCGGGTACAGTTTTAAGACTTCTTAATAATTGTCAATTGTCTTCGACGTTCAGCATCAGAATGCCCTACTTGCCCGCTCGGGCTCCTGACCAAGACCCCTGCCGTTGGAGGGAAAATCCAGCGCCCTGATTGGCTCACGACTTTACGCCACGTCAGTCTCGTGATCCAATCAGAGAACCGCTTCATTCTCGCGCCAAACATTTTACAAATCAAATGATAGAAATATTGCCATTCTTACGGAATCAATGTTACCAGTTTACATAATAAAATATAAAGCATTTAATATTTTACATTATAAACAAAATTATTTCTGAAAACATAGGAAATTGACTAGTAAAATCCGGAAACCTAACAATCGTCCGTCCTGACATCGTGTGCGTCCCTGCACACGACACCAGGTGGTAACCTAACAATCAGGTATCTTGGCCAGTAGCATAATAACGTTACGTCCCAAAAAAAAAAAACAATGACTGTATTACAAAATATGACAACTTAAAATTATCCAATTGATTGTGAAAGAAAAAGAACAAATTTGTGCTGAGTATGGAACTAAACGGCTGAATACTATTAGTTACTAAATTAATTTGTTATTCAATAAATAATAAATAATCTAGGCACTAGCTTATACAGAATAATTTAAAAACATCAGCAGTTGCTTTACTGGAACTGAGTACAGTGAACACAAACGATCGATTAATTGCGTCACTAAACAACTTCACAAACTTTAACAAAAAATGGCGATATTCTGACTGAAAAACAAGTAATAAACTTTGTCTATCAGATAGTCTTGATAATTAACAATAACAACTTTAATAACATTACAAGTAACAATATGTTAAATTCGTCAGCAATCGATTTGCTGGTACTAAATATAGTGAACCCAAACGATCGATTAATTGGGACAAAAAAAAACAAAGTCACAACCGATCGATTAAGTCGTGACAAAATATGCATACGAGTATTCTGAACGATCAATTAATTCAGAATACTATTATTCTAATTAAATTATACTATTTATTTTATATAAATCATTTTTATCAAATAATGTCCTGAATACGCCTGGCAACAGGCCCCACTACGTCCTGAATACCAATGACAACAGGTTCTAATACGTTCTGAATACCCCTGGCAACGGGCCCCAATACGTCCCGAATACTAGTGGCAACAGACCCCAATATGTCCTGAATACCCCTGGCAACTGGTGTTTCTGACGTGGTGTCAAAGTCAGTGTCAATAAAACCTCATTGCTGTGACAGTCCTAAATCTGATAATTCCAAAGCTGATGGTTTAAAATCAGATGGATCAAAATCAGATAATTCAACCTTAAACAATCCGAAATCAGATGGTTCGAAATCTGATGAATCAGTTCCGTGTAGTAAAAATTAAATATTTCCAACATACTAAAGCCAAATGATGACAAGAAAAAGACATAATTATATTAAACTAGTTCTCGTGATAAAAATATCTACGATCCTTGTCAATTGGGAAGGAGTGATATGATCAAGGGTCGTCCCCCTGACTAGTTTCATGTAATTAATGATATTTTATTGTGTGCTGAACCAATTAGCAGCAAAGTACCTACATCTTCAAACGAAATCGAAAATAGGGATGATGGGATTTTATGGGAAGGTGCATTATAGGATGAATTATATTCACTTTTAACTAATGATATCTGGACATTAGTACCTAAACCTAGTAATGGGAATGTAGTCGATTGTAAATGGATTTTTAATATTAAAAATGATGAGTTTGTCAATCCATTAAGTTATAAGGCACATCTTATTGCCAGAGATTTTAGTAAAGAGTATTTATCTGATTATGCCGTAATTTTTGAACCTGTTGCCCGCATATTTAATTGGCATTTTAAAATAAGAAATTTACATGGAAGTGCCGGAGGGCGTAGTTAGTAAAGATAGAGAGTTACGTTTGTAAATTAAATAAAGCTCTGTATGGACTAAAACAAGCTGCTAGGTGTTGGTTCAAATTATTTGATCCAGTGTCAACAAAAAGGATTTGTAAATTCACAAGGCCGATATTCATGAAAATATTTACGTTTTGCTTTATGTCGATGATTTGGTTTTGATTTATTTTAATCGGCAATCAATCGACCGACTTAAAAGTTATGTAAAGAGCAAATTCAAAATGGTAGATTTAAATGAGATACATTTTTCCTAACCCTTAAAATTACTCGAAGTCATCATAATATCTTCAGATCAAAGTTCTTATATATAAACCATTTTAGATAAATTTGGTATGTCTGACTGTAATCCCATTAGTAGTACACCTATAGAAAATAAACCAAATTACGAAGCTCTAAATGTGGACAGTGAATATAATGCACCTTGCCGTAATCTTATTGCGTGTTTAATGTACCCAAGTTATGTGTTAGTATTAATATTTTGAGCAGATACACAAACGAAAATAACACAGAGTTGTGATTATGTCTCAAAAGAGTGCTTGGGTATTCGAAGGGCAATAAAGAATTAAAATTAGGGTACAAAAAGTGTGATGATTTGAATCATATATTATGTGGGTATAGATTCAGTAGTACTGGGTAGTAAGACGAGCGGTAATGATTTCAATGATAGATAAAGTACCACGGGTTATTTATTTAAATTTTCAATAACTGCACAATAACTTGAAATATAAAGAGGCAAATGTCTGTTGTGGCTTAGTCGGCTGAGGCTGAATACATGGCCTTATTTGAAATGCTGTAAAAGAGGCAGTATGGCTAAGTCTCTAAAAGTATTAAAATGAATATTGACAACCCAATTGCCATTTTTTGAAGACAATAATGGTTGTAGTATAAGCAAGTAATCCTGCTAGTCATAAAATGTCAAAACATATTGACATCAAGTATCATTTGAAAACAATATAATAAAATTGTTTTATATACCCACAGGTAAACAAATAGCGGATGTGCTAACGAAGCCGCTACCAGCCGTTGCATTTAAGCAATTCCGAGATGAGATGGTTATGCAATGATGTTACATAATAATACATAACGTTAATTTACGTAATGTAAATTAATTGATTTGATGAATTGTTTAATTAATTGTATATTAATTCATATGAGTTATGTTATCTGTTAATTTTATTATGAATTAATTAATATTGGAAATTAATTTTGGTGATATGGTCTGGCTAGGTTTTTCTGGGTTTTCCTAGTCCTTGCAACAAATGTTGGGCCATAAAAATTGTAATTCTCCCAGCAATCACTTGGAAGGTTTATAGTATTCTGGTTATTTAGGTGAATGATTGTAAAAAAATAATCAGATTGTATTTGGTTGATTGATGATTAATTTTTGAGGGGGAATGTTGAAATTTAATCAATTTTATTAAAGCAAAAATTAATCTTTAATCTTTTTTATACTGGCAACACTATGAGTACTGTCACTAAACGAATGTTTTAAAAAGCGTTGGTTGCCTTTAGTCGTTTCTCACTTCTATCTACACTGTGCTAGGAGGCAGATATTATAACCTTCCTTGTGAGTCTTTTAAATTTGAATAATAAACGAATTAACGTTTATTTAAATTCGAACTGCTGCAGTTTTTCTTCACACCCATTTCCTATAAACTATTCCTGAATTATAACAATATAGATATTCTTTGTGTAACGGAGCATTGGCTCAAATGTCATCAATTAATTTTCAATTTTAGTAATCACCAGGTTGGTAGCTCATTTAGCAGAGTAAATGCTATACATGGCGGCGCATTAATCTTAGTAAATAATCATCTTAAATTTAAAGACTGCAAGGATATTGTCAGCCTATCTGTTGAGCGAACAGTTGAAATAGCCTGTATAGAATTGGAGCAGTTTATTATATTAAATGTGTATAGAGCTCCTTCAGGGTTGTATGATTGTTTTGAAAAGGTAATGGATGAAGTGTTGCATAAAATCTGTAGTTCTAAGAAGTCAGTAATCATTTGTGGTGATTTTAATATTAATTTGTTAGAAAATTCTGGGTTATGTACAAAAATTATAAGCCTTTTTCAGTCATACAATCTTGAAAACAAATTTCTCGAGCCTACCAGAATAACCCCAACTAGTGCCACTTGCATAGATAATATTTACACTGATATTATACCCACCCAAAAAGCAATTATTAACTTAATAGATTCAGATCATTGTGGGCAATTGATCACAATTCCAAATGTAAACAAGACAGTCACTAAAAAGGATATCATTATTAATCCAAAAAGTAAAAATCGCCTGGAAACTTTTAAAACTAAACTTTTATCTAAACTACCACTTTTGTCAGTTAATGATGATCCAAATCAACAATATAACGATTTCTTCAGTAAGTATTGCACACAATTTGAAAACACATTTGTCCCTAAGACAATATCTGTAAATAATAACGTTTCTTTCAACGACTGGGCCACCATTGGTATTCATAAGAGTCGAAAACGACTTTATGAGCTGTATGAAGAGCGGACTTATAAAAACACTGTAGAATTTAATTTGTATGTTAAGAATTATTCTAAATTATTTAAAAAAAATTGTTTCAAAGCAAAGTCACGTTACTTGAGTTCAAAAATTAAAAATAGTAGTAATGTAATTAAAATGACATGGAACATTATTAATAGCGAAACGGGAAAGTCTTGCAACCGAAATAGTGACTACAGCCTTGCTATTGGCGATAATATTTTGAATTCAGACACTCAAGTTGCCACAGCCTTTGAAAATTTCTTTGCGGATATTCCCGTATCGACTACTAAATCGCTAAACTCGTCAGCTGCTGCTGCCGAGTCTTTACTTAGGGAAAACGTTTCAGTCTGTGATTCCGAATTTAATTTTCAATATGTCACCTGTAAAGATATAATTAAAACTTTTGACGTGACAACGTCTTATAAATTGGTTTGCCGGGTGACACTTCAAGAAACTGCGTTACGCTCCGCTCACGTTATGCGCTCACAATGAGAGCGAGTGAGAGGCACGCGTCCCTTCCACTCGGGCATGGTTAGCCCGCCTAAGAGCGAGAGAGACAGACATAAAAAGTTTATTTTACCACTCAAAGTCGTTGTCACGTAAAACTTTCGCCCGTATACCGCCTTTACAGGCAACCAATTTTTAAACCTTAAATGTTAAAAAGACCGCCGATCTATGGGGTCATTCTGTGGACGTTGCTAAATCTAAATATATAAAAGAAGAAACTGACTGACTCATCTATCAACGCACAGCCCAAACCGCTGGGTCTACAGATTCCAAATTTGGCAAGTAGGTTCCTTATGTGGTCTAAGGGTGCACTAAGAAAGGATTTTTCAAAATTCACCCCCTAAGGGGGTTAAACGGGGCTCCAAAGTTTGTATGGGGAAACAAGATTAGTTTAACTATTTTATTCGAAACTTTACAGCAGTGCTCCTATTGATAAATGAGTAGAAACGGGTTTCAGGTTTTTTCAGAATTCAACCCCTAAGAGGGGAAAATGGGGTGGCAAAGTATAAAAATCAATGCACAGCCCAAACCGCTGAGTCTAGAGATTCCAAATTTGGCACATTGGTTCCTTATGTGGTCTAGAGGTGCACTAAGAAAGGATTTTGCAAAATTCAACCCCTAAGGGGGTTAAACGGGGCTCCAAAGTTTGTATGGGGAAACAAGATTAGTTTAACAATTTTATTCGAAACTTCACAGGAGTGCTCTTATTGATAAATGAGTAGAAACGGGTTTCAGGTTTTTTCAGAATTCAACCCCTAAAAGGGGAAAATGGGGTGGCAAAGTATAAAAATCAATGCACAGCCCAAACCACTGAGTCTGGAGATTCCAAATTTGGCACATAGGGTTCTTTATGGGGTTTAGGAGTGCATTAAGAATAAATTTTTCAAAATTAACCCCCTAAGCGGTTGAAAAGGGGGTCCAAAGATTACATGGGGAAATAAGATTAGTTAGACTACTTTATTCGAAACTTAACAGGAGTACTCCTATCGATAAATGAGTTAACATTTGTGTTTCAGATTTTTTCAGAATTCAACCCCTAAAGGGGGAAATGGGGTAACAAAGCCTGAAATTCAACATAGGTATTGTTTGTACGGTGAATTGGGTCGCGTGTATTACAAAAACAACGTAATGTGGTGGACCTGAATTACCATCATTCCCTGTTGGGGTGCGATGGGGTTGAAATGTCTAAAAATCAATATGGGTGTCGAAACCGAGATTATCAGGGGTGCTGATGTCGAAAATGGCATTAGGAAAATGGCAATGCCATTTATTTTGAGATCCAGAAGATAGCGGATTCAACTTCTATACAGGGTTATTGTTGATTTATTGTGATGATTGTGATAACGATGATAATGATTGTTATAATGATAATGTTGATTGTGATGATGATGATTATGATTAAGATGATAATGATTGTGATTACGATGATAATGATTGTGATAACGACGATGGTGATTGTGATAGTGATTTGATTGTGATTGTGATGGTGATTGTGATTGTGATAGTGACGGTGATTGTGATGGTGATAGCCATGGTGATCGTGATTGTGACAGTGATAGTAATGGTGATTGTAATAGTGATGGCGATTGTAATAGTGATAGTAATGGTGTTTGTGATAATGATTGTGGTTGTGATAATGATGGCGATTGTGATCATGATGATTATGATTAAGATGATATTGATTGAGATTACGATGATAATGATTGTGATGACGAGGATGGAGACTGTGATGATGATGATTGTGATTACGATGATAGTGGTTGTGATTACAATGATAATGATTGTTAAAATGATGATAGTGATTGTGATGATGCTTGTGATGGTGATTGTGATGGTGATTGTGATAGTGATTGTGATGGTGATTGTGATTGTGATGGAGATTGTGATTGTAATAACGATGATAATGATTGTGATTACGATTATAATGATTGTGATGGTGATTGTAATGGTGATGTGACGGTGATTGTGATGGTGATTGTGATTGTGATAGTTATAGCGATTGTGATAGTGACAGTGATGGTGATTGTGATAATGATTGTGGTTGTGATAGTGATGGCGATTGTGATCATGATGATTGTGATTTAGATGAAAATGATTGAGATTACGATGATAATGGTTGTGATGACGAGGATGGGGATTGTGATGATGATGATTGTGATTACGATGATAATGATTGTTAAAATGATGATAGTGATTGTGATAGTGATTGTGATCGAGATTGTGATGGTGATTTTGATGGTGATGGTGATTGTGATGGTGATTGTGATGGTGATTGTGATGGTGATGGGGATTGTGATGGTGATTGTGATTGTGATGATTATTGTGATGGTGATTGCGATGATGATTGTGATAATGATTGTGATAATGATGGTGGTTGTGATAGTGATGGTGATTATGATGGTGATTGTGATAATGATGGTGACTGTGATAGTGATGGTGATTGTGATAATGATTGGGATAATGATGGTGGTTGTGATAGTGATGGTGATTGTGATAATGATTGTGATAATGATTGTGGTTGTGATAGTGATGGTGATTGTGATGATAATAATAAATTGTGATGATTATGTAATTTGGCACATATATAGTTCATAACCTAAATTAACATGTAGAACACTATTTATCCCTTTAGTATAATTCAGTGGGGCAGTTACCGAACTGCACGCGGGCGAAGCCGCGGGCAACAGCTCGTCCATTATAAACATTGTAGCTCCTTCATTAGCTGTAATATTTAACGATTGTATTGACCATGGTGAGTTTCCTGGTTTAATGAAATATAGTAAAATAATACCATTGTTTAAATCAGGTAGTACATCAGACCCCACTAATTATAGACCCATTTCAGTACTACCCACCTTTAGTAAAATTTTTGAAAAATTAATTTTGGCACAAATGCAAAGTTTTTTCAATAAACATAAGTTATTGCATAAAAAACAGTTCGGTTTCACAAGGGGTCGTTCAACTACTGATGCCGAACTAACTGATGTTGAACTTTTAGGACACATTTATAATGCCTGGGAGGACAAATGCGATGCTTTGGGCATTTTTTGCGATTTATCTGAAGCTTTCGATTGCGTTCTTCATGAAACATTAATCAGGAAACTACACCACTACGGAATCCGTAACGCCTCTCTGGGTCTTCTTATTTCATATTTGAGTAATAGGATTCAGAGAATTGATGTTAACGGGAAGAGATCTCCCGGATCCGTAGTAAGAATGGGGGTACCACAGGGCTCAATTCTTGGTCCATTTTTGTTTCTTATTTACATAAATGACTTGCCTCACCTCATAAAGGATAATCATGACATAGTATTGTTTGCAGACGACACTTCTCTTTTATTTAAACTCAAACGTCAGCAGTGAGTTACGGATGATGTTAATAGCGCCCTGGCAAAAGTCGTTAATTGGTTTAATGTTAATAACCTACTCCTAAATGAGAAAAAAACTAAATGTATTAAGTTTACGATACCCCATGTAAGACAAGTGGAAACTACTGTACTAATTAAGGATGAAGAGTTGAAACCGGAAGATAGCACAGTGTTTCTAGGCATAACTTTGGATGCCAAGCTTCAGTGGGGCCCGCATATAGACAAATTACCAAAAAAACTTAGCTCTGCAGCATACGCCGTTAGAAGAATTCGTGAGTTAACTGATTTAGAGACAGCCCGTTTAGTTTACTTTAGTTATTTCCATAGCATGATGTCGTACGGTATTCTCTTGTGGGGCAATGCCACCGATATCCAGACAATATTTGTTTTGCAAAAAAGGGCAATTCGTTCAATTTATAAATTAAGTCCCAGATACTCCCTCAGACAAAAATTTAAAGAGATTAATGTTCTTAGATTACTGTGCCTTCTCAATTTATTTATGAAAACCTTTTGTACGCACACAAAAATATTAATTTGTTTAAAAAATACAGTGATATCCACAACATAAATACGAGGAACAAACACAAATTTGTTGTTCCTGCAATGAGGCTCAAAAAAATAGGGGGTACGTTCAGATGCCAATGTATACGTTTTTACAATAAACTTCCGAGACAAATTCAAGCACTAAGCCTAGATAAATTCAAATCGTTTATAAACGGAAGCTGTGCCTGAAAGCCTACTATCATGTTAATCACTATCTCGAAGATAAAAAGGCTTGGGATTAAGCTGCTCCAATGAAATTTGCTCTGTGAATGTCGAAGCTTCGGACTTCGCTTGTTTATTATTTATTCCTTTCTTATCCTTTTTTATTAGGGTTCTACGGAACCCTAATAAAAAACGCCCAAAGGGTAAAAACGGAACCCTATTACTAAGACTTCGCTGTCTGTCCGTCTGTCTGTCCGTCTGTCCGTCTGTCCGTCTGTCCGTCTGTCTGTCACCAGGCTGTATCTCATGAACCGTGATAGCTAGACAGTTGAAATTTTCACAGATGATGTATTTCTGTTGCCGCTATAACAACAAATACAAAAACAGAATAAAATTAATATTTAAGGGGGGCTCCCATACAACAAACGTGATTTTTTTGCCGTTTTGACTAATATATAGATAATGGTACGGAACCCTTCGTGCGCGAGTCCGACTCGCACTTGGCCGGTTTTTTTTATTCCTTTTTTATTTATTTTTTTCCTTTTTTATACAATCTCATCTGACATTTAATGTTTTGACATGTATTTTATTATTTTTTACTTTATTATTTTTTTTGTTATTTTATTTGACATTTACTGATTTGACATGAATACTTATTTTGTTAAGTATTCATTTTTTTTTTTTTATCATCATTGTGAATTTTAATGATTTTTGTGATTTTTATTTACATTCTTTTGAATAGAACTTGTTATGAATTTTATATGATTATTGTGAATGTGGGGACCATGTGGGTCACATTTATATTTTTTGTTTATGTGTGAGACTGCACGAACAGACTCACGATGTCCGCGATTACGCGGAGCCCTAATCACAATATATTTGTCCAATTGACAAAGGAAAAACAACTATTCAATACACTTACCATCACGCTGGCACCGGTGATGTGACGTAGTCCTGGTCACGTCTCATCTGGGTGGGGTGTAAGTATATCTGTGGTGTGTGTGGTGTATGTATAGTTAGGTAAGATTCGACGGTAACCAAAGGACGCGCGCGGCTCGCACCGTCGACTCCAGGATCAAACCTTCAGATCCCACACGTGACACCTCTCACGAATGTCCAACTGAATTTTATCCCGGTTTGCTAACCCAATCGGGGATATAATAGTCCAGCACTGAATTTAGGAATTTACGGCGTTCAAAGACACAAAGGCCGTCTACATAACCAACAAATTACTCGCGGTCAAGACCCAAAATGGCGAGATTTCTCAATTTTCACTCAATTATCAACAATTATAATATCCGTTTTTACCCTTTGGGCGTTTTTTATTAGGGTTCCGTAGAACCCTAATAAAAAAGGATAAGAAAGGAATAAATAATAAACAAGCGAAGTCCGAAGCTTCGACATTCACAGAGCAAATTTCATTGGAGCAGCTTAATCCCAAGCCTTTTTATCTTCGAGATAGTGATTAACATGATAGTAGGCTTTCAGGCACAGCTTCCGTTTATAAACGATTTGAATTTATCTAGGCTTAGTGCTTGAATTTGTCTCGGAAGTTTATTGTAAAAACGTATACATTGGCATCTGAACGTACCCCCTATTTTTTTGAGCCTCATTGCAGGAACAACAAATTTGTGTTTGTTCCTCGTATTTATGTTGTGGATATCACTGTATTTTTTAAACAAATTAATATTTTTGTGTGCGTACAAAAGGTTTTCATAAATAAATTGAGAAGGCACAGTAATCTAAGAACATTAATCTCTTTAAATTTTTGTCTGAGGGAGTATCTGGGACTTAATTTATAAATTGAACGAATTGCCCTTTTTTGCAAAACAAATATTGTCTGGATATCGGTGGCATTGCCCCACAAGAGAATACCGTACGACATCATGCTATGGAAATAACTAAAGTAAACTAAACGGGCTGTCTCTAAATCAGTTAACTCACGAATTCTTCTAACGGCGTATGCTGCAGAGCTAAGTTTTTTTGGTAATTTGTCTATATGCGGGCCCCACTGAAGCTTGGCATCCAAAGTTATGCCTAGAAACACTGTGCTATCTTCCGGTTTCAACTCTTCATCCTTAATTAGTACAGTAGTTTCCACTTGTCTTACATGGGGTATCGTAAACTTAATACATTTAGTTTTTTTCTCATTTAGGAGTAGGTTATTAACATTAAACCAATTAACGACTTTTGCCAGGGCGCTATTAACATCATCCGTAACTCACTGCTGACGTTTGAGTTTAAATAAAAGAGAAGTGTCGTCTGCAAACAATACTATGTCATGATTATCCTTTATGAGGTGAGGCAAGTCATTTATGTAAATAAGAAACAAAAATGGACCAAGAATTGAGCCCTGTGGTACCCCCATTCTTACTACGGATCCGGGAGATCTCTTCCCGTTAACATCAATTCTCTGAATCCTATTACTCAAATATGAAATAAGAAGACCCAGAGAGGCGTTACGGATTCCGTAGTGGTGTAGTTTCCTGATTAATGTTTCATGAAGAACGCAATCGAAAGCTTCAGATAAATCGCAAAAAATGCCCAAAGCATCGCATTTGTCCTCCCAGGCATTATAAATGTGTCCTAAAAGTTCAACATCAGTTAGTTCGGCATCAGTAGTTGAACGACCCCTTGTGAAACCGAACTGTTTTTTATGCAATAACTTATGTTTATTGAAAAAACTTTGCATTTGTGCCAAAATTAATTTTTCAAAAATTTTACTAAAGGTGGGTAGTACTGAAATGGGTCTATAATTAGTGGGGTCTGATGTACTACCTGATTTAAACAATGGTATTATTTTACTATATTTCATTAAACCAGGAAACTCACCATGGTCAATACAATCGTTAAATATTACAGCTAATGAAGGAGCTACAATGTTTATAATGGACTAGCTGTTGCCCGCGGCTTCGCCCGCGTGCAGTTCGGTAACTGCCCTACTGAATTATACTAAAGGGATAAATAGTGTTCTACATGTTAATTTAGGTTATGAACTATATATGTGCCAAATTACATAATCATCACAATTTATTATTATCATCACAATCACCATCACTATCACAACCACAATCATTATTCAGCAGCATATTTCCCTACCGAGACTGATTATGCATACTAGTCCTATCGAAGTACATTTGGTAGGGTTTTGTGATGGTTCCCTGAAAGGATATGGCTGTTGCGTCTATCTTTGTGTTGTGGTGGATGAAGTCACCACGATCACTCACCTGTTGATAGGTAAATCTCGAGTGGCTCCGTTAAAACCAACAACGATAAACAGACTTGAGTTAAGTGCAGCTGTGCTTCTAGCGCAAGTTATGTCACACATGTACAACTTACTCAAGGATAAAATTCGCTTAAATTCTATGAAAGCCTACTCGGATAGCACCACCACTCTGTCTTGGCTAAACACAGCACCTCATTTGTTAAAGATGTACGTCGCGAATAGAGTCGTGCAAGCAACCGATTTAATTAGTCCCGAATTTTGGTTTCATGTGTCCACTGAGGATAACCCGGCCGACTGTTGTAGTCGCGGTATTCTCTGCTCAGAGTTAATCAATCACCCACTCTGGTGGAGTGGGCCTTCTTGGTTGAAAATGTCGCCTAACAAATGGCCGTGCAAACGTACATTGCTCGTAAACGCAGAACTGCCGGAACTAAAAACTTCCATTCCCAGCTGTCTACACGTTACTGAATCTGATAATCCACTGCTGACGTTAACTTCTAGACTTTCTTCGCTGACAAAGATTCAACGAACTTTAGCATGGTGTTTCCGTTTCATATCAAATGCAAAGGTTGTTCCTTCAAATAGAAATTTCTTCTCACTTAGTAGTTCTGAACTCGAGAACTCAATGAAAATTCTAGTCAAGTTTACTCAAGACCATTACATGTCGTCTCAAGTCAGTCAAGTGAAAAATCAAGAACAATGCGACAAGTCAATTCAAAAACTGTCTCCTTTCTTGGATGATCATGGTTTATTGCGAGTGAGGGGACGCATCGATGAGGCTAATCTATCGCTATCTGCGTTACATCCTCTCCTCTTGCCAAAATTAAGTCCAATGTCAAGGCTGATTGTCGAACATTTCCATTTAAAATACCTGCATTGCGGCCCTCGGACTTTACAGTCCCTAATTCAAAGAAGTTTCTGGATAATTGGGTTAAGACTACTTATTCGTACTGTTCTCTCAAAGTGTGTGCGCTGCTTTAAAATCAAACCAGTTTCCAGTCAACCCCTGATGGGCAACCTTCCAGCTGCTCGTCTGCAGCCCTCACGATGCTTCCAAACCACAGGCATTGACTTCGGTGGTCCATTCATTATAAAAGAAAGTCGTCGACGTGGAGCTAAAACCTATAAGGCATACATGTCCCTCTTTGTGTGCTTGAGTTCGAAAGCCGTCCATTTAGAGGCCGTCACTGAGTTGAGCTCAGAAGCATTCCTCGCGGCTCTAGATCGATTCGTTTCCCGTCGCGGGATGTGTGATACAATCATTACCGATTGTGGCACCAACTTCGTAGGTGCAAACAAATATCTTAACGAAATAATCGGTGAGCTTCGCAAACATCACTCTGAAATATCAGATAGTTTAGCTACCCGTCAAATAAAATGGAAATTTAACCCGCCAGGTGCACCACACTTCGTTGGCATATTCGAAAGTGGCATAAAGTCATTTCCCCCCACTCGAAATCGACCAGGATTTCGCAAGTTAAAGGACTGCCAGAGGGCTACTAGCAGTGCTCGAGAAACATAAAATTTAGAACTTAACTAGTTGAATTTGAACAATACTGATCAGTTTAGGTACAATATTGTTCGAGAAATAAGATAATAGTTAATTAATAGGTAGCGGACAGACCTTGACTACTGGTCTGCGCATAGTTTTACCGTTTGCAGTTCGAAGAGTCACAACCCGAACTATGTTATCTGATCCCGGATGGATCTGTTCTATACGAGCTAATTTCCAGAGTAAAGGTGGAAGATTAGGGTCATTAATAAGGACTAAATCGTTCAGTTTAAGGTTGGGTGTATTTGTGAACCATTTAGTTTTTTGTTGAAGTGTATGCAGATAATTACGTTGCCAAGCAAGCCAAAAACTTTTATTATTATTATTTATTATTATTATTGTTATTTTCTTAAGCATTTGCCAACGAGAACGTGGGCATAAACATTCACTAACAGGTTCCTCAGGTAGTGAAACTAAAGGACCTCCCGTCAAGAAATGTCCTGGAGTCAGAACGTTCGATTCTTGCGGGTCCGGAGACAAAGTACAAAGCGGGCGCGAATTTAGCACAGCTTCCACCTTAGCCAGGATCGTAATAAACTCTTCAAGGGTTAAAACTTGAGCGCCAACTACACGCTTAAGGTGATATTTGGTGGACTTTATGCCACTTTCGAATATGCCAACGAAGTGTGGTGCACCTGGCGGGTTAAATTTCCATTTTATTTGACGGGTAGCTAAACTATCTGATATTTCAGAGTGATGTTTGCGAAGCTCACCGATTAATTCGTTAAGATATTTGTTTGCACCTACGAAGTTGGTGCCACAATCGGTAATGATTGTATCACACATCCCGCGACGGGAAACGAATCGATCTAGAGCCGCGAGGAATGCTTCTGAGCTCAACTCAGTGACGGCCTCTAAATGGACGGCTTTCGAACTCAAGCACACAAAGAGGGACATGTATGCCTTATAGGTTTTAGCTCCACGTCGACGACTTTCTTTTATAATGAATGGACCACCGAAGTCAATGCCTGTGGTTTGGAAGCATCGTGAGGGCTGCAGACGAGCAGCTGGAAGGTTGCCCATCAGGGGTTGACTGGAAACTGGTTTGATTTTAAAGCAGCGCACACACTTTGAGAGAACAGTACGAATAAGTAGTCTTAACCCAATTATCCAGAAACTTCTTTGAATTAGGGACTGTAAAGTCCGAGGGCCGCAATGCAGGTATTTTAAATGGAAATGTTCGACAATCAGCCTCGACATTGGACTTAATTTTGGCAAGAGGAGAGGATGTAACGCAGATAGCGATAGATTAGCCTCATCGATGCGTCCCCCCACTCGCAATAAACCATGATCATCCAAGAAAGGAGACAGTTTTTGAATTGACTTGTCGCATTGTTCTTGATTTTTCACTTGACTGACTTGAGACGACATGTAATGGTCTTGAGTAAACTTGACTAGAATTTTCATTGAGTTCTCGAGTTCAGAACTACTAAGTGAGAAGAAATTTCTATTTGAAGGAACAACCTTTGCATTTGATATGAAACGGAAACACCATGCTAAAGTTCGTTGAATCTTTGTCAGCGAAGAAAGTCTAGAAGTTAACGTCAGCAGTGGATTATCAGATTCAGTAACGTGTAGACAGCTGGGAATGGAAGTTTTTAGTTCCGGCAGTTCTGCGTTTACGAGCAATGTACGTTTGCACGGCCATTTGTTAGGCGACATTTTCAACCAAGAAGGCCCACTCCACCAGAGTGGGTGATTGATTAACTCTGAGCAGAGAATACCGCGACTACAACAGTCGGCCGGGTTATCCTCAGTGGACACATGAAACCAAAATTCGGGACTAATTAAATCGGTTGCTTGCACGACTCTATTCGCGACGTACATCTTTAACAAATGAGGTGCTGTGTTTAGCCAAGACAGAGTGGTGGTGCTATCCGAGTAGGCTTTCATAGAATTTAAGCGAATTTTATCCTTGAGTAAGTTGTACATGTGTGACATAACTTGCGCTAGAAGCACAGCTGCACTTAACTCAAGTCTGTTTATCGTTGTTGGTTTTAACGGAGCCACTCGAGATTTACCTATCAACAGGTGAGTGATCGTGGTGACTTCATCCACCACAACACAAAGATAGACGCAACAGCCATATCCTTTCAGGGAACCATCACAAAACCCTACCAAATGTACTTCGATAGGACTAGTATGCATAATCAGTCTCGGTAGGGAAATATGCTGTAAATCGGATAAGTTGGCTGCTATCAAATGCCACACTTTAGCTAAATGTGATGGAATAGCTTCGTCCCAACCTAAGTTTAAGCGCCACATCTCTTGTAGAAGTGACTTTGCAGAAAACACTACCGGGCTGATCCAACCGAGCGGGTCGAAAATGCGAGCCACTATAGAGAGGATAGATCTCTTAGTAAATTTAACGTCAAACGAGTCTGAAAACTTGTAGGAGAAATTGTCGCAGGATGGATTCCATCGTATCCCTAATATCTTGACAAACTCATTTCCAGCATCATCGAAGGATTTGGAAGTCTGGAGATGATCAGGAGGAACATCAGACAAAAGACTTGGAGTATTCGTATTCCATTTACGAAGTTCGAAATGACCTTTTGACAATAACGAGGTAACATCCTCCTTTAATCGTTTCGCCTCATCAAGAGTTGAGCATCCCGTAGTGATGTCATCCATGAAAGTGTCTTCACAAAGGACTTGAGCGGCGCGACTTGAGTATTCAGAACCGTGGTCCTCAGCAAGTTGACGCAGAGTGCGAATAGCAAGGTATGGGGAGCTGCTGACACCATAAGTCACAGTATTAAGTTCATTCAAAGTCTCGTTAGGCTCATCACGCCAAAAAACGTGTTGATAACACCTGTCCTCAGGACGTATTAATATTTGGCGATACATTTTACAAATGTCAGCAGTGAAGACAATTTCATGAATTCGGAATTTCATAACTAAATCGACAATATCAATTTGCAGTTTCGGTCCAACATGAACTACATCATTCAGAGAAAGATTATTTGTAGTCCGACTGCTAGCGTCGAAGACTACCCGAAGTCGTGTCGTAGAACTGTCTGGACGCACGACGCAATGATGTGGAATTATGTAACGATCAGTAGTCGAAGAATCTGCAGGCTGCATATGTCCTAGCTCTTCGTACTGGTGCATAAATTCCTTATAATCAGCTTTCAACTCGGTCTGATTATTAAGACGCCTTTCTAAACTGAGAAAACGATTAAAAGCTGAGCGAGACGAAACGCCCAAAGAAGGTGCATCCTCCCTTAACATTATAGGTACCACGTACCGACCTTCTCGCGTACGGTAAGTACCCTTTTTATACATTTGGTCACAGATTTCGTCTTCGACACCGGAAATTTTACCTTTCGGTGGTTCTTCAGAGTCCCAGAACCGTTGAACGATGTCTTCGAGCGTGCAAGAGGCCGCGAGGAGTGACGTAACGGATTCACCGGGGTTATTGTTAAGTGGTGTGCTTTGAAAATATTGGCCACTTATCACCCAGCCAAATACACTAGACAAGGCGCAAGGTAATCCGGGACCAGGAGTGAAACGTGAGCCAGTGTATATTTGACCAAAACACTCGACACCTAACAGTAGATCGATCGGACCGGATCTATCGAAGTCGCGGTCGGCGAGATCAAGATGCTTGTAATGGTCCTTGACGTGCAACGGTAATGTCGACGAAGGCATCATTGAAGTAATTTTAGGTAAAACTACTAAAGATAAGTCGAACTTAGGCGACTTACTCGAATGAGGTATAATCGAAGCGAAAGTATAACCTTTTATGTCACAAACATTACTCTGTCCGAGACCGGTAACGTTCAAGTTACCTTTTCTTATGCGTAAACCTAGGCGGCGCACGCATGCACTAGTCATAAAGGAATCCATCGAGCCGCTGTCAATAAGGGCGCGTGCACACTGGAGCGAACCGTCCGCGTGACGTAATCGCACCACCGCCGAGCCAAGAACCTTCGTAATACTATAATTGGAACTCGAAGTTTGTGACGTCATACAGGTAAGTGTACTAGTACCTTTAGCGGAACTTTCGTTATTTTCGTTGGATTCAGAAGACGTTAATAAACTTTTATTTTCCCCATGTAATAACGTGTTATGTTTCGCGTTACAAACAAAACATGTGGTTTTAGATTTACAATTATTACTATCGTGACCGGGCCTTAAGCAATTGATACACAAGTTTAATTTCTGAACGAAATGTTGACGCTGTTCGAGTGTCATAGAATGTAACTTGCTGCATCGGTAAATAGAATGATTTTCATTAGAACATGAACAAATTAGTGAGCCCGATGCATTATTATTATTTTGATTCGTAGATGCTACAAATGATGATGACCCTTGCTGACCTTTATTTCGAGATTGTTTATTGGTATTAGAAGAGTTCGATGGATTAGTCGAAACCGAGACAGGTTGACTATCTTCCAGAATCTTTATATAATTTTGTAAATAAAGAATTAAGTCATTGCACTTAGGAATCTCGCGAGTGTTTTGTAGCTCGAAACGTTTCCTAGTTTCAAGGTCAAGTGATCGCGATGCGATGTGAAATAAAAGGAATTCACTTAGATCCTCAATTTGTAAAGCACGTAACGCGTTTACGCTTTCATATAACGCATTGGTCCGTTCGGATAAGATTTCGAGTGACGGCTTGTTGACGGGCGTTAAACTAAACATTTTTTCTAAATAAGTATTTGCTAATATGCGTTTATTGTCATAACGCTCTAACAAAAGTTTAAAAACTACAGAATAATTTGACGCGGTTATAGGGACTCCTTTGGCCAAGGTCAGTGCACACCCCGACAAACAGGATAATAGATAATGAAACCTTTCCGTGTCCGAAAGTGAACTATTGTCATGAACAAGCGGCATGTAACTATCCTTGAAGGTCTGCCAGTTTTCTATTCTACCATCAAAACGCGGAATTTGCAACTTAGGTAATTTTACTTGAACATTATAACCATCTCGACTATGTGCGGGCGGAGCGGCGGCCGCGTGCGCGGGGGGCGCATGCGTCGACGACGTCGCGAGTGTAGCAGTATTTGGTTGTTAGCTAGGCTCGAGCTTATGTGGGCAGAAGACGGGTTTCGTGCTATGAAAACATACTGGATGCGATATACTATTTTATTTCACATTGCACATTGCACGGTTCGGTATGGTAGTTTTCCATGGAGAAGAGCCGGCAAGAAACTCCATGGTTACTCTTTTCAAACTGATACATTGAGTCTAACAAATTACTTCACATTACACTTTGACACATTAACACTGGGCACAATGATTCGGGTACAGTTTTAAGACTTCTTAATAATTGTCAATTGTCTTCGACGTTCAGCATCAGAATGCCCTACTTGCCCGCTCGGGCTCCTGACCAAGACCCCTGCCGTTGGAGGGAAAATCCAGCGCCCTGATTGGCTCACGACTTTACGCCACGTCAGTCTCGTGATCCAATCAGAGAACCGCTTCATTCTCGCGCCAAACATTTTACAAATCAAATGATAGAAATATTGCCATTCTTACGGAATCAATGTTACCAGTTTACATAATAAAATATAAAGCATTTAATATTTTACATTATAAACAAAATTATTTCTGAAAACATAGGAAATTGACTAGTAAAATCCGGAAACCTAACAATCGTCCGTCCTGACATCGTGTGCGTCCCTGCACACGACACCAGGTGGTAACCTAACAATCAGGTATCTTGGCCAGTAGCATAATAACGTTACGTCCCAAAAAAAAAAAAACAATGACTGTATTACAAAATATGACAACTTAAAATTATCCAATTGATTGTGAAAGAAAAAGAACAAATTTGTGCTGAGTATGGAACTAAACGGCTGAATACTATTAGTTACTAAATTAATTTGTTATTCAATAAATAATAAATAATCTAGGCACTAGCTTATACAGAATAATTTAAAAACATCAGCAGTTGCTTTACTGGAACTGAGTACAGTGAACACAAACGATCGATTAATTGCGTCACTAAACAACTTCACAAACTTTAACAAAAAATGGCGATATTCTGACTGAAAAACAAGTAATAAACTTTGTCTATCAGATAGTCTTGATAATTAACAATAACAACTTTAATAACATTACAAGTAACAATATGTTAAATTCGTCAGCAATCGATTTGCTGGTACTAAATATAGTGAACCCAAACGATCGATTAATTGGGACAAAAAAAAACAAAGTCACAACCGATCGATTAAGTCGTGACAAAATATGCATACGAGTATTCTGAACGATCAATTAATTCAGAATACTATTATTCTAATTAAATTATACTATTTATTTTATATAAATCATATTTATCAAATAATGTCCTGAATACGCCTGGCAACAGGCCCCACTACGTCCTGAATACCAATGACAACAGGTTCTAATACGTTCTGAATACCCCTGGCAACGGGCCCCAATACGTCCCGAATACTAGTGGCAACAGACCCCAATATGTCCTGAATACCCCTGGCAACGGGCCCCAATACGTCCCGAATACCAGTGGCAACAGGTCCCAATATGTCCTGAATACCCCTGGCAACGGGCCCCAATACGTCCCGAATACCAGTGGCAACAGGCCCCAATATGTCCTGAATACTCCTGGCAACGGGCCCCAATACGTCCCGAATACCAGTGGCAACAGGCCCCAATATGTCCTGAATACTATTATTCCCTGACGATCAATTAATCAGGGTGCCCTAACCTCCTGAACGATCGATTAATTCAGGATGCCTAACCAAAGTCACAACCGATCGATTAAGTCGTGACAAAATATGCATACGAGTACTCTGAACGATCGATTAATTCAGAACACTATTATTCCCTGACGATCAATTAATCAGGGTGCCCTAACCGCCTGAACGATCGATTAATTCAGGATGCCTATCGACGCCAGTACGAGCCGATCGATAAATGCTCATAGTGGCTGCCGTAGGTCTTGCCTTCGTTGCACCAAGCCGCGATCCGATCGATTCTCGTGTACTTGATCTGTAACAACGAATAATATCTGTGTAAGTAATTGTTCGCACATTCCATGCAATTAAAGTAAGGTTTTTATTTTAACTCAATATACTGCCAGAATCATCTATGCCATTATCTGAAGTCTCATCGATATCATTATCATTTACTTCTAAGGCAGTCACATGAATCCACGACTTAATGCGATCCGCGCCCACGGTTGTCGACCGTGTTCTGTGTATCAACAAGGCCTGATATCGGGGATACAATATAACGGTCCCTGACTAAGACCTTGCTAACCCGATATGGACCTATGAAGGCAGACATAATTTTTTTGCTTTGTCCATTATTATTAAAATAAGTCTTTGTTATTTTAACAAGGTCCCCTACACTATAGGAACGGGAAGGTTTTCTACCTATGTTATACCTCTCCTTTTGCTTGACCTACCCTAGATCTATCCGAGCCTTAACACTTTCGCGGATCTCTGTCAAGTCATCATCTTTACAAGTGCCTGCAGTAGTTTCATTAAGCATGGGGTTAAATTCGCTATTCATACAAGTTCCAAACATCACCACTGCCGGTGTTCTGCCCATAGTTTTCTGTATAGTGTTATTGAGTTCCTATTGAACTCGCCTAAGATGACTGTCCCAGCCCCGCTTTTAACAATGTTTAATGCTCAGTGCCTTGAGGGAATCGAGAATCGTGCGGTTATACAGCTCAACCTGTCCGTTGGACTTAGGGCTAGAAACCGCATTTAGGACATGTTTGATTCCCTTATCTAAGCAGAACCGTTTGAATGAATGCGAAGTAAAACAAGTGCCACGGTCGCTTATGAGTCGGTCAGGGTTTATAAATATACAGAAAGTATATTCTAGAGCCCTAATTGCGTTTTGGGTATTCATGTTTTCAACAGGCCTGAGGAAACAGAATTTGGTGAAACCGTCAACAACTACGAGTAAATGAGTAAAAACCTAGTCGATTTCACGAAGTGTCCAAGGTGGTCCACGTGAACTGTGTGGAAAGGAATCTCCAACTTTGCGATAGGATATAGTACCCTTCGCGAGTGCTGGAATTGATCTTTGCATATGCACACTCAATGTAAGCACCTACATACTTCTTACTACTGATAGACATTATGGCTGGAAACTGATCGTCGAGACATTCCGACTATTCGACAGGATTCCGCGACAATGCGTTGACATGGCTCATTTTAACCCCTGCCCTGTACTCTATAGTGCAATCGAATTCCTGTAACGTCAGCCACCACCGTGCTATTCTTGGAATCAAGTCCCGTTTTGAAAACATAGAACGCAAAGCGCTGCAGTCAGTGATAATTCTTGGATTCCTTCCCTAACAAATGAACCCTAAACTTACAAAGGGAGTAAACCACCGCTAGGGTTTCGAGCTCGTAAGAGTGTTTTTTTCCGGGGAAGTTTATCGGCTGTAAAACGCCACAGGATGGAAGTTATCAGAGCCCTGCGTTCGCTGTAAAATAATCCCTCCAATTCCTAACCTACTTGCATCCGTGTGCAGCTCCAACTCTGCATTAGGGTCATATATAAGTAGAACCGGCCTAGTAACCAAAACATAGGAAACGATATTTGCGCAAAATTTTCTATAAATTTACGAAAATAACTGGTCAAACCCAAAAACTGCCGGACATTGTGTACGTTCTGAGGTCGGGGAAAATTGACAACGCTGGATATCTTGTTTTCACCGGGCCTGATACCACTAGCGCTAATTTTGTAGCCTAAATAGTCTACCTTATCACGCAGGAACTCGCACTTTAATAGGTTCTGAGTAAGGTTCGCCTTTTCTAGCATCTGTAACACCTCTTCAAGACATTCAAGACACTGCCGACGGTCTTTACCATAAATAAGAACATCAGTGATGTACGTGGTTGCCTTATTAAAACGTGCCGATCCCAGTATGTTATTGATCATCCGTTGAAAAACGGCAGGCGCATTTGCTAAGTCGAACGGCATACGGTTGTATTCGTATTGACTGTCCTGCGTAACAAAAGATGTCAAGTGTTTGCTTTGCTCAGAGATTAGCACTTGGTAGTAGCCAGAAGCAAGATCGAGAGTTATGAAACAGGACTGACTAGAAAGTCGTGATACTTCATCCTCGATAATAGGCATGGGATACCTTTCCTTAATCGTCATTGAATTCAGCATACGATAGTCTACGCACAACCTTGAGGAACCATCTTTCTTTCGTTCGTAATGCGACAACCTGTATGGACGATAAACAACTGGACGTTGACTATTGAGATCAATCTTCATCTCTGTAACACTACATACTACCTCCCACAACGAAGAAGCAAAGCAATGCTGATATTTCTGCAACATGTTTATTAAGTCTTTCCTGATCTCTGCAGGGACCCCCTCACCCACGCGGACCTTAGTTTCATCAAACCTCCGACTATCTACAATCCCTATAGATCGCTCATCAACAATCCTATTCATCACATCAACTATTTCAGCACGGCAGAGAACCTGTTTAGATGAAATGCGGCAAGATTCAGAATAAGGCAAGACCATTATCTTGATTTCACCGTTGATCGAGTGATGTAGCCCGCCGGTGATGATCTCAGAAGGACATCACCACTGAAAGGAGACTGAGCCTTCACTTTAACGGAAGCTGGACCATAAACTACAACTGATCTGGCAGGAGAAAACTTCACTAAGGCATCACCATCATCGGCGTGTTCTGAACTAGACAATTCTTTCACGATATCAGAGAGTCACGAGTCACGAGGTGCTCTGTCGTCGACTGTTCGCCCGTGGCTCGCTGATGCGTCGCGATGCGTCGCGCAGATCTTCTGCGGCGCGCACGTGACCACGTTCCCGCCGAACTTCCACCTCCAGCATCCGTAGTCGCTCACGTCGCAGCTCGATATCCGGTTCCGGCCTACTACGGCTGGGGCTCCGACTTACAAGGCGACTTCGGTTCGGGGTGGCAGAGTGCAGGGGTACCCCTTCGACTCGGTGTTGCGAGCCATCGTCAGCCCGGAGGCTGCGACATCGTGTTTTAATTGTTCTTGTCACTTCTGAAGTGTAATCTGTATTTGGTTGTTAGCTAGGCTCGAGCTTATGTGGGCAGAAGACGGGTTTCGTGCTATGAAAACATACTGGATGCGATATACTATTTTATTTCACATTGCACATTGCACGGTTCGGTATGGTAGTTTTCCATGGAGAAGAGCCGGCAAGAAACTCAATGGTTACTCTTTTCAAACTGATACATTGAGTCTAACAAATTACTTCACATTACACTTTGACACATTAACACTGGGCACAATGATTCGGGTACAGTTTTAAGACTTCTGAATAATTGTCAATTGTCTTCGACGTTCAGCATCAGAATGCCCTACTTGCCCGCTCGGGCTCCTGACCAAGACCCCTGTTTTTACGCCCCATTTAGACGTTATGACTTTTATTTGTAACAGAATGTAGGTACCTAGGTAATTTCTCGAGCACAACTATTTCACCATGCAAACATTCCAATTAGCCTTATACCAACATCAGTTAGGGCAAGAAATAATTATACGAGAAATAGGTTAGTACCTATTGAAATTGAGGTTTAAATTCAAACTTTAAGTCGGAGAATTCTACTGAATTTAGACAACAATGATTATTATTATTATTATCATTTATTTCAGGCATCATTAACCCATATAACTCAATACATACTTATTACATAAATTACACTATAACTAATTCACATGACATTACATTACTAAACTTAAAATTGCCAATTATAATCAAAGTTAAAATACACATTTAAATCAACATCTTTAAAATCTAAAATAAAAATAAAAATCATAATAAAATCAGAATTAAAGTCAAAATCATAATAAAATCAGAATTAAAGTCAAAATCATAATCTAAATGAAAACCATAAATAACATTAAAATCAAAGTCAAGTTAAATTAAATCATATTGAAAGGTTTACATTTTACTTTTTTACCTGCCCCAGGCTTGATATACAGGCGCATGTAAGGCCTGCCAGTGCTGCATAAATGGTCCGTCCAACCTGTTGGCAACAACTGTAAGAAGATGATGATAGATGATAGAGAAGATGATATTAATGAGGGATGAGGGTAAGCACAGTCGTGATGCGCTGGCCAGCAGCACGTTGCGCGAATCCAACTGGATACACTACTCTCTTTGCGTTTTATAGAAAAAATATGAAATGTATTTAGGTTTTTACTTGTTCCTTAATAAATTGATAAAACTACACGATATTAAAACGCAATATGTAGGTACTCATTGACCGAGAATTGTAGTATAATGTGAGGTTAGGATAGTCCTCACAGGAGGCACCAAAATAAATGTTGGGATTTCGTCTGCAGAATCGATTGCATTTCCCTGATGCTAGTATTTCGCAACCCTGGGATTCCGAATGAGAAAGAGAAACAAAAAAACACCAACCTGGATAGGCAGGATCGGAGCTAGGTAACCGCTGCACTCGGGACTTCTGGGCCGGCCGGCGTAACGAGTGTCCAATCCTTATGGTTTCCTGGATTCCACTTCACAGTATGGTTACGAACACTAAACAGTCAATCAAATTCTGGCGAAGGGTTTTTTTTGTATTTTTTGCAACATAATACCGGAGCTGCGCGGGAAACGTGTCGACCACGCTTGGGTTTTTTTTTAGTTTTTTGTGTTGCCGCAGTGAGGCGCGGGCGCTGCGCCTTGCGCGCCGGAATGGCGCCAATTTTAAATTTGGAAGGGAAACAAATTGGAGAGGATGATTTAAAGGATTGGTTTAATGTTTATTCAATTGTAAAGAGATATTTGCATCAGCAGAAACGTAAATAGGGTTAAAATTAATGCCGCGTAGGTCACATTCAAGGTTTGTCATATTGACTTTAGTGTAGCTACGCTCGCAGTTTTTTCTAGGTGAACTTATTTGCATTGTTAGTAAAACAGCTTGATGATCGGTTAGCGCAGAGTTAGTAACCAATGTTTTGGATGGATTTTTTGATTTTAGAATGATATGGTCTAAGCAAGAACCGCTTTGATGTGTGGGGTAATAGTGAGCTGGTAAAAGTCCATGAAATGCACAAATATTTAGATAATTATGTGTATGGGTATCGGGATTCCCGGAGGAAATGTTTATGTTGATATCTCCCACAAGTATTACATTTTTGAAAGTACATATGTTTTATAAGTTAGTGTCAAGTGAGTCGAGAAAACTGTCGATATTAAGAGAGGGAGGCCTATAAATAGCCATGACTACTGTATCGGGAATAATTTTAATGAATAAGCAATTACTATCTTGGGATAGTGGTTCTTCTTTCATAGTTCGTAGATTATTTTTAACGTAAACTACAACTCCGTCATTTTGGTTGGTGTTTTTCTCTGTTTTATATGAATAAAAACCGTTCAGAGACGGTAAGTTGACTGTCTGTTTTGACAGCCAACATTCTGTTAGTACGATAATATCACAGCTTATGTCAAGACTTTGTAATAACACTTCAAAACCGTACATGTTTCGGTTTATGCTGTGAATATTTTGTGTAAGCAAGGTAAGCGATTTGTCGCCAGAACGAAGAAGGTATTTACAGTCCTCAACATTACAAATTTTGGATTCAGACACAGTAAAACTATCTAGATCACTGATTAGCTGATTGCTCATGATAATTAAAAACTAAGAAGAAATACAAATACGGGATGAGCTACCTGTTTGTGTGCCTACTAAATATAATATACTGTGGCGCTCTTAGGCGCCCTCATAGTCTATTGAGTTGATGTAGTTGGTCTCTGCATATTTACGTGCCGGGCAACTTACATCACCGGTTGGATGGTCACATTTCCTCTTGAATCTTTTGCACGTCGCACACTGGGAGGGAGAAGATTTGCTACTGCATTCCTTCACGGAGTGTCCCGTCTCTGCACAGTGGTTGCAAGTAGGACTCGTTTCATGGCAAAACTTAGCTGCGTGGCCAAACTGCTGGCAATTGTAGCACCTGGTGACTATCGTAAAATCTCTCACCGGGCATGAAGTCCAATTAATAAAAATTCTGCTTTGGTTGACCAGCATTTTTCTTATGCCAGCGGGTACCTCCAAGATGTAGTTGCAGGTAGGAAGGCCTTTCTTCCCCGATTTATGGCTCAGTTTAATGGTCTCAAGGAAGGATTCACGATTTGTATTCGGCAATTTATCGGATAGGTTTTGCTCGTAAATACAGCCGAATACCTCCTTCTCAGTAAGGGCTACGGGAACACCAATGACAGTAACCCTAGGGCGTCTTTTAGAAGGTTCTTCTATTGTAAGGCCCGAGGTAACTATCTTCTCCGAATTTTTCAATTTGCTAACTGCTAACAAACTGCTATTGGGAAGACAGCGGAGGCAGAATTTAAGTTAGCATTCAAGCAGGACAGAGGACAGGAACAAACACAACTGTTACTGTTACTGTTACAAATTACAAGGAAGAAATTTCTCAAAAAACAAAAATAGTGATTATCGACAGAATCTAGAATCTAAAAATAAACAAAATTTTACTTGTTTTTGCTGTGGGAAGAATGGACACATAAAAGCATAATGTTCACTCCGTAACAAATATTGTAGTGAGTGTGGTACCAAAGGACATATCTATAAGCAGTGCGGTAAAAATAAGAATGTGAAAGTGAATAATGTGAATCTAGTGGAAAATACTAAATTAGAAAATAATGAGGTAAATAATGAAAAATCCGGTATGTCATCAGACACAGAAGTTTTTGACATATTTTATTTTCATGATAAAGGTAAAGTACCAGCTGCCAAGCTGAAAATTGCAGTAAATGGAAAGGTATTAGAATTTGAAGTTGACACAGGTGCTGATGTGAGTACTGTTACATTATCAGCTGAAAAATTACAATATTTCGCTGATTTAAAAATTAAACAATGTACTTTTGGTTTCGGAGCGTGAGAAACCTTTTTTAGCATTAAACTAAATACTCAGGATTTTTACTGAGGATAAAAATGAGAACACGTACTGCCGATTTGGAAGCGAGTTTTATTCTGAATTCCAAAGCATACATGGCTCATCCAACGGGCACAGACCGCTGAGCTTGCAAATGATATCTAGGTACTAGCATGGAGACAGACATATATGTACTTAGCTTAATCTAGAGCAGACGGGCGAGGTGTATCCATAACTCCTCCGACCCTAAGAGCGAAATTATCGGAAGGTTCGATTTGAGAGTCATTCCGATAATTTTGCCAGAACAATAAACATTTCGGCGATTTTAGCCAGGTTATCTAAATATATAAAAGAAGAAATTGATTGACTGACTGATTGACTGACTGACTGACTGACTGACTCATCAATCAACGCACAGCCCAAACCGCTGGGTCTACAGATTCCAAATTTGGCAAGTAGGTTCCTTATGTGGTCTAGGGGTGCATTAAGAAAGGATTTTTCAAAATTCACCCCCTAAGGGGGTTAAACGGGGCTCCAAAGTTTGTATGGGGAAACAAGATTAGTTAGACTATTTTATTCGAAACTTCACAGGAGTGCTCCTATTGATAAATGAGTAGAAACGGGTTTTAGGGTTTTTCAGAATTCAACCCCTAAGAGGGGGAAATGGGGTGGCAAAGTATAAAAATCAATGCACAGCCCAAACCGCTGAGTCTAGAGATTCCAAATTTGGCACAAAGGTTCTTTATGAGGTTTAGGGGTGCATTAATAAAGGATTTTTCAAAATTAACCACTTTAGGGGTCGGAACGGGAGTCCAAAGATTACATGGGGAAATAAGATTAGTTAGACTACTTTATTCGAAACTTAACAGGAGTACTCCTATCGATAAATGAGTTAACGTTTGTGTTTCATGTTTTTTCAGAATTCAACCCCTAAAGGGGGAAATGGGGTAACAAAGCCTGAAATTCAACAAAGGTATTGTTTGTATGGTGAATTGGGTTGGGTGTATTACAAAAACAACGATTTTAAAATTTAATGTGGCGGCCCTAAAATAACATCATTCCCTTTTGGGGTGCGATGGGGTTGAAATGTCTAAAAATCAATATGGGTGTCGATACTGAGATTATCAGAATGATGTGCTGATTACGAAAATGGCATTTATTATGAGATCCAGAAGGGATTCGACTTCTATACAGGGTTATTGTTGATTTATTGTGATGATTGTGATAACGATGATAATGATTGTGATTACGATGATGATGATTGTGATAATGATTGTGATGATGATGATATTTATTACGATGATAATGATTGTTTTACGATGATGCTGATTGTGATAACGATGATGGTGATTGTGGTAGTGATTTTGATGGTGATTGTGATGGTGATGGTGATTGTGATAGTGATTGTAATAGTGACGGTGATTGTGATGGTGATAGCGATGGTGATGGTGATTGTGATTATGACAGTGACGGTGATAATGATGAAGATGATTGTGATTACGATGATAATGATTGTGATAACGAGGATAGTGATTGTGAGAGTGATTGTGATGGTGATTGTGATTGTGTTAGTGATGGTCATTGTGATAGTGACGGTGATTGTGATAGTGATAGCGATGGTGATGGTGATTGTGATTGTGACAGCAATGGTGATAATAATGAAGATGATTGTGATTACGATGATAATGATTGTGATAACGAGGACAGTGTCTAATCTGCTCAAATAATTATCTACGAAAATCAACATTGTCATTAGTTTAGTACCGCTATTCCATAACAGATGGCGTTGTGCCGCTACGTCACATTTGTAGATCGCGGTGTTAAGATTTTCGTGCAAGGTATGACCTCCTCGGTACATTATGAATTAAAGTTTTGTCTTACTCTGGACACCCTTGTTTTATTTCTTTGCGAGATATTTTTGAGACATTGTACAAAGTGGTCCTTCGCAACCAGATTAAGGACTGGTGTGCATTGTCACTGTTGTGGTGGAGAGGTTGAATGTTCAACCTGCTGCGCGAGTGCGACGTCAGCGCGGTCAGTGGTGATCGTACAAGTTTGGCGCTTAAGCGTATATGTACGAGTGGTACACAACGGTCAGCGCTGGTGCTGATGAGCAGTTCGTGTTGGCGTGAGCAGCAGCTGCGGTGCGGGGGGAGAGTACCCCGAGCCCGCATATCATCACGACGAGCTACGCTAAAGTGAGTGACAGTGAAGTGATTGTGTTACGAGGATAATCTGTGAGTACTTGATTAATACAGCATTCAGACTTAATAATTTCAAGCAAATTTAGACCTTATTAACTTAGAAAAAATTAATTAACAATTTGGACTTAGAAAATTTAACGTGTGCATGGACTAGAATAATTTCAAGAAAAAGTGAACTACGGGGAACCTATGCCCGATTTTGCAGCGAGAAGTATTAAGTTCAAAGACTTGTGATTTTTTACGTGTTGTCGACGAACTTAGCATAGCGTTCCAGAACAGTTTATTTTAAAAGACTTTGTATAAAAATTCAACATGGAAGCTTTGAGTAATTTACAGTTTAATCTACATTCTGCTATCAGTAGAGCAAGGTCCAACTATAAGAAATCACCTAAGGAGCGAGTAACTAGTTCATACATAGAAGCTAGATTAGAAAATTTAGATGCTAACTGGTCAACATTTTCCGATACCCATATAAAAATTGTATCATCGGTTGAGTCTATTGAATTCGAAAAATCGGATTATTACATTAAAAATACATATGAGACCACGGAAGAATTATTTACTGAATATAAGGCAGAGTTGAAGGAAGCATTGAAGAAAATTGCATGTTCTGATAGTATAAGTAAAGTGTCTGAATCTTCTGCGAAAGGTTCTAAAGAAATATGTACTGTAAAATTGCCAAAGATTGAGTTGCCCACATTTACCGGAAGTTATTCTGAGTGGATTAGTTTTAGAGATTTATTTAAATCCTTAATTCATAACAATGCACAACTAGACGATGTTCAGAAACTGCATTATTTGAAATCACATTTGTCTGGAGAGGCTGAAGGTCTTTTACGGCACATTCCTATTACTAGTAGTAATTATGCAACCTGTTGGACTAAATTAGAGAATCGGTATAATAATAAAAAATATTTAGCGAATTGTATAATGAAACGTTTTATGAGTCAAAAAAACATTGTAACCGAATCCTCCAGCGCGGTTAAGGAACTATTAGATACTTCTAACGAATGTTTACAAGCTTTGAAAAATTTAGGCCTAATGGTTGAGCATTGGGATATTATAGTATTGAGTTTAAAACTAGACACTGAGTCACGTAAACAATGGGAAATGAAGATTAGTGATTGTTCAGATGACTGGCCTACAATGAATCAGTTTCAATCTTTCCTCGAACAAAGATTTCGGTCTTTGGAATTTTTAGATAACAAGGGTCAACGTCATCAGACCAATCGTAATGTACCAGTCAAATCGCTCCATGTGTCAACTACGTCATGTGTTTGTTGTCAGGATAACCATAAGCTTGCCAATTGTAAAAAGTTCGTCGGTCTCGATATGGATAAGCGTCGTAATTTTGTCCAAACAAATAGGTTATGCTATAACTGTCTAGGAGCAAATCACTCCGTATATGCATGCCGCCAGTCCACCAGATGTCATATATGTAAAAAGAAGCATCATAGTCTTCTTCATCTCAAGGATGTCTCCAAATCAGTTGGTGATAGTAACAAAACTGATCAAGTTGCAGAAAGTAGCGGTTCTACTGATACAATTTCAATCCAGAGTAATTCCACTAATGTTGTAAGTTGTTTTGCTAATAGTCATAGCCAAATATTATTGGCCACTGCGTTAATTGCAGCGGAATCAAAGAGCGGTACTGCTATTGTGTTAAGATCCCTGTTAGACCAGGGGTCTCAGGCTTCCTTTGTGACGGAGTCCGCAGTCCAGCTCTTAGGTCTTAAAAGAATACCAACTAAAGGTTCAATTTCCGGTATAGGTTGTGATCAAGGCCAATCAATGATTTCATTAAATTCGATGGTCCTCATTAAAGTTAAATCACGCGTCGACCCTAGTTTCATGTTCACTGTTAAGGCTTATGTCTTAAAGAAACTAACGAGTATTTTACCGGAAAGGAAGGTCGTGGCAAATGTTATGACGTCAATCTCGTCTTTGGCTTTAGCAGATCCTTCGTTCAATACTCCGAACAAGGTTGATTTGCTTTTAGGTGCCGAAGTTTATAGCCAGATTTTGTTAGAAGGTTTAATCAGAAGTCCACCTGGTCGTCTCATCGCACAAAATACTAGACTAGGATGGATCTTGTCTGGTCAAGTAGGTGAAATCAACCAAAGCGAGACATGCCACAATACCGTAGTTACATTGCATTCCACTCATATAGGTGAGAACACACTCCTTAAAAGGTTTTGGGAACTAGAATCTGAGCCCAAGGGCGATTACGATAAGGTTTACTTGACCCCAGAAGAACAGAAGTGCGAAGACATATTTAAGGCCACGACTAAACGACACGAATCTGGTCGATATGTTGTGCACATGCCTTTCAGGTCAAGCTATCCAGCTTGTAAATATGGTGGATCGAAAGACATCGCTCTTAAACGTTTTTTAACCTTAGAAAAGCGATTTCTAAGGAATCCTGAATTCAAAGCTCAGTATTCAGCAGTTATAAATGAGTATATAGCTCTTAATCACATGGATATAGTACAGGATAGGGACAAAGAAGGTTCCGTGTACTTACCTCATCATGCCGTCATCCGTAACGATAAAAGTACAACGAAGTTGCGCATCGTATTTGATGCATCATGTGTAGGTAGCAACGGGGTATCTCTTAATCACGATTTAATGGTGGGGCCTCCTCTACAACCTGAACTTCGTCATGTCATCATGCGTTGGCGTTGTGAACCCATCTGTCTGGTAGCGGACGTCGTCAAGATGTACAGACAGATTAAGGTATGCGATGATCACACAGATTTTCAGCGGATATTATGGCGTGAGAATCCAGATGACGAAATTCAAGTGTTACGTCATTTAAGGGTAACGTTCGGAACATCATCGGCGCCTTACCTAGCAGTGAGATCATTGCAGCAGTTAGCTCAGGACGAAGGCGCTGAATTTCCTTTAGCAAAGAACCGTGTCGTTTCCGACTTCTATATGGATGACCTAATGACGGGTTGTCAAACCATAGAGGAAGGAGTAGAAGTATATAAGCAGACATCGGAGTTACTTAAACGTGGAGGTTTCCAGCTCCAAAAATGGGCCAGTAACGACAGAGAATTACTAAGATTGATTGAAGACGGTGAACAAATATCACAAACACAGGGAAACATGGAACTAAAAACAGATGCAATTTCAAAAATATTAGGTTTAACGTGGGACAAAGACAATGACGAGTTCCTTTACACTATTCAGCTTAATGATCTAGATTTACCAGTGACAAAACGTAAGGTTATTTCGGACATAGCGCGACTATTCGATCCCCTTGGATGGTTAGCACCGACAATCATCACTGCAAAGGTGTTTATTCAAAGAATATGGATGACTGGGATCGAATGGGACGCAGAACTACCTGCACCGTTGCTGACAGATTGGCTTGACTTCCGGAAGAGCCTTTGTAACCTCATTAAGTTTCGTCTGCCTCGTTGGATCAACTCTAGCAAGGAGAACAGGGTTCTGGAATTGCATGGTTTTTCTGACGCGTCCAATGTAGCATACGCCGCGGTGGTATACGTCCGCATCATTGATAGAGATGGACATATTCACACAGCCTTGGTGACTTCAAAAACCAAGGTTGCTCCTGTGTTAAACAGGTATCAATCCCGCGATTAGAGCTTTGTGGAGCTGTCTTAGTAGCAAAGCTTCTTCAGGAAGTCGGTTCAACTCTCGAAGTTCCCAAACAGCATTTATATGCGTGGACAGACTCATCCGTCGTATTGGCGTGGTTAAGCAGCCACCCTAGTCGATGGAAAACGTTTATCGCGAACCGTGTTTCCGAAATACTTAACATCATGGATAGAAGTCAGTGGTCACATGTGTCGTCGTCGGAAAATCCAGCAGATTGCGCATCTCGGGGAGCAAGCCCCTCTGAGTGTAACGATATGCAGCTCTGGAAAAGAGGCCCAGTATGGTTACAGAATGAAAAAATATACTACAAAAGGGGAAATATACAAGTAACTACACTAGAAGAAAGAAAAATTAAAACAAAATGTCATGCAACTGCGGTAGATGGTAATGATAGTCTATTTACTAGATTTTCTAGGTTCAGTAGGTTAGTAAGAGTGATAGCTTACTGTAGAAGGTTTTTACGAATTAAGAAAATTAAACATAATGAAAATAAAATGACTACTTGGCTAACCACTAAGGAATTAAATGAAGCTATACTTACCTGTATCAAACGCTGCCAACTCCAGTCCTTTAGTGATGAAATAGAATCTGTAAAAAAAGGCCGTAAATTAAATAAGAGTAGTCAACTTACCTCGTTGAGTCCTTTTCTTGACGATGACGGAATCTTAAGGGTTGGCGGTCGCTTGCACCGGGCTTCTATTGATGAGAATATGAAGCACCCCATCTTAATTCCTCATAAATCACACTTCACCAATCTTTTGATTGCCGAGGCTCACGAGAGAACTTTGCATGGCGGGCCGCAATTAATGCTCAATTACTTAAGATCCAAATACTGGATACTCAATGCTAGGAATCTCGTTAGGCAATATGTTCATAAGTGTGTAATTTGTGTTCGACACTCAAAACAAACTCACCAACAAATGATGGGTCAATTACCGAAGGCCAGGGTGTCTGCTCAGAAGCCTTTTCAATGCAGTGGCGTAGATTACGCAGGTCCAATCAGCATCCGAACCTCCAAGGGTCGTGGTCATCACTCCACTAAGGGTTATATATGTTTGTTTATTTGTATGTCCACTCGGGCTATTCACCTTGAAGTTGTCAGTGACATGACTTCTCAGAGTTTTCTTGCGGCTTTTAAGCGCTTTGTAGCCAGACGTGGCCGAGTATTGGACTTGTGGAGTGATAATGGGACAACATTTGTTTGTAGTGCAAAGGAATTGCGACAGCTATTCAACGCTGAAAGATCGATGGTAGCTTCGGAAATAGCTGATTTCCTATCTATGAATGGTACGACTTGGCATTTCATACCTCCCCATGCTCCAAACTTTGGAGGATTGTGGGAGGCTGGTGTCAAGTCCACGAAGCACCATTTGAAAAGAATTATAGGCACCAGCACATTGACATTTGAAGAAATGACAACTGTGTTGGCTCAAATCGAGGCTTGCCTTAACTCAAGGCCGATCTCTCAGGTATCCAACAATCCAGAGGACTCGTGCCCTTTGACGCCTGGTCACTTTCTCGTAGGTGAACCTTTGGTAACTGTACCTGATGCTAATTATGAAAATTCATCCATTAGCAATCTGAAGCGGTGGCATCTCACACAAAAAATGCTTCAACATTTCTGACGTAGGTGGTCATCAGAGTATTTAACTCAATTGCAGCATCGGTATAAATGGACAGATGTTAAGCCTGAACCTGAGATTGGAGACATTGTTCTGGTGAAGGAGGATGGTCTTCCACCCGCTAGATGGCTATACGGGGTTATTACAAATAAGCATCCAGGTTTGGACAATATTACTCGCGTTGTAACCATACGGTGTAAAAATAATGAGATTAAAAGCCTGTGTCTAAATTAATTATTTTACCAGTGAACACTTAATCGTTTACCATCTTGTTGATGGATTTTATATTTAGTTTTATTTACACAATATTGTTTGTGAATTCACTTGATTGAACTTGTATTTTACCATTGTTTAACTTTTATTTACTTGAATGAACTTGTATTTTACTGTGTTTTACCGTTGTTTAACTTTTATTTGCACAAGTCATGAACTTGTATCGTACTAGGTTTAGGTTATAGTGGATAGCATCTAACCAATCATATTTTTAAGCTTATACTGTCATGTTAATGTTGATGGACAGAGCCGTCCATGGCGGGCGGAATGTCTAATCTGCTCAAATAATTATCTACGAAAATCAACATTGTCATTAGTTTAGTACCGCTATTCCATAACAGATGGCGTTGTGCCGCTACGTCACATTTGTAGATCGCGGTGTTAAGATTTTCGTGCAAGGTATGACCTCCTCGGTACATTATGAATTAAAGTTTTGTCTTACTCTGGACACCCTTGTTTTATTTCTCTGCGAGATATTTTTGAGACATTGTACAGACAGTGATTGCGAGAATGATTGTGATGGTGATTGTGATTGTTTAAACTTGATTTTATGATAGTGACGGCGATTGTGATCATGATGATTGTGATTGAGATGATAATGATTGTTATTACGACGATAATTATTGTAATTACGACGATAATTATTGTGAAAACGATGATGGTGATTGTGATAAAGATTTTGATGGTAATTGTGATAGTGACGGTGATTGTGATGGTGATAGTGATGGTGATGGTGATTGTGATTGTGACAGAGATGGTGATTGTGATAATGACGAAGATAATTGTGATTACGAGGATAGCGATTGTGAATGTGATGGTGGGTGTGATTGTGTTAATGATGGTGATTGTGATAGTGTTGGTGATTGTGATAATGATTGTGGTTGTGATAGTGATGGCAATTGTAATCATGATGATTGTGATTAAGATGATAATGGTTGTGATTACGATGATAATGATTGCGATAATGATGTAAGTGATTGTGATAGTGGTTGTGATCGTGATTGTGATGGTGATGATGATTGTGATGGTGATTGTTATGGTGGTTGTGATTGTGATAGTGATGGGTGATTGTGATGATATTGGTGATTGTAATAATGATGGTGATTGTGATTACAATGATAATGATTGCGATTACGATGATAAAGATTGTGATAACGATGATGGTGATTGTGATAGTGATTGTGATAGTGATTGTGATAGTAATTGTGATAGTGATTGTGATAGTGATTGTGATATTGATTGTGATAGTGATTGTGATAGTGATTGTGATAGTGATAGTGATTGTGATAGTGATTGTGATAGTGATTGTGATAGTGGTTGTGATAGTGATTGTGATAGTGATTGTGATAGTGATTGTGATAGTGATTGTGATAGTGATTGTGATAGTGATTGTGATAGTGATAGTGATTGTGATAGTGATTGTGATTGTGATTGTGATAGTGATTGTGATTGTGATAGTGATTATGATTGTGATTGTGATTGTGATTGTGATTGTGATTGTGATTGTGATAGTGACAGTGATTGTGATAGTGATTGCGATAGTGATTGCGATAGTGATTGTGATTGTGATTGTGATAGTGATTGTGATAGTGATTGTGATTGTGATTGTGATAGTGATTGCGATAGTAATTGTGATTGTGATTGTGATTGTAATTGTGATTGTGATTGTGATTGTGATTGTGATTGTGATAGTGATTGTGATACTGATAATGATGGTGGTTGTGGTAGTGATGGTAGTTGTGGTAGTGATGGTGGTTGTGGTAGTGATGGTGGTTGTGATAGTGATGGTAGTAGGTGTGTATTGGGGAACTTGGATCAAGAGATCCAAGTACCCCAATACACAATTCAAAATGAGTGTTGCATTCAGAATCTTCTATTCAAAATGACGGTTGTATTCAGAATCCTCTATTCAAATTGAGTGTTGTATTCAGAATCCTCTATTCAAATTGAGTGTTGTATTCAGAATCATCTATTCAAAACGAATGCTGATATTCGGAATCGAGATTCAAAACAAATGCTGTACTCGGAATCCTAGTCGCATCCGTTACCACTGAACCATCACTGCTCTCCTCTCTTACTCACAAAATATGTTATCTTATGTTATTTTATATTTTTTACATTGGCATTTATAACTCATTGTCGCTAACTCGAACAAATGTACGAGTCTCACCATGGCTGTCCTTCAATATAAGATAGCGATTGTTTGATTTTAGCCAATCAAGCATTTGTTGGAAGAACAAATCTTCTGTTTGAGCTGTATGCCCGTCCTGATGTTTTGATGAACCGTTATCTGTATTTTTTTGATCAGTTTGCAAATCTTGAATAAATATAACCTCGCCGCTAGAATTCCTCATAATAAGTTTACAAATATCTTTTATATCAGATTTCTCTGAGTCATGCATTGTAGTTAACTTAGTTATATTTAGTTTCGTGATACGAAATACAACCTTCTTACTACAATAGCTAGATTCGAATGTAGCGTTAAATTACTGCAAAGAATTATTTATATGTTATTCACCTTTCCTGTTAAAAGAGTTTAACCTTTAGTTACATAACGGTTTGCAGGAATCAACCCAAACGAAACCAAATGAGATTTTAGTGGAATAGACACCAAACCAGTATTTTACAGCATAACGCAGGAGTTCATACTCCATCGGGTGGAATAGCCGCTGAATCAGTATTTAGGATTTTTGAGTGTTAGAACTAAAATAGTGGAATAGGTGCGGCGGATTTTATTTATGTTATTGGGCATTCTAATCTACCTTCCGTTCCATCGGCTCACATTTATATTATTGGGCATTCTACTCCACCGAGAGTGACGGAGGCGAACGGAGTGAGCCGAAGGAACGGAAGGAACTCAATTTGAATCCTTTATTCAAATTGAGTGTTGTACTCAGAATCATCAATTCGAAATGAGACCTCTATTCAAAATCTTCTATTTAGAATGCTTTATTCGGAATGAGACTTCTACCATTAGGATTTCAGGGTAATTACCAAGACTCTATTATATAAATAAGTTTACATAATGAGTACCGACATGAATAATCAAAAGTACATGCATATATAAATGTGAGTGTTCTCATAAAATAATGAAGTTTTAAATGGGTAATTAAGTTCAATATAATTTGACTCGTGGTGTATGCAAAATTGTATGTTTGCTAAATGTAACTATAATTAAGTTCAATATAATTTGACTCGTGGTGTATGCAAAGTTGTATGTTTGCTAAATGTGACTATATGTATTATTTGTAGGTAGGTGATTTTTTTAGCAGAAGTAATGGAAATAAAACAAGTGAAATGGAATTGCTGGTTTATTCACACCTTTTTATGCAATTTGCTTACAATATCCTTAACACATTTATAGATATCATCATTAAATACATTGCCCACAACATGTTGGACACAGATATTAGCACTACAATCACATGGCGAGTTTGTGAATTCTTCGGCGTCAAAAATTTGTATTCGTATTATTTTACTGCGATGACCTGTTGATGGTTTCTGTATGTATGAGTATACAACGTCATTTCTTCGTCTTTTATTATTATTTTTGTTACTGTTGCTACTATTGCTGCATGGTGGTGTGTCTTCAAATTGAAATGGTTGAAATGGTCTTTCTCTCTCCAAATAGTTGACCACTTTATGACGTAGGGTTTGTTCAGCAGGAATTGGTGAGTATGAAGAATTAGTAGGGAAATTATCACTGGACATCTGAAACAAAGAAGTACATATTATTAATTAAATAAGTTGATGAAGACAATGAACTACCTTAGAATAGATCCTACTGTAAATATTGAAAATTAAATTATAATATTATATATTTTTGATAAAATATTTACTTACCGACATCGTAGAGCAGATAAGACCACTTGAATGCTTGTTTTCTGGTATCTTGGCTGGTTTATATAGGTACTAACCCATTTTTTTTTCTTTGTCATTAAGGTTCAATTTGATTTCGTTTTTATGTATGTAATGTATTTCAAAACTTACGGCTCCCCACGTAGCTTGGAATTTGTGGAAACAAGGATGCACTGATTGTTGATCGAAGACTGAAATCTACAGACGAGCGTCTTAAACGCAGCGTTTGTCCCTCTCTAACACATACAATATAAAATTGTACTTTAAATTAATAATATAAGTACGTCTGATGAGTTGACGAAAAAATAGAGAAGTATGGAGAAAGAAGACTGCGCCGACCCTAAATGAATTCGGATAAAGGCAAGAGAATTATGATAAAAGTACGTTTTCATTTAATCTCTAAAGAGTTGCTTATGAGACAATTGATATTCTAAGAATTGTTAGCGGCACCCGCTTTGACAAATGAATTGAGCGTTTAAAACTCCACGGTTATAACGCTCGTCTACAGATTTTTGTCGATGTATAAATGCTGTGCTTGCAATGTTTGGGATGAACTAATTTTTTTACAAATTTGGTTCGTAGGTGGTCGTTTTTAGGGTTCCGTACGCAAAGGGTAAAAACGGACCCTGTTACTAAGACTCCACTGTCCGTCTATCCGTCTATCTGTCGCCAGGCTGTAACTCATGAATCGTGATAGCTAGACAGTTGAAATTTTCATAGATGATGTATTTCTGTTACCGCTATATTAACAAATACTAAAATCAAAATAAAATAAATATTTAAGTGGGGGCTCGCATACAATAAACGTGATTTTTTTTACCGTTTTGTCTAACGTTGTATAGTTTATGGTACGGAACCCTTCATGCGTGAGGCCGACTCGTACTTGATCGGTTTTTACGCCTATATAAACGGTCGAGGGCAACAGTTCACCAACAAACCATCAGTGGAAGGACTTGGTGCTCCTTAATTTCTACATCAAAAACAAAACACAAGTACAACAAGCAAAAATCAGCAGACTTCGAAATGTAAGTAATTTATTATCTTTTCATTCAGTCCTCTGAATAATTTCATCTAGATTCACAAATTTTATGTATTCAACCGTTTCATTTATTCCTCGATTCAATCATTTTATCCATTTACTCATTTTATTTATTCATTTCCTCTCAAATGATTAAATAATCGATTCATCTATTTTAGTCAAATAATTAATCTACCTTTTTTCATACATTTAATCTATTCTCTCAATTAAAGCAATATAATTCAATCATGTACTGAACTGTGCCTTGCGAAATGTTTTTCTTTCTTGTCTAATACATAAATATATATTGTTGCAGGTCGAAACTAACAGCTACTCAACTTTTCTCTTCCGATGATGAAACCGAGCATCAGCAGCAGCAGTTGAAAAATCTGAAGAACCCCAGAGCGTCATCTCCCAGAGCGTCATCTTCGTCACTGACTGGCAAGAGGTTGGCGGAGGAAGAATCGTCGAACACAGATATTAAGAAGAAGAAGAAACACATTAAGACCACAATCAAGCCTATCAGCGCCATGAAACCCTCAGCACACGATCTATTCGGAACCGACAGCGACGATGAGCAGGAAGAGGAGACCGCTGGAAGTAGCTTGAGTAAGAAAACAGCGCCATTGCATTCGTATTATACCCGTAGAGTAGCCAACGGTATAAGTAAACAAACTTATGAAAGCAAAAAGGGCAAATTTTTCATAGAACTAAAGATTTATGATCACAGTGAGATAGAGCGTATATCGCCTATAAATCGTTGGAGGCATGCAATTATAAGTGTAAAAAATCGTACTAATGATGATACGCTAGCATGGAAGCATTTAAAAGATTTTTTAAAAGAAACCCATAAAGAGTTCAAGCACTGTCCCTTAGATTATGTTAACAGTTATTTTTAGCAATTCTGTTATATTAGTTACTCACTTACTTGTTTTAATCATTTTATTAATCATTTACCTAAATAATTTAATTTTAGCATCTATTAGAATATTAATAAAATAGTTATAAGGTATTTGCATACATAAAATATTCCTAGGGTGGACAAATCATAATATTACTATATTATGATTTGTCATTAGATTATGTTGTTGTAGAATGTAATGTATAAAATCATAATATAATGTAACTTTTCTATAATATTATTATCTTTTTGTTTTATTTACAGTACAAACCCTGTCTACTCACCGAATGCAATATACAAATAATCCAGAATATAAAGAATGTAAAACATGTCTCATGAAATTACCGATTAATGAATTCAAGTATCATTTGAGAACCAATATTCACAAGTCTAATAGTTTATTGCAAAGCGAATTTGAAAATATTTATATGATTGCAAGTGCTTTCAAAAACAGAATCATGACATATCGTTTAAATCCTGCACAAGATGCTGAATACCTCACACCGGAGGCATTCTTGTGTCAGAATAAAAATGATGTCCTGAAACTTATTATATACATCTTTAACGAAAAATACTTGTCTTAAGATTAATTTCGAATTGTTTGCCCACTTTGTCTTACCAAAAACGGGTGAGCAACATCTTAAGTCATTCAATACGAAATATGAAATTATTTGTAATAACACAGATATTGATGAGTTGTATTCGAAAGTAACCGAACATTTAAAATGTAAAATGTCTGAATTCGAGCACAAAGACTCTGGATGGTCTTATCATTCTATAAGTCATCTAGAAATCAATGTGAATAAATATTGTCCAATGAGAGGAGGCACATATTTAGATTTGCCAACAAGAATTAAGAATTCCAAAAGTTGTATAAATATACAAAATAATGACAATCATTGCTTTTTATGGAGTGTGGTAGCTGCTTTGTTCCCTGCTAAGATGAACGTAAGCAGGACTCAATCGTATCCGCACTACAGTTCTGTATTAAATATTGATGGCATGTCTTTTCCTGTCTCATATCAAGACATAAAACTATTTGAAACAAACAACAACATAAGTATTAATATTTATGGAGTAGATAAAAAGAGCGAAAACGTGACTGGACCTCTGTATTTAACAAATAACAGAAAAACTGTACATGTAAATTTGTTATATTTAGAAAGAAAAGGATTAAGTCATTACTGTCTTATTAAAAATCTGACACGATTAGTAAGACGACAAGTAACATGTCATAAAGGTGTTTTTTTGCTGTGTGAATCATGTTTACAATTCTATAGCAGTGAAAATAAATATAGATCTCATATCTGTTCAAAAGTTTTATCAATTTTGCCCGAAAAGAATAGTAAACTCGGTTTTAAGAATTTTGAAAGAAAACAAAAAATTAATTATGTTATTTATGCAGACTTTGAAAGTCTACTAAAGAGTTGTTTCGAAACAAAATCTGAAAAAACACATAATTTCAAAAAACATCAACCCTCATGTTTTGGATACTATCTATGTTGTTCAAACGATCCAAGCCAGAATAAATATGTTACATATAGAGGCCCTGACTGTGTTGAAGTATTTGTTACTAGATTAATAGAAGATGTGAAGAAAATAAAAGAAATATTATCGATAAGAAAACCAATGATACCTTTAACAAAAAAAGAGCAAATCAGTTATAACAATGCTAGTATTTGTCATATTTGTGATCAGTTATTATTCCATGATAAGGTGCGTGACCACGATCATGTGACAGGAAAGTATGGAGGACCTGCACATGTTCAATGTAACTTAATGTTTAGAGTATGTCCATTCATACCCGTATTTTTTCATAATTTATCGAATTACGACTCCCATCTCTTTATAGAAGAATTAGTGAGACATGAAGGTGATATAAAAATTATACCAAAAACCAAGGAAAAGTATTTAACTATTACCAAATATATACATAGCGAGAATGGAGACTGTTCTATTCAAATAAAATTCATAGATTCGTTTCAATTTTTAAGCTCTAGTTTAGATGCACTTAGTAAAAGTTTATCAGATCACGACTTTGTTCATTTATCAGCAGAATTCAATGATGAAAACTTTAATTTGTTAAAAAAGAAAGGTATTTATCCTTATGATTATATTAACACTTGGGACAAGTACGAAGAAACAACACTCCCTCATAAAAAATACTTTGACGGCCCGATTGGCGCAGCGGTAGCGAGGCTGCCTTACGTTCTTAGGGTCCCGGGTTCGAATCCCGGTCGGAGCAAATGTTTGTGTGATGAGCATGGACATTTGTTTCCGAGTCATGGATGTTTATATGTATAATAAGTATGTATTTACAAACAAAAAGTATCTATGTAGTATATCAACTATCTAGTGTCCACGACACAAGCCTCGTTGCTTAGTGTGGCACTAGATGGCGCTATATGTAATGTCCAGCAATATTTATATATATTTATTTATTTTATAACACTTTGAAAATGGAACACATTAGCGATAAAGAATATGAACACGCAAAAACTGTGTGGAATGCATTTAAAATCAATACTATCGGCGAGTATACTGATTTATATTTAAAATGTGATGTTTTATTACTGTGTGATATATTTGAAAATTTTCGTAAAATAAGCTTAAAATATTATAAGTTAGACCCCGGGTACTATGTAACGGCACCTAGTTTAAGCTGGGATGCTATGTTGCTCTATACACGTGTTGAGTTGGACTTGATTAATGACTTAGAAATTTATCAAATGTTAGAAAAGGGCATACGTGGTGGTTTGGCTCAGTGCTCACTACGTCATGCAAAAGCAAATAATCCTTATCTATCAGAATACAATGATCTACAACCGTCTAGCTATTTGATTTATCTCGATTGCAACAATTTGTATGGATATGCAATGACAAAAAAAATCCCAATTTCAGAATTTAGATTTTTAAATCAGAAGGAAATTAACTGTTTCGATATAATGAGCGTATCTGATGACAGCAAATATGGCTTCATTTTAGAGGTAGATCTCGAATATCCTGAATCCATCCATGATTTTCATAGTGATTTGCCTTTTGCTCCAGAGAAATTCATACCCCCTGGAGGAAAGACGGCTAAACTCATAGCTAATTTATATGATAAATTTAACTACGTAATTCATTATATGCACTTAAAGCAGTGTTTAAAATCTGGGCTAGTCCTAAGAAAAAATCACCGAATTATTTCTTTCCGACAAGAAGAATATTTAAAAAAATATATTGATTTAAATACTACCCTGCGTCAAGCATCTGTAACTGCATTTGAGAAAGACTTTTTTAAGCTTTTAAATAATTCCATTTTTGGTAAAACGATAGAAAACAAACGTAAACAGGTAGATATTAAACTAGCTACAAAATGGATGGACAAAGAAAATGTGACAAATAAACAACTCTGTGCTGAAAAACTAATTTGTAAACCTTATTTAAAATGTGTATCGATATTTTCGGAAAACTTTGTAGCTGTGCAACTGAAACCCGAGAGAATTGTTTTAGACAGACCGATTTATATAGGTTTTACTGTTTTAGAATATGCTAAGTTACACCTATATCAATATCATTATAATATTAAAAAAATATATAAGAATAATGTTAGGCTATGTTACACAGACACTGACAGTCTTCTTTATTTATTTTACACGGAAGATATTTACCAAGATATAAAAAATAATTTAAAGAAATTTGATACAAGTAATTTTGATATAGATAACCCATATTTAATACCTCGGGTAAATGCCAAAGTACCTGGTCTATTTAAAGATGAACTAGGTGGAGATGTAATCAATGAATTTACTGGTCTAAGAGCAAAACTTTACTGTTTGTCGGCTTCTAAAACTGAAATAAAAAAAGCAAAAGGTATTTCAAACTCTGTAACTAACAGGCTAGAGATGACGCATTACAATAAATCATTATTTGATGATGAAAGTAGATCATGTAAGATGAATATGATTAAATCAATCAAACATGTTATGTATTCGCAACAAGTAAATAAACTGGTGATGAATAGAAATGACGATAAAAGATATATACTTCCAAATCAGATCGAAACATTACCTTGGGGTCACTATAACGTTGTATTATAGTTTATATCTTATACATAAATATGTATTATTTACCTTTAGCTATTAATTTACTTTACAGCATTAAGTATTATGGTGTTTGTGAATAAACGGATGTGTAACATCGAACGTTATTTTATTTATTGATCCCTATATAAACTCACGTCATTTACACTTATTTTACATTTCACAATGAAGTTCATCAAGCAACCACACACTTTAGAAGTTAATAATATAAAATTAGAAAATCAATCATGTAAAGTGAAACATAGTGCACTCTTGCCTAATACTATTAGATGTATAATATGCGGTCCATCTAACTGTGGAAAAACTAACATAATGCTTAATTTAATATTACATGAAAATGGTCTCAAGTTTAAGCATATATACTTATACTCGAAGACGGCTTTCCAGCCAAAATATTGTTTTTTAAAACAAGTTATGAGCTACATACCAGGTGCCAACTTCTTTGTCTTCAGTGATAATAAAGAAGTCATACACCCTAATGATGCTTTAACTAATGCAGTAATGATTTTTGACGATGTAGCATGCGAAAATCAAATCAATATCCGTAATTACTTTGCAATGGGGAGACATAAACAGATAGATTGTTTTTACTTATCACAAACCTATTCGAAAATACCTAAACAACTTATACGAGATAATGTCAATCTTTTGATTATCTTTAAACAAGACGAGGTAAACTTAAAACATATATATAATGAGCACGTGAATACAGATATCGAATGGATTGAATGTAAAAAACTTTGCTCTGCTATTTGGAAAGACCGCTTTGACTTTTTATTAATTAATAAAGATTGTCCTCTAAATGAAAGTAGATACAGGCAAGGCTTTGACTTATTTATATACTTCTAAAAATTATATATATATATATATGACCTCATTACAGAAAATATATCAAACGAAATCTGATATCTGTAAATAACGGATGGGTTATAATTAAAAATCATTATGCAGGTTAATATTAAAGAACAATTGATAAAGTCAGTCGATAGTATAAAAAATAAAATTAAAACAATACAAAATGAAGAAGATACAGCTCATTTAAAATTTAAAAAGGTCTTCAAACCAATAACAGATCCACTAGAAATATTGATTAAAGCGAATGATAAAATTAAGCCAAAATTGGACATTTCAAAAGATGACACATTTAGAAGATCCAGCTCATCAACAGATTATGCTCCAGATTATGAGAGTTTTAATGAATGTATAAAAACAGATTCAAATGAAGATTTAGAGTGTTATAAAGACGTTCTTACAAGAAATCCTTTTAAAGATTCTAATGATACACTGGTTTCATTAAATAAAGAAGATTTGATGGAAATCTATGATAACATGAATGTCCCATTTGGGATACGTAGTGAAGATAAAAAACTAATGATGGGGAATAGCAAGGTTTCGTTTTCTATTACAAATAAGACCAGTAATTCACCCAAAATCAATATAGTCACTATTGATCAAAGGCCTTATGAATTAACACCAGGCCTAAAGGAACTTTTGGTACGCAGTAAACCTGACCTTAATTTGGTTACCGAACAAGATAAAATTGTCTATAAAGGTATGCTTCATAATACACACGCACACAAAAGAGACTTTCATCCTAATGGTCAGATAAAAGGTGATAAAAGTTTGAAATATCGTCAAATTATTAAACCTTTGTTTTCGCAAAATAGTTATGTGCAAGAAGAAGGACAGATAATGGGAGAAAAAAGCGGTGGTTTTTTGGCCAAATTAAAAAAATATAAAAGTAACACCGATTACGTTTACTGGGATGACCCTAATGAACTAATTGAAAGGTTGAAACTTCTAATTGCATCAAAAAATGCTGGTAATACTAATCATGACAATGAAATTCTATCAATTATAGAAGAGTTAAAAGAAGCCGATATTATAAAAGACCAAAAAGCTTTGGAATGCTCTCAGTTACCAAAGCATTTTACGACATGAATCAACTTATAAATAATTGTGTTCGTACAAATAAAACATCAGTCATAAATGAAAGAAATGTAAGAGTAGAAGGTGATGAGATCAAAAATACAATAAAAGAAATTGAATCGGGTAAAAATAAAAGTAAAGAGCAAATCGAAAAACTCAAAGTTAATACTTGCATACAAATAGAGCAACTGAATAAACTGATTTCAATTTTAAATGACAAAGTAAGAAATCTTGAAAAAAATATTATGTTGAAAGAAATTGCAGGAAAATTAAATAAGCATTATGAGCAAAGTAGATGTCATAAACGAAATTCATAAATGTGCTAGGGTTAACTTTCCAAGAAGACAGGTCATACTTAAAGATATCGACGATCTCTGGCAAGCAGATTTAATGGACATGCTAGCAATTTCAAAAGTGAATGGTGGTTACAAATATATACTTGCAATCATATACACTTTTTCAAAATATGCTTGGACAGTTCCTCTAAAACAAAAAAATAAACAACAGGTGTCAAAAGCATTTGAAAGTCTATTGCTTAAAGGACGTGTTCCAAGAAATTTGCAAACTGATCTGGGAAAAGAGTTTTATAATGAGAAATTAAAAAATATTGTTACAAAGTATAAAATTAATCATTATTCAACGTATTCTACTAAAAAAGCCTCTATTGTAGAAAGATTAATAAGGACATTAAAAAATAAATTATACAAAGAGTTTAGTCTTAACGGTAATTACAAGTGGATGAATGGAACGCTCAACAAAATTGTAAATGAATACAATAATACTACTCATAGAACTGTGGGACAACCTCCTGCTTCTGTAAATCATAGCAATAAAACAAACATAATGCAAAGATATATTCAAATGTCTAAATGTAAGAAAAACGCTAAGTGTAGGAAGCTTAGTGTTGGTGATTTTGTAAGAATAAGTAAATACAAAGGATGTTTTGATAAAGGCTATTATCCTAATTGGTCAACAGAAATATTTAAGATAAAAACAATACAAGAAACTAATCCGTTAACTTACTTGATAGAAGATGCAAGATGTCGGCCAATACTAGGAGCGTTTTATGCTCAAGAACTTCAAAAAACCATCCATCCTGATTTGTACTTAGTTGAAAAGGTATTGAAAAGAAAAGGGAATCAAGTATATGTAAAGTGGCTTGGACTTCCTACTAGCGAGAACAGCTGGATAGATAAAACAAATGCATTTTAAGTGGGCCAAAGAAAAAACTGTTCTAATATGTATTTAAACAAATACACGTATTTTTTCTATTCATTATGTATTTGTTCTTAAAACAAAAAAGACTTATATTTGTATATATTAAATACGATTCTATTACTCCGAAATAAAATAAAGGAATAGCAATGAAAACCAAGCGAGGTATTCCAGGCAACAAAAAAACAGTTTCATCAGCATTCAACAAAAACATCAATAAAGTAAAAACAGGAGCTGGTTTTAAGAAAACTCTTAGAAAGATTGTTAGTCATACTAAAAAGCGTATTACAAAATTAAAACCACCATGTAAGAAAGCATTGATGGAATTGGCATACGCAGCAGCAAAAGAATTTGTATCAGATACACCAATCAAATTACCTAGGATTATACCAGTACCAAAAACTGGAGGATTTCTTCCTTTAGTACCAATATTTGCTGGATTATCTGCTGCTGGTAGTTTAGCAGGAGGCGCTGCTGGTATCGCAAAAGCAATTAACGCATATAAAACAGCTAAGAAGCAATTGTGTGAAGCAGAACGACACAACAAGGAAATGGAGGCGTTATTCATTGGAAGAGGATTACATCTCAAGCATTACAAGGATGGTTTAGGCATTTACTTAACGAAGAAAAAAAACTGAAATCTCGGCTACCCAATAGAGCTTTAACTAATATTGACATAATCAAACACTCGAATAATGTGCCATTCTTCCGAGGCGTGTTTATGAGAGATACATTACCAGATAAAGTTTTACCGATAGAATGTGGAGTAATTAATCTTGACTCTTCTGAAAACTCTGGTAGTCATTGGGTAGCCTATGGCAAAATAAATGAATACATTGAATATTTTGACAGATAGGGTAATTTAAAACCTCCAAAAGAATTTATGAAATATGTAGGAAATAACATTCAGTATAATTATGAAAACGTGCAGCGTGATCATTTGTATAATTGTGGACACTTGTGTTTAAAATTTCTTAAGTCATTTTGGAAAGATAATAAAGTAGCATTATATATTTTTTTTATTTTTTATTAATACAGTTAGAGGTCCTTGTAACGTAAATAGAACAGATATAAAAGTTTATACCCTGATAAACTACTCACATTGTTTGATTGCATGTGATGATAATAACTACTCACATTGTAAATAATAATTGAGCTAAATTTACAATTAGTAATTTAATACTATCTATTTTGTTTATACCTAGGAACAACATGATAGTTTTTAATAAAACGCCTAACGTGAGAAGAAAATGTAATATTTCAGTACCTGTTTCCAAAGAAGTCAGACGTATCAACACTATAAACATTAAAAGACAAATCAAAATTACTAAAGAGAATAAAAGATTTCTCAGAGATATCGGATTGAAATTAAAATAATAATAACATGCTTCAAATAACAGATTTAGCGCAACATGACAAAGATTCATAGCTACAATCCATATAATTCTAGTTTTAAAGAAAACGATGAAATCAGGATACCCATTCATCATCAAGATTTGTATGTATTACCCTGCAACAGTTCCATTTTTATAGAAGGGTATGCAAGTGTATCTACTAAAGATCCTGCAGGAAAAATAATAAAAAGAGATGTTAATTTCATAAACAACCCAATCTTATATTTGTTTCAAGATATCAGATACGAAGTAAATGGTGTTGAAATCGATCGCATTAAAAATGCTGGTATCACAACAACTTTAAAATCGTACGTCTCGATGAATGAAGGTGAAAGTAAAGCTGCAGCAATTTGGGGGTGGAACGTAAATGGTACCAAAATAGGAAAAGGACATTTTAGCGTTATTGTACCAATGAATAGAATATTGGGATTTGCAGAAGATTATAACAAAATAATAATTAATTGTAAACATGAACTAATTTTACAAAGAAGCAGCTCGGCGCTGAACAGTGTGCTTATGGATAAAAATGATATCCTAGAAATAGATATACAAAAAATACAATGGCGTGTGCCGCATATCAAAGTCTCTGATCGTAACAAATTATTATTGCTTAAAAGTTTGGAAAGAGACCGGTCCATACAGTTGGCGTTTAGGAATTGGGATTTGTATGAATATCCGCTATTACCAAAAACAACAAAGCATTCATGGTCGGTAAAGACAACTTCACAATTAGAGAAACCAATATTTGGTTTGCAAACCAACCGAAAAACTAATCAAACTAAAAGTTCATCCTTATTCGATCATTGTAATCTAAGCAATATTAAGTTATTTTTAAATTCGCAATATTATCCATATGACTCACTTAATCTGAAATTTGATGAAAACAAATACAGTATATTATACGAAATGTATGCTAACTTTCGTCAGTCGTATTACAACTTGGGCATAGATCCGTTGCTTAGCTTAAATCAATTCAAAGAAATTGCTCCACTTTTTGTAATTGATTGTTCAAGACAAAACGAAACGCTTAAAACTGGACCGGTCGATGTGCGATTAGAAATCGAATGTTCAGAAGATATTCCAGATAATACATCTGCTTATTGTTTAATAATAAACGATCGACTTTTCGAATACAAACCTTTGAGTAATATTGTTAGAAAATTATCATGAATGTTATTGTGGATGTCCAGGGGTTTAAGGATGAAGAAAACAAATTTATTCCAAAAGAAATAGCAATGATGTATGAAGGCCGCATACAAATACTGTTGATAAAACCACCACGACCATTTTATGACTTGACGAAAAAAGAACGGTTACAAGTAGCTTGGATTGAAAAAAACAGAGGAATACGTTGGAATGAAGGTTTTGTACCATATTTTAGCTATAAAGCTCACTTTGATTTTTTTTTTAAGAATAAGACTATATTCGCGAAAGGTAACGAAAAAGTGTTATGGTTAAAAGATATATTCAAAATTGATAATGTATATAATTTAGAAAGTAAGCAGTGTCCAAGTATACTAACATTGTATAAACAATATTCTACTTCACCAGATATTATAAGTTGTATCAATCATACTAATATTTGTGCCTTAAAAAATGTATTTTGTTTAAATAAGTGGTGTGTTGAAAATAATGTTCTTTTAAAATAAGCAGCAATATAAATATTGAGATAACCAACATTTTTGTTTTATTTTTAACACCTGTATTCGTTACATTATAAGGACTTAAATATAAAACAGAGGCAACGGCTCACCTTAAATATGGAACAGCATGTAAATTCTAGTATGAACAGCACATAATATTTAATGATACGAATGCTGTTTGTGAGCTCGCCCCCCCATTCACCCACACACACACATACACACACGCATTAATATACCTATATTACACGCATATGTATCATGACATACGAATAAAAAAAATTGTAAGTGAATGGTGGGCACCTTTACTTGTTGCAATAGATTATTATTTATAGGTAACATATTTTATAAACATTTTATTTTGTTGAACTTATAAAAGTTATAACAGTTTAACACGATTATGTGAATACAAGTATCTTTTCACTAACTGGAATACAACATTCACATAGAATGAAGGATTCCGAGTACAGCATTTGTTTTGAATCTCGATTCCGAATATCAGCATTCGTTTTGAATAGATGATTCTGAATACAACACTCAATTTGAATAGAGGATTCTGAATACAACCGTCATTTTGAATAGAGGATTCTGAATGCAACACTCATTTTGAATTGTGTATTGGGGTACTTGGATCTCTTGATTCAAGTTCCCCAATACACACCTACTGATGGTGATTTTGATGATAATAATAAATTGTGATGAACTGGATGATCTGGATTAACATGTAGGATACTATTTATCCCTTTATTATGATTCAGTGGGACAATTAGCGAACTTTACGCGGGCGAAGCCGCGGGCAACAGCTAGTATAAACTAAAAACGTAAAAAAACTAAAAATAACTAAACCTAAGGTGACATATCCTAAATTTTCACTGAAGTTAAAGTCTTTTCTTTTATTCAAAACACTTTCGATCACTTCACTGTTTTAACGAAAAGGCCATATATTTCACTTCGTCTAAACTGATTCCTTCTATATTAACTGCACTAGATTTAGAAAGAGTGGCATTCACGTGCAATTGGGGTAGTGTGACAATGGGAATCTTCTCTACAGCTCCTAACTCAACTGAAATACGACGGTGAATATGAATTCCATAGATGTGCAGGTCACAAGGCTCGTCTATTTAATTGTCCCAGGTAAGTGCCGAATACAAGTTGGTTACTGATCTCTTCTCCGCATTGCTTAGTCAGTGTTGTTCTCAATCTAAATATATAAAAGAAGAAACTGACTGACTCATCTATCAACGCACAGCCCAAACCGCTGAGTCTAGAGATTCCAAATTTGGCACATTGGTTCCTTATGTTGTCTAAAGGTGCAATAAGAAAGAATTTTTTAAAATTCATCCCCTAAGGGGGCTAAACGGGGCTCCAAAGTTTGTATGGGGAAACAAGATTAGTTAGACTATTTTATTCGAAACTTCACAGGAGTGCTCCTATTAATAAATGAGTAAAAACGGGTTTCAGGTTTTTTCAGAATTCAAACCCCTAAGAGGGGGAAATGGGGTGGCAAAGTATAAAAACCAATACACAGCCCAAACCACTGAGTCTAGAAATCCAAATTTGGCACATAGGTTCTTTATGGGGTTTAGGGGTGCATTTAGAAAGGATTTTTCAAAATTAACTTCCTAAGGGGTTGAAACGGGGGTCCAAAGATTACATGGGGAAATAAGATTAGTTAGACTACTTTATTCGAAACTTAACAGGAGTACTCCTATCGATAAATGAGTTAACATTTGTGTTTCAGGTTTTTACAGAATTCAACCCCTAAAGGGGGAAATGGGGTAACAAAGCCTGAAATTCAACATAGGTATTGTTTGTATGTTGAATTGGGTTGGGTGTATTACAAAAACAACGATTTTAAGATTTTATGTGGCGGACCTGAATTACCATCATTCCCTGTTGGGCTGCGATGGGGTTGAAATGTCTAAAAATCAATATGGGTGTCGAAACCGAGATTATCAGGGATGTCGAAAATGGCATTTATTTTGAGATCCAGAAGATGGCGGATTTAACTTCTCTAAAGGGTAATTGTTGATTTATTGTGATGATTGTGATAACGAGGATGGAGATTGTTATGATGATGATTATGATTAAGATGATAATGATTGTGATTACAATGCTAATGATTGTGATAGGTAACGATGATGGTGATTGTGATAGTGATTTTGATGGTGATTGTGATAGTGATGGTGATAGTGGTTGTGGTAGTGATTGTGATAGTGACGGTGATTGTGATGGTGATAGCGATCGTGATTGTGACAGTGATAGTGATTGTGATAATGATGAAGATGATTATGATTAGGTACGATGATAATGATTGTGATAACGAGGTTAGTGATTGTGATAATGATTGTTATGGTGATTGTTATAATGATGATGATGGTTGTGATTAAGATGATAATGATTGTGATTAAGATGATAATGATTGTGATTACAATGATGATTGTGATAATGATCATGATGATTGTGATGATGATTTTGATTACGATGATAATGAGTTTGATAACGATGATGGTGATTGTGATGGCGATTGTGATAGTGACGGTGATTGTGATGGTGATTGTGATGGTGGTAGCAATAGTTGTGATAACGAGGATGGAGATTGTTATGATGATGATTATGATTAAGATGATAATGATTGTGATTACAATGCTAATGATTGTGATAGGTAACGATGACGGTGATTGTGATAGTGATTTTGATGGTGATTGTGATGGTGATTGTGGTAGTGATTGTGATAGTAACGGTGATTGTGATGGTGATGGCGATCGTGATCGTGTCAGTGATGGTGATTGTGATAATGATGAAGATGATTATGATTAGGTACGATGATAATGATTGTGATAACGAGGTTAGTGATTGTGATAATGATTGTTATGGTGATTGTGATGGTGATAGTGATAGTGATTGTGATAGTGATAGTAATGGTGATTGCGATAGTGATTATGATGGTGATTGTGATAATGATTGTGGTTGTGATAGTGATGGCGATTGTGATAGTGGTTGTGATAGTGATTGTGATAGTGATTGTGATAGTGATTGTGATAGTGATTGTGATAGTGATTGTGATAGTGATTGTGATGGTGGTAGCAATAGTTGTGATAACGAGGATGGTTATTTATTTATTTATTATTATTCTTCAACAAATTTACATTTGTGTCGAACAGTGGGTTATAACAATAATAAATGTAACACAAAATTAATTAACTAATCATCGTAAAGTCGGGATAAAAATTCAAATTTAATAATAATACATTCCACATTGGTCATAACATTATTAAAAAATTGGCAATATTAAAATGTCAAAATAAATTCAAAGAAATGTATGTCAATAGAATTAATTTAGATATAATGTCATGATAAAATGCTGAAATATATTATCTAAAGTCAATAAAATATAATCAATATTAGTTCGAACTACTATTATCTTTGAGAAACTCTTCTATGCTGTAATAACATTTCTTCAATAACAATGACTTTAATTTTCTCTTGAATTCGTTTGGATTCATAGAGTTTTTAAGTTGTACAGGCAATTTATTGAACATATTTACTGATTGCACCCTTGAGGCATGTTCAACGACATTAAGCTTAGGCTGTATGAAATTAGGTAGATCTTTTCTTCGCGTTTTTGTTCTGATAAGTCTCTGTTCTTCTGTCTCAAACTTATGGATATTTTTAATAAAATGACTAAGCAGAACCAGAATATATAGGCATGGCACTGTGAGAATGTGCAGTTTCTTAAAATGATCTCTACAAGACTCCGTTTGTTCAATGCGAAGCATAGTTCTCAAGGCCCTTTTCTGTAAAACAAAAGCAGCATTAATGTTGTATTGGTAACTGTTGCCCCAGAACTTTATGCTATATCTAAGTCTAGACTCTATGAGTGCAAAATATACCATTCTGAGGTGAGCAATGGTTAATTCATCTCTAAGACTCCCGAGAGCATAACAAGCACTACTCATAGTATTAGTGACCACTTCCAATTCCTTCTTCCAATTTAAAACTGCATCTATTTGTACCCCCAAAAATTTTACCTTGTCTACGATATCCACTTTATTCCCTGATAAATGTACTTTGACAGTATCTTTGTTCTTCACGGTCGATTTGAATAATAAACATTGCGTCTTTTTTAGATTTAGTTTTAGATCATTCATAGTAAACCATTTCTCAAGAGCACATAGGATAAAATTAATCTTCTCTTCTAAATTTTCTATATTGTCGCTAGCTATAATAGCGCTTGTGTCGTCGGCAAAAACTACAAGTTTAGTATCATCTGAAATACTTTTCATGTAAGCTATCAGATCATTTATAAATATAATAAAAAAGACAGGGCCTAGAACTGATCCTTGTGGTACACTTTTACTTATTATAACCGTGTCTGATTTGTGTAGTTTTTCATGCCCATCTTCTTGAACTGTTTTAATTTCCACATACTGCGTTCTATTATGTAGATAGGATCTAAATAAATTCAATACATTTCCTCTAATGCCATAGAAATCTAACTTATTCAGAAGAATACAATGTTCCACTGTATCGAACGCAGAACTTAGGTCAAGGAAAAGTCCTGCTACTTTCAGTTTAGCATTCAACTTACACACTACATCATCAATTAACATGTCAATAGCATCTATTGTTCCTACATTATTTTGATAACCAAATTGTTGGTCGGTTATAATTTTGTGTTTATTCAAATGACAAACAAGCCTTACTTTCATAATTTTTTCAAATATTTTAGAACATACAAGCAACAAAGAGATAGGCCTATAATTCCCTGGATCTGTTTTAGAGCCTTTCTTATGTATAGGTAGTACTCTAGCTAATTTAAATTGCTCTGGGAAAACACCTTTATTAACATATTCGTTTATTAGATCGGCCAAGGGGCTAGCTAATACATCAATATTTTCTTTTATGATAGTTATAGGAATTTCATCATGACCAAAAGAATTTTTACTATCCATAGACTTAACTAGTTTAAAAACTTCGGTAGGTGTAACAGGTTCAAAGATCATATCCTCCTCTACTCTTATCCCATGATTTTGTAAACACTCTCCTGCTGTATTAATGTTACTCATGATAAACTTCGAATCATTACAGAACTTTTCCAATAGAATATTAGCAACTTCGGAGGGATTATGCACTATTTTATTATTATTATCCTTAAGTATCAAGTTGTCATTTACAGATTTTTTAGGATTCCTCTTGCTATTAACAATTTTCCAAATAACTTTACCAGAATTCTGAGCTAGTTTTATTTCCGCTCTTACTACTAGTCGTTTTGCATGTCGTACTACTTTTCTATACACCCTAAAATAACTACTACGATATTTTAGTATTGAATCGTCACAATTTTCTTTGTCAACAAAATTTAAAAACCGTTTCATTTTACTAGCGACTCTTATTCCCGTAGTTAACCATTTAGATTTATTGCTGTTTTTTGTATTTATTTTTATTTTCTTCTTATTAAATGTGTTAGAATGTAGTTCACTGAGTTTGTCAATAAATGTACTTGCGCACCAGTTTTCTTGTAACAACTTTTGCCTAAAACAAGACTTGTTCCTTTCATTATATAATCTTCTCTCAATGTACATATAACTTTGATCTTTCCTATTAGCCACTTTTTCCAGTGATAATGTACAGAAAAGGCCCGCGTGCCCGTCAGATAGACCATTGTGGTCTGTGTCTACACTTTTGATAATTGTCTCATCGATATTAGTCAATATATTATCTATACACGAACTTGAATTATTGCGTCGAAATGTATCTGAGTGAATTAAATGTCGAAAATTGTAACATGCCAGGAGTGATAGAAAAGAATGTCGTTTTGAGTCATCTTTTGATAAGTTAATATTAAAATCACCACAAATTATACATTGTTTATTGATGAAATGTTGTAACAGCTGTTCAAGTCTCTGCATAAAACTATCTATATTACTATTCTCAGGAATTCTGTAGCAACAAATAATATAAGTATTTGTATCCAAATCCTTTACACCACAAACTTCAAAACAGTTAATTTTATAGAGTTGTTTACAAATTTGTAGGTCTTCAACTTTCTTGTCATTTAATGTCAAGATCAAAGTACCTCCACGTTTTTTATTTAATCTAGTGTTAAAGGAACTCAAATTATAATTAATTAAACTAAACTGGGCTGCTAATGATTGATTTAAAAAATGTTCACTAATACAGATAAAATCTATTTCTTTGTTCAATTCGCACAAATATATTTCAAGGTCATCCTTCTTGCTGTTTACTCCACATAGATTTTGATGGTAGATAGTCAATGTTTTATACTTAATGCTTACACAGTTTTCCTTTGATAATACAGTTTTTTTATTATATGTATGACTACTCACGAAAAAAATTCAATGAATTATCTTGATCAGTAACATTTATTAAATTTGTTCGCTCAATAGTGGTATTATGTAGATCAATATTTATATTATCTAAAATAGTCTTATAAATATTTTTAATTCCATTTCTATTAATTTCCCCTGTTTTATTAGAGAACATATCGAACGTGAGATTTTGGTTTGAATCAAAAAAATAAGCATAATTATTGTTTTGCAATTCCAGACTTAATAGGTTATTAAATATTTCAATTTTATAATTATGAATAAGAGCCCCGCAAATGTAAGTGGGAGTACATAATATTACATTTGTGTGGGTCCACAATGCCAATGTAGCCAAACCAAGCCAATGTAGTTATTTGTGCCTCTAACATCTTCTTCTCCTAACATGATGACACAGTAGTCATTCATGTTATACTCCAATAATTTGATGTCAATGTCCTGCAGTAATCGTTGTATACTACAATTCAGTAAAATATGGCGACAGTAATTAAATTGACAGCCAAATGTATGTTCTACAGCTTCCAAAGTGCCATACGAGTTACTGTTGGTCAGGATGCATAATTTGGTCTTCGTGCGTTTGGATATTTCTGTGTTGTTGTATTGGGATGACGAATCACTATTATCTTTTGCTTGTTCTAAAGCATTTATTTGCTTATTAAGACATATTATCTCGCTTTTCGCTTGTAATAATTGTTGGGCTAAATCTGCCATTTGTTTTTCCAGTGCTTGGACTCTAGTATTATCAAGCCCAGGAGATGGTGTAGGTGGTTCAGTGGAATTATTTCTTCTATCCTTCGGACTATGATCAGTAGGACTATGACAGAAATTGTCTGTTATTCTGCGTTTCACACTATTTTTCCTATTCGATGAGATATGTTTTTTTGTCAGAGTTCGTTTATTTAGTGTTAACGCTGGACTGCTGCAAATTTGTTTCAATATAAGAATTTCTTGAGAAAGCTGACATATTTGGTTTTTTAGGTCTACGTTTTCAATTATAATGTTGTCCATTTCATTTTGTGTAGTTTGAAGGTTCAATTTTAGAGCTGTAATTTCAGACCTCATTTCTTCCACACAATCTGAGAACATGGTTGTAGATAAGTCCAGGCTTTGTCCTAGTTTATCACTTGACCGTGAACAATCTAGGGAGTCAGAGATATTCATAATTTCTAATGATTGAGATAACGGTTTTTTCCTCAAAGTGATGTTTGGTTCACCTGCCATTGTTCTTAATAAAGTAGTACACTTATTTAATATTATTTGTAGTGCTTCCACAATAAAAACAAAGAAAAAAAAAAAAAAAAAAAAAAGTTTTCCACTTAGCGGGACTCGAACTAGTGACCACGGCGCACGACGCAGAACAGTAGATCTGCTACAGAAACCGCTACGCCAAGCAACACTTTACTGCGTGTGTCGAAATTTGTGATCCATACGCGCTGAGTGATGACTAGTGCGCAGGCGACGACGGGGGCAGTGGCGGTTAGCGCGGGAGGTATCGATCGCTCCGCGAGTTGTCGTAGGTCAGGGATGGAGTTCGTTATCACACTATTCAAATTTTGAGTTTTTTTCCACAGTTTTAATTTTGATATTGCTCTGTATTTTATAAGCCGATTACTATAGGAATGGAGATTGTTATGATGATGATTATGATTAAGATGATAATGATTGTGATTACAATGCTAATGATTGTGATAGGTAACGATGACGGTGATTGTGATAGTGATTTTGATGGTGATTGTGATGGTGATTGTGGTAGTGATTGTGATAGTAACGGTGATTGTGATGGTGATGGCGATCGTGATCATGTCAGTGATGGTGATTGTGATAATGATGAAGATGATTATGCTAAGGTACGATGATAATGATTGTGATAACGAGGTTAGTGATTGTGATAATGATTGTTATGGTGATTGTGATGGTGATAGTGATAGTGATTGTGATAGTGATAGTAATGGTGATTGTGATAGTGATTATGATGGTGATTGTGATAATGATTGTGGTTGTGATAGTGATGGCGATTGTGATCATGATTATTGTGACGATAGTGGTTGTGATTACGATGATAATGATTCATTATCATCGTAATCACAACCACTATCGTCGTACAATCATCGTCATTACAATCTCCATCCTCGTCATCACAATCATTATCATCGTAATCACAATCGTTATCATCGTAATCTCAATCATTATCATCTTAATCACAATAATCATGATCACAATCGCCATCACTATCACAACCACAATCATTATCACAATCACCATCATTATCACTATCACAATCACTATTACTATCACTATCACAATCACTATCACTATCACCATCACAATCACCATAACAATCATTATCACAATCACTAACCTCGTTATCACAATCATTATCATCGTACCTAATCATAATCATCTTCATCATTATCACAATCACTATCACTGTCACAATCACGGTCGCTATCACCATCACAATCACCGTCACTATCACAATCACTACCACAACCAATATCACCATCACCATCACAATCACCATCAAAATCACTATCACAATCACCATCATCGTGACCTATCACAATCATTAGCATTGTAATCACAATCATTATCATCTTAATCATAATCATCATCATAACAATCTCCATCCTCGTTATCACAATCATCACAATAAATCAACAATTACCCTGTATAGAAGTTAAATCCGCCATCTTCTGGATCTCAAAATAAATGCCATTTTCGACATCCCTGATAATCTCGGTTTCGACACCCATATTGATTTTTAGACATTTTAACCCCATCGCAGCCCAACAGGGAATGATGGTAATTCAGGTCCGCCACATAAAATCTTAAAATCGTTGTTTTTGTAATACACCCAACCCAATTCAACATACAAACAATACCTATGTTGAATTTCAGGCTTTGTTACCCCATTTCCCCCTTTAGGGGTTGAATTCTGTAAAAACCTGAAACACAAATGTTAACTTATTTGTCGATAGGAGTACTCCTGTTAAGTTTCGAATAAAGTAGTCTAACTAATCTTATTTCCCCATGTAATCTTTGGACCCCCGTTTCAACCCCTTAGGAAGTTAATTTTGAAAAATCCTTTCTAAATGCACCCCTAAACCCCATAAAGAACCTATGTGCCAAATTTGGAATTTCTAGACTCAGTGGTTTGGGCTGTGCATTGGTTTTTATACTTTGCCACCCCATATCCCCCTCTTAGGGGTTTGAATTCTGAAAAAACCTGAAACCCGTTTTTACTCATTTATTAATAGGAGCACTCCTGTGAAGTTTCGAATAAAATAGTCTAACTAATCTTGTTTCCCCATACAAACTTTGGAGCCCCGTTTAGCCCCCTTAGGGGATGAATTTTGAAAAATCCTTTCTTATTGCACCTTTAGACCACATAAGGAACCAATGTGCCAAATTTGGAATCTCTGGACTCAGCGGTTTGGGCTGTGCGTTGATAGATGAGTCAGTCAGTCAGTCAGTCAGTCAGTTTCTTCTTTTATATATTTAGATTGAGAACAACACTGACTAAGCAATGCGGAGAAGAGATCAGTAACCAACTTGTATTCGGCACTTACCTGGGACAATTAAATAGACGAGCCTTGTGACCTGCACATCTATGGAATTCATATTCACCGTCGTATTTCAGTTGAGTTAGAAGCTGTAGAGAAGATTCCCATTGTCACACTACCCCAATTGCACGTGAATGCCACTCTTTCTAAATCTAGTGCAGTTAATATAGAAGGAATCAGTTTAGACGAAGTGAAATATATGGCCTTTTCGTTAAAACATAGTGAAGTGATCGAAAGTGTTTTGAATAAAAGAAAAGACTTTAACTTCAGTGAAAATTTAGGATATGTCACCTTAGGTTTAGTTATTTTTAGTTTTCTTACGTTTTTAGTTTATACTAGCTGTTGCCCGCGGCTTCGCCCGCGTAAAGTTTGCTAATTGTCCTACTGAATCATAATAAAGGGATAAATAGTGTCCTACATGTTAATCCAGGTTACAAACTATATATGTGCCAAATTTCATATTCATCACAATTTATTATTATCATCAAAATCACCATCACTATCACAACCACCATCACTACCACAACCACCATCACTACCACAACTACCATCACTACCACAACCACCATCATTATCAGTATCACAATCACTATCACAATCACAATCACAATCACAATTACTATCGCAATCACTATCACAATCACAATCACTATCACTATCACAATCACTATCACAATCACAATCACAATCACAATCACTATCGCAATCACTATCGCAATCACTATCACAATCACTGTCACTATCACTATCACAATCACAATCACAATCACAATCACAATCACAATCACAATCACAATATCAATCACAATCACAATCACAATCACTATCACAATCACAATCACAATCACTATCACAATCACAATCACAATCACAATCACAATCACAATCACAATCACAATCACTATCACAATCACTATCACAATCACTATCACAATCACTATCACAATCACTATCACAATCACTATCACAATCACAATCACAATCACAATCACAATCACTATCACAATCACTATCACAATCACTATCACAATCACTATCACTATCACTATCACAATCACTATCACAATCACAATCACTATCACAATCACTATCACAATCACTATCACAATCACTATCACAATCACTATCACAACCACTATCACAATCACTATCACAGTCACTATCACAATCACTATCACAATCACTATCACAATCACTATCACAATCACTATCACAATTACTATCACAATCACTATCACAATCACTATCACAATCACCATCATCGTTATCACAATCTTTATCATCGTAATCGCAATCATTATCATTGTAATCACAATCACCATCATTATTACAATCACAAATATCATCACAATCACCCATCACTATCACAATCACAACCACCATAACAATCATCATCACCATCACAATCACGATCACAACCACTATCACAATCACTTACATCATTATCGCAATCATTATCATCGTAATCACAACCATTATCATCTTAATCACAATCATCATGATTACAATTGCCATCACTATCACAACCACAATCATTATCACAATCACCAACACTATCACAATCACCATCATTAACACAATCACACCCACCATCACATTCACAATCGCTATCCTCGTAATCACAATATCTTCGTCATTATCACAATCACCATCTCTGTCACAATCACAATCACCATCACCATCACTATCACCATCACAATCACCGTCACTATCACAATTACCATCAAAATCTTTATCACAATCACCATCATCGTTTTCACAATCATTATCGTCGTAATTACAATAATTATCGTCGTAATAACAATCATTATCATCTAAATCACAATCATCATGATCACAATCGCCCATCACTATCACAATCACAACCACCATAACAATCACCATCACAATCATCATCACCATCACAATCACGATCACAACCACTATCACAATCACTTACATCATTATCGCAATCATTATCATCGTAATCACAACCATTATCATCTTAATCACAATCATCATGATTACAATTGCCGTCACTATCACAACCACAATCATTATCACAATCACCAACACTATCACAATCACCATCATTAACACAATCACACCCACCATCACATTCACAATCGCTATTCTCGTAATCACAATTATCTTCGTCATTATCACAATCACCATCTCTGTGACAATCACAATCACCATCACCATCACTATCACCATCACAATCACCGTCACTATCACAATTACCATCAAAATCTTTATCACAATCACCATCATCGTCATTCTCGCAATCACTGTCCTCGTTATCACAATCATTATCATCGTAATCACAATCATCTTCATCATTATCACCATTGCTGTCACAATCACAATCACCATCACCATCGCTATCACTATCACAATCACTATCCTCGTTATCACAATCATTATCATCGTAATCACAATCATCTTCATCATTATCACCATCGCTATCACTATCACAATCACCGTCACTATCACAATGACCATCACTAACACAATCACAATCACCATCACAATCACTCTCACAATCACTATCCTCGTTATCACAATCATTATCATCGTAATCACAATCATCTTCATCATTATCACCGTCACTGTCATAATCACAATCACCATCACCATCGCTATCACCATCACAATCACCGTCACTATTACAATCACTATCACAATCACCATCACCATCACAATCACCATCAAAATCACTACCACAATCACCATCATCGTTATCACAATCATCATCATCGTAAAACAATCATTATCATCGTAATAAATATCATCATCATCACAATCATTATCACAATCATCATCATCGTAATCACAATCATTATCATCGTTATCACAATCATCACAATAAATCAACAATAACCCTGTATAGAAGTCGAATCCCTTCTGGATCTCATAATAAATGCCATTTTCGTAATCAGCACATCTGATAATCTCAGTATCGACACCCATATTGATTTTTAGACATTTTCAACCCCATCGCACCCCAAAAGGGAATGATGTTATTTTAGGGCCGCCACATTAAATTTTAAAATCGTTGTTTTTGTAATACACCCAACCCAATTCACCATACAAACAATACCTTTGTTGAATTTCAGGCTTTGTTACCCCATTTCCCCCTTTAGGGGTTGAATTCTGAAAAAACATGAAACACAAACGTTAACTCATTTATCGATAGGAGTACTCCTGTTAAGTTTCGAATAAAGTAGTCTAACTAATCTTATTTCCCCATGTAATCTTTGGACTCCCGTTCCGACCCCTAAAGTGGTTAATTTTGAAAAATCCTTTATTAATGCCGCCTAAACCTTATAAAGAACCTTTGTGCCAAATTTGGAATCTCTAGACTCAGCGGTTTGGGCTGTGCATTGATTTTTATACTTTGTCACCCCATTTCCCCCTATTAGGCGTTGAATTCTGAAAAAACCTGAAACCCGTTTCTACTCATTTATCAATAGGAGCACTCCTGTGAAGTTTCGAATAAAATAGTCTAACTAATCTTGTTTCCCCATACAAACTTTGGAGCCCCGTTTAACCCCCATAGGGGGTGAATTTTGAAAAATCCTTTCTTAGTGCACCCCTAGACCACATAAGGAACCTACTTGCCAGATTTGGAATCTCTAGACTCAGCGGTTTGGGCTGTGCATTGATTTTTATACTTTGCCACCCTATTTCCCCCTCTTAGGGGTTGAATTCTGAAAAAACCTGAAACCCTTTTCTACTCGTTTATCAATAGGAGCACTCCTGTGAAGTTTCGAATAAAATAGTCTAACAAATCTTGTTTTACCCATACAAAATTTGGAGCCCCGTTTAACCCCCTTAGGGGTTGAATTTTGAAAAATCCTTTCTTAGTGCAACCCTAGACCACATAAGGAACCTACTTGCCAAATTTGGAATCTCTAGACTCAGCGGTTTGGGCTGTGCATTGATTTTTATACTTTGCCACCCCATTTCCCCCTCTTAGGGGTTGAATTCTGAAAAACCCTGAAACCCGTTTCTACTCATTTATCAATAGGAGCACTCCTGTGAAGTTTCGAATAAAATAGTTTAACTAATCTTGTTTCCCCATACAAACTTTGGAGCCCCGTTTAACCCCCTTGGGGGTGAATTTTGAAAAATCCTTTCTTAATGCACCCCTTGACCACATAAGGAACCTACTTGCCTAATTTGGAATCTGTAGACCCAGCGGTTTGGGCTGTGCGTTGATTGATGAGTCAGTCAGTCAGTCAGTCAGTCAGTCAGTCAATCAGTCAGTCAATCAGTTTCTTCTTTTATATATTTAGATAACCTGGCTAAAATCGCCGAAATGTTTATTGTTCTGGCAAAATTATCGGAATGACTCTCAAATCGAACCTTCCGATAATTTCGCTCTTAGGGTCGGAGGAGTTATGGATACACCTCGCCCGTCTGCTCTAGATTAAGCTAAGTACATATATGTCTGTCTCCATGCTAGTACCTAGATATCATTTGCAAGCTCAGCGGTCTGTGCCCGTTGGATGAGCCATGTATGCTTTGGAATTCAGAATAAAACTCGCTTCCAAATCGGCAGCACGTGTTCTCATTTTTATCCTCAGTAAAAATCCTGAGTATTTAGTTTAATGCTAAAAAAGGTTTCTCACGCTCCGAAACCAAAAGTACATTGTTTAATTTTTAAATCAGCGAAATATTGTAATTTTTCAGCTGATAATGTAACAGTACTCACATCAGCACCTGTGTCAACTTCAAATTCTAATACCTTTCCATTTACTGCAATTTTCAGCTTGGCAGCTGGTACTTTACCTTTATCATGAAAATAAAATATGTCAAAAACTTTTGTGTCTGATGACATACCGGATTTTTCATTATTTACCTCATTATTTTCTAATTTAGTATTTTCCACTAGATTCACATTATTCACTTTCACATTCTTATTTTTACCGCACTGCTTATAGATATGTCCTTTGGTACCACACTCACTACAATATTTGTTACGGAGTGAACATTATGCTTTTATGTGTCCATTCTTCCCACAGCAAAAACAAGTAAAATTTTGTTTATTTTTAGATTCTAGATTCTGTCGATAATCACTATTTTTGTTTTTTGAGAAATTTCTTCCTTGTAATTTAAACAGTTGTGTTTGTTCCTGTCCTCTGTCCTGGTTGAATGCTAACTTAAATTTTGCCTCCGCTGTCTTCCCAATAGCAGTTTGTTAGCAGTTAGCAAATTGAAAAATTCGGAGAAGATAGTTACCTCGGGCCTTACAATAGAAGAACCTTCTAAAAGACGCCCTAGGGTTACTGTCATTGGTGTTCCCGTAGCCCTTACTGAGAAGGAGGTATTCGACTGTATTTACGAGCAAAACCTATCCGATAAATTGCCGAATACAAATCGTGAATCCTTCCTTGAGACCATTAAACTGAGCCATAAATTGGGGAAGAAAGGCCTTCCTATCTGCAACTACATCTTGGAGGTACCCGCTGGCATAAGAAAAATGCTGGTCAACCAAAGCAGAATTTTTTTATTAATTGGACTTCATGCCCGGTGAGAGATTTTACGATAGTCACCAGGTGCTACAATTGCCAGCAGTTTGGCCACGCAGCTAAGTTTTGCCGTGAAACGAGTCCTACTTGCAACCACTGTGCAGAGACGGGACACTCCGTGAAGGAATGCAGTAGCAAATCTTCTCCCTCCCAGTGTGCGACGTGCAAAAGATTCAAGAGGAAATGTGACCATCCAACCGGTGATGTAAGTTGCCCGGCACGTAAATATGCAGAGACCAACTACATCAACTCAATAGACTATGAGGGCGCCTAAGAGCGCCACAGTATATTATATTTAGTAGGCACACAAACAGGTAGCTCATCCCGTATTTGTATTTCTTCTTAGTTTTTAATTATCATGAGCAATCAGCTAATCAGTGATCTAGATAGTTTTACTGTGTCTGAATCCAAAATTTGTAATGTTGAGGACTGTAAATACCTTCTTCGTTCTGGCGACAAATCGCTTACCTTGCTTACACAAAATATTCACAGCATAAACCGAAACATGTACGGTTTTGAAGTGTTATTACAAAGTTTTGACATAAGCTGTGATATTATCGTACTAACAGAATGTTGGCTGTCAAAACAGACAGTCAACTTACCGTCTCTGAACGGTTTTTATTCATATAAAACAGAGAAAAACACCAACCAAAATGACGGAGTTGTAGTTTACGTTAAAAATAATCTACGAACTAAGAAAGAAGAACCACTATCCCAAGATAGTAATTGCTTATTCATTAAAATTATTCCCGATACAGTAGTCATGGCTATTTATAGGCCTCCCTCTCTTAATATCGACAGTTTTCTCGACTCACTTGACACTAACTTATAAAACATATGTACTTTCAAAAATGTAATACTTGTGGGAGATATCAACATAAACATTTCCTCCGGGAATCCCGATACCCATACACATAATTATCTAAATATTTGTGCATTTCATGGACTTTTACCAGCTCACTATTACCCCACACATCAAAGCGGTTCTTGCTTAGACCATATCATTCTAAAACCAAAAAATCCATCCAAAACATTGGTTACTAACTCTGCGCTAACCGATCATCAAGCTGTTTTACTAACAATGCAAATAAGTTCACCTAGAAAAAACTGCGAGCGTAGCTACACTAAAGTCAATATGACAAACCTTGAATGTGACCTACGCGGCATTAATTTTAACCCTATTTACGTTTCTGCTGATGCAAATATCTCTTTACAATTGAATAAACATTAAACCAATCCTTTAAATCATCCTCTCCAATTTGTTTCCCTTCCAAATTTAAAATTGGCGCCATTCCGGCGCGCAAGGCGCAGCGCCCGCGCCTCACTGCGGCAACACAAAAAACTAAAAAAAAACCCAAGCGTGGTCGACACGTTTCCCGCGCAGCTCCGGTATTATGTTGCAAAAAATACAAAAAAAAACCCTTCGCCAGAATTTGATTGACTGTTTAGTGTTCGTAACCATACTGTGAAGTGGAATCCAGGAAACCATAAGGATTGGACACTCGTTACGCCGGCCGGCCCAGAAGTCCCGAGTGCAGCGGTTACCTAGCTCCGATCCTGCCTATCCAGGTTGGTGTTTTTTTGTTTCTCTTTCTCATTCGGAATCCCAGGGTTGCGAAATACTAGCATGCAGAAATGCAATCGATTCTGCAGACGAAATCCCAACATTTATTTTGGTGCCTCCTGTGAGGACTATCCTAACCTCACATTATACTACAATTCTCGGTCAATGAGTACCTACATATTGCGTTTTAATATCGTGTAGTTTTATCAATTTATTAAGGAACAAGTAAAAACCTAAATACATTTCATATTTTTTCTATAAAACGCAAAGAGAGTAGTGTATCCAGTTGGATTCGCGCAACGTGCTGCTGGCCAGCGCATCACGACTGTGCTTACCCTCATCCCTCATTAATATCATCTTCTCTATCATCTATCATCATCTTCTTACAGTTGTTGCCAACAGGTTGGACGGACCATTTATGCAGCACTGGCAGGCCTTACATGCGCCTGTATATCAAGCCTGGGGCAGGTAAAAAAGTAAAATGTAAACCTTTCAATATGATTTAATTTAACTTGACTTTGATTTTAATGTTATTTATGGTTTTCATTTAGATTATGATTTTGACTTTAATTCTGATTTTATTATGATTTTGACTTTAATTCTGATTTTATTATGATTTTTATTTTTATTTTAGATTTTAAAGATGTTGATTTAAATGTGTATTTTAACTTTGATTATAATTGGCAATTTTAAGTTTAGTAATGTAATGTCATGTGAATTAGTTATAGTGTAATTTATGTAATAAGTATGTATTGAGTTATATGGGTTAATGATGTCTGAAATAAATGATAATAATAATAATAATCATTGTTGTCTAAATTCAGTAGAATTCTCCGACTTAAAGTTTGAATTTAAACCTCAATTTCAATAGGTACTAACCTATTTCTCGTATAATTATTTCTTGCCCTAACTGATGTTGGTATAAGGCTAATTGGAATGTTTGCATGATGAAATAGTTGTGCTCGAGAAATTACCTAGGTACCTACATTCTGTTACAAATAAAAGTCATAACGTCTAAATGGGGCGTAAAAACAGGGGTCTTGGTCAGGAGCCCGAGCGGGCAAGTAGGGCATTCTGATGCTGAACGTCGAAGACAATTGACAATTATTCAGAAGTCTTAAAACTGTACCCGAATCATTGTGCCCAGTGTTAATGTGTCAAAGTGTAATGTGAAGTAATTTGTTAGACTCAATGTATCAGTTTGAAAAGAGTAACCATAGAGTTTCTTGCCGGCTCTTCTCCATGGAAAACTACCATACCGAACCGTGCAATGTGCAATGTGAAATAAAATAGTATATCGCATCCAGTATGTTTTCATAGCACGAAACCCGTCTTCTGCCCACATAAGCTCGAGCCTAGCTAACAACCAAATACAGATTACACTTCAGAAGTGACAAGAACAATTAAAACACGATGTCGCAGCCTCCGGGCTGACGATGGCTCGCAACACCGAGTCGAAGGGGTACCCCTGCACTCTGCCACCCCGAACCGAAGTCGCCTTTGAAGTCGGAGCCCCAGCCGTAGTAGGCCGGAACCGGATATCGAGCTGCGACGTGAGCGACTACGGATGCTGGAGGTGGAAGTTCGGCGGGAACGTGGTCACGTGCGCGCCGCAGAAGATCTGCGCGACGCATCGCGACGCATCAGCGAGCCACGGGCGAACAGTCGACGACAGAGCACCTCGTGACTCGTGACTCTCTGATATCGTGAAAGAATTGTCTAGTTCAGAACACGCCGATGATGGTGATGCCTTAGTGAAGTTTTCTCCTGCCAGATCAGTTGTAGTTTATGGTCCAGCTTCCGTTAAAGTGAAGGCTCAGTCTCCTTTCAGTGGTGATGTCCTTCTGAGATCATCACCGGCGGGCTACATCACTCGATCAACGGTGAAATCAAGATAATGGTCTTGCCTTATTCTGAATCTTGCCGCATTTCATCTAAACAGGTTCTCTGCCGTGCTGAAATAGTTGATGTGATGAATAGGATTGTTGATGAGCGATCTATAGGGATTGTAGATAGTCGGAGGTTTGATGAAACTAAGGTCCGCGTGGGTGAGGGGGTCCCTGCAGAGATCAGGAAAGACTTAATAAACATGTTGCAGAAATATCAGCATTGCTTTGCTTCTTCGTTGTGGGAGGTAGTATGTAGTGTTACAGAGATGAAGATTGATCTCAATAGTCAACGTCCAGTTGTTTATCGTCCATACAGGTTGTCGCATTACGAACGAAAGAAAGATGGTTCCTCAAGGTTGTGCGTAGACTATCTTATGCTGAATTCAATGACGATTAAGGAAAGGTATCCCATGCCTATTATCGAGGATGAAGTATCACGACTTTCTAGTCAGTCCTGTTTCATAACTCTCGATCTTGCTTCTGGCTACTACCAAGTGCTAATCTCTGAGCAAAGCAAACACTTGACATCTTTTGTTACGCAGGACAGTCAATACGAATACAACCGTATGCCGTTCGACTTAGCAAATGCGCCTGCCGTTTTTCAACGGATGATCAATAACATACTGGGATCGGCACGTTTTAATAAGGCAACCACGTACATCACTGATGTTCTTATTTATGGTAAAGACCCTCGGCAGTGTCTTGAATGTCTTGAAGAGGTGTTACAGATGCTAGAAAAGGCGAACCTTACTCAGAACCTATTAAAGTGCGAGTTCCTGCGTGATAAGGTAGACTATTTAGGCTACAAAATTAGCGCTAGTGGTATCAGGCCCGGTGAAAACAAGATATCCAGCGTTGTCAATTTTCCCCGACCTCAGAACGTACACAATGTCCGGCAGTTTTTGGGTTTGACCAGTTATTTTCGTAAATTTATAGAAAATTTTGCGCAAATATCGTTTCCTATGTTTTGGTTACTAGGCCGGTTCTACTTATATATGACCCTAATGCAGAGTTGGAGCTGCACACGGATGCAAGTAGGTTAGGAATTGGAGGGATTATTTTACAGCGAACGCAGGGCTCTGATAACTTCCATCCTGTGGCGTTTTACAGCCGATAAACTTCCCCGGAAAAAAACACTCTTACGAGCTCGAAACCCTAGCGGTGGTTTACTCCCTTTGTAAGTTTAGGGTTCATTTGTTAGGGAAGGAATCCAAGAATTATCACTGACTGCAGCGCTTTGCGTTCTATGTTTTCAAAACGGGACTTGATTCCAAGAATAGCACGGTGGTGGCTGACGTTACAGGAATTCGATTGCACTATAGAGTACAGGGCAGGGGTTAAAATGAGCCATGTCAACGCATTGTCGCGGAATCCTGTCGAATAGTCGGAATGTCTCGACGATCAGTTTCCAGCCATAATGTCTATCAGTAGTAAGAAGTATGTAGGTGCTTACATTGAGTGTGCATATGCAAAGATCAATTCCAGCACTCGCGAAGGGTACTATATCCTATCGCAAAGTTGGAGATTCCTTTCCACACAGTTCACGTGGACCACCTTGGACACTTCGTGAAATCGACTAGGTTTTTACTCATTTACTCGTAGTTGTTGACGGTTTCACCAAATTCTGTTTCCTCAGGCCTGTTGAAAACATGAATACCCAAAACGCAATTAGGGCTCTAGAATATACTTTCTGTATATTTATAAACCCTGACCGACTCATAAGCGACCGTGGCACTTGTTTTACTTCGCATTCATTCAAACGGTTCTGCTTAGATAAGGGAATCAAACATGTCCTAAATGCGGTTTCTAGCCCTAAGTCCAACGGACAGGTTGAGCTGTATAACCGCACGATTCTCGATTCCCTCAAGGCACTGAGCATTAAACATTGTTAAAAGCGGGGCTGGGACAGTCATCTTAGGCGAGTTCAATAGGAACTCAATAACACTATACAGAAAACTATGGGCAGAACACCGGCAGTGGTGATGTTTGGAACTTGTATGAATAGCGAATTTAACCCCATGCTTAATGAAACTACTGCAGGCACTTGTAAAGATGATGACTTGACAGAGATCCGCGAAAGTGTTAAGGCTCGGATAGATCTAGGGTAGGTCAAGCAAAAGGAGAGGTATAACATAGGTAGAAAACCTTCCCGTTCCTATAGTGTAGGGGACCTTGTTAAAATAACAAAGACTTATTTTAATAATAATGGACAAAGCAAAAAAATTATGTCTGCCTTCATAGGTCCATATCGGGTTAGCAAGGTCTTAGTCAGGGACCGTTATATTGTATCCCCGATATCAGGCCTTGTTGATACACAGAACACGGTCGACAACCGTGGGCGCGGATCGCATTAAGTCGTGGATTCATGTGACTGCCTTAGAAGTAAATGATAATGATATCGATGAGACTTCAGATAATGGCATAGATGATTCTGGCAGTATATTGAGTTAAAATAAAAACCTTACTTTAATTGCATGGAATGTGCGAACAATTACTTACACAGATATTATTCGTTGTTACAGATCAAGTACACGAGAATCGATCGGATCGCGGCTTGGTGCAACGAAGGCAAGACCTACGGCAGCCACTATGAGCATTTATCGATCGGCTCGTACTGGCGTCGATAGGCATCCTGAATTAATCGATCGTTCAGGCGGTTAGGGCACCCTGATTAATTGATCGTCAGGGAATAATAGTGTTCTGAATTAATCGATCGTTCAGAGTACTCGTATGCATATTTTGTCACGACTTAATCGATCGGTTGTGACTTTGGTTAGGCATCCTGAATTAATCGATCGTTCAGGAGGTTAGGGCACCCTGATTAATTGATCGTCAGGGAATAATAGTATTCAGGACATATTGGGGCCTGTTGCCACTGGTATTCGGGACGTATTGGGGCCCGTTGCCAGGAGTATTCAGGACATATTGGGGCCTGTTGCCACTGGTATTCGGGACGTATTGGGGCCCGTTGCCAGGGGTATTCAGGACATATTGGGACCTGTTGCCACTGGTATTCGGGACGTATTGGGGCCCGTTGCCAGGGGTATTCAGGACATATTGGGGTCTGTTGCCACTAGTATTCGGGACGTATTGGGGCCCGTTGCCAGGGGTATTCAGAACGTATTAGAACCTGTTGTCATTGGTATTCAGGACGTAGTGGGGCCTGTTGCCAGGCGTATTCAGGACATTATTTGATAAAAATGATTTATATAAAATAAATAGTATAATTTAATTAGAATAATAGTATTCTGAATTAATTGATCGTTCAGAATACTCGTATGCATATTTTGTCACGACTTAATCGATCGGTTGTGACTTTGTTTTTTTTTGTCCCAATTAATCGATCATTTGGGTTCACTATATTTAGTACCAGCAAATCGATTGCTGACGAATTTAACATATTGTTACTTGTAATGTTATTAAAGTTGTTATTGTTAATTATCAAGACTATCTGATAGACAAAGTTTATTACTTGTTTTTCAGTCAGAATATCGCCATTTTTTGTTAAAGTTTGTGAAGTTGTTTAGTGACGCAATTAATCGATCGTTTGTGTTCACTGTACTCAGTTCCAGTAAAGCAACTGCTGATGTTTTTAAATTATTCTGTATAAGCTAGTGCCTAGATTATTTATTATTTATTGAATAACAAATTAATTTAGTAACTAATAGTATTCAGCCGTTTAGTTCCATACTCAGCACAAATTTGTTCTTTTTCTTTCACAATCAATTGGATAATTTTAAGTTGTCATATTTTGTAATACAGTCATTGTTTTTTTTTTTTTGGGACGTAACGTTATTATGCTACTGGCCAAGATACCTGATTGTTAGGTTACCACCTGGTGTCGTGTGCAGGGACGCACACGATGTCAGGACGGACGATTGTTAGGTTTCCGGATTTTACTAGTCAATTTCCTATGTTTTCAGAAATAATTTTGTTTATAATGTAAAATATTAAATGCTTTATATTTTATTATGTAAACTGGTAACATTGATTCCGTAAGAATGGCAATATTTCTATCATTTGATTTGTAAAATGTTTGGCGCGAGAATGAAGCGGTTCTCTGATTGGATCACGAGACTGACGTGGCGTAAAGTCGTGAGCCAATCAGGGCGCTGGATTTTCCCTCCAACGGCAGGGGTCTTGGTCAGGAGCCCGAGCGGGCAAGTAGGGCATTCTGATGCTGAACGTCGAAGACAATTGACAATTATTAAGAAGTCTTAAAACTGTACCCGAATCATTGTGCCCAGTGTTAATGTGTCAAAGTGTAATGTGAAGTAATTTGTTAGACTCAATGTATCAGTTTGAAAAGAGTAACCATGGAGTTTCTTGCCGGCTCTTCTCCATGGAAAACTACCATACCGAACCGTGCAATGTGCAATGTGAAATAAAATAGTATATCGCATCCAGTATGTTTTCATAGCACGAAACCCGTCTTCTGCCCACATAAGCTCGAGCCTAGCTAACAACCAAATACTGCTACACTCGCGACGTCGTCGACGCATGCGCCCCCCGCGCACGCGGCCGCCGCTCCGCCCGCACATAGTCGAGATGGTTATAATGTTCAAGTAAAATTACCTAAGTTGCAAATTCCGCGTTTTGATGGTAGAATAGAAAACTGGCAGACCTTCAAGGATAGTTACATGCCGCTTGTTCATGACAATAGTTCACTTTCGGACACGGAAAGGTTTCATTATCTATTATCCTGTTTGTCGGGGTGTGCACTGACCTTGGCCAAAGGAGTCCCTATAACCGCGTCAAATTATTCTGTAGTTTTTAAACTTTTGTTAGAGCGTTATGACAATAAACGCATATTAGCAAATACTTATTTAGAAAAAATGTTTAGTTTAACGCCCGTCAACAAGCCGTCACTCGAAATCTTATCCGAACGGACCAATGCGTTATATGAAAGCGTAAACGCGTTACGTGCTTTACAAATTGAGGATCTAAGTGAATTCCTTTTATTTCACATCGCATCGCGATCACTTGACCTTGAAACTAGGAAACGTTTCGAGCTACAAAACACTCGCGAGATTCCTAAGTGCAATGACTTAATTCTTTATTTACAAAATTATATAAAGATTCTGGAAGATAGTCAACCTGTCTCGGTTTCGACTAATCCATCGAACTCTTCTAATACCAATAAACAATCTCGAAATAAAGGTCAGCAAGGGTCATCATCATTTGTAGCATCTACGAATCAAAATAATAATAATGCATCGGGCTCACTAATTTGTTCATGTTGTAATGAAAATCATTCTATTTACCGATGCAGCAAGTTACATTCTATGACACTCGAACAGCGTCAACATTTCGTTCAGAAATTAAACTTGTGTATCAATTGCTTAAGGCCCGGTCACGATAGTAATAATTGTAAATCTAAAACCACATGTTTTGTTTGTAACGCGAAACATAACACGTTATTACATGGGGAAAATAAAAGTTTATTAACGTCTTCTGAATCCAACGAAAATAACGAAAGTTCCGCTAAAGGTACTAGTACACTTACCTGTATGACGTCACAAACTTCGAGTTCCAATTATAGTATTACGAAGGTTCTTGGCTCGGCGGTGGTGCGATTACGTCACGCGGACGGTTCGCTCCAGTGTGCACGCGCCCTTATTGACAGCGGCTCGATGGATTCCTTTATGACTAGTGCATGCGTGCGCCGCCTAGGTTTACGCATAAGAAAAGGTAACTTGAACGTTACCGGTCTCGGACAGAGTAATGTTTGTGACATAAAAGGTTATACTTTCGCTTCGATTATACCTCATTCGAGTAAGTCGCCTAAGTTCGACTTATCTTTAGTAGTTTTACCTAAAATTACTTCAATGATGCCTTCGTCGACATTACCGTTGCACGTCAAGGACCATTACAAGCATCTTGATCTCGCCGACCGCGACTTCGATAGATCCGGTCCGATCGATCTACTGTTAGGTGTCGAGTGTTTTGATCAAATATACACTGGCTCACGTTTCACTCCTGGTCCCGGATTACCTTGCGCCTTGTCTAGTGTATTTGGCTGGGTGATAAGTGGCCAATATTTTCAAAGCACACCACCTAACAATAACCCCGGTGAATCCGTTACGTCACTCCTCGCGGCCTCTTGCACGCTCGAAGACATCGTTCAACGGTTCTGGGACTCTGAAGAACCACCGAAAGGTAAAATTTCCGGTGTCGAAGACGAAATCTATGACCAAATGTATAAAAAGGGTACTTACCGTACGCGAGAAGGTCGGTACGTGGTACCTATAATGTTAAGGGAGGATGCACCTTCTTTGGGCGTTTCGTCTCGCTCAGCTTTTAATCGTTTTCTCAGTTTAGAAAGGCGTCTTAATAATCAGACCGAGTTGAAAGCTGATTATAAGGAATTTATGCACCAGTACGAAGAGCTAGGACATATGCAGCCTGCAGATTCTTCGACTACTGATCGTTACATAATTCCACATCATTGCGTCGTGCGTCCAGACAGTTCTACGACACGACTTCGGGTAGTCTTCGACGCTAGCAGTCGGACTACAAATAATCTTTCTCTGAATGATGTAGTTCATGTTGGACCGAAACTGCAAATTGATATTGTCGATTTAGTTATGAAATTCCGAATTCATGAAATTGTCTTCACTGCTGACATTTGTAAAATGTATCGCCAAATATTAATACGTCCTGAGGACAGGTGTTATCAACACGTTTTTTGGCGTGATGAGCCTAACGAGACTTTGAATGAACTTAATACTGTGACTTATGGTGTCAGCAGCTCCCCATACCTTGCTATTCGCACTCTGCGTCAACTTGCTGAGGACCACGGTTCTGAATACTCAAGTCGCGCCGCTCAAGTCCTTTGTGAAGACACTTTCATGGATGACATCACTACGGGATGCTCAACTCTTGATGAGGCGAAACGATTAAAGGAGGATGTTACCTCGTTATTGTCAAAAGGTCATTTCGAACTTCGTAAATGGAATACGAATACTCCAAGTCTTTTGTCTGATGTTCCTCCTGATCATCTCCAGACTTCCAAATCCTTCGATGATGCTGGAAATGAGTTTGTCAAGATATTAGGGATACGATGGAATCCATCCTGCGACAATTTCTCCTACAAGTTTTCAGACTCGTTTGACGTTAAATTTACTAAGAGATCTATCCTCTCTATAGTGGCTCGCATTTTCGACCCGCTCGGTTGGATCAGCCCGGTAGTGTTTTCTGCAAAGTCACTTCTACAAGAGATGTGGCGCTTAAACTTAGGTTGGGACGAAGCTATTCCATCACATTTAGCTAAAGTGTGGCATTTGATAGCAGCCAACTTATCCGATTTACAGCATATTTCCCTACCGAGACTGATTATGCATACTAGTCCTATCGAAGTACATTTGGTAGGGTTTTGTGATGGTTCCCTGAAAGGATATGGCTGTTGCGTCTATCTTTGTGTTGTGGTGGATGAAGTCACCACGATCACTCACCTGTTGATAGGTAAATCTCGAGTGGCTCCGTTAAAACCAACAACGATAAACAGACTTGAGTTAAGTGCAGCTGTGCTTCTAGCGCAAGTTATGTCACACATGTACAACTTACTCAAGGATAAAATTCGCTTAAATTCTATGAAAGCCTACTCGGATAGCACCACCACTCTGTCTTGGCTAAACACAGCACCTCATTTGTTAAAGATGTACGTCGCGAATAGAGTCGTGCAAGCAACCGATTTAATTAGTCCCGAATTTTGGTTTCATGTGTCCACTGAGGATAACCCGGCCGACTGTTGTAGTCGCGGTATTCTCTGCTCAGAGTTAATCAATCACCCACTCTGGTGGAGTGGGCCTTCTTGGTTGAAAATGTCGCCTAACAAATGGCCGTGCAAACGTACATTGCTCGTAAACGCAGAACTGCCGGAACTAAAAACTTCCATTCCCAGCTGTCTACACGTTACTGAATCTGATAATCCACTGCTGACGTTAACTTCTAGACTTTCTTCGCTGACAAAGATTCAACGAACTTTAGCATGGTGTTTCCGTTTCATATCAAATGCAAAGGTTGTTCCTTCAAATAGAAATTTCTTCTCACTTAGTAGTTCTGAACTCGAGAACTCAATGAAAATTCTAGTCAAGTTTACTCAAGACCATTACATGTCGTCTCAAGTCAGTCAAGTGAAAAATCAAGAACAATGCGACAAGTCAATTCAAAAACTGTCTCCTTTCTTGGATGATCATGGTTTATTGCGAGTGGGGGGACGCATCGATGAGGCTAATCTATCGCTATCTGCGTTACATCCTCTCCTCTTGCCAAAATTAAGTCCAATGTCGAGGCTGATTGTCGAACATTTCCATTTAAAATACCTGCATTGCGGCCCTCGGACTTTACAGTCCCTAATTCAAAGAAGTTTCTGGATAATTGGGTTAAGACTACTTATTCGTACTGTTCTCTCAAAGTGTGTGCGCTGCTTTAAAATCAAACCAGTTTCCAGTCAACCCCTGATGGGCAACCTTCCAGCTGCTCGTCTGCAGCCCTCACGATGCTTCCAAACCACAGGCATTGACTTCGGTGGTCCATTAATTATAAAAGAAAGTCGTCGACGTGGAGCTAAAACCTATAAGGCATACATGTCCCTCTTTGTGTGCTTGAGTTCGAAAGCCGTCCATTTAGAGGCCGTCACTGAGTTGAGCTCAGAAGCATTCCTCGCGGCTCTAGATCGATTCGTTTCCCGTCGCGGGATGTGTGATACAATCATTACCGATTGTGGCACCAACTTCGTAGGTGCAAACAAATATCTTAACGAATTAATCGGTGAGCTTCGCAAACATCACTCTGAAATATCAGATAGTTTAGCTACCCGTCAAATAAAATGGAAATTTAACCCGCCAGGTGCACCACACTTCGTTGGCATATTCGAAAGTGGCATAAAGTCCACCAAATATCACCTTAAGCGTGTAGTTGGCGCTCAAGTTTTAACCCTTGAAGAGTTTATTACGATCCTGGCTAAGGTGGAAGCTGTGCTAAATTCGCGCCCGCTTTGTACTTTGTCTCCGGACCCGCAAGAATCGAACGTTCTGACTCCAGGACATTTCTTGACGGGAGGTCCTTTAGTTTCACTACCTGAGGAACCTGTTAGTGAATGTTTATGCCCACGTTCTCGTTGGCAAATGCTTAAGAAAATAACAATAATAATAATAAATAATAATAATAAAAGTTTTTGGCTTGCTTGGCAACGTAATTATCTGCATACACTTCAACAAAAAACTAAATGGTTCACAAATACACCCAACCTTAAACTGAACGATTTAGTCCTTATTAATGACCCTAATCTTCCACCTTTACTCTGGAAATTAGCTCGTATAGAACAGATCCATCCGGGATCAGATAACATAGTTCGGGTTGTGACTCTTCGAACTGCAAACGGTAAAACTATGCGCAGACCAGTAGTCAAGGTCTGTCCGCTACCTATTAATTAACTATTATCTTATTTCTCGAACAATATTGTACCTAAACTGATCAGTATTGTTCAAATTCAACTAGTTAAGTTCTAAATTTTATGTTTCTCGAGCACTGCTAGTAGCCCTCTGGCAGTCCTTTAACTTGCGAAATCCTGGTCGATTTCGAGTGGGGGGAAATGACTTTATGCCACTTTCGAATATGCCAACGAAGTGTGATGCACCTGGCGGGTTAAATTTCCATTTTATTTGACGGGTAGCTAAACTATCTGATATTTCAGAGTGATGTTTGCGAAGCTCACCGATTATTTCGTTAAGATATTTGTTTGCACCTACGAAGTTGGTGCCACAATCGGTAATGATTGTATCACACATCCCGCGACGGGAAACGAATCGATCTAGAGCCGCGAGGAATGCTTCTGAGCTCAACTCAGTGACGGCCTCTAAATGGACGGCTTTCGAACTCAAGCACACAAAGAGGGACATGTATGCCTTATAGGTTTTAGCTCCACGTCGACGACTTTCTTTTATAATTAATGGACCACCGAAGTCAATGCCTGTGGTTTGGAAGCATCGTGAGGGCTGCAGACGAGCAGCTGGAAGGTTGCCCATCAGGGGTTGACTGGAAACTGGTTTGATTTTAAAGCAGCGCACACACTTTGAGAGAACAGTACGAATAAGTAGTCTTAACCCAATTATCCAGAAACTTCTTTGAATTAGGGACTGTAAAGTCCGAGGGCCGCAATGCAGGTATTTTAAATGGAAATGTTCGACAATCAGCCTCGACATTGGACTTAATTTTGGCAAGAGGAGAGGATGTAACGCAGATAGCGATAGATTAGCCTCATCGATGCGTCCCCCCACTCGCAATAAACCATGATCATCCAAGAAAGGAGACAGTTTTTGAATTGACTTGTCGCATTGTTCTTGATTTTTCACTTGACTGACTTGAGACGACATGTAATGGTCTTGAGTAAACTTGACTAGAATTTTCATTGAGTTCTCGAGTTCAGAACTACTAAGTGAGAAGAAATTTCTATTTGAAGGAACAACCTTTGCATTTGATATGAAACGGAAACACCATGCTAAAGTTCGTTGAATCTTTGTCAGCGAAGAAAGTCTAGAAGTTAACGTCAGCAGTGGATTATCAGATTCAGTAACGTGTAGACAGCTGGGAATGGAAGTTTTTAGTTCCGGCAGTTCTGCGTTTACGAGCAATGTACGTTTGCACGGCCATTTGTTAGGCGACATTTTCAACCAAGAAGGCCCACTCCACCAGAGTGGGTGATTGATTAACTCTGAGCAGAGAATACCGCGACTACAACAGTCGGCCGGGTTATCCTCAGTGGACACATGAAACCAAAATTCGGGACTAATTAAATCGGTTGCTTGCACGACTCTATTCGCGACGTACATCTTTAACAAATGAGGTGCTGTGTTTAGCCAAGACAGAGTGGTGGTGCTATCCGAGTAGGCTTTCATAGAATTTAAGCAAATTTTATCCTTGAGTAAGTTGTACATGTGTGACATAACTTGCGCTAGAAGCACAGCTGCACTTAACTCAAGTCTGTTTATCGTTGTTGGTTTTAACGGAGCCACTCGAGATTTACCTATCAACAGGTGAGTGATCGTGGTGACTTCATCCACCACAACACAAAGATAGACGCAACAGCCATATCCTTTCAGGGAACCATCACAAAACCCTACCAAATGTACTTCGATAGGACTAGTATGCATAATCAGTCTCGGTAGGGAAATATGCTGCTGAATAATGATTGTGGTTGTGATAGTGATGGTGATTGTGATGATAATAATAAATTGTGATGATTATGTAATTTGGCACATATATAGTTCATAACCTAAATTAACATGTAGAACACTATTTATCCCTTTAGTATAATTCAGTAGGGCAGTTACCGAACTGCACGCGGGCGAAGCCGCGGGCAACAGCTAGTCCATTATAAACATTGTAGCTCCTTCATTAGCTGTAATATTTAACGATTGTATTGACCATGGTGAGTTTCCTGGTTTAATGAAATATAGTAAAATAATACCATTGTTTAAATCAGGTAGTACATCAGACCCCACTAATTATAGACCCATTTCAGTACTACCCACCTTTAGTAAAATTTTTGAAAAATTAATTTTGGCACAAATGCAAAGTTTTTTCAATAAACATAAGTTATTGCATAAAAAACAGTTCGGTTTCACAAGGGGTCGTTCAACTACTGATGCCGAACTAACTGATGTTGAACTTTTAGGACACATTTATAATGCCTGGGAGGACAAATGCGATGCTTTGGGCATTTTTTGCGATTTATCTGAAGCTTTCGATTGCGTTCTTTTTTTTTTTTTTTTTTTTTTTTTTTTTTTCGGATGGGAAATCATCAAATAACCCCTCCCGCTCTGGGCGGAGCAGGAGGGAGTGTCAGACTTTTACTGACTAAAACCCATCCATGTTCCTTCATCGCCCTTTGTGTTCCGGGGCCACGGTATCTCTTTCGAATAGTCCCGCAACCCCGGCAGGCTTCGGTCCTTACGGACCCCTTCCCTTTTGCTGACTCTCTTTGAGGCGCGCGTGGAACACGAACGCGCCGTCGACACGGCCTGTCGTCATGAGACGGACGGACGGCGAGCTAGCCCATAGCCCACCGTCCACAGGCCCGCGCCTACGGTGGCCGGGGGCCACGTGGTGGTGGCCCCCGACGCCCGGGGCGTCTCCCGCGGCGGCCGGGACGTTGAGAGGTTCTCTCCCTCTCACGTTCCGCCACCTCCTTCTCTAGCATTACTGCTTCGCAGAAGGAGGTGACGGCGTCCCACTCCGTCTCGCTCCGGACCATAGCTTGCACCAGGGCCGGACGCGAGAGGTCGCCGCCGCCGATCGCCGCTTCGAGGACACGGCGGTGCTCCGCCCACGCGGGGCACACCTCCACCGTGTGTTCCACCGTGTCCTCCGGTCGATCCTCACAATGGAAGCACCCGGGCGTTTCCTCCCGCCCGATTCGGTGCAGGAACCTCCCGAACACTCCGTGTCCGGTGAGGACCTGCGTCAGGCGGAAGGTGAGGACGCCGTGGCGTCTCTCAAGCCACTCCTCAAAGAGGGGACTTATCGCCACTATCGTGGCGATAAGTCCCCTCGCTCCCTCCATGTCGCCATGAGATCCCGCCGGAAGTCTGTCCGCTGAGCGACAATTTGTCGCTGCAGCGGAGTTTCCCCCCGGCGTAGCGCCTCCGCGCGCCATTCATGTAGGCGCGCGAGGACAATCGCCTCTAGATCCCATGGCGGCAATCCGGCAAGGAGGCTCGCCGCCTCGCGGGAGATCGTACGGTACCCCCGGGCCAGCCTTACGGCTACTACCTTGTATTGTATTGTATTGTATTGTATAGCGGGCTGGTGTCCGCAACTCCACGTCAAAGCGCGTATTTTGCGTGCGGGTGGGAATTTTATTCGATCCACCCTAACTCCCCGAGAAAGGCCAGCAGCGCCTTGGTGTTGCTGACAATCTCGCGGAGAGTACCTGGGTTACCGAAGTACTTTGCCCTGTATGTTGCAACCCCTGGGCAGTGCAGAAGCACGTGGGCTGCTGTCTCGTCTTCCTCCATGCAGGCACGGCACAGGGGGCTGTCCGTGACTCCTATGACAAAGAGGTGTTTATTAAAAGAGCCGTGTCCAGTAATGGCAGCTGTAACTGTGCGCAGCTGCGGTTTGGTCAACCGAAGCGCGCGTTTAGTGAGGCGGCCGTCGATAGTAGGAAGTGCTTCCTTGGCCTGCCTGCACTCGCCGTGGTCTAGCCATAGCTTGTGGTGTTGTTCACTAGTTCGGTTCCTTACCAGTGTGCGTAGGTATCCGAAAGGGAGTGGCACGATAGGTTCGGGTCCCACCGCTGCCATGCTCGATCCCCTTCTAGCGAGTTCGTCCGCGGCATCATTGCCACGGGAATCGCTGTGTCCCTTAATCCATTGGATGGTTATATTATTGAGATTACCAACCTGGTTCAGGCGTTGGTGACACTCGTGTATTAACCCAGAGTTGACTGTGTGGTTGTTTAGTGCCAGCAGTACAGCCATGCTGTCTGAGAGTATACGGATTGAGTGGTCCACAACCTTCCTGGCTAAGATGGCAGATGCGGCCAGGGAAATGCCCATGCATTCTGCCTGAAATACCGTGTTGTGGGCCCCCAGAGGTTTGGCTATCTGGATGTTGAGATCCTCGGAGAAGACTCCAGCACCTGTGCCAGTACCTGTTTTAGATCCATCCGTGAAGATCCGTAGTTCCGCGGGGTTTAATCCCTCGCAGCGGTGATCCTCGTGGAGCTGGATTTTGTACTTCTTATCGAATACGAATTGTTTTGGTATCCGATCGTTTATTGCTTTCGTCAGGGGGAACTCGTTGTGGAATCCCTCCAGTACCGCGGTGTGCTGTGTTTTTTTCTTACCCCATAGTTGAAGTGTATTAAGGCGTACAGCCGTCATCGTCGCTTCCTGCTGTATGAACAGATGAAGCGGTGGGAGCCCCAGCATGGCTTCGAGAGCTGCGGTCGGGGTAGTCCTCATGCAGCCTGTGATCGCCATGCAGGCAAGCCTTTGCATGCGTTGCAGTTTGATGGAGGCTGTAGTTAGTTTGGTACGGGGCCACCAGACCACTGCCCCATAAGTGATCATAGGTCGGATAACCGCGCAGTATAACCAAAGTATAATTTTAGGGGATAGGCCCCACTTCTTACCTATCATCCTCCTGCATTGCCAAAAGGTGATGCAGGCCCTGTTTATTTTATTATCTAAGTGACTACTCCAATTTAACTTACTGTCCAGGATGACTCCCAGATATTTGACCTCGTCGGCTAACTGGAGTTCCGTATCGAAAAGTTTGGGTAGGCGATAAGGGCCTAGTGTTCGTTTTTGGGTAAACATGACTAGTTCAGTTTTCGTGGGGTTCACTGAGAGATCGAACTCTCTGCACCACCGCTCAACGATGCGTAGTGCTTGTTGAGTGAGGTTGCAGATTGTCCCTGTCACTTTACCTGAAATGAGGATAGCGAGGTCGTCAGCATACCCTATTGTGTAGAAATGGTTCGCGTTGAGTTTTGTGATGAGGTCATTTATCACCAGATTCCAGAGGAGCGGGGATAGTACTCCACCTTGGGGGCAGCCTCTGGCTATCAAGGCCATCTGCTGTTCCCCTTCAAGTCGAACCACTCGTTTGCTTAACATATTGGTGATCCAGTCTGTCAGTACCTGTTCTACTCCGTGACGGGAGAGCGCGGTGTTGATGCTGGCGAAGTTTGTTTTATCGAAGGCTCCTTCGATGTCTATGAAGGTGCCCAGGCAGATGCCCTTCTGGTGAATCTCCTCTTCTATCCGGCCGACCACTAGATGGAGGGCGGATTCAGTGGACTTGCCCGAGCTGTATGCGTGTTGGTTAGTGTGGAGTGGGATAGTTTTCAAAACGCCGTCCCTCAGCTCTCTCTCGCAAATTCTCTCCAAAGTTTTAAGGAGAAAGGAGGTCAGGCTGATTGGTCGGTGGTGTTTGGCGTTGGTATAGTCACTCTTACCTGGCTTAGGAATGAATATGACTTTCACTTCCCTCCATCCTTTTGGAACGTATCTGAAGGCCAGGCACGCTCTCATTATGGGTACCAGTATGTTGGCGACAGAGGTCCCACCCCACTGCAGTAAGGCAGGAAAGACCCCGTCTGGACCGGCCGCCTTGAAAGGATGGAAGCACCGAATCGCCCACTGGAGTTTTTCCAGCGTGACGACTTTGTGTGCATAGCGCCAGTCGTTTTCTGACGGTGTTTGATTTACCTCTGTCCAGTCGATAGCCTGTGTAAAAGCGCAGCCTGGGAAGTGAGTTTCAATAAGGACGCGCGTCGCCTCTTCTGGTGAGGTGGTAAGTGTGTTGTCAGGTTTACGGAGGACAGCAGGCCCAGTCGGGTTCTGCTGTGCCAATATTTTCCTTACCCTGTTTGCTTGTTGGCAGGATTCGATGTTGCCACAGTATTTGCGCCATCCAGTGGAGCTCCTGAATCTGATGCATTTTTTATATGATTTTTTGGCCGCGTAGTACGCGTCCCAATCCTCATCAGCACAGGTGTTCATGGCTCTGTTTAGGGCTGACCTTACCTTCCCGCGCTTACGTTCCAGATCCGCACCCCACCATGGTTGCTTCCCTGGTGTTGTGGGCGGAGTGGTCTCCGGGCAGGATGAATGGTAGCTGTCTAGCATTGATTTTGTGAGATGACTTACACGCTCGTCGATCTGCTGCGTGTCCTCGTAGGTCATTCCGTAGTTTACTGACGCAAGTTTGGTTTCGAGGATGCGTGTATAAGCAGCACGGTCAGTGTTTCGCGGGTTTCGCCGTGGCAGTGTTGGTGTCACACAGACCTCAATATCGAAGCGGATCCACCTGTGGTCCGAGCAGGAGGCCTCCTTGGAGACCTGCCAGCCGGTGGTGATGGCCGCAGCACCCTCCGATGCCAGAGTGAGGTCTATGATTGTTTGGCTACGTCTGTTTACGAAGGTTGGTTCGGAACCTGTATTTAGTAGGGTTAGGTTAGTTGTAAATAAGTAATCTACTAGCGCCTTACCCCTTGCGTTTTGTGTGTCCATGCCCCACAGAGGGTGATGAGCGTTCGCATCGGCGCCTATGACAAGCTCCAGCCCAGTGCTCTCGCAGTAAGTCACGAGGCGGGCGAGGTCATGCGGCGGCGGCTCTTCTGCCTCGGGCATGTAAGCGGAGGCGAAGACCACAGTTGCTACTGTGTCCCCCCGCTGTATCAGTAGCCTAGCTGCAGAGACATCCCTGCAACAGAAATCTGTTAGTGGCTGTGTTTTTATGTTACGTGTCACATAGATGCATGATCTTGGTTTATCATGATCTGTACTTACTAAGAGCTTACCACCAAGATTGGAGAGTCCTTGTATTTGGCCCGCCCTAATCCACGGCTCTTGGATCAAGGCAATGGCCGTATGTTGTACCTCCAGCCACTTCCGCAGCTGAGCCGTTGCGGTCTGACTGTGGTGGAGGTTGGCCTGCAGGACCTTACAGGTCGACGAAGGGGACGCCATCACTGGACGTTCCTTCCTCGTCTCCTGCCAGCCGCAGCCCAGCAAACAGGTCGCCCGCGTCGAAGCCGTCCCCCTCCAGGTCAGAGGCCGAGGACAGGATGATGTCCTCGAGCTCCTCCCCCGAGAGGACGGCGCCCACGCTAGCGGCGGTAGGGGCGGCTGGCGCTGCTACTGCAGGCTCAACCGCGGGTGTTTCCGCGGTGTTTGTTGGGGGGGGAGTTGCCTCCTCCACCTGTGTCCCAGCGCTGGCGGCGCCCGGATATCCCTGAGGGACGTCGACAAATCTGCCGTTCGGACCCTGGAACTTAACGTACACCGTCCCTGCACCAAATGAGAGACGGCGTTCGGCTTCCATCAGGGTCGGAATTTGGTCCTCAGGGACCCCGACCATCACGTACCACGCTTCGGCCTGTTTGTTGGCGCCCAGCAACACCCACTCCTTGATGCCAACCCAAGAGTTCTGGTAGCACAGAGCACGCCCGATGTCGGACGGCTCCGCGAAGATCCCCTGCTCATCAGGAATGAGGATGCCGCATCTTACCCGGCGCTTGATGTCCGCCTGCCTCCTGACCACTAGCAGGGTGCTAGGGGGGGGAGGCAACTCGGAGATCAGTTTCCTTAGCCATGCTAAGGTGTGGTCGTTCCCGCACCACAGTCTGAGGACCCCGCTGCTGAACACCGGCCTCGCATTGAAGGTCGGTGCAGGTGAGTCTTGTGTAGGAGAAGAGGCCTCGACGAGTATCTTCTTCTGGATAGCCGCGAGAACCAGGGTTGACACCTCCTTGCTGATGTGCCCCGTACGGCCGCAGGTGACTGCGACATCAAGGTCGGAGCTCACAGCTTGGGCGTAGCTACGCTTAGCATCCCGTTTGGATTTATCAAGACGCGGCCGCTTGCGCTCTCCTCGAGGTGTTAAAGTCTCGTTGAGGGCTCGCTTGGCCGCGGCCTGATCCATCCGAACGGGTTGCGGTGGCGTTTGCGTGGCTGGTCCACTCGCGCCGCTGGCTGCTGGTTGGCTGGGTCCCGGTCGGCTGCTGCCGGCCGCGGCCTGCGACCGCTTGCCTGCGGAGAAATTGACATTGCCATGGGTCGGTTTAACCCGGCCCGTGGCGTTAGCCTGTATAGATTGAGGGGACTTACCCGTCCTCGGTGTCTGCCGCTGCCTCAGGGACGGCCTGTTCTTCCTTCTCGGTTTACCCGTCGAAGGGACCGGGGCAGCCTGCACTGAGGGTTCAGCGCAGTGGCGTTGTTTGCCGGAATCCTCCTTCCTGCCTTTGCGCCTGCTCCTCTGCACCTGCCAAGTGAGCGCGAACGCGTCACCTGTGGTGCTGGTCTCCGCCGGTTGACCAGTGACGGCCACCGGGGGGGGAGCAGTAGGCGGAGGAAGATGTATGAGGGGAGCCCGGCCAGAGGAATTAACCGTCGTGGCGGGCTCCGCGCCTGAAAAAGAGGGAGGTGCGGTACTGGTCCCGAGCAGCGCCGCGGTCCTCCGTTTATTACGGGACCTGGTTTTGGTCCTGGCAGCGGTTCTCGCCACTGCCGGACCTGTACCCGCACTGGAGCTCGCTACGTTAGCAGCGGAGCATCCGGGGGCTAGAGAGGTGCTGCAAGCACCCCTCTTGGGAGAATCCTTGGCTTTTGCCTCCTCTCCGGTGTGTGTTTGTGCAGTGTGTGCGTGCGAATGTGTGTGAGGTTTGTGAGTTTGTGTGGTTGTTGTGTGTGTGTGTGTGTGTGTGGTGTCGTATGGTCTTTGAGTATCCATAGTATAGTATAAAAAATTCATCTCTCCGGCTTCCCACCCTCCATGGAGCCCGCACCTGGGAACGTCTCGCTACAAACTAGCTCAACCGTTAGGACTACCTTCGAGATATAGGGGCGTGAGGCTGGTTTACAGTGCGACATCGGGCGCTTGATCGGGTTGACGACTAATCAAACCTTCACTTACACCTTCAGCATGACCTTCACCAACCGCTTCGGCCATCCGAGGACGACCTCCGCGGACCTCCCACCCCTCGCCGTGGCCCTCTGACGGGACACTGTGGCCATTTCCCTACCCTTGGCTATTGGGTAGGGCCACCGTTTCGCTTGAAATCCAGACCAAAGAGGGCGTGTTGCCTCACGGACGCATAACCACCAGCGCCGATCGGCTCAACCCTCCAGGACTCCTTCATCCCCGCTTACGGCGCTCAACTGCGCAGGTCCTAGCGCAGGTGACCAGATTACCTACTCGACGCCAGCTGGGTTTAGTGGCGGCCGAGCCCACGCCCACTCGGTCACGGAGGGTCGTGGTTAGGTTAAAATGCGCCTGGTGATTTTCGTTGCGTCTATTTCTTAGGGAAATAGACCAAAAGCAGGGCGGCAACCACGTGAAGGAGAACACACCAGACTTGCCTTGAGGATCTACACGACTGTAGCGCTCCCCCTCAAGACCCCGCCACCTTACCACCTCTGAGGGAGGCAGTAAGGTAGGCCTGCATCTATACTACCAAGCAAAGCTCAAGCAAAGCATGTCGTTGTGCAACCGCGAAAGCATAAATACAAGCCCGCCCCAGCTACTACCTTTTGGGGCGCGTTCAAATAGTGGGCGGCTCGCAGCCTCAATGAACGCGCCCACACCGGGGCCCCGTAAAGGGCCATTGACCGCACGACTCCCGCGTAGAGCCTCCGGCAGGAGGCGTTCGGCCCCCCCAGATTGGGCAGGAGCCGCCTGAAGGCAGCCCCAGTCCGTTCCAGTTTGGGGGCCAAACGTCGGAAATGTTCTACGAAGTTCCACCGGCTGTCAAGGACAAGTCCCAAGTACTTTAACGTCGACTCAACACCGATGGATACCCCTCCTACCGTCAGTGAGGATCCCGGAGGTGGCGCATTCCGAGGCCCATGAAAGCACATGGCCTCGGACTTGTGCAGTGCCACCTCGAGACCCAGTTGCCGGATCCTCGCAACGACTGTCGCAACCCCGCGTGTCATCGCTTCGGCCGCCGCCTCGTGCGACCTCCCCTGTGCCAGCACCAGCGTGTCGTCAGCGTAGCACACTACGCTGACACCGCTAGGGAGGTCGGCGCGCAGCACCCAGTCGTACCCGATGTTCCACAAGGGCGGCCCTAGGACCGATCCCTGCGGAACACCGCACGACATCTCTCGCCGGTTCCATTCTCCGCTGCGACCGGGGTAGATGACGGCTCTGTCCGTCAGATAGTCCCCGACCACTCGACGGAGGTAGGTTGGCACCCGGTGATACCGGAGTGCCTCCCTAATGCAGCTCCAGGGCATGGAGTTAAAGGCGTTGGCGATGTCGAGAGACACCGCCAAGACAACCCCCCCCCTGGACACCGCATCCCCCGTCGTGAGGGCTCTCACGCGCATGATGGCGTCCACCGTAGAGCGCCCCTTGCGGAAACCATACTGGTGTTCCGCAAGGTCCGGCCCAGTCCCCGCAAGGTGCTCGGCGAGGCGGTTTGCAATGACTCTTTCAAAGAGCTTGCCCACCTCGTCGAGCAGCACCACGGGCCGGTATGCGGACGGAGAGTCCGCAGGGCGCCCCGGCTTCCGGATGAGGACCAGCTTCCCCGTCTTCCAACGAAGCGGGAACTGGCCTCTCTCCATGCATGCGCTTAGGAGCCCCTCCAGTCGGGGCCCAAGAGCCTCTGAGGCCAGGACCCAGGCTTTGCCAGGCAAGCCGTCGGGTCCCGGGGCGGTATTTTTGGCACTGAGCCTGCGTACCGCCACTCTCAGGTCTTCGATTGCGTTCTTCATGAAACATTAATCAGGAAACTACACCACTACGGAATCCGTAACGCCTCTCTGGGTCTTCTTATTTCATATTTGAGTAATCGGATTCAGAGAATTGATGTTAACGGGAAGAGATCTCCCGGATCCGTAGTAAGAATGGGGGTACCACAGGGCTCAATTCTTGGTCCATTTTTGTTTCTTATTTACATAAATGACTTGCCTCACCTCATAAAGGATAATCATGACATAGTATTGTTTGCAGACGACACTTCTCTTTTATTTAAACTCAAACGTCAGCAGTTAGTTACGGATGATGTTAATAGCGCCCTGGCAAAAGTCGTTAATTGGTTTAATGTTAATAACCTACTCCTAAATGAGAAAAAAACTAAATGTATTAAGTTTACGATACCCCATGTAAGACAAGTGGAAACTACTGTACTAATTAAGGATGAAGAGTTGAAACCGGAAGATAGCACAGTGTTTCTAGGCATAACTTTGGATGCCAAGCTTCAGTGGGGCCCGCATATAGACAAATTACCAAAAAAACTTAGCTCTGCAGCATACGCCGTTAGAAGAATTCGTGAGTTAACTGATTTAGAGACAGCCCGTTTAGTTTACTTTAGTTATTTCCATAGCATGATGTCGTACGGTATTCTCTTGTGGGGCAATGCCACCGATATCCAGACAATATTTGTTTTGCAAAAAAGGGCAATTCGTTCAATTTATAAATTAAGTCCCAGATACTCCCTCAGACAAAAATTTAAAGAGATTAATGTTCTTAGATTACTGTGCCTTCTCAATTTATTTATGAAAACCTTTTGTACGCACACAAAAATATTAATTTGTTTAAAAAATACAGTGATATCCACAACATAAATACGAGGAACAAACACAAATTTGTTGTTCCTGCAATGAGGCTCAAAAAAATAGGGGGTACGTTCAGATGCCAATGTATACGTTTTTACAATAAACTTCCGAGACAAATTCAAGCACTAAGCCTAGATAAATTCAAATCGTTTATAAACGGAAGCTGTGCCTGAAAGCCTACTATCATGTTAATCACTATCTCGAAGATAAAAAGGCTTGGGATTAAGCTGCTCCAATGAAATTTGCTCTGTGAATGTCGAAGCTTCGGACTTCGCTTGTTTATTATTTATTCCTTTCTTATCCTTTTTTATTAGGGTTCTACGGAACCCTAATAAAAAACGCCCAAAGGGTAAAAACGGATATTATAATTGTTGATAATTGAGTGAAAATTGAGAAATCTCGCCATTTTGGGTCTTGACCGCGAGTAATTTGTTGGTTATGTAGACGGCCTTTGTGTCTTTGAACGCCGTAAATTCCTAAATTCAGTGCTGGACTATTATATCCCCGATTGGGTTAGCAAACCGGGATAAAATTCAGTTGGACATTCGTGAGAGGTGCCACGTGTGGGATCTGAAGGTTTGATCCTGGAGTCGACGGTGCGAGCCGCGCGCGTCCTTTGGTTACCGTCGAATCTTACCTAACTATACATACACCACACACACCACAGATATACTTACACCCCACCCAGATGAGACGTGACCAGGACTACGTCACATCACCGGTGCCAGCGTGATGGTAAGTGTATTGAATAGTTGTTTTTCCTTTGTCAATTGGACAAATATATTGTGATTAGGGCTCCGCGTAATCGCGGACATCGTGAGTCTGTTCGTGCAGTCTCACACATAAACAAAAAATATAAATGTGACCCACATGGTCCCCACATTCACAATAATCATATAAAATTCATAACAAGTTCTATTCACCGCCCCGCGGGATCTGGGTACATATCTCCCACAAAATAAATTCGCTGAAAATGAATATGGGAAGATATGTACCCAGTGACGTTTTTACTGGAAAAGTTGCCAATTCCTCCTAAAGATCGGTCTTTTAGGTCGGTTTTCTCTGTTTCATTGCATTAACGTGAATATCTTCCTTCTAAATTGGCAATACTAGCCCTCAAATGTCTCTGTGGATAAAAACAAAAATTGTCAAAGTCAGTCCGGTGAAGTTGCGTCCATGTTGCGTCGCCGCGCGAAAATATTTACTTAATAAATTGATATTTTGGTGAAATGTGAGTGTTTGTGAGTGAATTAGTGATTTATTGGGTTAATTATATTATAGTGAATGTGTGTGCAGCCGGGTTTCAACCAGAGGTACGTATATTTCAAATTCTGAGACAGTTTTTTTTGGTCACGTGACGTAAACAAATTCCCGATTTTGATATATATCGAATTTTTTGTTTTTTCGATGGCTAGTGAATACCATGTGTGATACATCATTAGAAAGGGCATTTCCTGTGAAAATAAGTTATATATCCTGTACTTTTTCACTCTAAACTTCACTGAACAAAAAAAGACAAGAAATGCTAAGTGCGTTTTTACGTTAGTGGAATTCCTTCAATCAATCCCATGTATTTCTGTATTGGATAGACCTATGAACTTAATATTTACACATAAGTTCCTCTATAAATGTAGCTTACAGATAGTAACTTTAGTTTTATGTTCCGTGAAACTGTATAGTCGTAAATAATAATTTAATTTAATTGAAAAAAAAAAATCCCGTCGGAAAATGTTTTGTGCCAGTGTTATGCCCGTAAATATATATTTTTTCACTATGAAATGTGTGTTTTTTTTGTTTTCGTATGTAGATAGAACCCTTCCACCAATAAAAGTCATAAAATATATATGTTATCGATCTACTTTTCGAAATAATCCTTTTTATAGTTCACATAATGATATTTTTCACAATAGTCTATGTTTACAGCTCAATATAAAATGTTTAGAGACGAAATATCAACAAACATTTGAAACAATTCGAATGACTCATTCATAAGCTGCAATAAAAACATAACTTGAGACAACTGACGCGCCGAACGCGTCGACACATAAACACTTTGTCGAGAGCTGCCATCTGGCGCGCAGCTGATAAGCGCCGCGTAGCCGTTAGGGGTTATTTATTTTTTTCGCGCAGTTCCCGCGGTGCGGTTCAAAAGAATGTAAATAAAAATCACAAAAATCATTAAAATTCACAATGATGATAAAAAAAAAAAATTTAATACTTAACAAAATAAGTATTCATGTCAAATCAGTAAATGTCAAATAAAATAATAAAAAAAAAAATAAAGTAAAAAATAATAAAATACATGTCAAAACATTAAATGTCAGATGAGATTGTATAAAAAAGGAAAAAAATAAATAAAAAAGGAATAAAAAAAACCGGCCAAGTGCGAGTCGGACTCGCGCACGAAGGGTTCCGTACCATTATCTATATATTAGTCAAAACGGCAAAAAAATCACGTTTGTTGTATGGGAGCCCCCCTTAAATATTAATTTTATTCTGTTTTTGTATTTGTTGTTATAGCGGCAACAGAAATACATCATCTGTGAAAATTTCAACTGTCTAGCTATCACGGTTCATGAGATACAGCCTGGTGACAGACAGACGGACAGACGGACAGACGGACAGACGGACAGACGGACAGACAGACAGACAGACGGACAGACAGCGAAGTCTTAGTAATAGGGTTCCGTTTTTACCCTTTGGGCGTTTTTTATTAGGGTTCCGTAGAACCCTAATCAAAAAGGATAAGAAAGGAATAAATAATAAACAAGCGAAGTCCGAAGCTTCGACATTCACAGAGCAAATTTCATTGGAGCAGCTTAATCCCAAGCCTTTTTATCTTCGAGATAGTGATTAACATGATAGTAGGCTTTCAGGCACAGCTTCCGTTTATAAACGATTTGAATTTATCTAGGCTTAGTGCTTGAATTTGTCTCGGAAGTTTATTGTAAAAACGTATACATTGGCATCTGAACGTACCCCCTATTTTTTTGAGCCTCATTGCAGGAACAACAAATTTGTGTTTGTTCCTCGTATTTATGTTGTGGATATCACTGTATTTTTTAAACAAATTAATATTTTTGTGTGCGTACAAAAGGTTTTCATAAATAAATTGAGAAGGCACAGTAATCTAAGAACATTAATCTCTTTAAATTTTTGTCTGAGGGAGTATCTGGGACTTAATTTATAAATTGAACGAATTGCCCTTTTTTGCAAAACAAATATTGTCTGGATATCGGTGGCATTGCCCCACAAGAGAATACCGTACGACATCATGCTATGGAAATAACTAAAGTAAACTAAACGGGCTGTCTCTAAATCAGTTAACTCACGAATTCTTCTAACGGCGTATGCTGCAGAGCTAAGTTTTTTTGGTAATTTGTCTATATGCGGGCCCCACTGAAGCTTGGCATCCAAAGTTATGCCTAGAAACACTGTGCTATCTTCCGGTTTCAACTCTTCATCCTTAATTAGTACAGTAGTTTCCACTTGTCTTACATGGGGTATCGTAAACTTAATACATTTAGTTTTTTTCTCATTTAGGAGTAGGTTATTAACATTAAACCAATTAACGACTTTTGCCAGGGCGCTATTAACATCATCCGTAACTAACTGCTGACGTTTGAGTTTAAATAAAAGAGAAGTGTCGTCTGCAAACAATACTATGTCATGATTATCCTTTATGAGGTGAGGCAAGTCATTTATGTAAATAAGAAACAAAAATGGACCAAGAATTGAGCCCTGTGGTACCCCCATTCTTACTACGGATCCGGGAGATCTCTTCCCGTTAACATCAATTCTCTGAATCCGATTACTCAAATATGAAATAAGAAGACCCAGAGAGGCGTTACGGATTCCGTAGTGGTGTAGTTTCCTGATTAATGTTTCATGAAGAACGCAATCGAAAGCTTCAGATAAATCGCAAAAAATGCCCAAAGCATCGCATTTGTCCTCCCAGGCATTATAAATGTGTCCTAAAAGTTCAACATCAGTTAGTTCGGCATCAGTAGTTGAACGACCCCTTGTGAAACCGAACTGTTTTTTATGCAATAACTTATGTTTATTGAAAAAACTTTGCATTTGTGCCAAAATTAATTTTTCAAAAATTTTACTAAAGGTGGGTAGTACTGAAATGGGTCTATAATTAGTGGGGTCTGATGTACTACCTGATTTAAACAATGGTATTATTTTACTATATTTCATTAAACCAGGAAACTCACCATGGTCAATACAATCGTTAAATATTACAGCTAATGAAGGAGCTACAATGTTTATAATGGACTAGCTGTTGCCCGCGGCTTCGCCCGCGTGCAGTTCGGTAACTGCCCCACTGAATTATACTAAAGGGATAAATAGTGTTCTACATGTTAATTTAGGTTATGAACTATATATGTGCCAAATTACATAATCATCACAATTTATTATTATCATCACAATCACCATCACTATCACAACCACAATCATTATCACAATCATTATCACAATCACCATCACTATCACAACCACCATCATTATCCCAATCATTATCACAATCACCATCACTATCACAGTCACCATCATTATCACAATCACCATCATAATCACCATCACTATCACAACCACCATCATTATCACAATCATTATCACAATCATCATCGCAATCACCATCACAATAATCATCACAATCACCATCACAATCCCCATCACCATCACAATCACCATCACAATCACCATCACAATCACCATCACAATCACCATCACAATCACCATCACAATCACCATCACCATCAAAATCACCATCACAATCTCGATCACAATCACTATCACAATCACTATCATCATTTTAACAATCATTATCATCGTAATCACAATCATCATCATCACAATCCCCATCCTCGTCATCACAACCATTATCATCGTAATCTCAATCATTTTCATCTAAATCACAATCATCATGATCACAATCGCCATCACTATCACAACCACAATCATTATCACAATCACCATCACTGTCACTATCACAATCGCTATAACTATCACAATCACAATCACCATCACAATCACCGTCACATCACCATTACAATCACCATCACAATCATTATAATCGTAATCACAATCATTATCATCGTTATTACAATCACAATCTCCATCACAATCACAATCACCATCACAATCACTATCACAATCACCATCACAATCACCATCACAAGCATCATCACAATCACTATCATCATTTTAACAATCATTATCATTGTAATCACAACCACTATCATCGTAATCACAATCATCATCATCACAGTCTCCATCCTCGTCATCACAATCATTATCATCGTAATCTCAATCAATATCATCTTAATCATAATCATCATGATCACAATCGCCATCATTATCACAACCACAATCATTATCACAAACACCATTACTATCACTATTACAATCGCCATCACTATTACAATCACCATTACTATCACTGTCACAATCACGATCACCATGGCTATCACCATCACAATCACCGTCACTATCACAATCACAATCACCATCACAATCACAATCAAATCACTATCACAATCACCATCGTCGTTATCACAATCATTATCATCGTAATCACAATCATTATCATCTTAATCATAATCATCATCATCACAATCAACATTATCATTATAACAATCATTATCATCGTTATCACAATCATCACAATAAATCAACAATAACCCTGTATAGAAGTTGAATCCGCTATCTTCTGGATCTCAAAATAAATGGCATTGCCATTTTCCTAATGCCATTTTCGACATCAGCACCCCTGATAATCTCGGTTTCGACACCCATATTGATTTTTAGACATTTCAACCCCATCGCACCCCAACAGGGAATGATGGTAATTCAGGTCCACCACATTACGTTGTTTTTGTAATACACGCGACCCAATTCACCGTACAAACAATACCTATGTTGAATTTCAGGCTTTGTTACCCCATTTCCCCCTTTAGGGGTTGAATTCTGAAAAAATCTGAAACACAAATGTTAACTCATTTATCGATAGGAGTACTCCTGTTAAGTTTCGAATAAAGTAGTCTAACTAATCTTATTTCCCCATGTAATCTTTGGACCCCCTTTTCAACCGCTTAGGGGGTTAATTTTGAAAAATTTATTCTTAATGCACTCCTAAACCCCATAAAGAACCCTATGTGCCAAATTTGGAATCTCCAGACTCAGTGGTTTGGGCTGTGCATTGATTTTTATACTTTGCCACCCCATTTTCCCCTCTTAGGGGTTGAATTCTGAAAAAACCTGAAACCCGTTTCTACTCATTTATCAATAAGAGCACTCCTGTGAAGTTTCGAATAAAATTGTTAAACTAATCTTGTTTCCCCATACAAACTTTGGAGCCCCGTTTAACCCCCTTAGGGGTTGAATTTTGCAAAATCCTTTCTTAGTGCACCTCTAGACCACATAAGGAACCAATGTGCCAAATTTGGAATCTCTAGACTCAGCGGTTTGGGCTGTGCATTGATTTTTAGACTTTGTCACCCCTTTTCCCCCTCTTAGGGGTTGAATTCTGATAAATCCTGAAACCCGTTTCTACTCATTTATCAATAGGAGCACTGCTGTAAAGTTTCGAATAAAATAGTTAAACTAATCTTGTTTCCCCATACAAACTTTGGAGCCCCGTTTAACCCCCTTAGGGGGTGAATTTTGAAAAATCCTTTCTTAGTGCACCCTTAGACCACATAAGGAACCTACTTGCCAAATTTGGAATCTGTAGACCCAGCGGTTTGGGCTGTGCGTTGATAGATGAGTCAGTCAGTTTCTTCTTTTATATATTTAGATTTAGCAACGTCCACAGAATGACCCCATAGATCGGCGGTCTTTTTAACATTTAAGGTGTAAAATTTGGTTGCCTGTAAAGGCGGTATACGGGCGAAAGTTTTACGTGACAACGACTTTGAGTGGTAAAATAAACTTTTTATGTCTGTCTCTCTCGCTCTTAGGCGGGCTAACCATGCCCGAGTGGAAGGGACGCGTGCCTCTCACTCGCTCTCATTGTGAGCGCATAACGTGAGCGGAGCGTAACGCAGTTTCTTGAAGTGTCACCCGGCAAACCAATTTATAAGACGTTGTCACGTCAAAAGTTTTAATTATATCTTTACAGGTGACATATTGAAAATTAAATTCGGAATCACAGACTGAAACGTTTTCCCTAAGTAAAGACTCGGCAGCAGCAGCTGACGAGTTTAGCGATTTAGTAGTCGATACGGGAATATCCGCAAAGAAATTTTCAAAGGCTGTGGCAACTTGAGTGTCTGAATTCAAAATATTATCGCCAATAGCAAGGCTGTAGTCACTATTTCGGTTGCAAGACTTTCCCGTTTCGCTATTAATAATGTTCCATGTCATTTTAATTACATTACTACTATTTTTAATTTTTGAACTCAAGTAACGTGACTTTGCTTTGAAACATTTTTTTTTAAATAATTTAGAATAATTCTTAACATACAAATTAAATTCTACAGTGTTTTTATAAGTCCGCTCTTCATACAGCTCATAAAGTCGTTTTCGACTCTTATGAATACCAATGGTGGCCCAGTCGTTGAAAGAAACGTTATTATTTACAGATATTGTCTTAGGGACAAATGTGTTTTCAAATTGTGTGCAATACTTACTGAAGAAATCGTTATATTGTTGATTTGGATCATCATTAACTGACAAAAGTGGTAGTTTAGATAAAAGTTTAGTTTTAAAAGTTTCCAGGCGATTTTTACTTTTTGGATTAATAATGATATCCTTTTTAGTGACTGTCTTGTTTACATTTGGAATTGTGATCAATTGCCCACAATGATCTGAATCTATTAAGTTAATAATTGCTTTTTGGGTGGGTATAATATCAGTGTAAATATTATCTATGCAAGTGGCACTAGTTGGGGTTATTCTGGTAGGCTCGAGAAATTTGTTTTCAAGATTGTATGACTGAAAAAGGCTTATAATTTTTGTACATAACCCAGAATTTTCTAACAAATTAATATTAAAATCACCACAAATGATTACTGACTTCTTAGAACTACAGATTTTATGCAACACTTCATCCATTACCTTTTCAAAACAATCATACAACCCTGAAGGAGCTCTATACACATTTAATATAATAAACTGCTCCAATTCTATACAGGCTATTTCAACTGTTCGCTCAACAGATAGGCTGACAATATCCTTGCAGTCTTTAAATTTAAGATGATTATTTACTAAGATTAATGCGCCGCCATGTATAGCATTTACTCTGCTAAATGAGCTACCAACCTGGTGATTACTAAAATTGAAAATTAATTGATGACATTTGAGCCAATGCTCCGTTACACAAAGAATATCTATATTGTTATAATTCAGGAATAGTTTATAGGAAATGGGTGTGAAGAAAAACTGCAGCGGTTCGAATTTAAATAAACGTTAATTCGTTTATTATTCAAATTTAAAAGACTCACAAGGAAGGTTATAATATCTGCCTCCTAGCACAGTGTAGATAGAAGTGAGAAACGACTAAAGGCAACCAACGCTTTTTAAAACATTCGTTTAGTGACAGTACTCATAGTGTTGCCAGTATAAAAAAGATTAAAGATTAATTTTTGCTTTAATAAAATTGATTAAATTTCAACATTCCCCCTCAAAAATTAATCATCAATCAACCAAATACAATCTGATTATTTTTTTACAATCATTCACCTAAATAACCAGAATACTATAAACCTTCCAAGTGATTGCTGGGAGAATTACAATTTTTATGGCCCAACATTTGTTGCAAGGACTAGGAAAACCCAGAAAAACCTAGCCAGACCATATCACCAAAATTAATTTCCAATATTAATTAATTCATAATAAAATTAACAGATAACATAACTCATATGAATTAATATACAATTAATTAAACAATTCATCAAATCAATTAATTTACATTACGTAAATTAACGTTATGTATTATTATGTAACATCATTGCATAACCATCTCATCTCGGAATTGCTTAAATGCAACGGCTGGTAGCGGCTTCGTTAGCACATCCGCTATTTGTTTACCTGTGGGTATATAAAACAATTTTATTATATTGTTTTCAAATGATACTTGATGTTGTGACTGTCTGTCTCATGCCTTTAATTATTAAGCAAATATCTTAGTCTTGATTCTTATTTTAAAAACAAAACACATCTGCCACTTACAAATCCATTAAATTTCTATTTTATGGTTTGACGACGGGACAGGGTACCGTAATTAATTATAACGCAAGGTCCCGTCCTCTTGTAAACACACGATAAGAACCGGCCAAAAGAAATATTTCAAAGAATTCTTTAGAAACGTTAAGATATCCTATTTTTACGAGCGGCTCTGAGTGGCAAAAGAACACGTGTTCGCAATATACTCTGGTTATTGGTTTTTACTAAACGGACCCTTAAAACAATTGAAACATTCACAAAAAGCTTCAACCAGCGAAGCGCGGGATTTCTGAGAAAGGTTCAAGCAAAAAGAGGCTGAGATTGATAGTTTGGAGAAATCGCGAAGAGGGGTGGTTTGTTCGAGGCAGTGGGTGTAACACCGCTATAGGGACCGGACGATATCTAGTCTAGTTAAGTTAGGAGGTGGACTTGATCCACGAGTCTAGGTTTAAGTGTGTTGGCGCAAGAGTGTGATAGTGATTGAATAAGTTAATATAGTTGGGTGGAGAGTCCAGACTAATCTAGTATGTGTAAGTGTTGTTTGTCGGTGACTGGGTGAGTCCTTTATATTACAATAATTATCCTAGGCTGATGGTGTAATTAAAGTTCTTCAAACTAAATAGACAGAAACGTGTTGCTGGGGAGTTTGTTTCACCATTTCTTCTCCTCAGCTCCAACACTAGGAAGTGGTGAAGGATTGGGCGTTTTTGGGGCTGTCTATAGGGTTTCAATAGAGTTGATTCCCAACTCTATTGCAAAATGGTTATTGAGTTTTGATTTATCAACTCTATCATCTGGTAATTCTTGAATTATGTATTCATTAGTTCTAACCATCACTTCAACCAACTTGCCTTTTGAGATTTGATTCTCAATTCTATTATGGACAACCATATAGTGATTCTAGAATAATAATTATGTTCTTATCTCCCACAAATGATTCGGTCAGGCTGACACAAGCACGTGTCTTGCAGAAGCACTAGTTGTACGAAACGAGCGCATAATCCATGGGGTGGGATTGGAATGGTTTGATACCACATCTATTTTATAACCAGTCTTAGGACTGTTAGGGCCCATGACTACTGGATAGCATGGTGATTGACGTTCTGCCGCTGAAAAGCCGCCTTGTCACGTTCACCAGTTCGAAAGAACTGCTAGGGACAATGTTCAATAGGAGCATGATGTTGACGTTTTGCCGCTGAAAAGCCGCCTACGTCACTTATGGAAGTGTTGCTCTGAGTGCACCAAGTGTTGATGTGGAATATCGTGTGAGTCACGAATGACCAATTACCTATTACGCTAGCGTAAGGGTTATTAACAAAGACTATTGGTTGCCATATGAATATACTTAGCATCTCCCAGTTATGTTTTACACTTTTGAAACCACTTTCAATATATTTCAATAACTATGAATCCCATAGTCTGAATTACTATATCTTTCAATCCTTTCCTTGATCTAATAATGATACAAGGCATTGGACTGCTGTATGTTAAGGGATTCATTTATCATTGTCAGTGGGAGGCCGACCAGTCAGGGACGAAGCCTACAGGGTCGTGCGGATGGCGGGGCGCGACCTTTTCCCCTTCGGGGGAAACTGACCAAAATACTAATATTTGCATGAATTAGGAAAAAACGAAAATTTTATCAGCTTAGGGTAATTTAGAAACAGTCACAATGTCAATATGTTTTGACATTTTATGACTAGCAGGATTACTTGCTTATAATACAACCATTATTGTCTTCAAAAAATGGCAATTGGGTTGTCAATATTCATTTTAATACTTTTAGAGACTTAGCCATACTGCCTCTTTTACAGCATTTCAAATAAGGCCATGTATTCAGCCTCAGCCGACTAAGCCACAACAGACATTTGCCTCTTTATATTTCAAGTTATTGTGCAGTTATTGAAAATTTAAATAAATAACCCGTGGTACTTTATCTATCATTGAAATCATTACCGCTCGTCTTACTACCCAGTACTACTGAATCTATACCCACATAATATATGATTCAAATCATCACACTTTTTGTACCCTAATTTTAATTCTTTATTGCCCTTCGAATACCCAAGCACTCTTTTGAGACATAATCACAACTCTGTGTTATTTTCGTTTGTGTATCTGCTCAAAATATTAATACTAACACATAACTTGGGTACATTAAACACGCAATAAGATTACGGCAAGGTGCATTATATTCACTGTCCACATTTAGAGCTTCGTAATTAGGTTTATTTTCTATAGGTGTACTACTAATGGGATTACAGTCAGACATACCAAATTTATCTAAAATGGTTTATATATAAGAACTTTGATCTGAAGATATTATGATGACTTCGAGTAATTTTAAGGGTTAGGAAAAATGTATCTCATTTAAATCTACCATTTTGAATTTGCTCTTTACATAACTTTTAAGTCGGTCGATTGATTGCCGATTAAAATAAATCAAAACCAAATCATCGACATAAAGCAAAACGTAAATATTTTCATGAATATCGGCCTTGTGAATTTACAAATCCTTTTTGTTGACACTGGATCAAATAATTTGAACCAACACCTAGCAGCTTGTTTTAGTCCATACAGAGCTTTATTTAATTTACAAACGTAACCATCTTTACTAACTACGCCCTCCGGCACTTCCATGTAAATTTCTTATTTTAAAATGCCAATTAAATATGCGGGCAACAGGTTCAAAAATTACGGCATAATCAGATAAATACTCTTTACTAAAATCTCTGGCAATAAGATGTGCCTTATAACTTAATGGATTGACAAACTCATCATTTTTAATATTAAAAATCCATTTACAATCGACTACATTCCCATTACTAGGTTTAGGTACTAATGTCCAGATATCATTAGTTAAAAGTGAATATAATTCATCCTATAATGCACCTTCCCATAAAATCCCATCATCCCTATTTTCGATTTCGTTTGAAGATGTAGGTACTTTGCTGCTAATTGGTTCAGCACACAATAAAATATCATTAATTACATGAAACTAGTCAGGGGGACGACCCTTGATCATATCACTCCTTCCCAATTGACAAGGATCGTAGATATTTTTATCACGAGAACTAGTTTAATATAATTATGTCTTTTTCTTGTCATCATTTGGCTTTAGTATGTTGGAAATATTTAATTTTTACTACACGGAACTGATTCATCAGATTTCGAACCATCTGATTTCGGATTGTTTAAGGTTGAATTATCTGATTTTGATCCATCTGATTTTAAACCATCAGCTTTGGAATTATCAGATTTAGGACTGTCACAGCAATGAGGTTTTATTGACACTGACTTTGACACCACGTCAGAAACACCAGTTGCCAGGGGTATTCAGGACATATTGGGGTCTGTTGCCACTAGTATTCGGGACGTATTGGGGCCCGTTGCCAGGGGTATTCAGAACGTATTAGAACCTGTTGTCATTGGTATTCAGGACGTAGTGGGGCCTGTTGCCAGGCGTATTCAGGACATTATTTGATAAAAATGATTTATATAAAATAAATAGTATAATTTAATTAGAATAATAGTATTCTGAATTAATTGATCGTTCAGAATACTCGTATGCATATTTTGTCACGACTTAATCGATCGGTTGTGACTTTGTTTTTTTTTGTCCCAATTAATCGATCGTTTGGGTTCACTATATTTAGTACCAGCAAATCGATTGCTGACGAATTTAACATATTGTTACTTGTAATGTTATTAAAGTTGTTATTGTTAATTATCAAGACTATCTGATAGACAAAGTTTATTACTTGTTTTTCAGTCAGAATATCGCCATTTTTTGTTAAAGTTTGTGAAGTTGTTTAGTGACGCAATTAATCGATCGTTTGTGTTCACTGTACTCAGTTCCAGTAAAGCAACTGCTGATGTTTTTAAATTATTCTGTATAAGCTAGTGCCTAGATTATTTATTATTTATTGAATAACAAATTAATTTAGTAACTAATAGTATTCAGCCGTTTAGTTCCATACTCAGCACAAATTTGTTCTTTTTCTTTCACAATCAATTGGATAATTTTAAGTTGTCATATTTTGTAATACAGTCATTGTTTTTTTTTTTTGGGACGTAACGTTATTATGCTACTGGCCAAGATACCTGATTGTTAGGTTACCACCTGGTGTCGTGTGCAGGGACGCACACGATGTCAGGACGGACGATTGTTAGGTTTCCGGATTTTACTAGTCAATTTCCTATGTTTTCAGAAATAATTTTGTTTATAATGTAAAATATTAAATGCTTTATATTTTATTATGTAAACTGGTAACATTGATTCCGTAAGAATGGCAATATTTCTATCATTTGATTTGTAAAATGTTTGGCGCGAGAATGAAGCGGTTCTCTGATTGGATCACGAGACTGACGTGGCGTAAAGTCGTGAGCCAATCAGGGCGCTGGATTTTCCCTCCAACGGCAGGGGTCTTGGTCAGGAGCCCGAGCGGGCAAGTAGGGCATTCTGATGCTGAACGTCGAAGACAATTGACAATTATTAAGAAGTCTTAAAACTGTACCCGAATCATTGTGCCCAGTGTTAATGTGTCAAAGTGTAATGTGAAGTAATTTGTTAGACTCAATGTATCAGTTTGAAAAGAGTAACCATGGAGTTTCTTGCCGGCTCTTCTCCATGGAAAACTACCATACCGAACCGTGCAATGTGCAATGTGAAATAAAATAGTATATCGCATCCAGTATGTTTTCATAGCACGAAACCCGTCTTCTGCCCACATAAGCTCGAGCCTAGCTAACAACCAAATACTGCTACACTCGCGACGTCGTCGACGCATGCGCCCCCCGCGCACGCGGCCGCCGCTCCGCCCGCACATAGTCGAGATGGTTATAATGTTCAAGTAAAATTACCTAAGTTGCAAATTCCGCGTTTTGATGGTAGAATAGAAAACTGGCAGACCTTCAAGGATAGTTACATGCCGCTTGTTCATGACAATAGTTCACTTTCGGACACGGAAAGGTTTCATTATCTATTATCCTGTTTGTCGGGGTGTGCACTGACCTTGGCCAAAGGAGTCCCTATAACCGCGTCAAATTATTCTGTAGTTTTTAAACTTTTGTTAGAGCGTTATGACAATAAACGCATATTAGCAAATACTTATTTAGAAAAAATGTTTAGTTTAACGCCCATCAACAAGCCGTCACTCGAAATCTTATCCGAACGGACCAATGCGTTATATGAAAGCGTAAACGCGTTACGTGCTTTACAAATTGAGGATCTAAGTGAATTCCTTTTATTTCACATCGCATCGCGATCACTTGACCTTGAAACTAGGAAACGTTTCGAGCTACAAAACACTCGCGAGATTCCTAAGTGCAATGACTTAATTCTTTATTTACAAAATTATATAAAGATTCTGGAAGATAGTCAACCTGTCTCGGTTTCGACTAATCCATCGAACTCTTCTAATACCAATAAACAATCTCGAAATAAAGGTCAGCAAGGGTCATCATCATTTGTAGCATCTACGAATCAAAATAATAATAATGCATCGGGCTCACTAATTTGTTCATGTTGTAATGAAAATCATTCTATTTACCGATGCAGCAAGTTACATTCTATGACACTCGAACAGCGTCAACATTTCGTTCAGAAATTAAACTTGTGTATCAATTGCTTAAGGCCCGGTCACGATAGTAATAATTGTAAATCTAAAACCACATGTTTTGTTTGTAACGCGAAACATAACACGTTATTACATGGGGAAAATAAAAGTTTATTAACGTCTTCTGAATCCAACGAAAATAACGAAAGTTCCGCTAAAGGTACTAGTACACTTACCTGTATGACGTCACAAACTTCGAGTTCCAATTATAGTATTACGAAGGTTCTTGGCTCGGCGGTGGTGCGATTACGTCACGCGGACGGTTCGCTCCAGTGTGCACGCGCCCTTATTGACAGCGGCTCGATGGATTCCTTTATGACTAGTGCATGCGTGCGCCGCCTAGGTTTACGCATAAGAAAAGGTAACTTGAACGTTACCGGTCTCGGACAGAGTAATGTTTGTGACATAAAAGGTTATACTTTCGCTTCGATTATACCTCATTCGAGTAAGTCGCCTAAGTTCGACTTATCTTTAGTAGTTTTACCTAAAATTACTTCAATGATGCCTTCGTCGACATTACCGTTGCACGTCAAGGACCATTACAAGCATCTTGATCTCGCCGACCGCGACTTCGATAGATCCGGTCCGATCGATCTACTGTTAGGTGTCGAGTGTTTTGATCAAATATACACTGGCTCACGTTTCACTCCTGGTCCCGGATTACCTTGCGCCTTGTCTAGTGTATTTGGCTGGGTGATAAGTGGCCAATATTTTCAAAGCACACCACCTAACAATAACCCCGGTGAATCCGTTACGTCACTCCTCGCGGCCTCTTGCACGCTCGAAGACATCGTTCAACGGTTCTGGGACTCTGAAGAACCACCGAAAGGTAAAATTTCCGGTGTCGAAGACGAAATCTGTGACCAAATGTATAAAAAGGGTACTTACCGTACGCGAGAAGGTCGGTACGTGGTACCTATAATGTTAAGGGAGGATGCACCTTCTTTGGGCGTTTCGTCTCGCTCAGCTTTTAATCGTTTTCTCAGTTTAGAAAGGCGTCTTAATAATCAGACCGAGTTGAAAGCTGATTATAAGGAATTTATGCACCAGTACGAAGAGCTAGGACATATGCAGCCTGCAGATTCTTCGACTACTGATCGTTACATAATTCCACATCATTGCGTCGTGCGTCCAGACAGTTCTACGACACGACTTCGGGTAGTCTTCGACGCTAGCAGTCGGACTACAAATAATCTTTCTCTGAATGATGTAGTTCATGTTGGACCGAAACTGCAAATTGATATTGTCGATTTAGTTATGAAATTCCGAATTCATGAAATTGTCTTCACTGCTGACATTTGTAAAATGTATCGCCAAATATTAATACGTCCTGAGGACAGGTGTTATCAACACGTTTTTTGGCGTGATGAGCCTAACGAGACTTTGAATGAACTTAATACTGTGACTTATGGTGTCAGCAGCTCCCCATACCTTGCTATTCGCACTCTGCGTCAACTTGCTGAGGACCACGGTTCTGAATACTCAAGTCGCGCCGCTCAAGTCCTTTGTGAAGACACTTTCATGGATGACATCACTACGGGATGCTCAACTCTTGATGAGGCGAAACGATTAAAGGAGGATGTTACCTCGTTATTGTCAAAAGGTCATTTCGAACTTCGTAAATGGAATACGAATACTCCAAGTCTTTTGTCTGATGTTCCTCCTGATCATCTCCAGACTTCCAAATCCTTCGATGATGCTGGAAATGAGTTTGTCAAGATATTAGGGATACGATGGAATCCATCCGGCGACAATTTCTCCTACAAGTTTTCAGACTCGTTTGACGTTAAATTTACTAAGAGATCTATCCTCTCTATAGTGGCTCGCATTTTCGACCCGCTCGGTTGGATCAGCCAGTAGTGTTTTCTGCAAAGTCACTTCTACAAGAGATGTGGCGCTTAAACTTAGGTTGGGACGAAGCTATTCCATCACATTTAGCTAAAGTGTGGCATTTGATAGCAGCCAACTTATCCGATTTACAGCATATTTCCCTACCGAGACTGATTATGCATACTAGTCCTATCGAAGTACATTTGGTAGGGTTTTGTGATGGTTCCCTGAAAGGATATGGCTGTTGCGTCTATCTTTGTGTTGTGGTGGATGAAGTCACCACGATCACTCACCTGTTGATAGGTAAATCTCGAGTGGCTCCGTTAAAACCAACAACGATAAACAGACTTGAGTTAAGTGCAGCTGTGCTTCTAGCGCAAGTTATGTCACACATGTACAACTTACTCAAGGATAAAATTTGCTTAAATTCTATGAAAGCCTACTCGGATAGCACCACCACTCTGTCTTGGCTAAACACAGCACCTCATTTGTTAAAGATGTACGTCGCGAATAGAGTCGTGCAAGCAACCGATTTAATTAGTCCCGAATTTTGGTTTCATGTGTCCACTGAGGATAACCCGGCCGACTGTTGTAGTCGCGGTATTCTCTGCTCAGAGTTAATCAATCACCCACTCTGGTGGAGTGGGCCTTCTTGGTTGAAAATGTCGCCTAACAAATGGCCGTGCAAACGTACATTGCTCGTAAACGCAGAACTGCCGGAACTAAAAACTTCCATTCCCAGCTGTCTACACGTTACTGAATCTGATAATCCACTGCTGACGTTAACTTCTAGACTTTCTTCGCTGACAAAGATTCAACGAACTTTAGCATGGTGTTTCCGTTTCATATCAAATGCAAAGGTTGTTCCTTCAAATAGAAATTTCTTCTCACTTAGTAGTTCTGAACTCGAGAACTCAATGAAAATTCTAGTCAAGTTTACTCAAGACCATTACATGTCGTCTCAAGTCAGTCAAGTGAAAAATCAAGAACAATGCGACAAGTCAATTCAAAAACTGTCTCCTTTCTTGGATGATCATGGTTTATTGCGAGTGGGGGGACGCATCGATGAGGCTAATCTATCGCTATCTGCGTTACATCCTCTCCTCTTGCCAAAATTAAGTCCAATGTCGAGGCTGATTGTCGAACATTTCCATTTAAAATACCTGCATTGCGGCCCTCGGACTTTACAGTCCCTAATTCAAAGAAGTTTCTGGATAATTGGGTTAAGACTACTTATTCGTACTGTTCTCTCAAAGTGTGTGCGCTGCTTTAAAATCAAACCAGTTTCCAGTCAACCCCTGATGGGCAACCTTCCAGCTGCTCGTCTGCAGCCCTCACGATGCTTCCAAACCACAGGCATTGACTTCGGTGGTCCATTCATTATAAAAGAAAGTCGTCGACGTGGAGCTAAAACCTATAAGGCATACATGTCCCTCTTTGTGTGCTTGAGTTCGAAATCCGTCCATTTAGAGGCCGTCACTGAGTTGAGCTCAGAAGCATTCCTCGCGGCTCTAGATCGATTCGTTTCCCGTCGCGGGATGTGTGATACAATCATTACCGATTGTGGCACCAACTTCGTAGGTGCAAACAAATATCTTAACGAAATAATCGGTGAGCTTCGCAAACATCACTCTGAAATATCAGATAGTTTAGCTACCCGTCAAATAAAATGGAAATTTAACCCGCCAGGTGCACCACACTTCGTTGGCATATTCGAAAGTGGCATAAAGTCCACCAAATATCACCTTAAGCGTGTAGTTGGCGCTCAAGTTTTAACCCTTGAAGAGTTTATTACGATCCTGGCTAAGGTGGAAGCTGTGCTAAATTCGCGCCCACTTTGTACTTTGTCTCCGGACCCGCAAGAATCGAACGTTCTGACTCCAGGACATTTCTTGACGGGAGGTCCTTTAGTTTCACTACCTGAGGAACCTGTTAGTGAATGTTTATGCCCACGTTCTCGTTGGCAAATGCTTAAGAAAATAACAATAATAATAATAAATAATAATAATAAAAGTTTTTGGCTTGCTTGGCAACGTAATTATCTGCATACACTTCAACAAAAAACTAAATGGTTCACAAATACACCCAACCTTAAACTGAACGATTTAGTCCTTGTTAATGACCCTAATCTTCCACCTTTACTCTGGAAATTAGCTCGTATAGAACAGATCCATCCGGGATCAGATAACATAGTTCGGGTTGTGACTCTTCGAACTGCAAACGGTAAAACTATGCGCAGACCAGTAGTCAAGGTCTGTCCGCTACCTATTAATTAACTATTATCTTATTTCTCGAACAATATTGTACCTAAACTGATCAGTATTGTTCAAATTCAACTAGTTAAGTTCTAAATTTTATGTTTCTCGAGCACTGCTAGTAGCCCTCTGGCAGTCCTTTAACTTGCGAAATCCTGGTCGATTTCGAGTGGGGGGAAATGAATAAACATTAAACCAATCCTTTAAATCATCCTCTCCAATTTGTTTCCCTTCCAAATTTAAAATTGGCGCCATTCCGGCGCGCAAGGCGCAGCGCCCGCGCCTCACTGCGGCAACACTATAAACTAAAAAAAAACCCAAGCGTGGTCGACACGTTTCCCGCGCAGCTCCGGTATTATGTTGCAAAAAATACAAAAAAAACCCTTCGTCAGAATTTGATTGACTGTTTAGTGTTCGTAACCATACTGTGAAGTGGAATCCAGGAAACCATAAGGATTGGACACTCGTTACGCCGGCCGGCCCAGAAGTCCCGAGTGCAGCGGTTACCTAGCTCCGATCCTGCCTATCCAGGTTGGTGTTTTTTTGTTTCTCTTTCTCATTCGGAATCCCAGGGTTGCGAAATACTAGCATCAGGGAAATGCAATCGATTCTGCAGACGAAGTCCCAACAACAATATTTCATCAATTCTTTACAATACGTAATAAGAAAAAACACTTTCACTAAGATAATCCCTAGAAAATATAGTTGTATAAAACCGTGGATCACACCCGGTCTCGTTCGTTGTATAAGACACAACGACAAACTCCACCTAAAATCCAAACTTGCACCTGATGACGTAATACTTTCTGTTACATATAAAAGATATCGGAATTTCTGTAATAACCTTTTGAAAAAGCTAAAAAACCAGCACGATAAAAATGAACTTGAGAAGGCGGGAAAAAATAGTAAATTTGTGTGGAAATTTATAAAAACCAATACATTGAGGTGTAAAAATTCCGAACCTCCGATTGATTTATTATCAACAGAAATAAACCCATCCGAAGCAATAAATAAAATAAACCACTATTTTGTCAATGTTGGTAAAAACTTGGCTGAAAAATCCATAAATATTAGCCGTCCCCACACTCAAAACCCAACTAGGACATCTTCCACGTTAAATTCTTTTGTTTTTATTAAATACGGACCTCAACGAAGTAATTAGAATTATAAACGGCTTAAAGGATGTCTGCGCAACTGGGTGGGATGATATACCCAATAATGTACTTATAGTTATTTATGCAACTGTTGTATAATGAGGGGTATTAAAACACGAATGTGGGTTTATCACACGAGGCGAAGCCGAGTGTGATAATAGTATCACATGAGTGTTTTAATACCTAATTATGTACAGTTGCATACAAGACTTTATCTACATCCATGATATGAATCCTCCATAAAAGGTTCTGAAACCATAGGGTGTCGCAGTGTTCTAAGAAGTCTATGTAAATTCATGGAAAGTTTAATTGCTTGTACCGTGTATAGGTAGTAATATAATTATTTACATTTTGGATTGTTCAATTATCAAAATTCACAAAGCTTGTATCACTCATTTTTGTAAACAACAAAGTACATGCAATAATAATATCCAAATGTCGAACAAAAATGGCGGGATACGACGTGAATTTGAATTAACCTATAAGTTTTTTTTTTAATTACGGCGCTGTGGTAGTGAATCGCACGTGCTATAGACGTTCGATTCACTACCACATTCGATGTTCTTTTTTTAAAACGAGTTGCATAATGAAATTCAGTACAACATTATAACACCCGTTTGGGTGTTATAATGGTTATTATGACACTGGCTGTTTTAATGTTGGCCATAAGCTAACTGTTTCAGATACCTTTATAGAGGATTTATAGCATGGGTGTAGATAAAAAGATTTAAACACATACTGGCCCCTCCGCTCACTCACATTTTTCAGCTATGTTTATCTAAAGGGATATTTCCAAAAGTTCTAAAAAAGTCTGTGATCACACCTATTTTCAAGTCTGGAGACAAAATGAGTGTGATTAACTACAGACCCATTTCAGTACTAACGGGACTATCGAAAATTTTAGAAAAAATCATAAATAGTAGACTGATAAAATATCTGGAAGATAACAAACTACTCTCAGATAATCAATTTGGGTTTAGGCCTAAAAAATCAACTAGCCAAGCAGTAAACAAATTGGTTAATTACATTTCTACGAATCTGAATAGTGGAATGCATACAGTTGGTATCTTTCTAGACCTTGCCAAGGCCTTTGATACTATTTCTTGCGCTACTCTTTTGCTGAAGCTTGAAACACTTGGGATAAGAGGAGCGCAGCTTCAGCTATTATCTGATTATCTTAGCGATCGACAGCAATGTGTTAAAATTGGTCCGAATACAAGTTCTGACCTTTCTAATACTCGTTTTGGAATACCACAAGGCAGCATATTAGGTCCTACATTATTTTTGATCTATATTAATGACCTTTGCAGCCTGCCACTCGAAAATGGTGTTGTAATGTCCTATGCTTTTCAGCTAAATCAAGAGTTGAGGCCTATGAACATGCTCAGAATGGTTTCAACATTGTATCTAATTGGCTCCAGAATAATCTTCTAACACTGAATGCTGACAAAACAAAATACATTTCATTTACAATGAGAAATACTAACACACCGCTTACTAACCTAATCATTTACGCGCATACCTGTAGCACGTACGCTGACACTGCATGTTCTTGCCCTACTTTAGAAAGAGCTGACCATTTGAAATATCTTGGTGTCACTATTGACTCGAATCTAAATTTCCGTAAACATATCGAGTTGCTATGTGCTAGAGTGCGCAAACTAATATTTGTTTTTAAGTATTTACGTAATGTAGCCGACTATAAATTAATAAAACAGGTTTATTTAGCGTTGTGTCAGTCTATTCTAACCTATTGCATTACGTCCTGGGGGGGGCGGGAAATTCGATTCTTCTCCCTCTAGAACGTTCTCAAAGAGCAATTCTAAAGGTTGCTACCTTTCGTCCGTTTAGATTTCCTACACACCTGCTCTATAGAGCATGTAATGTGCTCTCAGTGCGGCAATTATTTATTCTTCACATCATACTACAGCAGCACTCTACACTTCCCTATGACCCAGTCCCTGACGATAGGAGAAGGAAGGACCTGGTTTGCACAAAGCCTCAAACTAGACATGCGTTTGCTAGTCGATTTTATGCGTTTTTAGGACCTTTTCTGTATAATAGACTCAATAAGAATCTAAACTTCTACAGTCTTAGTTATAGGAAATGTAGTTTTGTAATATCGGATTATTTAGCGATACTTAATTACACGGACACAGAAAAACTGCTAGAAGTCCTGGTTTAATTATGTTATTCCCTGGTATCTAATTGTACATAGGTATTTTACTTAATTTAGTTTTAATGTTTATTGATTTTTGTACCACTTACATTATTCTTATAGTTGCTAATAGATTTCTTTTATTTTATAACATTTACTGTCCTACTTAATTTTGTGCTATGTAAAGTGATGGCCTGAAACACAGGTTTAAATAAACCTAGATCGGGCAGGTCGCTAGCAAACATTTGTGAATTCCACATTATTGTTTCTTGCACCTGTTAAATATATTTTTACTTATAGTTTACTATTATGCACTAATTACACCATTGTTTTAGAAATAACACTACTGCACATAAATGTACATTTTTGTAATACTTTTATAAATAAATTATTCTTATTCTATTCTATTCTTATTCTTATTCTAGTTAATATGTCCAATGTTTTATCTGCTGACTTTACCAATTCGAATTTTACTGCATCACAATAAGTGCCATTCAGCAACCTTTCCTTTATTTCAGAGTCTAAATTTTAAAATCACAGTTTTTTGTCAATTTTTTGAGTTCAATTATAAATTGTTCTATAGTTTCGTTAGGTTTTTGACACCTTTTTCGAAATTCTGCTTGGTGTGTACACAAAGTAGTTAATAGTTCATAGACCTTTGTACTGAGTTTGGTAATCAGTAATTGTACTTTTTTCGTTTCGGGAATATCATTTAGCAGTACAAAACACTCAAATTGCAGGATGTATGCATTCCAGTTTTTACCCGTAAATATTTCCAATGTAGATATCGAGGCCATGTTGGATATGGTTTTTGTTGATTTTAATCTGTCGATGTAATTACGTAAATATATTCTTATTTCCTGAATAGAATGTGATTCTGAGAATATTGTTCTCTGCGCTAGGTTATTTGCAATTTCTATGAGTTCCTTCTTGGTTTTTTCTTGAATCCACGTTTTCTTTCCCTGATAGATTAGTTTTTCAACTAGATCCATGCCTTTCACTTTGAGGTTAGTTCACGATCTTATTTTGTTAAGTTGTTAACAATACCGTCGTCGTACTGTCTACATTTACACACTTTTAGAGCTCGTTTCACGCTCGTCGCCAATGTTATATCTAATTATAAATTTATTACTATTTATTTGGTTGAATCGAATTAAGTTAAGACACAAATTAATTAATTGCACTTTTATATTCACACCAGCGGGCCTAAAATGGCCGCTTTAACAGAATCTACGCAGAATCTTAGTATGAATCATGTTAAAAATTTAAAATTCTTAAAATGGACTTTATGAGCATGAATATAAAGTTCATCTTAAGAATTTTAATTTTTTAACGTGATTCATATTACGATTCTGATAAAGCGGCCATTTTAAACCCCCTGACCATAGACATAATAGGAGATGTTGTCTATAGATATATCTATCTAGTTTCTGGGCCGACAATGTTGCCATCTATTAGTAATAATACACTACACTCCAACAGAAAGCAACTTACTTTCGCATCTATAATAATATTATTTATGTTATATTCGTAGTTAGGAGGATGAAAAAACGGTCTAGAGTCACAAAATAGGGTACAAAAGGTACTTCAATATAAAAAAAAAAACTCATATCAAATCAAATCAAATCAAAATATTTATTTGCTAGAATATGGTACATTCATACTACAAATTTACATTATCATACTACAAAAGTTTTTCTATAACAATTTAATTCAATCGTAATACGTTAGACATGTAGCGCCACCGATTACCAAAAGCACGTTATTGTTGTTTTTCTCGGTAACAGTACTTTTTTTCGGGATGAAAGGTACCCTATGTCCGTTACTGTACACCTGAAAATGTAATCGGTTCAGTGGGTTAAGTGTGAAGAGGTAACAAACAAACAAACAAACTTACTTTCACATTTATAATATTATAGTATAATATAGTATGGATGGATTAGTATAAAACTACTACGTTTGTGTTATATAATATTAGTATAAAAACATTAAATACCTAATTTGAATTTAGGATTTATAATTTTGCATTTCTGCAAGAGCAGTACTTCTCGCCTGTGACTGTGCTGGTGTTTCTGTCGCTCTAATGACTGCTTGCCTCTGGGCTGGACTGGCTTTCGGCTTGTTTCTCCAAACGCAATCGCATTTTCATGGGTGTCTCAGACGCTCTCAGAGAAGCTTGACCAAGCCACCCGGCTTGGCCCTCTAGTCTTTCCTGGTTTTGAGAAGATGTCTCATCAGCTCTTAAAGCTGCTTGTCGCTACGCGTGTTCTTGTCCTTTTAATTTGGCATGAACTGAGGATTCTTGGGGTCAAGCCATATTTGCTGCTCAGACTCGCAATGAGCTCCTCCCTAAGTTGGAACTACGTTTACGAGGCATTTTATTACGGAAAAAAACCAAAGAAACCTAACCAAATAAAAAACACGCAAAGAAACCTAACCTATGACAATAACAAACTAACCGAAAAATAATAAAAGGGAATTATAAAAGATTTTTTTTTAATTTTCATACAAACAATTAAGGATCGAGTCGGATCAAGTAGGATCGACAACGCTTAATTGATAATTAAGTACCGCAGATTTAGACAACCAATCCTAGCGAATATTTTTTTAGGAATCAGAAAAACCAATTTTAACAACTGTAACACATGTTTATTTTAGTATTTACTATTTACACATCCTACTGTGTATTAGATTCATAGGTAGCCGAAGTTCATTGATTGTTGTACGAAAAGTTCCGCCGCTCGCTACTAGATGGCGCTGTGCCTATGACGCGCATTCCTGAATCACGGTGTTAAGATTCTCCACCACTTAATAAATACCGTCGCTAATTAGTTCCACTGCTCACCACTAGATGGCGCTATGCCTATGACGCGCATTTCTGAATCGCGATGTTAAGAACCTCCGCCACTTAATGACTTCGGCAGCCTATTGGAATTTCGTCAAGCTATTCCCAACTAGCAGTAAGGTGCATCCACTGAACCTCATCCTATTTGGAAAGGTCACGTAGAACTCCCCTGTTAGATGGTTCTGTAGTCTTACCACAATATTTACTTTTTTGAGATAGAGGAATCAGTTTCCCTGCCTTCGTCCAAGCGGACTTGGTTGGGCTAAGATTAGCTGTGCCTGTATATTTTATATGTATAAACCTGTTTGACTTCACTTCGAAATAAAATATCTGCTGTACATCAAGTGTTTCCTTCGAGCGGGTGAAGTCATCGGAAGAACCCCCCCTACACAACCTATTTAACGACAATTACAATACCATAACTAACGACAATTACGAACAACAAAATCTTCGATGGTTATTCTTCCACAGAAAATCTTAACACCGCGATTCAGAAAAGGCGTTATCAGTACAACACCATCTATCAAACAAATTGTAAAACTGTTGAATTTATGCTACTAAAACGCTGTATTGACACTCGGCTCACAAAATATATTTCCTATCCTAACTAATATTATTAATTCGCAAGTGAGTTTGTTAAATTACTTTGTCCCTCGGGAACAGTCCTTTTTTTCTGGATGAAAGGTGTAATGTTTTTATGTATCCCTTACGACCGCGTACCTATGTTCAAAATGTCATGATGATCGGTTCAGCGGGTCAGGGCGTGAAAAAGTATCAAGCAAAGCAACTTACTTTCGCATCTATAATAATATTACTATTATACTTTTTTTTCCTGTGGCAACACTACAGCTAACAGCTGATTTGAATTTGTCCTTAAAATTTTATTATTTCCTATAAAATATCAAGTATTTAGCAAGTATAGTGTGAATTATAGTGTAGATGTATTAAATTAACGCAAATTAAGTGTAATAAATTCATTTGTGAAACTGACAGTTACCGGTTCGAAAGAATCTTGCATTGTCATCTTAATAACAGGTACAATCCAATTTATTTTACTTGGTAGTACATTGTTTACGTTTTAATTATTTGCTTTTTAACTGAATCACTTTTCATTCCGGCTACCTGTTGGTGCCGATGACCTTTGAAACGTAAACATAACCCTGTTTGGTTCGGTGACAGAACTTCTTTTTGTCGAACTAAATTTCATTTTTCCTTTCCATTAATTGTTTCTTATACAATTCTACCGCACCAATCTTCTCCTATCTTGTCTCTATTCTACTGTATCATGATTATGACACGCAGTGCCCGCGGTCGGCTCGAAGAGTCCAAACTTAGTCAGGCTTTGAGCGAACTAAAGGCGTGTAAGGGGTCCTGTAACCAGCTAAACAGGGAAATAGATGACAATGAAAGGGTGCTCTCTGAAGCTCATGAAAGGAATAATAAGTTAAAAATGGAAATGGCTCAGTTATATACTCAATTCACTGATGCCATAGAAGACCGGGATAGGCTCCAAGTCATTGTGGACGTGTTCAGCCAGTGTAGCACAGAGTATGAACAAACTCTCAGTCACAAAAATCAGTTACAACAACAGCTACATGAGGCCAGAAGTCAAATATCAGAACTCGCGACAACCAATCACAACATCACAGCCTCATTGAACCAAAGTCTGTTCAGTGAATTGGTGCCTATTGCTCCGTCAATGCTTTCTAATACATGCCAACCTCACACTATAGATCTGACAGGTGATGACGAACTAAAGTCAATTAAATCAGTGCGAGTAATGACAAGTAAGAATAAACTAAAAAAATATATTAAAATAAACAAATACATTGTTAAAACTAAGAAAATGGTAAAAAAGCAAAAGTTTTTCATTAAAAATGTAAAATTAAATAGAGAAAGGTTGAACCTCCTAAAACAATTAGAATTATGTATTCTTTAAATTTAGATAAAAGTAATAGGAAGTACCAAATTGACACAGAGAACTTGCGGTGTGAAATTGACCACCTACAACAGAAATTAACTTCACTCAATACTAAATATACAGCCTCTGAAAACCAAATGAGGGAATATGTATTGGCTATGAATGAGCTGGTAAGTACAGAAAATAACTACTGTGAGCATTGTCCACCACCATCTGTTGATCCCACCCCAGCCCATTCATTGTCTCATGGTGATACAACCATACCGCAGTCCTGTGTTAGTTTACCTTTAGAAATTACTAATTGTTTAGCTAAACAGATTGTCAACAAAGAAATTGTAATTTTCTCTGATGAAATTGGAAAGGATTTAGGCCACTTGTTGACAAATAAATATCCGGGACATTCTATTAGGAACTTTTGTATGCCTGGTTGTTCCTTATATGACATCATGAGGAAAATTATTAATTACAACTTCAACCAAGATTCTATACTTATAATATTTGTTGGTAATATTTGTTGAGAATTACTCCAATATTATAGAACATTATGTGACCTGAGTTTAAGAAAAATTGTAATGTTCACATTTCCATATAGTAAAAGTTTGCCACAGGAAGAAAATTACTTTAGATATAATATTAATAAAACATTGCATAATCTGTCATTTAATAGTAATGTATTTAATTTAATTGACATTAACAATTATATTGGTGAAAATTTTTATTTCACAAAAGATAGATATCTTGTAGACAGGTGCTATCTTTCAAACTATTGGAAAAGACAGGTAGCTGAGTCGCTATCATACTTTTTTTCTATTACAGCCAAGAATTTGGCTGATCAAGTTGCCTCTGTTGAACAATGCAATACTCAATTAAATCACTGTGCCAATAGTTTGATCATAATGAATGAAAACAGAGGCGACCTCTTGCAATATTATAAGGAAGCCAGATGTTCACGCCACCTAGCGCCTAAGCGGCGCGACCTGATGCGCTGATGCGCTCCACCGGCGCCATCTACCAATGAAGAGAGAAACCAGCACTACGAGCTCGCGCACCCATCTGCCACCGCGCTGAGCTGGCGCCCCTCCGTTCTCCAGTACATTCACCACGCCTATATAAGGCTAGTTTTGTATCGAGTCATCCCTTTTACCTTCTCGTCCACCCACGAAGACAGACCTACTCAGTCCTACCGCTATGGCCATAGCGGTTTCCACTACATCATTGTAAATTCATTAATAGTCTTCAATATAAAATTGGGAACCACGCAAGTCGCTTCATTTTCAACATATCCCACGGGAACGGCACCCAAACCTCAAACATTTGGTCCTACGAGACGGATTTACAAGAAAACATTTGGTCCTGCGAGCCGGAAGAAGACTCCATGTTGCCAGGCGTTTAACGTTGTCGACCACGTTGCGACGACACCACAACTTGGACCTTCAACCAAGGAGCCGGGCGCTGTAGACGTTACGACGACGCTGACCGAGCACAGCGCCGACACCAGTGGACTGGCAGCCATTCCACAAGAGGGAAGAGCGTACACGTAAGAAACGGCGGTCAGGTCTCTGTTCCCGTCCCGTCCCATCCGTTCTAGAATTTGTTTCGATTTGTGTTAAAGCTGTGTTTTATACGTTACAGACGCGAGTGCCAGCCACGTGGTTCCAGTGATCCTTGCATGGGGTAAGTTAACCTTACACCACACCACACAATACTCATTTAGGACGCCAAAATGTCGGTTAAGGCAGTAGATGACGTACTTTCCGAACTAAAGAAACGTAGGGGTAATATCAAGGGTCGGTTAACCCAATTTAAAAATCATGTAGATACATTTGCGGGAGCTAATTTAACCCCCTTACAAGTAGCAGAATTAACCTTACGCGTTCAAGCCGCGAGTGAAATGTACGACAAATTCGATAACGTAGAAAGCGAAATAGAATTACTCCTGCCCGAATCGGAAGTATTAGGATTATAAGGAATCCCTAAATTATTATGAAGCAGTCTAAGAACTCTTAAGATCCCCTTAAACAATCTAAAACCTTATTTAAAAACTTAGACATTTTACCATTTTAAAAAAATCATTACCCTAAAGTTTGCTTATTGTACCTACCACCGGAAAGCTATCGTAAACTTATCTCTGCCACCACCAGACAGGTTTCGACGCCTGCTATTATATTTGTTCCAACACCTAATGTCTATGTCTAGCCATAATAAAGTAACAGCCCTTTCAATTTTAGGGGAGGATGGGGAGGGGAGGGTAGGGTATTAAAAATTTCAATGCCCATCAATAGTTTTAGGTCGGAATCAATACGAATGCGTATGCGTGCGAAGTACTTATATAGTTAGTTGCGGAGCGTTTTGGCGTGGCGCAAAATTTAAAATTAGAATTCATAATATTTTTTCCGTATGTACTATCGAGGACACTCCCACCTGACCACCACTAAGCTCATTTTTGCTTGCACTCGCAACATAAAAACGCTCTTTAGCCACGCCCCGTTGACTTTGTGTAGAAAAAATGAATGAAAAGATACCAAATCGGCCGAGCGCATTGACGACGCACGCCAAACGAGAGTTATTGTTATTTTGCGCGCCAAAGTTGACGCTTTCCTAATAGGCCCAAACTTTAAGGGGGCGTAGCTCGGCGCCCCCGCATGATTTAAACGACAACATTTTAAAATGTTCAGGCGGAAAAGACCCCGATAGTACATAGTCATCTCTGAGTTACGCTGCTCTTACTTAACCAAAGGCCGCGTGAAAAATACAGGTGGCGAGTGAAGCGAGCCGGCGACCTCCGTAGCATAACGACTACGGAGGTCACCGGCTCGCTTCGCTCGCCACCTCCCCCCATCGCTCCACTCAGGACCTACCTACCACCGGAAAGCTATCGTGACCTTATCCCTACGCTACGGGAGTCACCGGCTCGCTACACTCGCTCGCTCCTCCCTTCGCTTTACCACCACTGGACAGGTTTCGACGCCTACTATAATATTTGGTCAAGCACCTAATGGCTATCTCTGTTTACATATAATTATATACGATTGTTTTGACATATTTCTTATAATTCCACATATTGTATTTGATCATTAATTTTGACATTTAAATTTCTTGTAATTCCAAATTTTGTATTTGATAATTTATTTTGACATTTATTTATTTATTTCTTAATGTAATTCTGCAATTTTAATTTGTTTGTATTTTTGTTTAATATGAGCTCGTGGCTAAATAATAACAGCCGCTCGGGTCGATCGTTAGGTTAAGCCGTGCTTGCCTAGGTTGGTCTGTGGATGGGTGACCGCCCATTACATACCGAGTTTCCTCCGTGCCTCGGAAAGCACGTTAAGCCGTTGGTCCCGGCTGTCATTTGTAGATCTTTGACAGTCGTTAGGTAGTCAGAGGCCCAAAAAAGTCTGACAACCAGTCTTACCAAGGGGTATCGTATAACCCGGTACCTACCCGGGTTGTGGAGGTCAGATAGGCAGTCGCTCCATGTAAAATACTGGTATTCAGCTGCATCCGGTAAAACTGGAAGCCGACTCCAACACAGTTGGGAAAAGGCTAGGCAGATGATGATGATGGGTCTCGGACCTGAAATAAATGATTTTATTATTTATTTTTAACCGTTATGAAGTTACACTTCAAATTTTAGGGGAGGTTGGGGACGGGAGGGGGAGTCTAATAATTTCAACGCCCTTCAATTGTTTTAGGTAAGAATAAAAACAAAACCGCTACATTTCTTAGTTTCTGAGATACGATGGGTGGGAGGGATGAAGTGGGGGAGAGGGGGGTGTTGTGAAAAATGATTCTTTCTAACGCATTGCTCCTTTATATGTATCTGAAAAAAAAAGTTCCAATTCTCTGAAATTCCGAGATCCGCCTAAAGGGGGGTAGAAGGGGGGCAAGAGGGGTAACGTTGAAAAATGTTCTATACTTCCCCGAGCCTCCTCTATACAAATCAGTCACGGGTCTCTTAAATTCCGAAATACGATAGGGTGGGGTGGGAAGGGGGGCAAAAAATGGTTTTGCACATTTTCCCTACTCGTGAGAGTTACTTGATTATGAATCTGTCAAAATATGATGTCGATGATGTCAGTGAGTGGTATTCGAACAAGGTTTCGAAAACCGGAAATGGCACGGCCGCCTTCTTGAATTTCTAAAATGTCACAATTTTTCTAAAGTAACCAGGATACCTGTCTGTAAAAACACGGTGGTTGTCCGTTGACTTTGGTAGAACAATAGAATTCGCCAAAATCTTAAAACTCTGAACAATTTAAAAACTCTGACCTTTTCCCATTACAAAAAAAAGATTACCCTAAAGTTTGCTTGCCTTCGCCCCTGTCGTGGATAACCCTACCACCGTCCAGGTTTTGACGCCTACCATAATATTTGTTCAAACACCTAATAGCTATCCCTAACCGTTATGAAGTTACAGCACTTTCAATTTTAGGGGAGGTTGGGGAGGTTGGGGAGGTGATTATACAAATTTCAACTCCCCTCAATAATAAAATACAGTAAAAATCAAAAAGCTGTTACGTGTCCTTGTTTCCGAGATACGATGGGGGAAGAGGTGAAGGGTAGGGAGAATCGGATGTTTGGAAAAATGATTTTGACTCACGCATTGCCCTTTTATATAAATCTGAAAAAAAAATGGTCCAGGTCTCTTTACTTCCGAGATCTGCCTAAAGGGGGGAGAAGGGGGAGAAGGGGGCCATTTTTTAAAACTGGGTTTAACTTTACCAACCGTCCTCTATACGAATCCGTAAAAAAAAAAACAAAATACTGGTCTCTTACTTTCCGAGATACGATATTGAGGGTGGTAAGGGGGGCTAAAAGGGGAGGTTTGGCACATTTCCCCAACTTGTAAGAATTACTTGTTTACGAATCTGTCAAAATATATGCTCCTCCCCCTCCACCATATGGGAGAACAATCATGTCAGTGAGTGGTAATCGAGCAAAGTTTCGGAAACCGGAATTGGCACTGCCGCCATCTTGAATTTCTGAAATGTCACAATTTTTCTAAAGTAACCAAAATACAAACTACCTGTCAGTAAAACACGGTGGCTGTACCTTGACTTTAGTAGAACAAAAGAATTCACCAAAGTCCGGTATGACCCGAAAATTCAAGCCCCAATGGCTCTCGGGGTTGCCAGCTGAGAGTGATGAAAATGGTCAAATGTCATTTCGGGCAACCCATCCTTGGTGGTTATGTAAAATTTCCATTTAAAATGTCGTAATTTCTACTTTTCATGTTTTTGGGGAAAATTACCCCAAAAGTGGGGAGATATTTTGCACCAGGCAACACTCCTTGACCAAGTACACAACCGTTTGATACAACACGATCCAGTCGGGAGATGCCAGCTGTTCCATTTATCGTATCGAAAAATTTGGATTTTTCGTCTTTTTTACAAGATGGTCGCCCCACTGTCCGCCATCTTGTTTTTCTGAAAAGTCATAATTTTTCTGAAATCTCAAGGATATGGGCTACTGAACGGTGTACTTGATGTTGCCATTTTTTGAGTTTGGTAGAACAAAAGAAGTCGCCAAACTCGGGTCTGACCCGAATATTCAAGCCCCAATGTCTCTCGGGGTTGCCAGCTGAGATTGATGAAAATGGTCAAATGTCATTTGGAGGATCCCAATGTTCTTGGATAGTCAAAGTTTTCATTCAAAATATCGTTATTTCTACTTTTAATGCTTTTGGGGAAAATCGGGAAAATTACCCTAAAAATCGGGAATTTTTTTGCACCAGGTAACACTCCTTGACAAAAGTCACAACCGTTTGGTTCATTTCAAACCTGTTAGATGTTGCTAACTACACGAAAAAATGATTTGAAAAAATCGAAAATTCCATTTTTTCACAAAATGGCCGCCACATTGTCCGCCATCTTGTTTTTCTGAAAAGTCATAATTTTCCTGAAATTTCAAGAATATAGGCTACCGACCGGTGTACGTGGTGTTGCCAACTTTTGAGTTTGATAGAACAAAAGAACTCGCCAAAGTCGGGTCTGACCCGAAAATTCCAACCCCAATGGCTCTCGGGGTTGCCAGCTCAAAGTGATGAAAATGGTCAAATGTCATTTGGGGCACTCCAGTGATGCCGGCTAGTCAAAGTTTCCATTCAAAATATCGTTATTTCTACTTTTCATGTTTTCGGGGTAAATCTGGGTAAGTACCCTAAAAATGGGAAAAGTTTTTGCACCAGGCAACACTCGTTGACAAAACACATAACCGGTTCATACACTACAATCCAGTCGGGGGATGCCAGCTCTCCCATTAATCGTGTCGAAAATTGGGATTTTTCGTCAATTTTACAAAATGGCCGCCACAGCGTCCGCCATCTTGTTTTTCTGAAAAGTCATAATTTTCCTGAAATTTCAAGAATATAGGCCACCGACTGATTTATCTGGTGTTGCCAATTTTTGAGTTTATTAGAACAAAAGAACTCGCCAAAGTCAAAAAGTCCCAAAAATTAAAATATTCAATAATTTTTGGGGTTGCCAACTAAAACGAACCAAAATGGTCAAATGTCATTCGGGGGACCCCAATGTTGCCAGGTAGTCAAAGTCTCTATTCAAAATGTCGTTATTTCTACTTTTCATGTTTTTGGGGAAAATCTGGCAAAATACCCTAAAAATGGGGAAATTTTTCGCACCAGGCAACACTCCTCTATAAACCACACAACCGCTCGGTACAACTTAAACCCGTCAGATGTTGCCAACAACCCGAAAAATGGATTTGAAAAAAATCGAAAATTATAACTTTTTACAAGATGGCCGCCATACTCTTCGCCATTTTGTTTTTCTGAAAATTCACAATTTTTCTCAAATTTCAAGGATATAAGCCATTGACAAGTGTTATTGGTGTTGCCAACTTTTGAAATCGGTAGAACAAAACAATTCGTCAAAGTGTAGTGCAAAAAGTCGAAGATTTCAAAACGTCCCAGCGCAGCCGCCATCTTGTTTTTTTTTTTTTTTTTTGTTTTTTTCTAAATCATTTTAGATTTTGAATAGGACCTATGAGTCGAAACTCGTCCAAGTCTTTTCCTCACTGAAACCGGAAATGGATTCGGCCGCCATCTTGGATTTGAATCTCCTCTATAATTTTCCTCAACTCACTCTATGGTACTCTACATTTTTCCCAAACATTCCCATAACCCATCTCTCACCCATTCCGAGAAACGACATGTCAATGAGTGAGTCAGTCAGTGGCTTTGTAGTTTTATATAATATAACTAGTATTTGCGTGTTGCGCGAGGTGCAAGCACCTCGCGTGCTTGTGCTGGTAGATTTTTCACTTTAAAAACCCCTAAATGTAGTAAAAATGTCAAACATAACCCTAAAAGAGTCTTTCACTTTTCAAAGTCTAGTGAAATGCTGAAAGGTTAAGCTCATTCATTCTAAATCAGCACCTCCAAATCACTCGTAAACGATATCCTTATTCTAATTTTTGAATAAAATAAAAGTCCGCCATCTAGGATTAAAAAACGGATGTCATATTCTAAATAAGCACCCCCAAATCACTCGAAAACGATACCCATATCAACATTTTTTGATAAAATAAAAAAGTGACCAATTTGAGAAGTAGGTAGATACCCTTTTAAAATGTTGAGTATCCATAAGAATCCTAAAATGAATTGGAAAATCGGTTATGTACCTCCGTTGGAAGTTTAAAAAAAAATTATTGAATTTTTTAAACATTTTGAAAACCTTTAAGAGCGCCCTTATAACAGCAACAAAAACCCTTAGGAACCCCTTGATCAGTATGAAGCAGTCTAAGAACCCTCATGATACTCTAAAACAATGTAAAACCTTATATAAAAACTCAGAGCTATTCCCATTAAAAAAAATATTACCCTAAAGTTTCCTTGTCGTCGCCTCTATGTTACGCTACGGAGGTCGCTGACTCGCTTCGCTCGCCACCTCCCCCTTCGCTCCACTCAGGACCTACCTACCACCAGAAAGCTATCGTGACCCTACACCACCACCGGACAGGTTCCGACGCCTACTATAATATTTATACTAACACTTAAAGGCTATCTCCAACCGTTATGAAATTACAGCCCTTTCAATTTAAGGGGAGGTTGGGGAGTGGAGGGGAGGGTATACAAATTTCAACGCCCCTCAATAGTATTACATAAGTAAAAAAAAAACCGCTACGTGTCCTATTTTCCGAGATACGATGGGAGGAGGGGTGAAGGGGGGAGAACCAAAGAAGGTTTGACCAACTCTGGGCCCCTTAATATGAATCTGAAAAAGAAAATGTTCTAAGTCTCTTTGTTTCCGAGATACGATAGGGAGCGGTGGGAACGGGGACAAAAAGGGGAGGTTTGACACTTTTTTCCTACTCGTGAGAGTTACTTGTTTACGAATCTGCTAAAATATAACCCCCTCCCCCTCCACCATCTGGGAGAACAATTACGTCAGTGAGTGAGTGGTAATAAACCGGAAATGGCACGGCCGCCATCTTGAATTTCTGAAATGTCATAATTTTCCTAAAATAAACAGGATACAAGTTACCTATCAGTACCTAAAGAAACGGTGGCTGTCCGTTGACTTTGGTTCAAAAGAATTCGCCAAAGTCGGGTCCGAAAATTCAAGCCCCAATGGCTCTCGGAGTTGCCAGCTGAAAGTGATGAAAATGGTCAAATATCATTTGGAGCACCTCATTCTTGGTAGTAATGCAAAATTTCCATTTAAAATTTCTTTATTTGTACTTTCCGAGTTTTCTGGGAAAATCTGGAAAAGTTTAATGTAAGTTAAATTTTGATAAAAATATTACTTATCAAACACCATGTCATCATATAAAAATAGAAATTACACTAAGCAGATGGTCGGATCGGGCGGTCTAAAAAAAAAAAGCTGCCGCCCTATCTCCCGTCAGCCATGTCGTCGGAGCTCCGCCGGCCTTCGGCCTACGCACTTCATGTCCCAAATTCGGACTTCTGGGACATAAAGTTGTAATACTACTTCGGACCAATCATGGTGGTCGACATAAGCAGGGCAATTATTAAAGAAACCAACTTTTAAACTTTAAAATTTAGACCGATGATGCTATCTCAATCACTGACTTATTACATAGACCACGGGCCGTCGGGCATTATTAATAATGGCCGGTCAAAGTGATAAATTATTCACTTTGCCCATTGCTCTTGGGCATTATTAATAATGGCCGGTCCTTATTAATAATGCCCAGTTAATCACGTCGCTTGTAACATATATATCATTCTATTCGGTTCGGTTCGGTTTCGTGTTATTGAGAAGTATTCCTTACCCTTATACAATTTTGAGAATCCTGAACAATCCTTAATGAATTGGAAAATCCATTAGAGCCCTAAGAAGATTTTGTAAAATACTTCTGAATATTTTTAAAACCTTTAAGAGAACCCTTACAGCAGTACGAAAACCCTAAGGAACCCCTAAATCAATATGAAAACCTTTAAGAACCCCTCATTTTAAAAACTAATTCAGTAAAAAAAAAAGAAATGAAAGTAAAAAAAAATGAGAATTTAATTTAAAGATTTTGAAACCCCTTAAAAAACATGAATACAGTCTTAAACCTTATTTAAAAACTCAGACTTTTTCCCATTAAAAAAACAATACCCAAAAGTTTGCTTGTTATTTTTTTTTTTCGGTTAGGAAATCATCAAAATGACTCCTCCTCCCGCTCTGGGCGGAGCACGAGTAAGTATCAGACTTTTACTGACTAAAACCCATCCATGTTCCTTCATCGCCCTTTGTGTTCCGGGGCCACGGTTGTTCTTTCAAACAGTCACGCAACCCCGGCAGGCATCGGCCCTTGCGGACTCCTTCCTATTGCTGACTCTCTGTTTGTCGTCACCCCCTTGAGTTACGCTTCACCCACTCAACCATCGTTACGCTACGGACCTACCTATCATCGGAAAGCTTTCGCCACCTTATCCCTACGCTACGGGGTTCGCCCTTCGCTTTACCGGTATCACCACCGGACAGGTTTCGACGCCTACTATAATATTTGTTCAAACCCGTAATGGCTATCTCTAACAGTTATGAAGTTACAACCCTTTAAATTTTAGGGGAGGTTGGGGTGGGGAGGGGAGGGTGTACAAATTTCAACACCCCTCAATAGTTTAGGTTAGAATCAATACGAAAGCGTATGCGTGCGTAGTACTTAAATAGTTTGTTGCGGAGCGTTTTGGCGTGGCGCGAAATTTAAAATTAGAATTCAAATATTTTTTCCGTATGTATATAGTCCTCTCTGAGTTACGCTTCACCCTTTCAACCTTCGTTACGCTATGGAAGTCACCGGCTCGCTTCGCTCGCCACCTCTCCCCTTCGCTTTACCGGTACCACCACCGGACAGGTTTCGACGCCTACTATAATATTTGTTCAAGCACCTAATGGCTATCTCTAACCGTTATGAAGTTACAGCCCTTCAAATTTTAGGGGAGTTTTGGGACGGGAGGGAAGAGTGTTAAAATTTCAATGCCCTTCAATAGTTCTAGGTAGGAATAAAAACAAAACCGCTACATGTCCTAGTTTCCGAGATACGATGGGTGGGAGGGGTGAAGGGGGGAGAGGGGGGTGTTGTGAAAAATGATTCTGACTAACGCATTGCTCCTTTATATGAATCTGAAAAAAAAGTTTCAATTCTCTAAACTTCCGAGATCCACCTAAAGAGGGGGAGAAGGGGGGCAAGGGGGGTAACATTGAAAAATATTTTATACTTCCCCGAGCCTTCTCTATACAAATCAGTAAAAAAAAAACACGGGTCTCTTAGTTTCCGAGATACGATAGGGAGGGGTGGGAAGGGGGGCAAAAAGTGGTTTGGAACCTTTTCCCTACTCGTGAGAGTAACTTGATTATGAATCTGTCAAAATATACCCCTCTCCCTCTCCACCGTCCGGGAGAACAATAATGTCAGTGAGTGCTATTCGAACAAGGTTTCAAAAACCGAAAATGGCACGGCCGCCATCTTGAATATTTAAAATGTCACAATTTTTCTAAAGTAACCAGGATACAAGCTACCTGTCTGTAAAAAGACGGTGGCTGTCCGTTGACTTTGGTAGAACGAAAGAATTCGCCAAAGTCAAAAAGTCCAAAAAATTAAAATATTCAATATTTTTTGTGGTTGCCAACTTAAACGAACCAAAATGGTCTAATGTCATTCGGGGGACCCCAATGTTGCCACCTAGTCAAAGTCTCCATTCAACATGTCCTTATTTCTAGTTTTCATGTTTTTAGGGAAAATTTGGGAAAATACCCTGAAAATGGGGAATTTATTCAAACCAGGCAATACTTCTCAACGAAACACAACCGTTTGTTAAAACTCGAACCCGACAGATGTTGCCAACTACCCGAAAAATGAATTTGAAAAAAGTCGAAAATTCCACTTCTTCACAAAATGGCCGCCACAGCGTTCGCCATCTTGTTTTTCTAAAAAGTCAAAAAAATTCTAAAATCTCAAGGACATAGGCCACCGACCGGTGTACTTGGTGTTGCCAACTTTTGAATTCGGTAGAACAAAATAATTCGTCAAAGTTTAGTGCAAAAAATCGAAGATTTCAAAACGTCCAAGCGCAGCCACCATATTGTTTGTTTTTTTTTCTTTACTTTTTTTTAAATAATTTTAGATTTTGTATGGGATCTATGAGTCGAAACTTGTCCAAGTCTTTTCTCTACCGAAACCGGAAATGGACTCGGCCGCCATCTTGGATTTGAATCTCCTCAATAATTTTTCTCTACTCAATCTATGGTTTTATACATTATTGTAAAACATACCCCTAACCCATCTCTCACCCATTCCGAGAAACGACATGTCAATGAGTCAGTGAGTGAATGGTCTTGTAGTTTTATATAATTCATTACGCTACGGAGGTCGCCGGCTCGTTTCACTCGCCACCTCCCCCCTTCACTCCACTTAGGACCTACCTACCACCGGAAACCTAACGTGACCTTATTCCTACGCTACGGAGGTCACCGGCTCGCTTCGCTCGCCCGCTCCTCCCTTCGCTTTACCGGTACCACCACCGGACAGGTTTCGACGCCTACTATAATATTTGTTCAAACACCTAATGGCTATCTCCAACCGTTATGAAGTTACAGCCCTTTCTTTTTTTGAGAAAATATTTTTTCAGAATGTACATAGTCACCTCTGAGTTACGCTTCACCCACTCAACCTTTGTTTACGCAATGGAGGTCGCCGGCTCACTTCGCTCGCCACCTCCCCCTTCGCTTCACTCGATCTCGCAGGTTTGCTCCATTCAGGACCTACCTACCATCGGAAAGCTATCGTTGTCGTACCACCATCGGAGACCGGACAAGTTTTGACGCCTACTATATAATTTGTTTAAACACCTAATTGCTATCTCTAACCGTTATGAAGTTACAGCCCTTTCAATTTTAGGGGAGGTTAGGGTGGGGCGGGGAAGGTATACAAATTTCAACGCCCCTCAATAGTTTTAGGTAATAATCAAAATATTTTTCAGTTGTATAAAAAGGGGTGGAGAGAGGGGCTCAAGGGGGGGAGAGAGGGTATTGAAAAATTAGTTTTACTAACTCTGGGCCTCTTTTTATGAATCTGAAAAAAAAAAACATGGCCCCTTATTTTTCGAGATACGCCTACAGGGGTAGAGAAGGGGGTCAAGGGGGACAACTTTAAAAAAATGATTTTTACTTTTCCAAGCCTCCTCTATACGAATCCGTAAAAAAACAGAACACGGGTCTCTTAGTTTCCGACTAACGAGATAGGGAGGGGAGGAGAGGGGGGGCAAAAAGGTGGGGTTTGGCACTTTTACCCCACACGTGGAAGTTTCTTGTTTACTTATCCAAAAAACCATTACAAACTAATACCCCTCAGTGGGATGAACCGCTTGAACGACCCCAATCGGACAAGGTTTTGGAAACCGGAAGTGGCACAGCCGCCATATTGAATTTCTAAAATGTCACAATTTTTCTAAAGTAACCAGGATATAAGCTACCTGTCAGTAAAAACACGGTGGCTGTACGTTGACTTTGGTATAACAAAAGAACTCGCCAAAGTCGGGTCCGACCCGAAGATTCAAGCGCGAATGGCTCTCGGGTTTGCCAGCTGAGAGTGATGAAAATGGTCAAAAGTCCTTTCGGGCACCCCATTCTTGGTGATTATGCAAAATTTCCATTTAAAATAACGTCATTTCTACTTTTCATGTTTTTGGTCAAAATTACCCCAAAAGTGGGGAGAAGTTTTGCGCCAGGCAACAATCCTCGGCAATATACACAACCAGTTCATACAACACAATCCAGTCGGGGGATGCCAACTGTAACATTTATTGTGTCGAAAATTGGGATTTTTCGTCATTTCTACAAGATGGCCGCCACACTGTCCGCCATCTTGTTTTTCTGAAAAATCATAATTTTCCCAAAATCTCAAGGATATGGGCTACCGATCGGTGTACTTAGTGTTGCTAACTTTTGAGTTTGATAGAACAAAAGAACTCGCCAAAGTCGGGTCTGACCCAAAAATTCAAACCCCAATGGCTCTCGGGGTTGCCAGCTCAAAATAATAAAAATGGTCAAATGTCATTTGGGAGACCCAAATGTTGCCGGCTAGTCAAAGTCTCTATTTAAAATGTCGTCATTTCTACTTTTCATGTTTTTGGGGAAGATCTGGGAAAATTACCCCAAAAGTGGGGAGAATTTTTGCACCAGACAACACTCCTCAGCAATATACACAACCGGTTCATACAACACAATCCAGTCGGGGGATGCCAACTGTAACATTTATTGTGTCGAAAATTGGAATTTTTCGTCATTTCTACAAGATGGCCGCCACACTGTCCGCCATCTTGTTTTTCAGAAATGTCATAATTTTCCCAAAATCTCAAGGATATAGGCTACCGATCGGTGTACTTAGCGTTGCCAACTTTTGAGTTTGGTAGAACAAAAGAACTCGCCAAAGTCGGGTCTGACCCGAAAATGCAAACCCCAATGGCTCTCGGGGTTGCCAGCTCAAAGTAATGAAAATGGTCAAATGTCATTCGGGACACTCCGATGTTGCCAGCTAGTCAAAGTCTCCATTCAAAATATCGTTATTTCTACTTTTCACGTTTTCGGGGAAAATCTGGTAAAGTACCCCATAAATAGGATTTTTTTTTGCACCAGGCAACACTCCGTCACAAAACACATCACCGATCAGTACAACTCAAACCCTTCAGATGTTGCCAACTGCACGAAAAATAGATTTGAAAAAAGTCGAAATTTCAAGTTTTTACAAAATGGCCGCCACAGCGTCCGCCATCTTGTTTTTCTAAAAAGTCATAATTTTCCTGAAATTTCAAGGATATAGGCTACCGACGGGTGTACTTGGTGTTGCCAACTTTTGAGTTTGGTAGAACAAAAGAACTCGCCAAAGTCAAAAAGTCCCAAAAATTAAAATATTCAATATTTTTTGGGGTTGCCAACTAAAACGAACCAAAATGGTCAAATGTCATTTGGGGGACCCCAATGTTGCCAGCTAGTCAAAGTCTGTGTTCAAAATGTCCTTATTTCTACTTTTCATGTTTTTGGGGAAAATCTGGCAAAATACCCAAAAAATGGGGATTTTTTTTGCACCGGGCAACACTCCTTAACAAAACACACAACCGTTTGGTACAATTTGAACCCGTCGGATGTTGCCAACTACCCGAAAAATTGATTTGAAAAAAGTCTAAAATTCCAACTTTTTACAAGATGGCCGCCACACTGTTCGCCATTTTGTTTTTCTGAAAAGCCACAATTTTTCTAAAATCTCAAGAATATAGGCCACCGACTGGTGTACTTAGTGTTGCCAAGTTTTGAAATCGGTTGAACAAAACAATTCGTCAAAGTTTAGTGCAAAAAGTTGAAGATTTCAAAACGTCCCAGCGCAGCCGCCATCTTGTTTTTTTTTTTTTTTTTACTGTTTTTTTAAATCGTTCTAGATTTTGGATAGGATCTATGAGTCGAAACTCGTCCAAGTCTTTTCCCCATTGAAACCGGAAATTGACTCGGCCGCCATCTTGGATTTGAATCTCCTCTATAATTTTCCTCTACTCACTCTATGGTACTCTACATTTTTCCCAAACATTACCCTAACCCATCTCTCACCCATTCCGAGAAACGACATGTCAATGAGTGAGTGAGTCAGTGGCTTTGTAGTTTTATATAATATAAACTAGTATTTGCGTGTTGCGCGAGGTGCGAGCACCTCGCGTGCTTGTCCTTGTAGATGTTTCACTTAAAAAATGTAGTAAAAATATCAAACATAACCATAAAAGAGTCTTTCACTTTTCAAAGTCTAGTGAAATGCCAAATAAAGCCCAAAGGGACATGAAAGGTTTCCACTTGATTAAGCTGTATGTCACGTTCAATTTGATAAGTCCGGGCACTACCTATTAATAATGGCCAGTCTGCATTCATAATGCCCACCCTATCTTGGGCAAAGTAATAAAATAGGTGAACTGTAGTGTTTTTGTTTATTAAATGAAATTAAACTTAAAAAATGTTCATGAAAAGTTAACAAAAAAAAACTATTGAACGTAGTAGTTAAAAATTAAACATTTAAAAGTGTAATAACATCAGTAGTTACCTTCTTTTATTTTGATAAAATATTACTTATCAAACACTATGTCATCATGTAATAATAGAAATTACACTAAACAGATGGTCGGATCGGGCGGTCTAAAAAAAAAAGCTGCCGCCCTATCTCCCGTCAGCCATGTCGTCGGAGCTCCGCCGGCCTTCGGCCTACGCTCCTCATGTCCCAAATTCGGACTTCTGGGACATAAAGTTGTAATACTAATTCGGACCAATCATGGTGGTCGACCTATGCAGGGCAAGTATTAAAGAAAACAATGATGCTATCTCAAACACTGACTTATTACATAGACCACGGGCCGTCGGGCAATAGTGGCCGGTCAAAGTGATAAATCAATCACTTTGCCCATCGGCATCGTTCTTGGGCATTATTAAAAATGGCCGGTCCCTATTAATAATGCCCAGTTAATCACGTTGCCCGTAACATATATAGGTATCATTCTAATCGGTTTGATTCGGTTTCGTGTTATTGAGAAGTATTCCTTACCCTTATAAAATTTTGAGAATCCATAGTAATCCGCCATCTAGGATTAAAAATCGGAGTCAAGTCACCCATTTAAGAAGTAGAAACCTTTCAAAAATGTTGAAAATCCATAAGAATTAAAAAATGAATTGGAAAATCCGCTAAGTCCTACGATAGAAGTTTAAAAAAAATTTGATTGACCTTTTTAAACATTTTGAAAACCTTTAAGAAATACATAAATAAAATAAATATAAGTAGATACTCTTGTAAAATGTTGGGAATTCTTAGGAATCCTCAAATGAATTGGAAAATCGGTTAAAATTTCCATTAGTGGACAACGATTTAACGGGGGAGCGGGGAGAGGGAACCCCTAGTACAACTCCCACCCGGCGGAGCCCCATGGACATATCCATGGTTAAAGTTTTGAGGTTAGCGTAGCGTTATTAATTTAATGAAAAGAAGTAAACATTTAGTATCGTTTAGCAGGAGGAAGGGGGAGGTGCCCCCTGTGCCCTGGTACCACTCCCATGTAAAGGCGACGTACCGTTCTTGAGAAAAACCAATTACTACTGTAATTGGTTTTTCTCAAGAACCTAACCTAACCTCAAAACTTTGTTCACCTAAAAAACGTAGTCGACGGCAAAGGGCTCATTAAGGGGGCAAATATTTTTGCGATAGGACGCACCGTTTTCGAAATATAAGCAAGTTTACAACATTACACACCCACTTTGTCACAAATGTCGTCGTCGCTTCGCGTCCGTCCGTCGTCGCACCTTCGGCCTACGCTCCTCATGTCAGCTAGCAAGACTTTTCGAGATATAAGCAAATTTAGAACCTGCTAAGACTCCATGAAGCGTGCTCGCTTCGCTCGCATATTAAATAACACTCTATGACTTCTGTCCCCGAAGTGCCGGGCCTCCGCCGGCCTCCTTCGTCGGCCTACGGCCCGGTGCCCATGCCGCCCATAAAGGATTATATGGTGGGCCTGCACCTTTTAGGTACTTAGTTGGCTACAAGCATTGCATTAAATAGTTTAATAAATGACTACATACAAGATAAGAAGGTCGGTACCACGGATACGGTAGTAGGTAGGTATCATCAGGTTTGAGGAAAGCTTAAAGGACTCTTTAAAATTTTAAAACAGTTTGCCAACCCCACAGAACCCAGCCTCTCGCTTTAATCAGTACCTCTCCGACCTATCACTGGAAAGATAAGAGTGAAAGAAACTCGCAGATATTTGTGTAAAACTTTATTTAATCTTGTGCACTTTGTATGGTAAATAACACAATAGGTAATAATTATAATACTTGCATATGTTTGAGAAGCATATTACATACTTACCTATAACAATTTAGCTAATTAGCTAAGAAATCTTAACAGGAATCTAATATTTTGTATCTGTTTTTTAAATCTTCTCTAAGTATTTGTCATAATATATTAGGCATAGCTTATTTTTAAATTGTTGATGCTACATTGTTGTTGTAAAAAGTAATTTATTTTAGTGTGTCTACTGTAATTGTATAATTTTTGTGTTTAAATTCAGATACAAGTTACTTGTTTATGATTCTGGTTGTTATATCAAATTGTAAGGCAGGTTGGCTGCCTCTAACAATATGTCCAAAATAGGTGTTGATTAATATCGAACTGTGTTTTATTTTGCTGTAATGATCTAGTATGTGCTGGCTGACTGCTCTGCCAGCTTCATCGGCTGCTGACTCTGGGCTGCATTGTCTGGAAAAACACCAGCTAATATAAGTACGTTACTGGGTACATTGAACGTCATCAAACAGTATGATCACTCTGGAAATGTCAATCCTTTTTTGAAATAATTTGTCAATAATCTCAACCCCATGAAAACTGAAATGAACTGTCATTTCAGTTTTGTATGTTTTTTTCAGTGAGTGGATTTGTAATGGAATACCATACTTTTTATCGTTGATTGAATAAAAGGTTAATGATGTTAGTATAGGTACTAACCATTGTGTTTTAGTGTTAGTTCTGATAGCTGAAAAAGCTTTGATGTTACCAGTGAAACCTGTTATCTGCTGTCTATTAACTTTAATGAAATTGTATGGTGGGAATATTATAACAGTATATCAGAAAGTTGTGTAGCCCTCTGCAAACTGCACACCGAAAGTGAAATTTGCATTTCCCTAATGTGTATGTGCCCCTCAACAAATTCTATGATGAACTTCATGCATTCAACCGTTGGTTGGAAGCATTTGAAAAGTTTTGCAAGTGTCCAATTTGTGGCTATACTTATAGTTACCCTTGTAGCTGGCTGTGGTGGCTCAGCATTCTCCAATGCCGGTGCTCCAAATACTCCTCCAGGCTTAGTGGTGCATTGATATCTCTATCAAGCTGGTAGGCCATTGATGTGTATGCATCTAATTTACAGGACAGAAAACATTAATAGAGTAACATCAACAACAATAGAGGTCCATGACTACCTATACACCTACTATTATTACTTTTATCAATCATGCAAAATTCTTATAGCCTTCTCATAGCTGGGCAGGTTTTTGATCAAAGCATAGTTTTGTTTCTAAGAAATGATTGAAAGTAATACAATTTTTGTACTATAGTCATCTGTGTCTGTCATTGATTTATGAATGGAATTTAAGTACTTGTTTAATTTTATTTTTATTTCTTTGTTATAATCTTCATACAGTCGAAACTCTGTCACCAATCCCAGTTTTGTTTCGCTTGCACGTTGGATTCGGTGATTTTATTTCTTTTTCACTTACTTTCGTAAAGAAACGCCACAGAGCGTTGACACGACGATGAAGCAAGATGACAATGATGGTGTGTTTACACGCGCGACGTGCAGGGGTGCGGCATGCAGTCTGCCTCGTAGGTCGTAGCAGACTGGCATCTGGCCTTGGGACGCAACGCAGGCATTATTGTGGCGCCCTCGCGCGCATTCGTTCGCACTCGCACGCACCCAGCCAGCCACAGCACCAACCTACTGATAAATATTGGCAGCGGATTAGGTAGGTAGGTAGGTATACCTACAACACTTAGAATTATTGAAACAAACTACTTTGTGAAATTGTATTTATTGAAAACAACTACAGCTAACTACTTGTTATTAGGTAGGTATACAGTTCTAAAACCAATTTCCGGGCTACCAGAAGATATGGTTCCTGGTGCGTTTTATTTCAAGGTATCCCCGTTACAAGCGTATCCCCATTAGAGGCCTAATCCACCTGAATTACTCGATTTACATAATACTAAATCTTAACTAAATTACATCTATTTTAAATAAACTAAGTACAGATAACTACAAACCTTTTTCCACACCACCTGGAGAGGTAAGGTTTGAGGCGCGTTTTTTTTTAAGTGGTATCCCCCGAAGAGGCCTAATCCACCTAAACTACATCTATGTACCTAATACATGATTATACTACACTTTTCTAAAATCAAAGTAGCCTAATTACATTTAAATACATGTACTTCTATGTACCTACATACATGATTATACTACACCTTTCTAAAATCAAAGTTGCCTAATTACAATAAAATAAATTTACTTAATATGAATAAATAAACTGAATTAAACACATATTATGTTAGTGTGGGTGTGTCAGTTTGTAATAACAAATAATATATTTCCACTTAACCATCACTCTCTAATCATCTTATTTTCATTCATTTTCGTTCACGCAGTAGGTAGGTATACTTACATATTATATTATTACTATTAGGTAAGATAAAAAATTATTGTAAATATTATTACATATAAAATAATTACGAGCTTGATCCTAGTAATAAATAGAAAAAAAAAATAGTAATACCTAAAAATAAATACTATGTGTGTCAGTGTTTCTGATAAGTGTGATATAGTATGTTATATGATAAAAACGATACAAATACGTTCAAATATATTCTTAAACTATTACAAGTTCACAAGTTTCACAACATACTTCTACACCATTCTCTTAACATCCTTCTTTTCACATATACTCACACACATTCTTCCCCTTGACTTCATTCATAACCCTTTTAATCAACATTTTACATACTAATTGCTAGCAATTGCGCATATACACATACATACTTCACCTTGACTTCATTCATAATCCTTTTAATCAACATTTTACATACTAATTGCTAGCAATTTCGCATATACACACATACATACTTCACCTTGACTTCATTCATAACTCTTTTAATCAACATTTTACATACTAATTGCTAGCAATTTCGCATATACACACATACATACTTCACCTTGACTTCATTCATAATCCTTTTATTCAATATTTTACATACTAATTGCTAGCAATAGACATAATACGGACTACGTGCGTACAAAGTGTATGTGTACATGAAAAATAAATAAATATAAATCTATGATTATAACAAATAGTCATTGTTAATCATGGCAAACAAACACTCCAACCTAAACTATCCTTCTTAATTATAAATAAATAAAACGGAACGTGAGGTAGTTTAAGATGAATACGCAACAATGCGAGACCGTTATTGAACCATGTTACTGGTCAGTAGAAAATCTGACCGACTGTAGACCGGGAACGGTTGGTTGCCCGGTCAACTGAATGATCTGTAAGTAGCTAGGCTTTGGATTCCGATCAGAGTCAGCTTACTGCCGAGAACATGCTCTGGTTAGTGATAAAGTCGATAGAACCGAGTGATTGCGAATTCATCGTTGAGGTGAGTTGTCGCACCGATAATGGGAGGTCAGTAAAGTGTGGTCGGTGTCGGCTGATTGCTGGGAAGTCTTGCGTTGTCTGTGGGCGAAAGTCAGGATGAGAGTCAATGTCAAGTTGTGGATGCTATCTGACTTGTGGTGTTGGATCTGTAGGGAGGGATGGTAAGTCCGTTAACAAAGGTAAAAGTTGTTGTCTTATCAGTAATGAGTCGTAGTGTGCAAAGGTGAGGGTGGAGTCATTGTATTGGTTGAATGAGTTATATGGCATGGAGTTATGAGTTATGATATGAATTACTTTTTACTAAAAAGTAAAAGCCGTGGACTGCTGTGTAGGGTAGACTGGGTACGGTTAAAACAAAGGACGGTTGAAACAGAGCAAATATCTCGTAAATGGTTACGCGGGGAGTGAGGAGTACAAGGAGAAAACGAAGCGGACGACAGCTCCCAACACAAATTCAGTGCTCGCCGCTTCCTGCGCGTAAAAGTGAAAAATAAAAAGCCGTGGACTGCTGTGTAACGGTAAAGTAAAAATAAAGAGCCGGGGACTGCTGTAGCACGCGAAAGTGTGAATGGAAAGGGCAGATACCATATGTCTTAGTTACTTTTTACTAAAAAGTCAAAAATAAAAAGCCGTGGACTGCTGTGTAACGGTAAAGTAAAAATTAAGTGCTGGGGACTGCTGCAGTACACAAAAGCGTGAATGGAAAGGGCAGATACCAAATGTCTTAGTTACTTTTTACAAACAAGTAAAAAATAAAAAGTCGTGGACTGCTGTGTAATTGTAAAGTAAAAAATAAAGTGCCGGGGACTGCTGTAGTACGCTAAAGTGGGAAATGGCAGATACCAAATGTCTTAGTTACTTTTTACTATAAAGTAAAAAATAAAAAGCCGTGGACTGCTGTGTAACGGTAAAGTAAAAAATAAAGTGCCGGGGACTGCTGTAGTACGCGAAAGTGGGAATGGAAAGGGCAGATACCAAATGTCTTAGTTACTTTTTACATAAAAGTAAAAAATAAAAAGCCGTGGACTGCTGTGTAACTGTAAAGTAAAAAATAAAGTGCCGGGGACTGCTGTAGTACGCTAAAGTGGGAATGGAAAGGGCAGATACCAAATGTCTTAGTTACTTTTTACTAAAAGTAAAAAATAAAAAGCCGTGGACTGCTGTGTAACTGTAAAGTAAAAAATAAAGTGCCGGAGACTGTTGCAGTACGCTAAAGTGGGAATGGAAAGGGCAGATACCAAATGTCTTAGTTACTTTTTACTAAAAGTAAAAAATAAAAAGCCGTGGACTGCTGTGTAACTGTAAAGTAAAAAATAAAGAGCCGGGGACTGCTGTAGCACGCGAAAGTGTGAATGGAAAGGGCAGATACCATATGTCTTAGTTACTTTTTACTAAAAAGTCAAAAATAAAAAGCCGTGGACTGCTGTGTAACGGTAAAGTAAAAATTAAGTGCTGGGGACTGCTGCAGTACACAAAAGCGTGAATGGAAAGGGCAGATACCAAATGTCTTAGTTACTTTTTACAAACAAGTAAAAAATAAAAAGTCGTGGACTGCTGTGTAATTGTAAAGTAAAAAATAAAGTGCCGGGGACTGCTGTAGTACGCTAAAGTGGGAATGGCAGATACCAAATGTCTTAGTTACTTTTTACATAAAAGTAAAAAATAAAAAGCCGTGGACTGCTGTGTAAAGGTAAAGTAAAAAATAAAGTGCCGGGGACTGCTGTAGTACGCTAAAGTGGGAATGGAAAGGGCAGATACCAAATGTCTTAGTTACTTTTTACAAAAAAGTAAAAAATAAAAAGCCGTGGACTGCTGTGTAACGGTAAAGTAAAAAATAAAGTGCCGGGGACTGCTGTAGTACGCGAAAGTGGGAATGGTAAGGGCAGATACCAAATGTCTTAGTTACTTAATACATAAAAGTAAAAAATAAAAAGCCGTGGACTGCTGTGTAACGGTAAAGTAAAAATTAAGTGCTGGGGACTGCTTCAGTACGCGAAAGTGTGAATGGAAAGGGCAGATACCATATGTCTTAGTTACTTTTTACTAAAAAGTAAAACATAAAAAGCCGTGGACTGCTGTGTAACGGTAAAGTAAAAAATAAAGTGCCGGGGACTGCTGTAGTACGCGAAAGTGGAAATGGTAAGGGCAGATACCAAATGTCTTAGTTACTTTTTACATAAAAGTAAAAAATAAAAAGCCGTGGACTGCTGTGTAACGGTAAAGTAAAAATTAAGTGCTAGGGATTGCTTCAGTACGCGACAGTGTGAATGGAAAGGGCAGATACCATATGTCTTAGTTACTTTTTACTAAAAAGTAAAAAATAAAAAGCCGTGGACTGCTGTGTAACGGTAAAGTAAAAAATAAGTGCTGGGGACTGCAGCAGTACGCGTAAGTGTGAATGGAAAGGGCAGATACCAAATGTCTTAGTTACTTTTTACAAAAAAGTAAAAAATAAAAAGCCGTGGACTGCTGTGTAACGGTAATGTAAAAAATAAAGTGCCAGTGACTGCTGTAGTACGCGAAAGTGGGAATGGAAAGGGCAGATACCAAATGTCTTAGTTACTTTTTACTAAAAGTAAAAAATAAAAAGCCGTGGACTGCTGTGAAACTGTAAAGTAAAAAATAAAGAGCCAGCGACTGCTGTAGTACGCGAAAGTGGGAATGGAAAGGGCAGATACCAAATGTCTTAGTTACTTTTTACTAAAAAGTAAAAAATAAAAAGCCGTGGACTGCTGTGTAACGGTAAAGTAAAAATTAAGTGCTGGGGACTGCTGCAGTACGCGAAAGTGTGAATGGAAATGGCAGATACCAAATGTCTTAGTTACTTTTTACTATAAAGTAAAAAATAATAAGCCGTGGGTTGCTGTGTAACTGTAAAGTAAAAATAAAGTGCCGGGGACTGCAGTAGTACGCGAAAGTGTGAATGGAAAGGGCAGATACCATATGTCTTAGTTATTTTTTACTAAAAAAGTAAAAAATAAAAAGCCGTGGACTGCTTTGTAACGGTAAAGTAAAAATTAAGTGATGGGGACTGCAGCAGTACGCGTAAGTGTGAATGGAAAGGGCAGATACCAAATGTCTTAGTTACTTTTTACAAAAAAGTAAAAAATAAAAAGCCGTGGACTGCTGTGTAACGGTAATGTAAAAATAAAGTGCCGGTGACTGCTGTAGTACGCGAAAGTGGGAATGGAAAGGGCAGATACCAAATGTCTTAGTTACTTTTTACTAAAAGTAAAAAATAAAAAGCCGTGGACTGCTGTGTAATGGTAAAGTAAAAAATAAAGTGCCGGGGACTGCTGTAGTACGCGAAAGTGGGAATGGAAAGGGCAGATACCAAATGTCTTAGTTACTTTTTACTAAAAAGTAAAAAATAGAAAGCCGTGGACTGCTGTGTAACGGTAAAGTAAAAATTAAGTGCTGGGGACTGCTGCAGTACGCGAAAGTGTGAATGGAAAGGGCAGATACCAAATGTCTTAGTTACTTTTTACTATAAAGTAAAAAATAATAAGCCGTGGGTTGCTGTGTAACTGTAAAGTAAAAAATTAAGAGCCGGGGACTGCTGTAGTACGCGAAAGTCTGAATGGGAATGGCAGATACCAAATGTCCTGATTCGTTTAATAAAGATGTAATGAAAATAAGAAATTATGTTGTCATATTGGTATAAATCAAAATGTAGCTGTTTTCAGTACCATGCGAGGAGAAGTGCTTCAATATGTAATTCTTTTTAAAAGTAATTTCTTAAATAATATAAGTTTTGTAGGTCCAATTCCAAGATAAATGTAAATTTAAAAAACATGACTCGTCTCAATTCAAAAGGCATTTACATTTTGAATCGGCTTGGACAGTTTTCTTTAAGAATCACATTTATATTATGCTTTCTAGCGTTTTTCTTGACTACTTACCTACATTTAAATATGTATTATAGTTAAAATTTATAAAGAGCAATATCTTATTCATAGTAGTTATAATAACTAAGTTTAGTGTACATAATAGTTCGCTTTTTACACACATGCCCCTTTTTTTGCATGTTATTTTTTTTTGTTTTCATACATGCCCTTTTTTTTGCATGTTATTTTTTTTCTTTTCATACATGCCCTTTTTTTTGCATGTTTTTTTTATACATGCCCTTTTTCTTTGCATGTTTTTTTTATACATGCTCTTTTTTTTGCATGTTTTTTTTTATACATGCCCTTTTTTTTGCATGTTATTTTTTTTTGTTTTCATACATGCTCTTTTTTTTTGCATGCTATTTTTTTTTGCATGTTTTCTTAACAATAATAAGAAATATAAAATACAATTTATGATTAAAAAAACCTATGAAGCACGCACTCTCCGGAGGGAATGAAGGAAGAGGTTTAGAATGTTGTATTTGGTAAGGCGTCAGACTTGGGCGACATTGCAGGCGACGGGCCAGAGCTGCTCTGTCGACGTGAAGATCAACTCCGCAGATTAAACGTGAGAATCAGCTTAGTAGCGTGGACGTGGAGATCGGCTTCGTGATGTGGACGTGTAGATCAGTTCGGACAGCGTAGTTTAGTAGTCAAGGAGTTGACGTAGGTCTGTAGTTCAGGCTTCAGCATAAGTGAAAAGTGTTGAAAGTGTTGATAGAGGACTTTAGAATAATAAAGGGATACGTCAGAGTGTTAGTATCTTTATTGTTTACTTTCAGTATGGAGAAACTCGTAGTCCACCAGAACCTGGACGTAAACTTTGGTAGCAGATGGTTCATCATTAGAACCTAGACTTACTGCTGGGATTGCGTCCGCCACCCCTTTTATAATGAAAATCTTCAGAGTTTTTCCAAATATTTCTCTTCCAAAATCCTGATGTTTGACTTTATTCTGACATCTCAACTGTCAGTTATTAAACCAGCCTGTGTATTCAGCCAAGACGTATTAAAACCTCCACAATCAAATCTGAGAGAGTGCTAATTATAATTTTATAAATGTAAGTTATGATACCGTTATTCAGTAAACAGTCGTAATAATTTAGAAAATACAATTTTTGAGCTAACATTTAGATAAAAAAAAATTAATTACATAAACCAAAAGTAACCTTTATAGACTAAGCAAATAAGAAACTTTAGATAATTCACCTAATGGTATTTTAAACTACGAGCTAACACTATTTTTTTTTATTTAATTATCTCTTTATGTTTTAAGTATTAAGACAAATTTGTATTAATCAAAATGCCGTATATTTGTAATTACATTATTTCAATTCGAACAGACGGATAAAATATGTTTTGCTTAAAGGTTCATGTTAACAAAAAGGTCGAATTTGGAAAAAACAGATTGAAAATTAGAAAGAGAGTGTATCAAAATGGCAGTCAGAGTGAAAATTGGACTATGACTTTCTCGGGCTTTTAATTTCACAATTACTTTACCTCTAACCTTCTTACTCTTAGGGCCTGCGCAGACGACGGACTTTTTGTGCGATCGAGTCTGCGGCGCACAAAATGTCTGCATGGCATACAAAAAGTCCGTCGCGGATTTTACGCAGACTCAACGCACACGACGCACATCTTCGTAGTGCAGATTGCATACTAAAAGTGTGAGCCGTCTGTGTTAGCAGGTTAGCACGTGTTGGAGCAAACATTCTATTTATTTTGCGCACTTTTCGTGCGGCGCGGCGCGGCGCGATTTGCCAGAATGACACGGAATTTTTGTCCACCGTACTTTTTGCGCGTCGTATGCGTTACCACATTAATTGCTTAAGTTCTTTTTTCACAAACTAAAGTGCGTCACGGATAGTCTGTCGTCTGCGCAGGCCCTAAGACTGAAAATAGAAGACAGAGCGAAAGGATTGAGTGCGCCTTTTTAGGCTCCTTTCATGCACGCGGTAAGAGAGAAAAACAGAGTGAGAGCAGGCACTTAGGGCCTGCGTAGATGACAGACTATTCGTGACGCACTTTTTAGTCTGTGAAAATAGAACCTAAACAATTATAAGTATGTGGTAACGCATACGACGCGCAAAAAGCCCGGAATATAATAAATAGGAATAGGTAAGCTATATAACATCAATAAGACTAATTCTCGCGACCTGTCAGGAACGCATTTTCTCAGCGGCCAAACTGTAGTTACAATACACGGCATTTTTGATTAATCAAAATTTGTCTTATATTAAATACTCAAAACATAAAAGGGATAATTATATAAAATATTAAGAGTGCAGTTTTCAGAAAGCTTTTAAACTGAGACGATTCATTAACATTAATGACGAATTCATCGCAAGAAACTGATTGTAGAACAACCTTATAAACATAAAAAAATCGCATATTGATGAACATAATTCTCGCACGGTAATTAAAACAAACAAACCCGTCATAGGTACAAAGTGCATACATTGCTTTACATCCTACTTATCATCTTTATCTAAATCAGTACAAAGAAAATAACCCATTGAATGAATTAACCAATGATTCTACCTACACCTTTTGACACTACGACTCGTTACTGATAAGACAACGCGCAGGAAGCGGCGCGGCAATTCATTCTGAATTCGTGTTCGGGGCTGTCGTCCGCTTTGTTTTTCCCTTGCACCCCTCACTCCCCGCGTAACCGTTTACGAGATATTTGCTCTGTTTCAAACGTCCTTTGTTTCAACCGTATCCAGTCTACCCTACACAGCAGTCCACGGCTTTTTACTTTTTAGTAAAAATTAACTCGTATCATAACTCATAACACCATGCCATATGACTCATTCAACCAACAAACATGACTCCACCCTCACCTATGCACACTACGACTGATTATTGATATGACAACAACTTTTACCCATGTTAACGGACATACCATCCCTCCCTACCGATACACCTCCACAAGTCAGATAGTAACCACAACTTGACATCGACTCCCATCCTGACTTTCGCGCCACAGACAACGCAAGACATCCCAGCAATCAGCCGACATCGACCACTTTACTGACCCCCATCATCGGTGCGACAACTTACCTCATCGACGAATTCGCAATCACTCGGTTCTATTGACTTCATCACCAACCAGAGCATGTTCTCGGCAGTAAGCTGACTCTGACCAGAATCCAAAACCCAACTACTTACAGATCGGACAGTTAACCCGGCAATTATCCGCTTCCGATCTACTATCGGAAAGATTCCCTACAGACCAACATGGTTCAACCGATTTCACACTGAGACGCATATCACCAAAAACTTACCTCTTTGAACCGTTAATTTATTTATAATTATAGACAGCTTAGACCAGAGCTATTATTCGACATAACGCTCAATGCACATCTGCTACAAACACAGGTTATAAAATATTTATTGGTGTAATGTAAATAATATATAATTATAGTCAATATAATTTGATATTACATTAATAAAAAGCTAAAACAAATTAAATAAAAAACGCTCATTGAATAGCAATGTCAACATGATTTAATGATTAACTTAATTACGAAGAGAAGCCGCCCCACCCAAATAGGGGTGATTTAAAAAAATTACAACAATAATTGCGGAAAAACGACATTATTTACAAACGGTTTATTATTGATTACACGATTTCTATTGAGCAATAGCTTTAAATCCCGTCGGTTGCGAACCCTACCTAACGCGACGTACAACTGTCCGTGGCTAAAGACATCGGATCTTAAATCTATTCCCACTTTTGATATTGTTTGCCCTTGACTTTTGTGTATTGTCATCGCGTAACAAATTTGCAAAGGAAATTGACGACGGATCATTTCTATGGGGCTATTTGAATCGATCGGTGCTTTAAAAGTTATGCGCGGAATTAAATAATCTTCATTATCGTCCGGTTTTCGTACCCTAATCAGACGCGGAGAATGACCTACTACTATAACTTTAGTGCCGTTTACTAAGCGATCCGAGAAACTAAGGTTTCGCATTATCATGCAAACGCATCCTACCTTTAGTTGTAAATCATGCTCAGGAACGCCTTTCGGTTGCATTCTATTGAGTGTGTCCGATCCTAAGAATAATTCGTCCGCGTCATCGGTTGCCGTTTGATCTACCGAATAGAAATGTATTAATTCACCGGGTACGCGATCTAAAATGTTTGCATTTATTTCCTTAACGTTCATATTATAGTTGCACAATATTGCTCTGTGGCAGCAAACGTCTGGTTCCTCTAAAACGTCTGAAAAAACAAAGTCTATTAAATCATCGAGATCTGTGACAAAATCAATGGGCGACACGTCAATTAGGTTTTGTGTGACTCTACCGGTTTGGACTGGAACTGAGACTATTGAATTAGAGCCGATATTCAATAGCTGTTCCGAGAATTCTTCGTCTTCCCTAGATCTTTGCGCGGTTGATAATTTAAAAATTTTAATCTGTTGCCAAATCCAAGACGTTTTCACAGAGCAATTGACTACGTCGGCATTACTTCGCGCGCTCGGTACCACCGGTGGAATTTGACGGAAATCTCCTGCAAAAATGACTATTTTACCGCCGAAAAGTTCATTAGTTTGCATCAAATCGCGTAACGAACGGTCGAGCAAGTGAATCAGATATTTATGAGCCATCGGGGCTTCGTCATAAATAATAACCGAAGCGTGGCGTATCAACTCTGCGCGTTGGGAACCGTTCGTTATGTTCCAATAACCGTGATCGTCCACAAGATCTAAGGGAAATTTGAACATGCTGTGAGCCGTAGTACCGCCTTCGTAATTCTGAGCCGCGATGCCCGATGTTGCCGTACACAAAACTACATTATTACGCGAGCCACGGACATGTGCTGCGACCACGTTGAGTAAAAGCGTTTTTCCCGTACCGGCAGGGCCATCTATGAAAATGGAACTGTTGTTTGCACGTTTAAAGACCGGGTCTTCTACAAGTTTGTCGACAAACTCGAACACTGCGCGCTGATCGGTAGATAAGCGAGGCTGCCATGTTTCGACGTACGCATTTAACCTGCCCGCACTGAATTCGATCTGCTCTCGACCCAACTCGGTGGTATCGTCGCGGATATTGGGCAGCCCCTGCTCTACAAGACTGGTCCCGTGTTTACGCAAAAGTCTGTCGATTTGGATGAGACTCATTTTATAGGCCCTGTCGGTATCATTTGACATACGTTCGAGGTAATCTTCGCTTATTTGGTTTTTGAATTTATCCCACAATAAACCGACCGGAGCGCCGTTTACGGCCAAGAGGACGAAAAATCGACGGAGTCGCGGTCCCGTTAGAAAATTTGCAGCTTCCTCGAGAGCTCTCTCGTATTCGATCTCGTCATTCGCGATGCCTACATTTCGAGCGACTTCCTGAAACGTTCGACAATCCAACCCTCCGATTTTCAAAAGATCACTATAGCCGCGGCACGGATATAAAGCCAATAGCATTCGTAAATAAAATTGTTCACCCCTATTTGGCGCTACCCAAAAAAGACGCGCTACATTCACGCCCCGCTGCCTTTTTGTGACGAATTTGTTTTGCAATTGGTGGACTTCCACATTTTTTGTAGTTGGGCGTTTTGAATGTACAATGAATTTTTCGTAAAAGTCCAAGTACGTCAGGTTTTCGAACTCGTCTCCGGCCGGCCGGTTAAAATAATCTAGCAGAGCTGAACTACTGCTCTGAGCGGCGTCAGCTACCGAATCTTGCCTAAAGAATACGCCTTGGTAGTTTTCGAGGTGGACTGGCAGTTGTTGGACAGCGGGTTCGCGCATCGTCAAATCGTACTCAAAAACTCGCCACGCGGCATCGCAAGCACCTATGTATCGTTTTGTAACGTACTGCTCTACTTCGTTGTTCCTATCTTCCTCGGCAACTATCGTGACACGCGCCTCATCTTTACCTTTGGTCATGTATTTGAATAAATATTTGACGATTTTTCGAGCCGAGGAAGCTTCTAAATTCGCATGACAATCGTACTTCAAGAGGATGGCGGCGTTGTAAGGAACTACCCACAGATCGTTGACAGTAACTTCGCGGTTTCTGAATTTAATTATTGCCGCATTGTTACTACTTCTACGGAGGTGGATGAACCCCTTGTCGTCATGGTGCGTTATTTCGGTTTCGCGTTTTGGAAAGTACTTGGAGCACTTCTCCTTCGTACTATCCCAACATGGAAGGTCGGTCCTATGAGGCGGCCCACATGGACCGTGTATCATGTGATTTATGACCATTTGGCGCAACTTGCCTTCGGCTTCGGTTGCGTTCGGGATATCGGCCCTGACAAATTTGTCTATGTCTGAATTCTGTACGGGTCCTCCACCTTCCACGCGAAAACATATATGAGCGTGGGGTAACCCTCGTTTTTGAAATTCTATCACATAAATTATATACATGTGCTTACCGAACCATGCGCCCGATCGCAGGTCTTTCAGCAGTTGTGCTAATTTTAAGTTAAATACTCGTGCGCATAGACTCGCATGTGGCTTTTGCCCCGGTAACAAGGATTGTTGAATTTCTTTCCATTTTGGATTACATGTGATCGTTAGGAAAAATGATGGTGTACCTAGTCTGTTAACTAACGCGATCGCATCCATGTATTTCGTTTTCATGTAACGTGGCCCCCCCGTAAACGTGTTTGGTAAGTAAATGCGACCTGGAACGACGCCACCCTCTCCTTGTACAGTTTCGTCTGTGCTTATTTGACGCGCCGATGTTTCGACATTGTCTTGCAATTCATGCAGAGGTGCCAATCTCATCGAAGATTGGTTCTGCATGTTACTGACGTAGCGCAATCGTTCTTCCTCGATACGACAATACATATCCACTAACCATTCCTCTGACAGTTTGCCGAAATCATGAAAGCGCGGCTCTGACAACAGCAAACAGCGAACGTATTTATTTTGAGTTAATTTCGCGTTGTTGTTGTCAACTTTGTTTATGTACCACCCCGCGGTGGCGTGCGGGTACAATAGCGGGTATTGAAAAGTTTCATACAACGGATGAAAAACATCGACCGTGTGGGGTTTATTCGCGCCCGTTTTCCAAATGGCAATACACCGTGGGAGAAACCGTTCCCTTTCCGTGCTAATAATCGCGGCAATCTCGTTTCCTAATGGCATATCACCGAGAATATTACCGTGAGTTTGACGCGTTGTACGTTCGAACCTTAAATGCGCTTCTTGAGATGTTTCTCTATGCAACTGTTTGAAACAGTCAATCAAGGGATTGACTTCATGCAAGAAATGATTGATTTCCGTGACGATTTGACGATCTAACTGCAGACCTGCCGCGAGTCTCTGCCGTTCTTCGTTGTCCTCTATATAAAGACCGATAGGATTAGTTGTGTCCGTGTAGCCCAAATCAAAAACGCGGTGGTATATTCTACCTTGAATTTTGATAAACGCCAATCCGGTATTGGGATGTTGGAAACCGTGAGAGACTCCTAACGCGCTGAAGGCAAACAAGTTATTGTACGCGCGAGGACACTTGTTGAAAGAGTCACTGTTGTAAAAACTTTCCGTCAACGGGGGAAAGTTTTGAACGTTATAAGACCCGCTGCCACAACACCACTGGGTTCGTGATTTTTCTTCGAAAAACAGACACGTGCCACAATGCAAACATTTAAAAACGTCATCGGCTTTTAACGACAGTTTGCGCAAACCATACAAGCGTACCGCATTTAATTCGTCCCCACTTCTAACCGCAATTAAATTATCTGAATTTCGCAAAGATGGCTCGATATTTCGAACAGCTCGATGACGTTCAGTGGCAAGTCTATTGACATCCGGGTTAGTTTGCGCGTATCTGGCGACCGATTGTCGGTTTATTTCTGGATGAGTCTGCGTGTATCTAACGACTGATTGTCGGTTTATTTCTGGATGTAGAGCCGTATAACGCTCAACGGCTTGTCTGTTCACTTCCGGATGTGTTTTATTGTATTTTTCGACCGCTTTTTTATGTGAATTATTATTTGCCCTGATTTCTTTTTTAGGTCGTCCAACCGATTTTTTTTGTAACCGCGGATTTGCAGCGATTTTTTCTATGACAACCACCGGCCATTTCGCGTTTAATTTTGGGTCGCTTTCGATTATTTTTCTTTTCAATGTCGAATTTAGCGGCATTTTTTCTATAACAACAACCGGTTTTAACGTGGAGAGTTTGGGGTCATTTTGGGCTACGCTGGGAAACGACGCAATCACAATTGGGGGAATTTGTAGGTTTTCGATATTGAGTACAGTTAGTCGATGTATGCTGTACTCGCCTTGATTGAATTGAGCGCTTACAAACAAAAGTTGTGCTAGAGCATTAATATCTAGACATTGAAATAAACGTGCTACATTTGTAATCGGATGTTGGTGGTTGTTTTTGCCGGAGGCGTCAACGGCATGACTATTAAATAGGAAATACTTATTATTGGTCTTCCAAAAGGACACGGTGGAATTTTGACCAGTGAACAGGAAGTTCATGGTATTTTCGACGTATTCCGGATTAAAACACGTTAACAAATTATTTTTTAGATTTTCGATAGCATCGAAAAAATTTTGTTCATTTGATGGATAAAGTCCATTTGTTACCCACGTTATATTTATATTTGCCGAATAATTTTGAATTTCAACATGGGGAGGCAACTCGTCGGGCTCCAAAAAAACTTCTCCCGTCGGACGTGGGATATTGCAATATAGAATATCGCCACATGGGAGGATAATGTTGTCAATATCAGACGTTGTGAATGTCTCGCGGTTCTTTACACATGAATAAGTGGATGCAATACACGACATTGCGACGCACTGGACGCCCTTACCCATGAACCTTATTCCACCCTGATGAGTTGTCCCTGCTGCAATGCACTTTACTCCCGACGCTCCATCGGCAGCATCCGCTGAGGGTGGAATGAGATTCGCACTTACCTGACCCGATGTGGAAGCGCTGCTAGTGCGTTGACCACGACGCACCTTCTTCGGACGACCGACGTTGCGAAGCATGACGATGATGTTGAATTCACGTAATTCTGTAGATAAAATTAGTTAATTAAAATCTAAAATATAAAATTCTCGTGTTTGTAACAAAACTCCTCCGAAACTTGGCTTGACCGATTCTTATGAAATGTTGTGTGTATATTCAGTAGATCTGAGGATAGGATGTTAACTATTTTTCATACCCCTAAGTGATAAGGGTGGTCCCCCAAATTTTTTTTTTGTTTTTTTGTACCCAAAATTTTCACCATTCTACCACCAACTATTTTCTTTATAATAGCGATATTAGTACTAATAATTTTCTACTTTCGGCGGTCAATATTGATCAGATACCATTCGATCAGTTATTCCCGCCAGACGTCTACCGGTGTAGGTAGGGTAGGTAGGTAGGGTAGGGTAGGTAGGGTAGGGTAGGGTAAGGTAGGGTAGGGTAGGGTAGGGTAGGGTAAGGTAGGGTAGGGTTGGTAAGGTAGGGTAGGGTTGGAAAGGTTAGGGTAGCTAGGGAAAGGGTAGGGTAGTAAAAAGTATAAGGAGGTAGTAGGTAAGGAAAGTGCATTTCAATATTAATAGTTAAAGACAGGACAACGTCTGTCGAGTCAGCTAGTAAAACAAAAAAAATAGTGGCATAATTACAGCATAATAGACGATTTACTTGTTTCATAATTTTTAAAACATGATGCTTCTGTAGTTGGGGTTTAGTTTTTTTTTATTATTATTATTTTGTGGTATATTTTAAGTATTTTGAACCCGTCAAATTAGTTAGGTTAACTTTGTTTTGCAATTGTTTTTTCAGTTCCTCTAATTCTACTTTTGCTTTTGCCAGCAATATTTTGTTTCTCTCTTCCTCTGCTAATACTGGTTTTATTTTTATTTGTTCAACTTCCAACTGTAAAATAAAATATAAACATGTTATGCAATACTTAAACATGGTAATAACCCATTATAAAGGTTGATAGAATTCATAGTTAGGTTAGCAACCTGTGTTTTCAATATCTGCATTTCCATCTATTATGTCCAGAAATATCTAGTAACTAACTGCATGTTTATTCAGCTAGGTAGGTAGGCTAGGCACACAATGTGTAGATTCAAACCTACCCCCAATTTAGTTCATCTTATATGTCAACAAGAGAAACAAGTACCCTCAACAGTCTATACACATATCCATACTAACAAACTAAAAAAACTTGTTTGCAAAAAATAAAAATAAAGTTTTTTATTTTTCCATTTTTAGTTGTTCCCAAACAAATATTTGCCATGAATTTATTTGACATTGTTAACAATACAATACAAGTCATGGTAATAGGCGTATCCCCAATATATGGAACTTAACATACCTGGTCTTTTTTTTTCGAATGGGAACTTTTCGTAATAACATTACAACACGCTTGTAATTCCCGAAGGATTAGGAACAGGTGTACTTAATAGAACACCCACATTTCGCCAGTTATGTTTTATGCTACTGAGAAGTTCCTAACTGCCCGAATTGCCCGACCCAGGAATCGAACCATGTGAAATCTACCAAACCGCTCTCTGCCCGCGTGGGGTTTTCCAATTTATTCCCCATCATTGAGAGGTGGCCTTTTTTTTCGGATGGGAAATCATCAAATTACCCCTCCCGCTCTGAGCGGAGCGGAAGGGAATGACAGACTTTTAGTAACTAAAACCCATCCTTGTTCCTTCTTAGCCCTTTGTGTTCCAGGGCCGCAGTATCTCTTTAGAACAGTCCCTTTTGCTGACATCTCTTTGAGGCGCGCGCGGAACACGAACGCGCTAATTTAACATACCTAACTGTCAAGATCTTGGTGTATTGTACACATCTGCGTACCCCCTCAGAGCATACAGGCGTGATGTTACGTCTTTTGAGGCAAGCGCGGTACAGATCGCGCCAACTTAACATACCTAACTGGCGAAATCTGGGTGTATTTTACACATCTGTATACCCCCTCAGAGCATACAGGCGTGATGTTACGTCATGATGTTGTATAAACAATACACATCCAAGCGATTGCAACATTCACGGCAGATTTGCCGTCTATTTTTGAAGAGTTCCATTGTATATCTCCAAAGATCAGCATCAGATGTTCACGGGAAGCACCAGCTTTCAAATAAAAAAAGAATCATTAAAATCGGTTCACTCAGTCGAAAGTTCTGAGGTAACAAACACAAAAAAATAAATTAAAAAAATACAGTCGAATTGAGAACCTCCTCTTTTTGGAAGTCGGTTGATTATGTACATGACACCATCTTTTTCTTATTTTCTAGTAAATTTATTCGCATCACAGCTTCCTGTCGAGTGTAGTCTGTAGGTCTACGTACTTGGTCTAACTGAATTTGCAACAGTGCAATTAAAAATATAAATAAAGGTTTTAGTAAAAAGATATTTAAATATGTTGTATTATAGCTTAATTTGTTGCTAAATACCTGTGCTGTTTTTGATATCATCAATTTGGGTGCTGTTATTGTCCAGGACTTCATAAGTGTTTTCATCAATTGTAGTGCCCTGGACTTCATACACATTTACACCAATTTTTCCTATGTCTAAAACATCTGAAACACAAACTTATTTATTTAACTTCTTAGACGCTAGCTATAATAAATATTATTATCTATACATATAATAAAACAGTGACGAAAGAAAAACTGTACATTGAGAATTTTCAATTAAAAATAAGTGGCTTTTGTTAGATAAATGTAACTGATGACAAAAAGTGACTTTTTAGAATTTTTGTCTGTTTGTCTGTGTATGATACGGCTTCACGCCAAAACTACTGGATAGATTGAATTGAAGTTCAGCAAAAATGTTCCTTATAAACCAAGGAAGGCTTTATTAGAATACATATTATCACGCCGTGTGTTATGGGAGTTTTGTTCATAATTGAATGCACAAAATGACATGTTATAAGCTATATTATGTGACGCAGACGAAGTTGCGCAGGTCAGTTTAATATATGGGTAAACAAAACATTTTAAAAATTCAATTACAACCGGGTCACATTATCTCGAGACCTGGCGTCGATGACGTCACGTCGCGTCGGCGCTCTGATATGGTGCTCAAAACAAGTATCCTCTAGTATGATATTATTATAAACAATAAGCTTTCCAACTAAACAAATATTGTGTTAATTAATTTAATGTAGGTAATATTATTATAATTATATGATTAAAATGATGAATGTATCTCATTCCAGCGAGGTCTCGAGATAATGTGACCGGGTTGTACATACCTAATGTATCAATCAATTTGGTAGGGATAGTTTGATTGTTATCAGTTGTATCTAAAATAATGCCATCACTATCAAATGTATTTTTGATTTCTATCATCATCGCAGGTGCAACCTGATAAATAATAATTGAAAATTGGAAGAAAGCTTTGACATAATAATCGGATAATATTGAATATTATTCTGGTAATAATTTTTGAACACTTTTATTAAAAATAACTAAGCAGACAACAATAATTAAACTGAGCCACAGAATGGTTTCTGAACAATTAAGAGGATAATTTTATTTTGCTACCAACCAACCTCTTCAACCATACCTACTTATTATGGCTTCATGTTTTTACACCTTGTTGGTGCTTCCACCTCCACTTTTTAGCATATTCCCTCTTTCTGTAGCCAGAGTTTTATGTGTCAATGCTTTTATGCTAACCCATGCTCTTTTTAAAGTTATAGTCTCACGCTAAAATAAACAGTATTCATTTCATTGTAAGCGCAAGTCGCATTGTTTTTATAACTAACTGTTTTTATAATATGTGGAAAATGTCGTTGGTTGAACATTTACTCACACTTTAGATATAATTCTGTTTATGTAATACTGTAATGTGTAACCGTTTGTTTTCCCAAATAAATAAAATAAAATAAAATAGCAGTAAATATATTACATCAACAACAGTGACTATCCTACCTTGTGTACATTGGCATTATAGTTGATCTCTTGGTCCCTTGGATAATTGCATCCCATGCTGCTTGTTTCTTGGCGACCGACTTGTCATCCGTTATTTTAGATACTTACCACGATTGGTCTCTTTTAATTAGCTGAGTGAGTACCTATCGCCATTTCATCGGTGGTGAAATCAGCCACTATTTTACGTGCTCTTTGTTTGTAGATCTTCCTAAATTGAAACACAATTTATGAATGAAAGTTCTTCGATTACACAAGATGTGTTGTTGAATTTTATTACATTTGGACTGAAAGTACTTAGGTAAATACTTACCATAACTTCTATTAGGTAATTCAGATAAAGTAATTCACTTCACAACAACCACAATAGAACACAAATGAAACTTTCCCGCCCGTTATACCTTTAGATATGACAGCTGCAGTGATGCCGTAGAAAAAAGTTCGCAATCGCTGATAATTTAATGAAAATAGCTGTTCCCCTTTGCAATTTACTAAAAACTTACAGTAAAAGAACTGATTATCATCTATATTACCATGAATAATAGTTTTCAACGTTTAAAAATAATTTTTAATGTTAAATTAGATCAACACATTTTAAAATGGTGGGAAAAAGCAATTTCGAAATTCAAAGCAACGAGTAAAAAGTTGGCGTCCTAAGATTTTTATCATTAAAAACAGTGGATTTGTTTTCAACTTGTAGATTACAATCATCTATTTGTTAATTTCTATCACAATAATCTATTTTTGGCTGATATCGACTATATAAAATAAAAGTTTATAAAAATATACCTCACCTGAAACCAATTTCCAAAATAATGAGAAAAAAAAATTCAGTGTGACCAGATTAGATGAAAATACCGAAGAAAAAAACACCAAACTATTACTTAGGTACAGATACAAGTACTGATTTTTTTAACACATCAAAAATCCAAATAAAATGTTTGACAAGGATTTTTACATTCCGCATAGGTATGTGTTTGAAAACATGTAGAGATCACGAGCGGATCACATGCTTTTTGTTGGAAATTTAAACTTGAAAAGCTGATGCTCCAGGGTAGCCCGCGAAATTCAAATTTTCTTACTTTTTTTGCAATTTGCAGGCCAGTGCTAGGTTGTACGTTGATTAAAATATTATTCGCGGTTGTAAGACGTATGTAGTTACAGAATTATATTCATCAAAATCATCAATACAACCCTCAAAGTTCTTAAAGGTGGAAAAATTACTTTTCCCAGGTCAAAATCATTCTTGCATCTTTATGAACTTGGAGGGTTCTATTGCTGATTTTGATGATTATACTTCTGTAACTAAATACGCCTTACAGTCGCAAAAAATATTTTAATCAACATACAACCTAGCACTGGCCTGTAAATTGCAAAAAAACGTAAGAAAATTTGTATTTCGCGGGCTACCCTGGAGCATCAGCCTTATGCTGTATGACGCACCAAAAATGTAGCATGGAATCCATTTTGGATAGAAGATGCGACTGTCTGCGAAAGTCTGCCACATGACGCAAGGTTTTGCCATGCCCCACGATACTTGGCACAATGTGCAACATTTTAAATTATTGTAGGTGGCATGCCGTAATGCCGCATAGTTTTGCCCCAGCGGCGCGCGGCAGCGTAAAGAAGCCTTTAGTATAGGAAAGCCCATTTTCAGCCCACCGTTCGGCCAGGCTGCTTAAGGCTCCGTTTCCATCAGAGATGAGCGAGGATGCGTAGCGAGGGATGTGTGTGGAACTAACAAATCACATAGCTAGAATAGCTATAGCTGTGAAAAAGAAGCGACATTATTGGTTGGTTTCACACATATTCCTCGCTACGCATCCTCGGTCATCTCTGGTGGAAACGCAGCCTTATGCCGGGGCAACACTGTGCGGCATTGCAGCATGCTTCATAATGCGGGGTGCGTCATTTTGTGTTATGCTACAAATAACCAACATTTGCGGCAAATGTGGTATGCGGTAACTTATTTTACGCCGAGGAAACATCGTGCCTAGCTAAATAATTTTCAAAGCATCGTAAAACATAACCTTTAAACTGTATGACGCACTAAAAATGTGGCATGGAATACATTGTGTTTGGACAGAAGTTGCGAATGGCTGCAACAGTCTGCCACATGACGCAAGGTTTTGCCATGCCCCACGATACTTGCCACAATGTGCAACATTTTAAATGATTCTATGTGGCATGCCGTAATGCCGCATAGTTTTGCCCCGGCGGCGGCGGCGTAAAGCAGTCTTTAATATAGGAAAGCCCATTTTTAGCCCACCGTGTGGCCAGGCTGCTGTACGCCTGGTGCAACACTGTGCGGCATTACAGCATGCTTCATAATGTGGAATGCGCCATCTTGTGGTATGCTACAAATAACCAACATATGCTGTATGCGGCATCCTATTTTACGGCGAGGCAACATCTTGCCTAGATATTTTTCAAAGCATTGTGCTGTAAATTTTATTGAAGTGTTTTGGTCTACCAACTTGATTGATCGAGGGGACAAGACACCGTATAATATGGCTGATGAAGTAACTTTAGCAGCTTGACGCAAGATGTTTCCATGCCGCACGATTCTTGCCACGATGTGCTACATTTTACATTATTGTAGCAAGCGGCCTTGTGGTATGCCGCAAAGTTGGCACAGTGTTGCCTTGGCGTAAAGCAGCCTCAAGGTGGATGCTCAAGGGTAGCCCGCGAAATTCAAATTTTAGAGAGAGAGATAGCAGACATTTTGACCTGATTTGTTTGGGCTCCTGGCTCCTGGCTCCTGGCTCCTGGCTCTGCCCCGCGGCACACTTTTATCGGTGGTTTTGTAGGTGTATAACATATCTGTTTGTTAGAATATAGTAATAATAATAATAAATATCGCTGGACATTAACACACAGCGCCATCTAGTGCCACACTAAGCAACGAGGCTTGTGTCGTGGACACCAGATAGTTGATATACTACATAGATATATTTTGTTTGTAAATATATAGGTACTTGTTATACATATAAATATCCATGACTCGGAAACAAATGTCCATGCTCATCACACAAACATTTGCTCCAACCGGGATTCGAACCCGGGACCCTAAGAACGTAAGGCAACCTCACTACCGCTGCGCCATTCGGGTCGTCAATATATATCATTGCGTATATCATTGGCAGGTTTAGTATACTGAAGATATACAAAATCAAAATCAAAGCATTTATTTCAAGTAGGCCAGTTACAGGCACTTTTGAATTGTCGAAACAAATATGAAAATTAAATGTAGCTACAGTCCCAGTCACAAGACATAAACACTGTGAAAGTACTGTAGTTGCCCATTCCCTAGCGTAGATCTCTATGGAGAAGAACGGGCAAGAAACTCCATGGATACTCTCAGAATATTTTTACAAAATCTTGGTTACATCATTCATGTTGAGATGGTACATTATATGAGAACAATGTAGCAAGATGTGCACGTTAAAGGTGTCCATAGTAAAAACAAAACAAAAACAATTCAAAAATAAAATTATTAAATTCAAATAAGTCGTGGCAACCAAGAGCTGACCAGTCCCAACTGACAGCGCTCGCTCACGAACATGACGCATGTATCAGCACCATTCAACTCAACCATTTTGAAGGGAACTAAATGATCCGACACACGCGTCACCATCAGCGAGACATTTGAGTGAGCATGACATATCTCATAACCGCCACGGCACATTCAAGTCAAGGAAAAACGTAGGTTTCCAGCGACTGATAGCATTCTAGTACATAGCACTCACACAATATGCGATATGCGGCTATACAATAATAAAGATATTGAATTTATACAATACAAAGATAGTTGTACAATCTTCAGCAGCTCCAACAATACAACTAATGCTATCCATTAATGCGCTCCTGTCCTTGTGGAGCAGGACCGGCATTGAGCCAAGCATTTTTATCAGCGATATAATCGTCCAATTTGTAATATGCTTGCTTACAAAGTGTGCGTTTAATACGTTTTAAATTTTGTTTCATTCAGTTCAAGAATGCTTTGTGGAATTTTAATAGAGCATCTCAAACAGTACCCCATGAAAGATGAGTCTACTTTAGCGAGTCTAAAGCCTGGCTGAACTAATTGGTCCCTATTTCTAGTACTGTAATTGTGTCTGTCACCTCTTTTACCAAAAAGATGTAGATTTTTTCTTACGTACATTATGTTTTCGTAGATGTATTGACAATGTACAGTCATGATGTTTATTTCCTTAAACAGTTCCCTCAGAGAATCGCGCCTACGAAGATTGTATATGGCTCTGATGGCTCTTTTTTGCAGATTAAATATAGACTCAATGTCAGCAGCCCGTCCCCATAACAAAATGCCATAAGACATTATACTATGAAAGTAACTAAAATAGACCAATCTAGCAGTATCTACATCAGTAAATTAACGGATTTTTCTAATAGTTAATATGCTGCCGAACTTATCCGCCCCGCTAGAGATGTTAAATGAGAACCCCATTGTAGCCTTGAATCAAGCGTAATCCCCAAGAAAACCGTTTTATCTACGAATTCAAGTTTCTCTTTATTCAGTACTATTTCACAATCGCTACTTTTAACATTCGGTAAAGCAAATCTTATGCATTTCGTTTTTTTGACGTGACAACGTCTTATAAATTGGTTTGCCGGGTGACACTTCAAGAAACTGCGTTACGCTCCGCTCACGTTATGCGCTCACAATGAGAGCGAGTGAGAGGCACGCGTCCCTTCCACTCGGGCATGGTTAGCCCACCTAAGAGCGAGAGAGACAGACATAAAAAGTGAAAGGCACGCGTCCCTTCCACTCGAGCACAGTTAGCCCGCCTAAGAGCGAGAGAGACAGAGCGAGAGAGAGAGAGCGAGAGAGAGAGAGTGAGAGAGAGAGAGTGAGAGAGATAGGCATACACACCACCACCACCACCACCACCTAAACTCAAAGTCGTTGTCACGTAAAACTTTCGCCCGTATACCGACTTTACAGGCAACCAATTTTTTTCATTTAGTACTAAATTATTTGCTGTGAACCAATTATGGACTTGAAGTAGGGCATTATTCACGTCATCTAAATTTTGGGCCCGTCTATTGATCTTAAAAATTAGGGAAGTGTCATCGGAGTGTTGGGTTTTAACTCCTTAGAAGTGAGAAGAGGTTCTGAGCAGCTCACGGTAGCCTGTAAGACCCTACGGGGACTAATCGACTGCCCTGAGCTCCACAGCCTTTTCTGCCGGCTATTTGTTCCCGATAAATATATCGGACACCGGCAGTGCCGCCGGCACATTCTGTTCTCCCCACCGTCATCTAAAACTGTCGCCAGAGCTGAATCTCCGGTATGTCGTACTCTTAAGACGCTCAACGCCCTTCTGATTGCCAACCCTGAATGTGATGTGTTTGCGGATGAATGGAGTAAGGTTATGTGAATATGTCTGATGTTTTGTGAGAGAAAGTATGCAAGGGTGTCTACTGTTCCGTGTTAGTAATAATAATTTAATTCAAACCATTGAATGGTGTCAACTGGACGTTTTTACTTTTGTTTTGTCAATTATTGTAATTGGTGTTTCTATAGTAATTATTGTAATTGGTGTTTACCGTTTTAATTAAATATAAATAAATAAATCGGCAAATAACACCATTTGAGATTGGTTTTTCAGTAAATAGGGTAGATCATTTATATATACTAAAAAGAGGAAAGGACCCAATATTGAGCCTTGCGGAACCCCCATTTTTACTTTTAAACCCTGTGAATTAACACCATTTATTTGAACATATTGTTGTCTATCACTCAAATAAGATTTTAACAAACTAAGTGCAAGTTTACATAATCCGTAATGCTCAAGTTTCAAAAGCAATGTGTCGTGATTTACACAATCAAATGCTTTGGAGAGATCACAAAATATATAAAAGCGCCATGGACCAGAAATGAAATTTCAAGTTGTTTGAAACTAAATATAAAACATTTATCCTTTGCACTTTGTAGTGTAGTTTAAATACTTCTCTAAAAGGTTAGTTTTTTAGTAAATAAAGTTATTTCAATAAGTACTTATTTTTGCAATCTCTGGGTATCAGTCAAGTAAAATTTGTTACTGAAGAATCTAAAGTAGAGATGGAAAATATTCTTATCTGGTGGATAGCGCCCGTGAAATAAGCCCCAATGCTCCTAGGCTAACCCCTACCGCGGCTATAACCGGCATGTCCTAGAACCAAAAAATTCAAAGACATGTGACATCTACCAATCCGCACTGGGCCCGCGTGGTGGATTATAGCCCATTCCCTCTCATAGAGAGGAGGCCTGTGTCCCAGCAGTGGGAACATTAATAGGCTGATGATGATGATGCTCCTAGGCTAAGGACTATAGAAGCTCTAAGGGCTACCTACATACTATTATTATAGCTTTTTATTTCCACTTAATGTAAAGATACATTTCAAACACAGTTCAGTTATAGGTAGGTAAGTACATTTTAAATGTGTGTAGGTACATTTTTTTGCTTACCATATGTACCTACCTCCTACAAGTTTGTCCACATAACTCTATTATGTGCGGTGATCATCCACAACATACAGCGCAAAAGGCAGGGTTCTTATCAATTGAGCCGTAACGCCTGACTGTAGTACAAAGTAAGGATGCATTAGCATCAATTGTAGATGAAATAATAAATTTCATGATTTCAGCCTAAGTATAATTATGATGACCCATACACAATCACTAATCATTTTATTAGCAGGCATCTTAGGCCATTAAATAAAATACACAAAATTACATTACAACATAAAAATATACTTACACCATTACTGTACAAAACATAACTTATAAACTAAGACACCAAGTGGCGGCGTCGTGTTACGCTGCGCGGTGTCCCATAGCCTGGTGCGAAAACGTCGGTAGACTACACCATTCGGCCAAAACTCTTCCTTGAGAAACTTGTCGAGATGTTGTGTCGGAATTCGCACGCACCACAAACGACTTGAAGTCGGTGTTGTGACGCGGCTCCAACTTCTCGACTACATCTATGATATGTGTTCTCGACCCTCAAGCCAATGCCAATGCCAATGGCTACATAATTTGTAAGGTAGGTAGTTATGTTAGTTTATGTATCTACTGTTCAAATTGACGAAGGTGGCATCGATTTAACTTTCCATTCATCGACAATAGGACAAGTAGATAATTATGTATGTTACAGCCTCCCCCTGTTGTGATTTCCTCAACATCATCATCATCAACTTAAATATGTCCACAGCTGGTCAATTTGTCCACATTTGGGCAGTAGGTAGGTATAGATAGAACATTACAGGAAGGAGACGCTTAATTGGTTTATGACTCGGTCTTCAAACATTGTGGGATGAAGTAACCTAAACGCAGCTCTCCACAGCACAGGTAGGTAGGTACCTACTCTCCGGCTTAGCTTTCTCATAAAATTATATTGAGTGATTATTGTTTTGTAGTAGGTAGGTAGTTATAGCTGTTTGCGAGAGCTCGTCCGCGGAAGTATCACCATGCCTATTTCTATCGTCAAGCAATATCCTATGTTTCGGTTTGGGTGTGGGTGCCAGTGTTAATTACTGGCACGTAGTAAGGCTTAGCATCTCTATGCCTCAAGTTGATGAACGCAAAGCAGTGCATTTAACATCAAGTAGACCACAGTTTGCTTATTCCATCAGTGTAAGTACCTATATCTACAAATAAAGGTAGGCAGAACCAATTATGTAGATAGGTACGTAGGTATCTCTGTTGTCCAAGTCTTAGTAGGTTAGGTTGGGTTCTTATCTATAATAGGTAGGTAAGTAGGTATTAATTTTATTGTGATGTCCTTATACCTACGCTAGTAGATATTCTAAGTTGGCACGATGCTCTAATCTTGAAGTAGATTTGTCATCAAAATAATATTTAAGAAACCTATTTTTTTCTCATATATATACGTAAGTATAGGTCAGGTAGGTATACATAACAGTCCTACCTACTTGTATTAGTGGGTTCCTGTTAAAAGTACCTATGTATATAAGTACCTATTTTACAAAAAAAGTATATACCTACACATACGTAGGTACGGTATTGAGTAAACTAATTTTAATTAGTTTATTAATGCCCTCGAATCAACTTACGGAACTCGTTACCGTCGTTTACCTACTGAATCAAGCTCAGGCTGATTTAGTAAAATGCAGAGCAAAGCCCAACTGACGCCTAAAATCGACCACTTAATCAAGCCCCTGAATTTAGTGAAACGCCAAACAAAACCATAAGGAACCCTAAAATCGAACACAATCAAACCCTTCGATGTAGAAAAATCCTGAACAACCCTCAGAGAACCATAGAGTACCCGGAAGTACAAATCCTCATTCGGTCGAAACCGTTTGAAGAAAGCCAATCGGAAACTATTGGTTTGCGTGCTGTGCGAGCTGCCAGCAGCTCTAAATCCAGTTAAGATCCGTTCAAGCCCCTAAAATATCCTAAAATTCGAAACAAACTCATACACCTCAGTCGGATGAATCATTTGAACGACCTCAATCATCATTTTGTTTTTCTGAAAAGTCACAATTTTTCTGGAATCCCAAGGGTATAGGCCACCGACTGGTGTACTTGGTAATGCCAACTTTTGAGTTTCGTAGAACAAAAGAACTCGCCAAAGTCGGGTCTGACCCGAAAATTCAAACCCCAATGACTCTCGGGGTTGCCAGCCAGTGATAAAAATGGTCAAATGTCATAAAGTCTCTATTTAAAATGTCGTCATTTCTACTTTTCATGTTTTTGCGGAAGATCTGGGAAAATTACCCCAAAAGTGGGGAGAATTTCTGCACCAGGTAACACTCCTCGGCAATACACACAACCGTTCAGTACAACTCGAATCCGTCATATCACAAGATGGGCGCCACACTGTCCGCCATCTTGTTTTTCTTAAGTCATAATTTTCCTGGAATTTCAAGGATATAGGCTACCGATCGGTGTACGTGGTTTTGCCAATTTTTGAGTTTGGTAGAACAAAAGAACTCGCCAAAGTCGGGTCTGCCTCGCAAAATCAAGCCCCAATCAAATGGCTCTCGGGTTTGCCAGTTGAAAGTGATGAAAATTGTCAAATGTCATTTGAGGAACCCCAGTGTTGCCGGCTAGTTGAAGTTTCTATTCAAAACGTCGTTATTTCTACTTTTTATGTTTTTGGGGAAGATCTGGGGAAATACCTTAAAAACGGGGAAAATTTTTGCACCAGACAACACTCCTCAACGAAATAAACAACCGGTTCATACAACACGATCCAGTCGGGAGATGCCAGCTGTTCCATTACTCGTGTCGAAAATTATGATTTTTTGTCATTTTTACAAGATTGCCGCCACACTGTCCGCCATCTTGTTTTTCTGTAAAGTAACAATTTTCCTGAAATTTCAAGGATACAGGCCACCGACTGGTGTACTTGGTGTTGTCAAATTTTGAGTTTGGTAGAACAAAAGAACTCGCCAAAGTCGGGTCTGACCCGAAAATTCAAGCCTCAATGGCTCTCGGGGTTACCAGCTGAAAGTGATGAAAATTGTCAAATGTCATTTGAAGAACCTTAATCTTGCCGGCTAGTCAAAGTCTCTATTCAAAATATCGTTATTTCTACTTTTCATGTTTTTGGAGAAAATATGGTAAAACACCCTAAAAATGGGGAAAAAATTTGCACCAGGCAACACTCCTTGGCAATACACACATCCGGTTCATACAACACAATCCAGTGCGGGGATGCCAGCTGTCCCATTACTCGTGTCGAAAATTAGGATTTTTTGTCATTTTTACAAGATGGCCGCCACACTGTCCGCCATCTTGTTTTTCTTAAATATCATAATTTTCCTGAAATCTCAAGGATATAGGCTACATACCTGTGTACGTGGTGTTGCCAACTTTTGAGTTTCGTAGAACAAAACAACTCGCCAAAGTCGGGTCTGACCCGAAAATGCAAACCCCAATGGCTCTCGGAGTTGCCAGCTCAAAGTGATGAAAATGGTCAAATGTCATTTGATGCACCCCAATGTTGCCGGCTAGTCAAAGTCTCCATTCAAAATATCGTTATTTCTACTTTTCACGTTTTCGGGGAAAATCTGGTAAAGTACCCTAGAAATGGGGAAATTTTTTGCACCAAGCAACACTCCTTAACGAAACACACAACCGGTTCATACAACACAATCCAGTCGGGGGATGCCAGCTGTCCCGTTTATCGTATCGAAAATTGGGATTTTTCGTCAACTTTACAAAATGGCCGCCACACTGTCCGCCATCTTGTTTTTCTGAAAAGTCATAATTTTCCTGAAATTTCAAGGATATAGGCTACAGACCGGTATGCGTGGTGTTGCCAACTTTTGAGTTTGGTAGAACAAAAGAACTCGCCAAAGTCAAAAAGTCCCAAAAATTAAAATATTAAATATTTTTTGGGGTTGCCAACTAAAACAAACCAAAATGTTCAAATGTCATTTGGGGGACCCCAATGGTGCCACATAGTCAAAGTCTTTATTCAAAATGTCGTTATTTCTACTTTTCATATTTTTGGGGAAAATCTGGGTAACTACCCCAAAAATGGGGAAAATTTTCAAACCAGGCAATACTCCTCGACAAAACACACAACCGCTTGCTACAACTCGAACCCGTCGGATGTTGCCAACTACCCTAAAAATGGATTTGAAAAAACTCGAAAATTCCAACTATTTACAAGATGGCCCCCATACTGTTCGCCATTTTGTTTTTCTAAAAAGTCACAATTTTTCTGAAATCTAAAGGATATAAGCCACCGACAAGTGTTATTAGTGTTGCCAACTTTTGAAATCGGTAAAACAAAACAATTCGTCAAAGTTTGGTGCAAAAAGTCGAAGATTTCAAAACGTCCCAGCGCAGCCGCCATCTTGTTTTTTTTTTTTTTTTTACTTTTTTTTTAAATCGTTTTATATTTTGAATAGGACCTACGAGTCAAAACCCGTCCAAGTCTTTTCCCCACCGAAACCGGAAATGGACTCGCCCGCCATCTTGGATTTGAATCTCCTCTATAATTTTCCTCTACTCACTCTATGGTACTCTACATTTTTCCCAAACATTCCCCTAACCCATCTCTCACCCGTTCCGAGAAACGGCATGTCAATGAGTGAGTGAGTGGCTTTGTAGTTTTATATAATACTAGCTGTTGCCCGCGGCTTCGCCCGCGTGAAGTTCGGTAACTGTCCCACTGGATCATACTAAATGGATAATAGTGTCCTCAATGTTAATCCAGGTTATAAACTATCTATGTGCCACATTTCATAATCATCACAATTATTATTATTACAATCACCATCACTATCACAACCGCCATCATTATAACAATCTCCATCACTATCACTATCACAATCACAATCACCATCACAATCCCCATCACCATCACTATCTCAATCACCATCACAATCACCATCACTATCACAACCGCCATCATTATAACAATCTCCATCACTATCACTATCACAATCACAATCACCATCACAATCCCCATCACCATCACTATCTCAATCACCATCACAATCACCATCACAATCACCATCACAATCACCATCACAATCACCATCACAATCACCATCACAATCACCATCACAATCACTATCACAATCACAATCACCATCACAATCACCATCACAATCACCATCACAATCACCATCACAATCACCATCACAATCACCATCACAATCACCATTACAATCACCATCACCATCACAATCACCATCACAATAACCATCACAATCACCATCACAATCACCATCACAATCACCATCACAATCACAATCACCATCACAATCACAATCACCATCACAATCACCATCACAATCACCATCACAATCACCATCACAAACACCATCACAATGACCATGACAATCGCCATCACAATCACCATCACAATTACCATCACAATCACAATCACCATCACCATCACAATCACCATCACAATCACCATCACAATCACCATCACAATCACCATCACAATCACCATCACAATCACCATCACAAACACCATCACAATGACCATGACAATCGCCATCACAATCACCATCACAATTACCATCACAATCACTATCACAATCACAATCACCATCACAATCCCCATCACCATCACTATCACAGTCACCATCATTATCACCAATTATCATCATTAACACAACCACCATAATTACCACAATCATTATCACAATCACCATCACAACCACCATAACAATCACAATCACCATCACCCTCACAGTCACCATCACAATCACCATCACAATCACCATCCCAATGACCATCACAATCACCATCACAATCACCATCACAATTACCATCACAATCACCATCACAATCACCATCGCTATCACCATCACAATCACCACCACTCTCAGAATAACTATCACAATCATCATCACCATCACAATCATCATCAAAATCAGTATCACAATCACCATCATCGTTATCACAATCATTATCATCGTAATCACAATCGCTATCATCATTATCACAATGACTATCATCGTAATCACTACCATTATCATCGTATTCACAATCATCATCATCACAATCTCCATCCTCGTCATCACAATCATTATAATCGTAATCATAATCATTATCATCGTAATCACAATCACTATCATCTTAATTACAATCATCATGATCACAATCGCCATCACTATCTCAACCACAATCATTATCACAATCACCATTATTAACACAATCACCAACACTATCACATACAAAATCACAATCACCATCACCATCACAATCACCATCACCATCACCATCACAATCACCATCACAATCACTACCCTCGTTATCACAATCATTATCATAGTAATACGACACGATCTCACAGTTAAACTGCGTAAGCAGTTTTGTGGGGCATTGTAATTAGTGTTAAGGATTTTTTAAAAGAAAAATAAATAAATCAAAAAAAAAATAAAAAAATCACAATAATCTACATCATTATAACAATCACCATCACTGTCACAATCACAATCACAATCACAATCACCATCGCTATCACCATCACAATCACTGCAACTTACACAATCACCATCACAATCACTATCACCATCACAATCACCATCAAAATCACTATCACAATCACCATCATCGTTATCACAATCATTATCATCGTAATCACAATCATTATCATCTTAATCACAATCATCATCATCACAATCTCCATCCTCGTTATCACAACCATCGCTATCACCATCACAATCACCGACACTATCACAATCACCGTCACTGTCACAATCACCATTACAATCACAATCACTATCACAATCACCATCATCGTTATCACACTTATTATCATTGTAATCACAATCATTATCATCGATATCACAATCATCATAATCACAATCATCATCATCGTAATCACAATCATTATCATCGTAATCAAAATCATCATCATCACAATCATCGTCATCATTATCACAATCATCATCATCGTAATCACAATCATTATCATCTGGATCTCAAAATAAATGCCATTTTCGTAATCAGCACCCCTGATAATCACGGTATCGACACCCATATTGATTTTTAGACATTTCAACCCCATCGCACCCCAACAGGGAATGGTAGTATTTCAGGTCTGCCACATTAAATCTTAAAATCGTTGTTTTTGTAATACACCCGACCCAATTCACCATAAAAATAATAACTATGTTGAATTTCAGGCTTTGTTACCCCATTTCCCCCTTTAGGGGTTGAATTCTGAAAAAAAAAACTGAAACACAAACGTTAATTCATTTATCGATAGGAGTACTCCTGTTAAGTTTCGAATAAAGTAGTCTAACTAATCTTATTTCCCCACGTAATCTTTGGACTCCCGTTCCAACCCCTAAGGGGGTGAATTTTGAAAAATCCTTTCTTAATGCACCCCTAAACCTCATAAAGAACCTTTGTGCCAAATTTGGAATCTCTAGACTCAGCGGTTTGGGCTGTGCATTGATTTTTATACTTTGCCACCCCATTTCCCCCTCTTAGGGGTTGAATTCTGAAAAAACCTGAAACCCGTTTCTACTCATTTATCAATAGGAGCACTCCTGTGAAGTTTCGAATAAAATAGTCTAACTAATCTTGTTTTACCCATACAAACTTTAGATTCCCGTTTAATCCCCTTAGGGGTTGAATTTTGAAAAATCCTTTCTTATTGCACCCCTAGACCACATAAGGAACCTACTTGCCAAATTTGGAATCTCTAGACTCAGTGGTTTGGGCTGTGCATTGATTTTTATACTTTGCCACCCCATTTCCCCCTCTTAGGGGTTGAATTCTGAAAAAACCTGAAACCCGTTTCTACTTATTTATCAATGGGAGCACTCCTGTGAAGTTTCGAATAAAATAGTCTAACTAATCTTGTTTTACCCATACAAACTTTAGATTCCCGTTTAATCCCCTTAGGGGTTGAATTTTGAAAAATCCTTTCTTATTGCACCCCTAGACCACATAAGAAACCTACTTGCCAAATTTGGAATCTCTAGACTCAGTGGTTTGGGCTGTGCATTGATTTTTATACTTTGCCACCCCATTTCCCCCTATTAGGGGTTGAATTCTGAAAAAACCTGAAACCCGTTTCTACTCAATTATCAATAGGAGCACTCCTGTGAAGTTTCGAATAAAATAGTCTAACTAATCTTGTTTTCCCATACAAACTTTGGAGCCCCGTTTAACCCCTTTAGGGGATGAATTTTGAAAAATCCTTTCTTAGTGCACCCCTAGACTACATAAGGAACCTACTTGCCAAATTTGGAATCTGTAGACCCAGCGGTTTGGGCTGTGCGTTGATAGATGAGTCAGTCAGTCAGTCAGTCAGTCAGTCAGTCAGTCAGTCAGTCAGTCAGTTTCTTCTTTTATATATTTAGATAAACTAGTATTTGTGTGTTGCGCGAGGTGCAAGCACCTCGCGTGCTTGTCCTTGTAGATGTTTCACATTTAAAAGCCCTAAATTTAGTACAAATGTCAAACATAACCCTAAAAGAGTCTTTCACTTTTCAAACTCTAGTGAAATGGCAAATTTCCACTTGTTTAAGCTCCTATTTATTCTAAATCAGCACCTCCAAATCACTCTTAAACGATACCCTTATTCTAATATTTGAATAAAATCAAGTTTCCCATTTTGAAAATCATTATGAGCGGCCCTTGCAGCAGTACAAATACCCCTAGGAACCCCCAAATCAGTATGAAGCAGTCTAAGAACCCTTAAGATCCGCTAAAATAATCTAAAATCTTCATTAAAAATTCAGACCTATAATAAGCTATCTTATCCCTACCACCACTGGACAGGTTTTGAAACTTACTATAATATTTGTTCAAACACCTAATGGCTATCTGTAACCGTTATGAAGTTATAAGTAGCCCTTTCTTTTTTTGAGAAAATATTTTTCCGAATGTACATAGTCACCTCTGAGTTTCGCTTCACCCACTCAACCTTGGTTGGTCGCCGGCTCGCTTCGCTCGCCACCTCCACCTTCGCTCCACTCGGTCGCGCAGGTTCGCTCCTTTCAGAACCTACCTACCATCGGAAAGCTATCGTTACCGTACCACCACCGGAGACCGGATAAGTTTCGACGCCTACTATATAATTTGTTCAAACACCTAATTGCTATCACTAACCGTTATGAAGTTACAGCTCTTTCAATTTTAGAGGTTGGGGTGGGGAGGGGAAGGTATACAAATATCAACGTCCCTCAATAGTTTTAATAAACAGTCAAAAATGTAATAACATCAGTAGTTACCTACTTTTATTGTGATAAAAATAATACTTATATTCTTCACTCATCATCATCATCATCATTTCAGCCGAAAGACGTCCACTGCTGGACATAGGCCTCCCCCAAGTGTCGCCACATTGACCGGTCCCGTGCGACTCGCATCCAGCGGATTCCTGCAACCTTCACCAGGTCATCGGTCCACCTAGTGGGAGGCCTTCCAACGCAACGTCTTCCGGTTCGCGGTCGCCACTCCAGAACTTTTCGGCCCCATCGGCCATCCGTTCTGCGAGCAATGTGCCCTGCCCACTGCCACTTAAGTTTGGCAATTCTTCGGGCTACGTCGGTAACCTTTGTTCTCTTGCGGATGTCTTCATTTCTGATTCGATCGCGCAAGGAAACTCCGAGCATAGCCCTCTCCATTGCCCTTTGGGTGACTTTAAGCTTTCTGATGAGGCCCATTGTGAGCGACCACGTTTCGGTCCCGTATGTTATCACTGGCAACACACACTGGTCATAGACTTTCGTCTTGAGACACTGCGGTAGGTTGGACGAGAAGATACCGCGCAATTTCCCACTTATTCTTCACTGTCATCATGTAAAAATATAAATTACACTAAACAGATGGTCGGATCAGGTGGTCTAAAAAAAAAAGCTGCCGCCCTATCTCCCGTCAGCCATGTCGTCGGAGCTCCGCCGGCCTTCGGCCTACGCTCCTCATGTCCCAAATTCGGACTTCTAGGACATAAAGTTTAAATACTAATTCGGACCAATTATGGTGGTCGACATACGCAGGGCAAGTATTAAAGAAAACAACTTTTAAACTTTAAAATTTAGACCGATGATGCTATATCAATCACTGACTTATTACATAGACCACGGGCCGTCGGGCATTATTAATAATGGCCGGTCTTTATTAATAATGCCCAGTTAATCACGTCGCTTGTAACATATATATCATTCTATTCGGTTCGGTTCGGTTTCGTGTTATTGAGAAGTATTCCTTACCCTTATAAAAATTTGAGAATCCTTAAAAATCCTTAATGAATTGGAAAATCCATTAGAGCCCTTAGAAGATTTTGTAAAATACTTCTGAATATTTTTAAAACCTTTAAGAGCACCCTTACAGCAGTACGAAAACCCTAAGGAACCCCTAAATCAATATGAAAACCTCTAAGAACCCCTCATTCTTAAAACTAATTCAGTAAAAAAAAGAATTAAAGTAAAAAAAAATGAGAATTTATTTTAAAGAAGTTGAAACCCTTTAAAAAACATTAATACAGTCTAAAACCTTATTTAAAAACTCAGACTTTTTCCCATTAAAAAAACAATACCCAAAAGTTTGCTTGTCGTCGCCCCAATTTTTTTTTTTTTTCGGTTGGGAAATCATCAAAATGACTCCTCCCGCTCTGGGCGGAGCACGAGGAAGTATCAGACTTTTACTGACTAAAACCCATCCATGTTCCTCCTTCATCGCCCTTTGTGTTCCGGGGCCACGGTTGTTCTTTCGAACAGTCCCGCAACCCCGGCAGGCATCGGCCCTTGCGGACCCCTTCCTATTGCTGACTCTCTGTTTGTCGTCGCCCCCTTGAGTTACGCTTCACCCACTCAACCATCGTTACGCTACGGACCTACCTACCATCGGAAAGCTATCGCCACCTTATCCCTACGCTACGGGGTTCGCCCTTCGCTTTACCGGTATCACCACCGGACAGGTTTCGACGCCTACTATAATATTTGTTCAAACCCATAATGGCTATCTCTAACAGTTATGAAGTTACAACCCTTTAAATTTTAGGGGAGGTTGGGGTGGGGAGGGGAGGTTATACAAATTTCAACACCCCTCAATAGTTTTAGGTCAGAATCAATACAAAAGCGTATGCGTGCGTAGTACTTACATAGTTAGTTGCGGAACGTTTTGGCGTGGCGCGAAATTTTAAATTAGAATTCAAATATTTTTTCCGTATGTATATAGTCGCCTCTGAGTTACGCTTCACCCTTTCAACCTTCGTTACGCTATAGAAGTCACCGGCTCGCTTCGCTTGCCACCTCTCCCCTTCGCTTTACCGGTACCACCACCGGACAGGTTTCGACGCCTACTATAATATTTGTTCAAGCACTTAATGGCTATCTCTAACCGTTATGAAGTTACAACCCTTCAAATTTTAGGGGAGTTTTGGGACGGGAGGGGAGAGTGTAAAAATTTCAACGCCCTTCAATAGTTCTAGGTAAGAATAAAAACAAAACCGCTACATGTCCTAGTTTCCGAGATACGATGGGTGGGAGGGGTGAAAGGGGGGAGAGGAGGGTGTTGTGAAAAATGATTCTGACTAACGCATTGCTCCTTTATATGAATCTGAAAAAAAAAGTTTCAATTCACAGAAACTTCCGAGATCCGCCTAAAGGGGGGGAGATAAGGGGCAAGGGGGGTAACATTGAAAAATGTTTTATACTTCCCCGAGCCTACTCTATACAAATCAGTAAAAAAACAAAACACGGGTCTCTTAGTTTCCGAGATACGATAGGGAGGGGTGGGATGGGCGGCAAAAAGTGGTTTGGAACATTTTCCCTACTCGTGAGAGTGTCTTGATTATGAATCTGTCAAAATATACCCCTCTCCCTCTCCACCGTCCGGGAGAACAATAATGTCAGTGAGTGGTATTCGAACAAGGTTTCGAAAACCGGAAATGGCACGGCCGCCATCTTGAATTTTTTAAATGTCACAATTTTTCTAAAGTAACCAGGATACAAGCTACCTGTCTGTAAAAACAAGGTGGCTGTCCGTTGACTTTGGTAGAACGAAAGAATTCGCCAAAGTCGGGTCTGACCCTGAAAATTCAAGCCCCAATGGCTCTCGGGGTTGCCAGTTGAAAGTGATGAAAATGGTCAAATAACATTTGGGGGACTCCAAACTCCTCAACGAAATAAACAACCGGTTCATACAACACAATCCAGTCGGGGGATGCCAGCTGTCTGATTTATTGTGTAAAAAATTGGGATTTTTCGTCATTTCTACAAGATGGCCGCCACACTGTCCGCCATCTTATTTTTCTGAAATGTCAAGGATATAGGCTACCGACTGTTGTACTTGGTGTTACCAACTTTTGTGTTTGGTAGAACAAAAGATCTCGCCAAAGTCGGGTCTGACGCGAAAATTCAAGCCTCAATGGCTCTCGGGGTTGCCAGCTGTGAGTGATGAAAATGGTCATGAGTCATTTTGGGCACCCGATTCTTGGTGGTTACCCAAAATTTCCATTTAAAATGTCGTAATTTCTACTTTTCACGTTTTCGAGGAAAATCTGGTAAAATTACCCCAAAAGTGAAGAGAATTTTTGCACCAGGCAACACTCCTCAACCAAATTTCAAGGTTATAGGCCAACGACTGGTGTAAGTGGTGTTCCTAACGTTTTAAATCGGTAGAACAAAATAATTCGTCAAAGTTTAGTACAAAAAGTTTGTATGGGACCTATGAGTCGAAATTCATCCAAGTCTTTAGGAACCCTTAAATACGTATGAAGCAGTCTAAGAACCCTTAAGATCCGCTAAAACAATCTAAAACCTTCATTATAAACTCAGACCAATAAACTATCTTGACCTTATCCCTACCACCACCGGACAGATTTTGACACTTACTATAATATTTGTTCAAACACCTAATGGCTAATCTCTAAGCGTTATGAAGTTACAGCCCTTTCTTTTTTTGAGAAAATATTTTTTCAGAATGTACATAGTCACCTCTGAGTTACGCTTCACCCACTCAACCTTGGTTACGCAATGGAGGTCGCCGGCTCGCTTCGCTCGCCACCTCCCCCTTCGCTTCACTCGATCTCGCAGGTTTGCTCCATTCAGGACCTACCTACCATCGGAAAGCTATCGTTGCCGTACCACCATCGGAGACCGGACAAGTTTCAACGCCTACTATATAATTTGTTTAAACACCTAATTGCTATCTCTAACCGTTATGAAGTTACAGCCCTTTCAATTTTAGGGGAGGTTGGGGTGGGGAGGGGAAGGTATACAAATTTCAACGCCCCTCAATCGTTTTAGGTAAAAACTCAAAATATTTTTCAGTTGTATAAAAAGGGGTGGAGAGAGGGGCTCAAGGGGGGAGAGAGGGTATTGAAAAATTAGTTTTACTAACTCTGGGCCTCTTTTTATGAATCCGAAAAAAAATAAAAAAACATGGCCCCTTATTTTTCGAGATACGCCTACAGGGGTAGAGAAGGGGGTCAAGGGGGACAATTTTAAAAAATGGTTTTTACTTTTCCAAGCCTCCTCTATACGAATCCGTAAAAAAACAGAACATGGGTCTCTTAGTTTCCGAGTAACGAGATAGGGAGGGGGGGAGAAGGGGGGCAAAAAGGTGACGTTTGGCACTTTTACCCCACACGTTGAAGTTTCTTGTTTACTAATCCAAAAAACCATTACAAACTAATACCCCTCAGTGGGATGAACCGCTTGAACGACCCCAATCGGACAAGGTTTTGGAAACCGGAAGTCGCACAGCCGCCATATTGAATTTCTAAAATGTCACAATTTTTCTAAAGTAACCAGAATATAAGCTACCTGTTAGTAAAAACACGGTGGCTGTACGTTGACTTTGGTAGAACAAAAGAACCTAATTCGGGTCCGACCCGAAGATTCAAGCGCGAATGGCTCTCGGGGTTGCCAGCTGAGAGTGATGAAAATGGTCAAAAGTCATTTCGGGCACCCCATTCTTGGTGGTTATGCAAAATTTCCATTTAAAATAACGTCATTTCTACTTTTCATGTTTTTGGTTAAAATTACCCCAAAAGTGGGGAGAAGTTTTGCACCAAGCAACACTCCTCGGCAATACACACAACCAGTTCATACAACACAATCCAGTCGGGGGATGCCAACTGTAACATTTTTTGTGTCGAAAATTGGGATTTTTCGTCATTTCTACAAGATGGCCGCCACACTGTCCGCCATCTTGTTTTTCTGAAATGTCATTTTCCCAAAATCTCAAGGATATAGGCTACCGATCGGTGTACTTGGTGTTGCCAACTTTTGAGTTTGGTAGAACAAAAGAACTCGCCAAAGTCGGGTCTGACCCGAAAATTCAAGCGTTCTCGGGGTTGCCAGCTGAGAGTGATGAAAATGGTCAAAAAGTCATTTCGAGGGCACTCCATTCTTGGTGATTATGCAAAATTTCCATTTAAAATGTCGTCATTTCTACTTTTCATATTTTGCGGAAAATTACCCCAAAAGTGGGGAAAATTTTTGCATTAGGCAACACTCCTTCCTTGACTATCAGTCGTAACCTACTTCTACATATTTTGATAAAAATATTACTTATCAAACACTGTCATCATGTAAAAATAGAAATTACACTAAACAGATGGTCGGATCGGGTGGTCTAAAAAAAAAAGCTGCCGCCCTATCTCCCGTCAGCCATGTCGTCGGAGCTCCACCGGCCTTCGGCCTACGCTCCTTTATTTTTTTTTTTTTTTCGGATGGGAAATCATCAAATAACTCCTCCCGCTCTGGGCGGAGCAGGAGGGAGTGTCAGACTTTTACTGACTAAAACCCATCCATGTTTCTTCATCGCCCTTTGTGTTCCGGGGCCACGGTATCTCTTTCGAACAGTCCCGCAACCCCGGCAGGCATCGGTCCCTACGGACCCCTTCCCTTTTGCTGACTCTCTTTGAGGCGCGCGTGGAACACAAACGCGGCGTCAACACGGCCTGTCGTCATGAGACGGACGGACGGCGAGCTAGCCCATAGCCCACCGTCCACAGGCCCGCGCCTACGGTGGCCGGGGGCCACGTGGTGGTGGCCCCCGACGCCCGGGGCGCCTCCCGCGGCGGCCGGGACGTTGAGAGGTTCTCTCCCTCTCACGTTCCGCCACCTCCTTCTCTAGCATTACTGCTTCGCAGAAGGAGGTGACGGCGTCCCATTCCGTCTCACTCCGGACCATGGCTTGCACCAGGGCCGGACGCGAGAGGTCGCCGCCGCCGATCGCCGCTTCGAGGACACGGTGGTGCTCCGCCCACGCGGGGCACACCTCCACCGTGTGTTCCACCGTGTCTTCCGGTCGATCCTCACAATGGAAGCACCCGGGCGTTTCCTTCCGCCCGATTCGGTGCAGGAACCTCCCGAACACTCCGTGTCCGTTGAGGACCTGCGTCAGGCGGAAGGTGAGGACGCCGTGGCGTCTCTCAAGCCACTCCTCAAAGAGGGGACTTATCGCCAATATCGTGGCGTGCCCGGCCTACGCTCCTCATGTCCCAAATTCGGACTTCTGGGACATAAAGTTGTAATACTAATTCGGACCAATCATGGTGGTGGACCTATGCAGGGCAGTATTAAAGAAAACAATGATGCTATCTCAAACACTGACTTATAACATAGACCACGGGCCGTCAGGCATTATTAATAATGGCCGGTCTTTATTAATAATGCCCAGTTAATCACGTCGCTTGTAACATATATATCATTCTATTCGGTTCGGTTCGGTTTCGTGTTATTGAGAAGTATTCCTTACCCTTATAAAATTTTGAGAATCCATAGTAATCCTTATATGAATTGGAAAATCCGTTAGCTAACTCTGTTTGAAGCTTTTAAAAAAATATATTGAACTTTTTAAACATTTTGAAAACCTTTACCTTTACAGCTGAACAAAAACCCTAAACCTAAAGCCCTAAGGAACCCCTAAATTATTATGAAGCAGTCGAAGAACTCTTAACCTCTCGGTACCGGAGTGCCGTGATTCGTTCCAGATAACGAACATACCGTTGAGCCCCGCTGGCATGAATTCATGCCACCTCGTACGAACAACTTCAAACCTTATTTTTACTTAACCTATGGTTCGAAATCGTTAGGCAATTTTTACCTCTGGTGCCTGACAGTAGTCGATTCGAACGATGCCAAACACTAGTAACTTATAACGGGCAACTTTAAAAAAAAAAATATAGAAGCGCGTTAGTCGTTGAAACGTCAGTTTAGGTAAACATTTAGTGCCACGCGAGTGATTTATTATGTTTTTGTTTAGTTATGTGCTTGAAAACGTTGTGAAGTGAATGTTTATTACCTTATTAATGTATAATGCTACTTTGTAGCAAGATACTTAGGTAGAACAATGAACCAAAATTATTTTGTGAGCCAACAAAATTTTCGTCGACCGTTTTTTTTGTCAATGTGGAGTAAACAATTGAAAATGTGAATTTGACTGTTCTAAAATGAAATATGGTCTTGGAAACAGCAAAAACAAGGTAAGTAATAATCATAATTCATTATTTAATATAAGAATAAGCATACATATTCATATTTATATAGATTTCAAGTGTTTTCAAATCGAGGTCAATGACAATAAAATGACAGTTCGCCGTATAAGAATTTTTAGTTACAATCTAGTTGAAATCTGATTAGAATGTATCAGTAAGACTCTTATATGAATTATGTATTAGGTTACTTGTGTATTTGTTACATTGGTTCTAAAGTTTCGTGTAAATTGAATCAGTAGTTTTACCAAAATTAAATAAAATATGCCCACAGGTCTTAGCGAGGCAAATTCTCATATGTCATCTATCTCATATCCTTTGTTTATAATACTGAAGTGGTTTCACAAGTGTTGTTTATATTATAAAACGCAGTCTGATTCATAACAAAGACGACAATGTTTACGGTTCGAGATAAGGGCTCTTGGAACTCGAACGATAAGTGTTTTCGTTATCGGTGTCCGATGACGCATGCGATGACGTAACTAAGTGTTGCGGCATGGTGCGACAGGGAGATATACCGTTATTTCGCGCGGGTACCGAGAGGTTAAGATCCCCTTAGACAATCTAAAACCTTATTTAAAAACTTAGACATTTTCCCATTAAAAAAAACATTACCCTAAAGTACCTACCACCGGAAAGCTATCGTGAACTTATCTCTGCCACCACCAGACAGGTTTCGACGCCTGCTATTATATTTGTTCCAACACCTAATGTCTATGTCTAACCATAATAAAGTTACAGCCCTTTAAATTTTAGGGGAGGTTTGGGAGGGGAGGGGAGGGTAGTGTATTCAAAATTTCAATTCCCCTCAATAGTTTTAGGTCAGAATCAATACGATTTTTTTTTTACTTTTTTTAAAATCATTTTATATTTTGTATGGGAACTATGAGTCAAAACTCCTACAAGTCTTTACCCCATCGAAACCGGAAATGGACTCGGCCACCATCTTGGATTTGAATCTCGTCTATAATTTTCCTCTACTCACTCTATGGTTTTATACATTATTGCAAAACATACCTCTAATCAATCTCTCACCCATTCCGAGAAACGACATGTCAATCAGTCAGTGAGTGGCTTGTCCTTGTAGATGTTTCACTAATAAACCCCTAAATGTCGTAAAAATGTCAAACTTAACCAAATAAGAGTTTTTACTTTTCAAAGTCTAGTGAAATGCCAAATAAAGCCCAAAGACGGGCTGAAAGGTTTCCACTTGATTAAGCTCTTAATCATTCTAAATCAGCACCTCCAAATCACTCGTAAATGATATCCTTATTCTATTATTTAAATAAAATTAAAGACCGACATCTTGGATTAAAAGACGGATGTCTTATTCCAAATCAGCATCCCCAAAATTACTCGAAAACGTTTTCCATATCAACATTTTGTTGGTCCCCCATTTGAGAAGTAGATACCATACTAAAATGTTGATAATCCATTATCCATAGCAAGAGAATCCATAGCAGTTCAAAAACCCCTAAGAACCCCTAAATCATTATGAAGCAGCATAAAAACCCTTAAGATCCCATAAAACAATCTAAAACCTAATTTAAAAACTCAGACCATTTTCCATTAAAAAAAACACGATAAAGTTGGCTTGTCGTCACCCCTGAGTCACGCTTCACCCACTCAACCTTCGTTACGCTACGGTGGTCGCCGGCTCGCTTCGCTCGCCACCTCCCCCTTTGCTCCACTCAGGACCTACCTATCACCGAAAAGCTATCGTGACCTTATCCCTAGGGACGCTACGGGGTTCGCCTTTTGCTTTACCGGTACCACCACCGGACAGGTTTCGACGCCTACTATAATATTTGTTCAAACACCTAATGGCTATCTCCAACCGTTATGAAGTTACAGCCCTTTCAATTTTAGGGGAGGTTGGGGAGGGGAGGGGTAGGTAAACAAATTTCAACGCCCCTCAATATTAGCAACGTATAGTAAAAATCAAAAAGCTGCTACGTGTCCTAGTTTCCGAGATATGATGGGGGGAGGGGCAAAGAGGGGTGAGGGGGAAAATTGGAAAATGATATTGATTAATGCATTGTCCCTTTATATTATGAATCCAAAAAAAACAAAATGTTCCAAGTCTCTTAACTTTCGAGATCTGCTTAAAGAGGGGAGAAGGGGGTCAAGGGGGCAATTTCGAAAACTGTTTTTTACTTTTCCAAACCTCCTCTATATGAATCCGTAAAAAAAATTAGAAAAGGTTGTCTTATTTTCCGAGGTACGATAGGGAGGGGGAGGAAAGGGGGCAAAAAAGGGAGGTTTGGCACTTTTGCCCTACTTGTGTGAGTTAGTTGTTTACGAATCTAACAAAATATACCCCCTTCCCCCTCCACCACCTAGGAGAACAATATGTCAGTGAGTGAGTTTTATGAAACCGGAAATGGCACGGCCGCCATCTTGAATTTCTAAAATATCACAATTTTCCTAAAGTAACCAGGATACAAGGTACCTATCAGTAAAAACACGGTGGCTGTACGTTGACTTTGGTAGAACAAAAGAACTCGCCAAAGTCGAGTCTGACCCGAAAATTCAAACCCCAATGGCTCTCGGGGTTGCCAGCTCAAAGTAATGAAAATGGTCAAATGTCATTTGGGGGACCCCAATGTTGCCGGCTAGTCAAAGTCTCTATTTAAAATGTCGTCATTTCTACTTTTCATGTTTTTGGGGAAGATCTGGGAAAATTACCGCAAAAGTGGGGAGAATTTTTGCACCAGGCAACACTCCTTGGCAATACACACAACCGGTTCATACAACACAATCCAGTGGGGGGATGCCAGCTGTCCCATTTATCGTGTCGAAAATTGGGATTTTTTGTCATTTTTACAAGATGGCCGCCCCACTGTCCGCCATCTTGTTTTTCTGAAAAGTCATAATTTTCCTGAAATTTCAAGAATATAGGCTACCAACCGGTGTGCGTGGTGTTGCCAACTTTTGAGTTTGATAGAACAAAAGAACTCGCCAAATTCGGGTCTGACCCGAAAATGCAAACCCCAATGGCTCTCGGGGTTGCCAGCTCAAAGTGATGAAAATGGTCAAATGTCATTCGAGACACTCCGATGTTGCCGGCTAGTCAAAGTCTCCATTCAAAATATCGTTATTTCTACTTTTCACGTTTTCGGGGAAAATCTGGTAAAGTAACCTAGAAATGGGGAAATTTTATGCACCAGGCAACACTCCTCAACAAAACACATAACCGATCGGTACAGCTCGAACCCTTCAGATGTTGCCAACTGCACGAAAAATAGATTTGAAAAAAGTCGAAATTTCAAGTTTTTACAAAATGGCCGCCACAGCGTCCGCCATCTTGTTTTTCTAAAAAATAATAATTTTCCTGAAATCTCAAGTATATAGGCCCCCGACCAATTAACCTGGTGTTGCCAACTTTTGAGTTTGGTAGAACAAAAGAACTCGTCAAAGTCAAAAAGTCCCAAAAATTAAAATATTCAATATTTTTTGGGGTTGCCAACTAAAACGAACCAAAATGGTCAAATGTCATTTGGGGGACCCCAATGTTGCCAGCTAGTCAAAGTCTCTATTCAAAATGTCGTTATTTCTACTTTTCATGTTTTTGGGGAAAATCTGTCAAAATACCCTAAAAATGGGGAAATTTTTCGCACCAGGCAACACTCCTCTATAAACCACACAACCGCTCGGTACAACTTAAACCCGTCAGATGTTGCCAACTACCCGAAAAATGGATTTGAAAAAAATAAAAAATTACAACTTTTTACAAGATGGCCGCCATACTGTTCGCCATTTTGTTTTTCTGAAAAGTCACAATTTTTGTGAAATTTCAAGGATATAAGCCACCGACAGGTGTTATTGGTGTTGCCAACTTTTGAAATCGGTAGAACAAAACAATTCGTCAAAGTTTAGTGCAAAAAGTCGAAGATTTCAAAACGTCCCAGCGCAGCCGCCATCTTGTTTCTTTTTTTTTTTTTACTTTTTTTTTAAATCGTTCTAGATTTTGAATAGGACCTATGAGTCGAAACTCGTCCAAGTCTTTTCCCCATCGAAACCGGAAATGGACTCGGCCGCCATCTTGAATTTGAATCTCCTCTATAATTTTCCTCTACTCACTCTATGGAACTCTACATTTTTCCCAAACATTCCCCTAACCCATCTCTCACCCATTCCGAGAAACGACATGTCAATCAGTGAGTGAGTGAGTGGCTTTGTAGTTTTATATAATATAAATAATTATTAAAACATAAAATAAACGCATACCACACCCACACAGGCAGATTCATAATTTTATGTTATTGTGACGGATGAAGGTCATCAGCGCCACAAGCAGTTCAGGGGAGGAATGTGTTAGTAAGGAAGAGAAATTAGTCGGAAGAGGGATTTTAAATTTAGGGAGACGGCTATACAGGTCTAGAGGAGGGATGTTGTTTGAACATTCGAAGAAGATGTGATCCAGAGTGCCCTCTTCTAACCCGCACTCGCAAAGAGAGGAGTCCCGAATCCGGATTTTTTGCAAGAAAACAGGAGTACAACAAAAACCTAGACGAATACGACATAAGACGGATATGACAGGTTTGGAGACTTTCTTGTACCTATAGAACCAAGGTTTTGGCTTTATAGTTGGTTGAACCGCGTAATAAAACTTGCCTTTTTTCCTTCCAGTATTGTCCCATTGTTCCTGCCATGACGAATGGAGTTTAGTTCGTGGAAGGTTCAATAAGTCATACCCCTGGAGACAATTGTGGGAAAGATCAGCTACTGTCGATGAGCAAGCATCTTTGGCCACAGTATCAACGCACTCATTGCCCTTAATGCCACAATGACTAGGTATCCAAACTAGCTGAACCTCTTTTTGATTGACAGCACAAGATAATAAGGACGCTTTAATTTTTAAAACCAGAGAGCTGTGCAATTTACTTTTAAAAGGATTTTGTGTTAAGGCTTGGAGACAACTAAGAGAGTCTGTGAAGATTACGGCTTTGTGTATGTTATGGTGTGACTCTATAAAAAGACAAGCTTCCAATATAGCCACACACTCGCCAGTGAATACTGAAGACTCCTTAGGACACTTAAACTGCAAAATTATCCTAGAGCTCTGGTAATAGACCGCAGCTCCAGTGTGGTTGAGCTCTGTTAATTTCGAGGCACCCGTAAAAAATAATTGGAAACCATTCCATCGCTCGCCCACCACCGCATTGAATGCCAAGTTTGCTGACGGGGATTTTTTGGATATACCAATGTTAAAGTCAATTTTTGGAACATAACTTAAAACTTCATACGCAAAATTAAAAAGGGGCAATCTGGGGAACTGAACAATTGAGCATTCTAAATTTAAAATTTGTCGAAAAGATTTCAGAATTAGGGGCGTTTCTTTATTTTTCCAGTAGTTGGAACTTCCGCATAAGGCATCTAACTCGTACAATTTTTCTATAAGGGGATGCGAAGTTCTACATATAAGCCTAGACATAAAACGGGAGGCCAGATATTGACGTCTTAGGGCCAGAGGAGGTTTAGCACACTCGACCTGCAATGCGTTAATGGGGGAGGATTTCATACAACCTGAGATGATCCGAAGGCACTTAGACTGAACCCTATCCAGCCCAGCCAGGGCACCTTTGTTGCACGGAGTCAGGAGATACGTTCCGTAGTCCAAAACACTACGAACTAAGGCATTGTAGACCAATTTCATGGTGTAGGGGTGAGCACCCCACCAAACACCCGCAAGAACTTTTAAAATTGAGATGGTTCTTTCACATCTTTGAATGAGGTAATTTATATGATGTTTGCTACTTAATTTTGTATCCAAAATGACGCCTAAAAATTTTACTTTATTGACTATTGGAATGTTTTGGTCTAAAATGTTAATTGCAACATGAGGAGTGCGTCCTTTACGAGAGAAAATTACTGCCGAACTTTTTGGCGCAGATAGAGACAGGCCATGGCTTAAAAGCCACTGATTCAAAGAATCCAGAGAGAGGCACAAGGATGACGCAGCATCGACTATAGAAGAATCTGTCACATACAGTGCAATGTCGTCGGCATATTGTAAGATCTGACAATTGTTGTTTAGGCAGGATCCAATATCAGCCGTATACAGGTTGTACAGAAGGGGACTGAGGGGAGAGCCCTGCGGGAGTCCCCTCCATATCAACCTCTCATCGAACTCCTCTCCCTGGACTCTCAGGACCAGTGAGCGGGACATCAGTAGCTCACATATACATCGTATCATCTTAGCCGGTAGACTCAGCTGTTGCAGTTTTTGCCTGAGTACTGGAAGAAGTACACTGTCATACGCAGAAGAGATGTCCAGGAAGGTAGCTACAACAGATTGATTTTTGGAGAAAGCTAGGCGGATATCCGCAACCAAAATACCAACACTGTCCATAGTACCAAGTCCTTTTCTAAAACCAAATTGGTAATTCGGCAGTAAGTCTCTCGACTCAACAATCCACTCGAGACGGTTTTTGATAAGGTGCTCCAGTAATTTCGCTAAGACTGAGGACAAAGCGATTGGCCTAAGGCCATTCGGATCATCTGCATGTTTCCCTGGTTTCAATAGCGGGATAATAATTTGTAATTTCCATTGATCTGGAACCCAACCATTAACATAACAGAAATTTATAATATTTAAAAAGTAGATTTTTGCCTTTTCGCCTGAACGAGTTATAAAAGAATATGGCACGCCATCAATACCAGGAGCAGTGTCCCGTACGTGTTTAAGTACCACTTTCAATTCCTCCAAAGTAAATGGCGCATCGAAAGGGTCCTCTGATACATTTTGAAGGGATATGTTGACGCATTCAGAAAAAAACGGGACGTATGGTGGAGCAATTTTATCATAAAAAAGTTCAGCTGTTTCCCTACTGATTGGAGAAGAAACTGATAGGGAGCACCCACGTCTAAACCTATTGATACTTTTCCAAACTGCCGACACAGGTGTAGAGGGAGACAAAGAGGTACAGAATGTAACCCAACCCGCACGTTTCTTCTTGCGAAGGTGACGTTTGGTTCTGGCATTAATCTGACAGTATGCCAACAGATTTTCGGTGCTCATATCTGCATTGTAACACTCCTCGGCCTCGTTCCTGTCCCTGATTGCTGAAGTGCACTCTGGATCCCACCACGGGGGTGAAGGGATTTTATTACGGGCACTGTTTTTCAATGGAAAGTAGGAATCAGCACTGGAGGTGATGGCAGTAACAAAACCGTCATAACAGCTCTTGGCATGGTGGTGACCAGGAGCATCAACTAAACTTGAATTTAAATTTGGTAGAACATCAATTTTATCCTCCAATAATGATACAAATTTTGCCCAATCCGGTTTGGACAAGTTATATTTCAGAAGTGGAGGAGAACTTTTCTCTAAATAAGTTTTATTAACTAAAGATATTACAATAGGGTAGTGGTCACTACCATGCGACAAGGACGTACATTCCCAATGGGTCGAAGCTGCCACCTCAACTGAACAAAATGTTAGATTAACACAACTCTTTTGTTGTCCAGGAGGGGATCTGCGGGTTGGGCAACTATTGTTAAGGATACAGAGATCCAGATCATCCAAAATCTCAACCAATGCCACACCAAAGGCATCGCAGCGTTCAGACCCCCATCTATAATGGTGGCAGTTAAAATCACCCATGACCAAAATTGGTCCCTGAGTATTTGAAAAAGTGTTTTTTAAAATATCCAAAAATTCAGGCCGAGGGTGAGCAATGTAAATTGAAAACACTGTAATACCTTCCACCCTTCCTGCCACAATACTCATATCTCCTGTGAGTGAAGGCAAAGGGTAAGACAGAAGTGGGACCCGATTATTGACAAGGAGGGCTGAGCCTCCATAGCCATCCGATCTGTCACATCTGAGAATGTTGAAGTGTGGCATGCGGAAGCTAAGACTTGGGGTGAGCCAAGTCTCAGCTATAGAACAAGCCAAAGGCTTGTAATTATTTAAGAGAAATATGAGGTCGTGCTTTTTATGCCACACGCTCCTCACATTCCACTGAAGGAATACTAGGCGGGACGCCATTTTTAATTAATAAAAGTAGAGAAATAAGCTGATCGGCAACGTTGGACGGTGTTTGGGAATTGGAAGAAGAATGAGAAATAACAGTAGGTAGAAGTTTAATAAGGAGTTCAATAATAGAACCGGTATTGTCTGAGACATGATTATTATTAAGAGCACAGCCATTGGGCTGTGATGGTTGGGGAGAACTAACTATCTGCTGATGAGCATTTTTATCATATGATGGGGAAAGGGGGGCATGGGTTTTGGGTTTAAGTGTCACAGTTTTGCGATATGACTGGGAGATTGGGGTTTTAACTATGTTGGCATAATTGCGTGAAACTGCTGGGATGATTTTACATGCCTCAGCATAGGGAATGGTTTTCTCTGCCATGACGGTCTTAATAGCCTTCTGCCTGCCGTGTTCAGGGCATGACTGGCTGTCAGCAAAGTGATTACCCGAACAAAGCACGCAGAAGGCCTCAGCAACAGAAATGTTGCAGCCATCACCCGGATGGTCGTGGCCACACTTGTTACAGCGTGGTTTAGACCTGCAAACGTTTGCTACGTGTCCAAATCTGCAACACTTGCGGCATTGAATTGTTGGGTAAATGTACTGTTTAACAGGGAGGGATGTATAACAGCAGAATATTCTGGTAGGTAATACCTGTCCATCAAACGTCAAAACACATGTTTCAGTGGGCTTCCACTCATTAACCCCATCTCTTTGTATTTTCCGGTTAATGCGTCGGACTTTCAATATTTGACCACAACCCAAGGGCACAGACAAATAGGTCAAGGCTTCCTCTTCCGTAAGTTCTGAAGGAACTCCGGTAACAACACCCATCCTTGTGATATTAAATGAGGGGATCGATGCAGTATAACTAAATTTGGACAACAGACTGTTGACCAAGAAAGAGTTAGCGTCCTGAGGGGAAGCAAACTCCACTGAAACACGGTTCCTGCCGACTCTGTTAACACCACCATGAACAATGTTTGCGATGTTGTTGTTCATAAGGAACTTTCCGAAGTTAACGGGGTGGAGGGTGGTGCCAGCATTTGGTTGAGACTCAATACGTGAAACATGTACAATATAAGGAGCCTTATCCATTACCGAGTACTTAATGCGCCCAATTTGGCTTCTTTGTTGCTTGCTTGGGAGGGACGGAGACGAGACTTCCTCGACAACAGGACGCTTACGTGGGTTTTGCTGGGGTTGTAAAACTTGTGAAACCTCCATTGCTGTAGCACTGCAAACAACATCCGCGAATTGCGATAGTGGGTTGAGTGGGCTCTGTGTCTCAAAACAAGTAGAACGAATATCGGGTGGGTCCGGATCAGGGGGTTTATTTTTATCCATCTTGGAGGAAAGGTTAAAAAGAGACTTAGAGCTAAACAATCACAATACAAACCTGTTTACGAACACTAGGACAACACAAATACACAACGACAAGTCACTAAAATACCGAAAAACTCTTAAAAACAGCAAAAAATTCTAAACACACGTGCTATCCAACAAACACCGTGGCCGAATCCAACGTGACTACTCGACGCTCACGCGTCCATTTTTCTGAGTGGGCGGAAGTACCACAATATCGGTTCAGCAACTTATTACAATAGTAAATTCAATCAGCCTCACAAATAATAATGAAACACTTTACAATAATTGTGTTACTATTAAATAATGACAGAATTCACCAATTTGAACACGTTTTCAATCATTAATAATAAACTAGTTGTCTCATTACTTTTTAGTCTTTAATCTGTGCTATCATGGAACATTTCCGGTGATATAAACAGTTATGTTAAACAAAAGCTTTTTACTAGTAAATCACTGTGTAAAATAGTCTTATTATTTTAAAGTTGGGATCTATTATTGAGACTTACTTAGTTCTCGTACTAAATTTAAACATTCAGGTATTGACGGTAAAATCACATTCGGCGCCATTTTCCCTGACAGGTGACGCCGAATCATAATGTCAAGTGATTAACTATTAATTGCTAATATGAATGAAGCCCTAAAGTTGTTAAACAAATATTCTTATGTTAATTATAACGATAGTTTTAGCTAGAACATCGAGTCTAGTTTGATAATTGTTTTTCAAGTGATACTGATTAAGACAAGCCAACAGATGGCGCTGTTGAGCTTGATACTCCAACGAAATTAGTCAATGGCACTCACAAGTGTTATAATAGTTGCCAGAGTATCTCACAGATGGCAGTAGTAACGTTTATGGAATAAGAAATTATAATTCAACTAGTTACAATCAATAACATTATGTAATAAGCTTAGCTTATAGGTGTCCTCGCGGCGACATATATAATACGATACATAAAGAACACAGTATAGCCATAGTTTGCATTTCTATCAATAATTAGTGCCAAAATACCGCGAAATGTATCAGCGTCTCTTGAACGGTTTTTCATGTTTGTTAAAATGACTTTTTCTGGCCGAAATCTCTAACAATTAGACGGTTTCTACATTCAAAAATGTTAATTACTTACCCAGGCATGACGAAAACACAACACAACACCACACAAAGCACTATGCTATAACACATTTTATACAATATTGCTCTTATGAAATTTGTAAAAATTAAAAAGTAGAACCATCATAATATCGCAGAAAGTTCACAGTTAGAATCTTCTTTTGGCATACATTTCATATCAGTAGTCACTAAACGGCAGAAAATCAATCAATCTATCAAACAAACATACACCAAACAAACATACACCATGCATGCAGCAAGCATGCAGCAAGCATTCAGCAAGCATGTAGCAAGCATGTAGCAAGCATGCAACAAGCTTGCAGCAACCATGGAGCATGCAAGCGAGCAAGCATGCAAGCGAGCAAGCAACATGCAGCAGGCATGGTTTCTGTCACGGCTCCGGCACTGCGGGGCTCCGGCGGTCCCACGCGAGCTTATCGTCGCAGATGTGTTTAACGCTCACCACCGCAGCTTCGGCTTGCTGGCCGGCTTTGCCGGCCAGCCTCAGCAGCGGCGGCGAGTGTTACAACCACCTGCTCCTCAAATCGCGGGCCGCCTCGCCCCTCCGCGCCTACGCGATTTTAAATTACACTCCCGAGAGTGTAATTTAAGGTGTTTTTTGTAGGGCAGACAAGACTGCGTGGGGTCGGATTTATAGCGATTCGTTTCTGTCACTAAAACCTAATTTTTAGCAAATGTTTTAGGACCAAAAATTTTATTATACTTATATGAACATTCGGAATAATACACATTATAATATAATAAAATACTTAGGACATTTGACTTTATGTCATGTACAATTAGAAGATTCAATTATTATAGTATTCGATAATATGACAGAACAGTTTTAGAAATAAAGATAATTATTTAAAACAAAATTTCGGGATTTTGAACATTATGGTTACTGAAGTTTATAGCAAACGTTTTATGGATAATGATTTTCGGACAAACATTTTTAGGAGAATTAAGGGAGTACCGATATAATAATCATTATAATGATTTTCGGACAAGCAATTTTAGGAGAAACAATTGAGTTCCTTTATTACCGGTTATGTTACATAACCAAAATCTATTGATAAATACCTTTAAAACTGGCCTCAAGAAAATTATAAGATCGTTATCGATGCTGATCGAACTGCGCGTGGCGAACATGAGAGGCGTTTTAATGCACCGACAATTAATGAAGTTGCTGTCGTAGTGAGTGGCGGCCAGTTCTCTTCACGAGAAATAGTGTTACAAACTACGAACACTGACACGCGGAGCCGATACTCATAAGTTCTACGATGCTTTGCAGTACCCGTTAATTTTTAGCAAAGGACTGTCGGGATACTATTTTGATATACCACTCATTAATCCCACTATGAAACAGCCAGTTCCTAATAAGAAAGATTCCTGTATGGATTTTTACGCCTACCACATGATGCTTCGTGTAAATGATTTTAACCTTCTTCTACGGTCAAGACAGCTGTTCTAACATTTTTAAGTATGTACGTACGTCAGAGTCGAGAGGCAAACGTCTTCGTTACATTTCTTTAAACCAGAAAAAACTACGAGCTAAAAATTACATTCTGCAATATCCAATTACCACGGATGGAAATTGGCAATATAAACTCCAACGATTTAAGCCAAATGTTATTCTTTCCTCGACGCTATCAGCATGAATATTGTAATCGTACCTCAGAAGGGAATCATAGAATTGAAACAACAAATAAATCAACGCAATAACAATATTTATTATAAATTATTCAGCCTAGTTCAGTACATACATATAACACATTATTTTACTAACCTGACTTGTCACTTCGGTGCCTCGTTCAAGACTGATTCGTGTCGGCGACTTTTTAAAATGACAATTCACTTCAATGTCAAAATAATTTTACAACTGACAGTAACACTGACACTTCGGAACGATTTAAAATGACACAACGTAACTCGACTATAACAAGCTTATCCACGAACGGTTTACTAATATAAATCTACCCTCACATAGATAAGTATTGTTACAGTCGGCCATCCTTCAAGAACGAGTCCCTTCGTTACTTATTAAATCTATCGAACAATTTATCAATTATAACAATTATAAAAGGAAATATACCTGTATATAATAATATACAGGTCAGATTAGGATTATCTAACAAAGACAACAAAATAAAAATAAATAAATAAATATATAGTCTCAATTCTTACAAAACAAACAAATGTATATTAAATCATCATTAATTATCGTTTATTCTATAGCTTGAGCGATGTGAGAGCTACTTCCTTCACTCTCACACCGATTCAGCTGCAATGATTTGAACTACTCATGGGCGAGGAGTTCATACGCCAATCCTGCCCAGTTCAAATATTCACACTCGGTCTATCGAACAAACAAAGGTATTCTAAATCATCATTATCGTTTATTCTATAGCTTGAGCGATGTGAAAGCTACTTCCTTCACTCTCACACCGCTTCAGCTGCAATGTTTTGAACTACTCATGGGCGACGAGTTCATACGCCAATCCTGCCCAGTTCAAACATTCCCACTCGGTCTATCGAACAAACAAAGGTATTCGAAATCATCATTATTGTTTATTCTATAGCTTGAGCGATGTGAAAGCTACTTCCTTCACTCTCACACCGCTTCAGCCGCAATGTTTTGAACTGGGCAGGATTGGCGTATGAACTCCTCGCCCATGAGTAGTTCAAATCATTGCAGCTGAATCGGTGTGAGAGTGAAGGAAGTAGCTCTCACATCGCTCAAGCTATAGAATAAACGATAATTAATGATGATTTAATATACATTTGTTTGTTTTGTAAGAATTGAGACTATATATTTATTTATTTATTTTTATTTTGTTGTCTTTGTTAGATAATCCTAATCTGACCTGTATATTATTATATACAGGTATATTTCCTTTTATAATTGTTATAATTGATAAATTGTTCGATAGATTTAATAAGTAACGAAGGGACTCGTTCTTGAAGGATGGCCGACTGTAACAATACTTATCTATGTGAGGGTAGATTTATATTAGTAAACCGTTCGTGGATAAGCTTGTTATAGTCGAGTTACGTTGTGTCATTTTAAATCGTTCCGAAGTGTCAGTGTTACTGTCAGTTGTAAAATTATTTTGACATTGAAGTGAATTGTCATTTTAAAAAGTCGCCGACACGAATCAGTCTTGAACGAGGCACCGAAGTGACAAGTCAGGTTAGTAAAATAATGTGTTATATGTATGTACTGAACTAGGCTGAATAATTTATAATAAATATTGTTATTGCGTTGATTTATTTGTTTATGGGTCGAGCTCGTGGGGTGGATCAACACAAAAAAAATGTCTCGCGAATCCCACTTCTGAGATGTAATCGTACCTCAGAAGGGAATCATAGAATTGAAACAACAAATAAATCAACGCAATAACAATATTTATTATAAATTATTCAGCCTAGTTCAGTACATACATATAACACATTATTTTACTAACCTGACTTGTCACTTCGGTGCCTCGTTCAAGACTGATTCGTGTCGGCGACTTTTTAAAATGACAATTCACTTCAATGTCAAAATAATTTTACAACTGACAGTAACACTGACACTTCGGAACGATTTAAAATGACACAACGTAACTCGACTATAACAAGCTTATCCACGAACGGTTTACTAATATAAATCTACCCTCACATAGATAAGTATTGTTACAATATACACAAGACGCTTTCGCCTATGTATGCACTTAGGGCAGGCCTGACCTATTTGTGACTTTCGCCTACAATCCCTCATGGAAGAATATAACAGAAGAGCTTATGCCTGTGCAAAGAATTACTGACCGACATGATTTAGTTGCCCGCGTGTTTCGTATTAAGGTCCACAAACTAATGAATGTTATTTCAAAGGGAAAAGTATTTGGAAACGTCCAATGCTACATGTATTACGTACCGTTGCCGTACACTTAGGAAATGGACAGCCTGTTTTCTTTAATGAACGTAAATTCCGGAAAAGGATTTCATCACCTCCTAAAACCACTTCAACCACCTTTTTCAAGGCCCCCGTTGTTATACATAGAACACCTCAAGAAGGGAGTAAAAAAAAACCCGTTCAAGGTACGCCTGTTGAGGACTGGCTTGGGGTAAAATCATCGGACGCTCTTGGTTGTATATTATACCGTCCATGTGACGAACTTGAACATGGCAGGTAGCAGGGGTGCATTTGGAAAAGCCATTTTTTTCCCATGGCCAGCTATATGTAGCATGTTTGCGTGTGTCCAATGCACAGAATTTATATGTATTAGCGCCAAATAGAAGGACACACAACAATCTATATAGGAGCGTCCTAGAATAATGTTCCGTTCTGATCCCATGTCTGCAACGGCCAGAGGTCATGTCACAACAAACAGAGTACAATCGGAATTGATTGTCAAATTCAAAATTTACGCGAGCGAAGCCGCGGGCAAAAGCTAGTTATTAATAAAAAGAAAAACACAAAAAAGTGAAAAATAACTTTAGCTTCAGAAGCCGGTGACAAAGACACCAAATCAATCAAAGTGTTTTTTATGTTTGTGTTTTTTTTAAGTCTGTTTTATTTTTTGCAAAAAATATTTTTATTTATTTTTCCATTTATAGTCGTTCCCAAACAAGCGGAGCTCGTGGCTAAATAATAACAGCCTCTCGGGTCGATCGTTAAGTTAAGCCGTGCTTGCCTAGGTTGGTCTGTGGATGGATGGGTGACCACCCATTACATACCGAGTTTCCTCCGTGCCTAAAAGCACGATAAAGCCGTTGGTCCCGGCTGTCATTTGTAGATCTTTGACAGTCGTTAGGTAGTCAGAGGCCCCAAAAGTCTGACAGCCAGTCTTACCAAGGGGTATCGTATTACACGGTACTAACTGGGTTGTGGTGGTCAAATAGGCAGTCGCTCCATGTATAGGTACTGGTATTCAACTGCATCCTGTAAAACTTGAAGCCGACCCCAACATAGTTGGGAAAAGGCTGATGGTGGCATATGATGAGTCGTTCCCAAACAAGTCGCCATAAATATTTATTATACCTACATTATTAACAATACATGTCATGGTAATAGGCTTATCCACTATAAACTTAACATTTATTTATCTACTTACAACGGTTGTGTTTTTAAACCAATTACAAAAGAGTAAGAGATAACATAAAATTAAAATATACAAAATAACAAAGTAAAGGTTCACACATTCATAAATTCCTCTCACAATACTTCTGACATGCCAACAAAATCTCTGTCCATCCATCCGCAAACATAGGTACCTAACTTTCGAAATCTGGGTGTATTGTACAAATCTACGTACCCCCTCAAAGCATACAGGCGTGATTTTACGTCATAAACAATAAAAATCCAAGCGTAAATCACTATCAAATCGGAATCGCAAAGTCCAATGCCAGGGTCAGTAAAATTTGAAACAAATTCAAAATAATAAACACAAACTATCAATAAAGAAATATCGGTATCCAAAATTCAAGCCAAAGTTCAATGTTATAAAATAGTATACTCGTAAGTACGACAGCACGTGCCGGGCGGCAGCTAACCAAGTGAGCATGACTGTGTGCACCCACACACACTGCGCACACACACGCGCTGCGCGCTTCCCCGTTCCCCACTGACCGGGGTGGCAACTTGTAGCGAAATGCAATATGATTTACAACGAAAACGGGCGCGCGAAATTTTTTATGTAGACCTTTGGGAGTATGGATATCATGAAAAATCTATTGGATGTATCTGTCCAAAATAAAATTTTGAACCTACACCGTCAAACAAATGAGTAATCACCAGACTACGTTTGTATGGAAGAATGACTGACTTGTGCAACCTTAAGTACAAATTGTAAAATCGATCTGTAGGAATTAAAAATCGATTAGTTTATCTCTCAACCGACTTTTACTTCGAACTACTCTACTAACGTGTAAGTCGTGAAGAACCCGCGCTTACATAATGGCGACCGTGTAACTCTGCAATCGTCGGACTCCGAAACTCCGAGTTTTATACCTCTTCGTGCTATTCCGAGCTTCGTGCACCCGCCACCTTGTGCGTTCGGCGTGTCTGCGAGCAGCGAGCCTCGACCAACGTGCGTGTCGAGAAAAAAGAAGAAGCGAATCAAGATACCTACTGTGCGAGTGCGGCCTGCATGGGCGTTGCCGGCCGTGAATAACCAGCTAAGTTTCCTTCTTCCATTTCCTATTATCAATACCCCCTTTTTGTTGTAGTCTATAGCCTGCGTAATTGCGGGACAACTACAGCAGTAATAGGAAAAGCCTATTGCATGCCTGCGCGTTGTGCGTATCCATTTTCATTTAGCAACAATTTATTCTTGCCACCTATACCCTTGATTTTTGTAGCCCTGTGCAATAGTGCGATTGCACAGGTAGCTACAAGTGGCTGGGAAAAATACCCATAGGTAAAGGAGCCTATTTTACAATACGCTATTGTTTTGCAATTCAATTTTCGTTGTAGGCTATCTTCCATAAACCGCACTAAATTGTGCAACTACAACTTAACTTTGTCTTGAGCGCTATTTTGTGAATAACGTGTTGCCCACGCTATCCCTTGCCCCAGCCTTGTGCTCGTGTGCAACACAGCTATCTTATTTTTGTTCTTGGGTTTTACTGTCGAGTGTTATTTGTGCCTTGTGCGTGGTTTTGTTACAACCCTCCTGTTATCTACTTTCACTATCCTTAGCTTTGCACGTTATATACCCCGCCTTGGGCCGACTATTTCAGCGCAAGAGGTGCCCGTGCCCATCCTTGTGGCCAGAGCCCGCCATCACTTCAAATAATCTTCGTGCCGGCGCCGCCGCCGCCGCACGCGTGCCCCAAGCCCGAACGCCGCGCCGCGCCCGCGCGTGGTCGCCTCGCTTCGTTGACGCCGAGGGAGTGCCGGTAACTACCGATAGCCAGACGAGGAGGAACGTAAGATCTTTCCATTTATTTTGTACTAGTGATTCAGTGCTGTCTTTATCAAGGTAGTTAAATTGATCAATTAATTGCCATGGATATCAAAACTCTTAAAGCTAAACGTGCCAGCATCCGTGGTAGGCTAACTAAATTCGAAAATTATTTAAACCAGATCAAGACAGTACCCATATTTGAATACAAAGAATCACAAGTAAATGAGCTTAAATTAAAACTAGAAATGATCAGAGACTTATTCAAAAACTTTGTTGTGCTGCAAGATCAAATCGATGAGCTTTCCGTAGAAATTATATCTATAGAAATTGATGAGAGGCATGCTACGGACTCTAAGCTTATAGAATTGATTGCTGAGGCAGAAACAATTCTGCGGCAATGCCCTAGTGAATCTCAACAACTTCCATCCCATCACTCTCAGAGCGAGCATTATAACAGTGTGAATTTTAAGTTACCTAAAATAGAAATAGCAAAGTTTGATGGTAGGTACTTATTCGCAGTGGTTAGACTTTAGAGATACTTTTAAATCACTAATTCATGAAAACTCACGATTACTTCCTATTTACAAATTCCATTATCTCAATTCTTACTTAACCGGCGAAGCAGCTAACATTTTAACTAACCTAGCGGTCTCAGACAAAAATTACACAGTTGCTTGGGACCTGCTGTGTCAGAGGTACAATAACAAGAGACACTTGATCACTCAATACATAGATTTAATTTTATTTGAACTACAACCCACTCAACGTGATTCGGAAAGTTCTCTTAGAGCGTTGGTTTAGTGTCAATAAAAATCTCAGAGCCCTGTCAAGTTTAGGTCAGTCCACGGACGAATGGGACCCATTGATAGTACAAAATGGATTTTACTACCAAACGAGCATGGGATGAGCATAGAAATCCTGATGATGACACTATGCCTAAACTAAGCGAATTAATAAAATTCTTACAAAATCGTGCTAACATTGTAGAGTCTAGTAGTAAGAAACACAACTTTAGCAATAAGCAGGAGCGCGCCTGCAAATCCTTAGCATGTATTGAAGCCAATAAAAATAATGACAAACCTAACGGAGAATCAACTTGGGTCTGCAACTATTGCAGTGCAGATCACAGCATCTACAAATGTCCTGCATTTTTAGCAAAAACTCCAGAACAACGAACAGCTGAAATTTACCGCCTGAAATTATGTCCTAATTGCCTTAAAAAAGGACATGTTGCCAAGGATTGCCCTCAAGGGCCATGTCGAATATGTAACAGAAAGCATAATTCATTGCTTCACATAACTTCACAGCCTGCAACCAGCATCTCTGTGCAACCTGCCATCGCTGAAGCCACGGACGCTACTGAATCAACCATTGAAGTTCCGGTTAACTTCTCATCTCAGGTACAACGAAATAATCTTGTATTATTATCTACAGCCATTATTGATGTGGCAAATCCAAGCAGCAACGCATGCCAGAAAGTACGTTGCGTTCTCGATTCCGGCAGTGCAGCCACCTTTATAATTAGAGAGTTGAAAGAGAATTTGGGCCTACCTGCCATACCAACAAATACTACGAGGATAACCGGTATGGGCAATACCCACTGTGGATTCATCGCAGAGAGAAGCGTGGTCCGCATACATTCTCTCCATACAAAATACAATACCACACTTGCATGCCCAGTTCTACCTGAGCTTACTGCAAACACACCCGGTTCAACTATTGATTTAAGATTTTTCAAGATTCCAACTAAAATTCCACTAGCTGATCCTTCTTTCAATACTTCGGGCCCAATAGACATGCTGATTGGTGCGGATTTGTTCTGGCAAATTGTGGGAAGAGAGCGGCAATCTCTTGGAGCGGACTTACCATTTTTGATAAGTTCCGAGTTGGGCTGGCTAATTTCAGGCCCTATATCCATACCTACCAACTGTATACCAAGAAACATTCAGTGCAATTTATCAATAAATGACGATCATTTAAAAAACTATTTTGATCAGCAACTTGCCCGATTTTGGGAGCTAGAAAAGCTACCACAAAGGTCTCTCCTGAGTGATAGTGAGAAGATGTGTGAGCTGCATTTTCAGACACATACAACCCGCCAAGAAAACGGGCGTTTCTGTGTGAAGCTACTGATGTCCTCGGTGACTCCTATCATAGAGCAAGAAAAAGATTATTTTTTTTTAGAGCGAAAATTCCGCAAAAATCCGAGTCTAAAGCAAGCTTATTGTGAATTTATAGCAGAATACCTGTCGCTGGGCCACTGCACTCCGCTGGAGCTGCCGCCACCGCCGCGCCGGTGCCACTACCTGTGCCACCATGCTGTGCTGCGCGAGCAGAGCGAATCCACAAAGCTACGCGTCGTATTCGAAGGCTCTGCCACGACATCTACTGGCGTTTCCATAAACGACATCCAAATGACTGGCCCCAAGGTACAAAATTCCTTGTTTTCGATTTTGCTGCGATTTCGCCTATACAAGTACGTATTAGCTGGAGATATCGACAAATTCTTTCGTCAAGTCGACATCCACGAAGAAGACAGAGACCTGCACCTCATCCTTTGGCGTGAAGAAGATAATCTCCCCATAAGAACACTTAGGCTCAACACCGTGACCTATGGCTTCGCCAGCGCAAGCTACTTAAGCACTAAATGCTTATGGCAACTTGGTGAAGACTGCGACGACGATAAGGTCAAGGAAATAATTCAGAAGGATTTTTATTGCGACGATCTACTAACAGGAGCTGACACTAAAGAAAAACTACTACACATACTGAATGCAGTCACCGCTATGTTGAAATCCGGCTGCTTTAATCTCAGAAAGTTCAGGTCAAATGCCCCTGACATCTTTCCCATCTCCAGTGTCGACCTGCAGAGCAAGTTAAGCTTGAGTGACGCATCCAGTGCCCTCGGCTTGGGCTGGAGCCCGCTATCCGACTCTCTTCAATTCACCATTGAAGCCAAGCCCCGAATCTACAAAAAGAACTACGAAAAGAGCAATACTATCATCGTCTTTCAGCATGTTTGATCCTCTTGGACTGCTTTCACCGTGCAATGTCCAGCCGAAGATGCTTATGCAACAGTTGTGGCGGCGAGGATTGAACTGGGATGAGCCAGTCCCAGATGATCTACGAAAAGAATGGCAGAAAATGAGTTCTAGCCTTCCGTCTCTAAATGAAATGGCAATTATCAAGAAGAGTTATATGTAAGAATCCACAAGAAATTCAATTACACTCATTCTGTGATGCATCCATGCACGCTTATGGCGCATGCATATATCTACGATCAATAGATAACGAAGGTAACGAGCGTGATCGCGCTCGATTCTGCCTCGCGCGCATTTAAAAAATGTTTATTATCTGTATCGCGACGTTCGCAACCACCCCGCCTTTTATTAGAATAATATTCAAAATGTTGCCACATTAAATTAACGATTTAGAGGAACACAATATGACATAATATTATTATGTAGGTACACATACACAAACACAGACAGTAAATCAATTATGGATTCTTAATTTAAAGTAAACACTAAGTAGTTACATTATTCTTTCAAAACAGTACTGAGCCATCATCGCTAACATTGATTATGTGTGAATTTTAGCTATACAATGGTAAGAACAGGTCGCCACACAAACAAGAGTGTTTGCTGCGTGTATAACAAAAGAGACAGAAATATATTTATTTATTTGTTATGTGGAGTGCGACGCGACGACCTGCTACAGTGTGCGAATTCTGGTGTGCGTACTGTATTGAGTTGAGACTGCCCGGTTCCTATAAACAAGAAACGAGTCGTTTTGCTTACGGATAGTAGTATTTGTTACGAGACGTATACCAAAACCATTCCTATAAAAAACGTTTCGTTACTTAAGTTACCGATAGATCAGTTCTACGGATGGGAGGGTTTCGAATAACGAATCGTTAGCCAAATGTATGCAGATGTTGGGCTATGGTGTTCCTATAACAAAAAACCGGCCAAGAGGGTTCCGTAGATACGTTCAGGATAATAAAATATGTAAACGAAGTTAAAAAAAAATGCTTGCATTTACGAATATACTACAAACTTAGTCCAGAAATTATTTTGTACAACTTTTTGTCTTTTTTGTACAAAAACTGTTGTTTCCATCAAGTTCAAAATGATTTTCCTAGAAAGTCCTTATAAAGTTCTACTTTTCAGATTTTTTTCATATTTTCTAAACTTATGGTTCAAAAGTTAGAGGGGGGGGGACACATTGTTTTTTACTTTTGGAGCGATTATTTCCGAAATTATGGACATTATCAAAAAATTATATTAGGAAATCCCTATTCATTTTTAAATACCTTTCCAACAATATATCACACGTTAGGGTTGAAATTAAAAAAAAAAATCACTTCCCACTTTACATATAGGGGGGCTACCCTAATAAAACATTTTTTTCCAATTTTTATTTTACCACTTTATCGGCGTGATTGATATACATACTGGTACCAAATTTCAGCTTTCTAGTGCTAACGGTCACAGAGATTAAGCGAGGACGGACGGACAGACATGGCGAAACTATAAGGGTTCCTAGTTGACTACGGAACCCTAAAAAGGTAGGTCAACGAGCTTTCAAAATTACGAATCGTTTACAATTTGTTTACCGCCCGATTTCTTATTAATGCCCGGTTCCTATAAACAACGGTTCGTTATTGTTCAAAAGTACCATTCGTTTTTGAGTCACGAGTAACGGACGGTCTAAGGCGTTCCTATAAATTTTTGCGTCTGCTACCTGCGCCGAATGGATGTTGGTTACCCACTTACCAAAGCCCTCCGTCAACACGTGTTCGACATGTGTTTCGTTATTACAATAGGGTAGATGACAAAAAAATACAAAAACAAAAAAGACGTGACCAATATTTTTAAATAACTGACGGACTAAACAGAAATATTTTTTTTAGTCAGTCATCATCCCTATTAAGAATGTTTAGAATTAGAGTAAATCCAAGTGCCTATTACCTACACATGATTCCTACCTTTATTCAGAAAACTTATCTTTTATGTTAATTTTTATAATTTTGATGTTGAAAAAATCTCCTTATTTAATAAAAAAAAATGTTTTTATAATTCTGGCTACTGAAGTGAACAAAACGCGATTGAGAGCGACAGACTGGCTTGATACATTGCATTTTAACATGGTTTTAACGGAACTGTAAATTAAATTGTAATTTGTCTGTTGTGGCACAGAGGATCATAAAATCACAGAGTACTTTTGTGCGTAATGTATTACGGTTGTTTGTTTGTTTCAAATGAATATTTTAAGGTTTGTTTGAGAAATTCATACCTGGCTCCCTTTACTTTTGCGGATATTTTTACCTCTTTCTTCATCAGATTCGGAGTTACTTCTGTCCAATAATCTTTCTAAATCACTTAATTTACTATCTGAACGCGACATTTTACAATTATTTATAGCAAATAACGCAGAATAAGTAAAACTTTTGTAGACAACCGACCGAAATCGGGCAGTAAACAAATTGTAAACGGCTCGCAATTTTGGCAGCTCGTTGACCTACCTTTTTTGTTATAGGAACACCATCGCCCGACATCTGCATACATTTGGCTTACGGTTCTTTATTCGAAACCCTCCCATCCGTAGAACTGATCTATTGGTAACTTAAGTAACGAAACGTTTTTTATAGGAATGGTTTTTGCATACGTCTCGTAGAAAATACTACTATCCGTAAGCAAAACGACTCGTTTCTTGTTTATAGGAACCGGGCATTACAGACGCACGGTCGCTCGACCGTGCGTTCACAGCAATACAATCCTTAGCGTGCCTCTGCACTTATGAACGTTTACTGTACCTAATGCATATATGATATATCGTCCCCGTAGTTGGAAAATTAAATAACTCTGATTTTGTAGTTCTGAGATAAACGCGATTTAGTGTTTTTTTTTCAGTTAATGTACATTTGTTAAAAAATGTGAGACAATTTTAATGTCGGTAATTTGATATTTTGTGGACCTGATTACCTTTTACATTATGCTTTAACAAACTGAACTCTATCTTTAACTATAAGTAAATAACACATACAAAATCAAGTTGTTTAATTTTGCCACAACTATTATTTATAACGTAACTACAATTAGTTACTTATTTCGGCTATTTATTTAGTTTTCCTATAAGCTAAATACATTTGCTAGAGTAAGATTTTGTGAAATAAATGCAGTTATTGAATTTATCCAACTCGAAATATTAAAATTTAGTGGCTTTGTACGTTATTATTACTTTGATATTTTTTTAATTACTATTATTGGTCTCATATAAAATAAAAGCTGTATTATGATATTAATAAAGTTATATTAAGGAAGAAATAGAAAAGAACAATTAAATTACAAAAAGTGTATCGTAATCAAATACTTATCTTACCACAAAATAAAAAAAAGAGTCAGTCGACTGTCCTTTTCTATGGAATTCTGTTGCTGTAGATTTGATATTTCTTGAGAGAACGACTGTTGCTGTGAGACCTGTATGAGTAGTGTCTCTGCTTTTCGGAGAAGTTCTGCTTCAATAGTGTATTTCTCGACCCGAGTGCCTGATGTCTTTGCCGTCATCTTGGAAATGGGTTAAGTCGCCTTCTTCTGTTTTCTCCAGTCAGAATCCTTTTCTGTATTTTTATGAGTACGTTTGTAGAACGTTTTCTCCGTTTTCTTTTGACAGAGATTTATAAAGCGTAGGACGCTCGCTGTAGCACGAAATAGTCGCTCCCACTTCTTCACGATCTGGAATAACTACTGTCAGGGAAGGGCTGTTGTTGCCTTTTCTATCGGTGACTGTGAGTGTTCTTTCCTCCCCTGTTTCTGTGTTGATTGGAGGTTTCTCTGTTGGCCACGTCGACGGTTCGTCGTACAGAAAACTAGGTCCACGGAACCACTCATGATGCGAGTCAAAGTGGTATGGTACGTCACGAGTGGCGCTGTCAGCTATGTTTATTTTAGTAGTTACCCATCGCCAGTCTTCGACTTGTTGTTTTCGTGTATAGATGCTGTGCGATGGGCGACAAACGGTTTTATACTCGCGATCCTCTTTGAATTCACGTGAGGGCGGTCTTGCTGTCTGTCCAGTACGTCACTAATGCGGGTTTGATGCCATGTTCTTCTATGACGGCTGCTGCTATGCGGGTTCCCAATACCGCGGCCTGTAGCTCGATGCGCGGTATTGACGGTAGTATGATTGGTGCCACTTTTGCCTTTGCCATGACGAGTGTGACGTGCTGTTTACCGTCTGCTGTTGTCGATCGCCAGTGACAGCTGCTGCGTACGCCATCTCGCTTGCGTCGGTGAAGACGTGGACTTCTGTTTCTTCTTCTGCTTCAATGTATCCCGGTTAGCATCTTGGTAATTCGACGTTCTTGAGCTGTCGCAGATGTTGCACCCAACTTCTCCAGTAGGCGGACAGGTCTGGTTCAAACGCTTGGTCCCAGTTGGTTCCTCGGGTCCAAGCCTCCTGGAGAATCTGTTTGGCTCGAATAGTTACTGAAGAGGCGAGTCATATAGTGACATGACGATTTTCTGTGCTTCTCTCTTCGTCGGCGGCTCCTTGTCCAAGATGCCGCTCGGTAGACGTGTGAGCGTAAAGTTGGCCTAGCGTGTCCTCACTCGGATTCCATATCAGTCCGAGTATCTTTTCTGTACTGTCTGTTTTCCCGATGTTGACTACTTCAGTCCTGTTCTGTGTCGGGTCTATATTTTCTAGAACTTCTGTGCTGTTTGAAACGCAGTTTTTGAGTTCAAACTTCGCCTGTAGGTGTATGTTCTTCACCGCCGTTGCTATGCGTGTCGCTTCTGTAGCTGTCGAGGTAGTCATCCATGTAATGACTCTGTATGATGGCTTCCACCGCTTCTGGTTGACTTTCGCCGTGCCGTTTGGCGTTCCAATTTTTTGCGTAGATGGCTGTGCACGGTGAGCTTGCTGCGCCGAATATTATAGACGTCATGCGGTATTCTTCAAGGGCGCCTTCTCTTCTATCATCTCTCCAAATATAACGAACGGACAGAGAAGCCCGTCTCTGTCCTGTCTACGCACCTTCACTTGCATGAACATTTAAGCTATGTCGCCGGCAACTGCTATTGGGTGTCGGCGGAATCTCATCATGCATGACGCAGGGCAGCGACAGTAGTAGGTTTGGACACGTGAGTAGGAAGTCTTCAGTGACATCTCTCCTGATTTGGCTGCGGCGTCATGGACTATTCGGAGTTTTTCCGGTTTCATGGGGTTCAACACGTCAAAATGGGGTAGGTACCATGTCCTACCAACGTGCTTGTCTTGGGCGCTTTTTCGGCGTATCCCTTGCTTATGTACGAGTTCATCTGTTCTGTATATCTGTCTCGAAGAGCAGGGTTGCTATCAAGTTTTTTCTCTGTTGAGACGAGCCTCTTGAGTGCTGTCCCGTATAACTGTCTGGCATTTCAATGTTTTCGCTTTTCCAGAGCAGGGCTGTTTCTTTCCTCAGGTGCATTTTGTTTTATGGCAATTATAAACAAATTCATTTATTTAATTTTATTTGCCTAGCATCTTTCTTATAAATTAATCATTATCTAGTTGTAGAAGAAATAGATAACATCAAGTATTTATAAATTAAGTACGTTATATCAGAATTCTGAATAGCGGAATTAAATAAATAGAGTTATTTAGTTTTTCTAGAACTTAGTTAGTTTTGTGAAAGAATTTTGAAGTTGAGGAAAAATTCAACAACTCATTAATTTATTTAATTTATTTGACATTCAACTTATCATTGACCACAGTTATTGATTTATTTACTGAGTTATTTATTTTTCCTATAAAAAATAGTGTTTGTCTGAAGATATTTATTATTCCATCTGTCCGACAAAAATGGCTATATTTTTGTAACGGAATAAGATACGAAAACGCCTGTAAGGCTCAAATATGCGGCATGTTTTAGGTGTTTTGAAAATAGGGAAAAGTCAATATCGCCAAAATCGGACTTATTTAATTTTCCAACTACGGGGACGATATATATCACGGCAGGGAAAGCTTAGAGGAACACTCTGCCCAAATATTGGCGCCATCCGCCGCCAATCCGGCTTTGTCTTTCAGTCTCTACTTCTCTAGCCATCACATCGCCGTGCGACACTTACAATTCTTCATTGTTGGTAGATAGATAGGTAGGTGGGTATTTGAAATCACACACAGCACTTGACTAAAATTCCAAACGTTTATTTCTATGAAACCATTTAGGTACAGAAACTGATTAACTTTTAACGTTCACTTCATTAAACACTTATAATTACATAGTATTTCAATTTTTTTTTGCTAATCGTAGGATAACGTGACTGCTCGTTGCTCACGCGTCCATACTGAGTGGGCGGAAGTCCTCCATACAGTACAGGTAACTCATTACATAATAAATTCATTAAAACTTACAAACAATACTAGAGTAATTCATAATTAATCATTTTAATAATTAAACAATACCAATATTCATAAATGCAAAGGTTTTATCAAGTTAAAGCTAATTAGTCGCTTCAATACTTTTTACAACAATATTCAATCTTGTTTTAAAACCATTTCCGGCAAATCAAAGTATTTAGTACAAAGAACACCTACGAAGTCTTTCACTAATAAATTGTTCTGTAAAATAATCTTGTTACTTTTTAGTTTGTAATTTAGTTAGATAATCTGATTTAGTTGTAGTTTCAAATTATTAATTGAGTTATTGATCAAATCGTATTCGGCCTGTAGTGTTGCCTCTTAAACAATCTTGTGTCAAAATTAACAATAATAATTACAAATCCAATGTCATAAAATACTTGCTTATCATAATTTTAACTATAGATCTAGCTAAAGACTTACTGAGAGTCTTTAGCTAGGCTTTTGTTTAATAAATTACATTTTTTTTTTTTTTTTTTTATTCTAGAAAAAGGGCTTTGTCGCGCATGCGATTATGCCACCCTGGTTATTTTTACAATTTTTAACAAATATCGGATGTATACATACATCAACTAAATCTTAAATCTCAACATAGCTAGTCTGTACAGTGCCCTAGCTGCGTCAGAAAGTGGCGCAGCTAAAACACTGTTGCAGTAACCTATTTCTCTAAGCCTACAATCTAATCTGTATCTAAATTCTTCGTTGCGGACACACTCTGTCAATATGTGGTAAACATCATCAACGGAATTACTACAAAAATCACACTTATCTGTTGTTGATTTTGCCATAAGGTATAAGAACTTATTACACGGTATGTGTCCGGAGCGAAGCCTTAGTGCAGTAACAGTATCACATCTGTTCAACAATTGGTTATCTATCCACGGCGAGTTCAAGGGATGCGGCTGGATCGTTTTATACCAGATTCCTTTTTCACGAGATCTTTTATTAAAATATTCCTTCCAAAGTAAATAGCAATCCAGTTTCACTTTAGGTATAAAGTTTGAAAAGTAAGGAGAGAAGTCAACATGAATTCCATCACAAATGGCTTGCTTGGCTAATAGATCAACAATTTCATTGCCTCTTATTCCAATATGTGATGGAATCCATTGAAGGACTACGTGCTTTCCGTCAGATTGTAACTTCAAAATAGTTTTCAGTATAGTGTAGGCTATCGGTGTTCCTCGAAAGGTCGAGGTACACCGAGCCAGATGTTGGAGCGAGCTTCTGGAATCTGTGAGAATTACAATATATTTTTGGTGGATTGATTCTACATAAGACAGAGCTTCAGCGATCGCGATCAGTTCAGCTTCCATTATACACACTCTGGCATTTATTTGAAATTTCATTGAATTTTCTTCTGACTCGTAAAACGCAGCCCCTATATTGTCCCCGTCTTTAGAACCATCAGTAAATATTTTTACATACGTCGAGTATTCGGAAGTAAGGTAATCAATAATTAAGTTTCTTAAGCTAACAGGATTGTATTGCCTTTTTGGCCCAGACATGCAGTTTACGTCGTGTTTTATTATTTTGTCCCTATCAATACTACTCACCCAAATATTCAAAGAAAACATATCTACTTTCGGACTAATGTGAATTTTCAAGGAGTGCAGTGAGTCATTAACCAAGATTAAAAGGGGAATTCTTTTGTTTTGCCAATATGAGGAATTTTTACATAGTGTAGATAATCGGATAGTAAATTAATACCTCCGGTATTTGCCTGCAAAGCTTTAGTCTTTAGCCAGAATTTGCTAGCCAAGAAGCGTCGACGTAGGTATAATGGTTGCAGGCATAATTCACTCTCCATCACGTGAATTGGTGTGGTTTTAATAAAACTCCCCACCACTCTCATGGCCTGGTTCTGTAATCTATCTAATTTTCCTAAGTGAGTTTTTGCACTGTTGTCATAAAAAAAACTTCCATAATCCATACGGCTTCGAATTAAGGTTAAATAAAGTCTTCTTAGATATTTTGGGTGCACACCCCAACTCGACCCAGCCAACACTTTAAAAATTCTAATAAATTTAAGAACTTTTTGGCAAATCTCATTTATATGTTTTCCCCACCTAAGAGAACGATCCAACCACATACCAAGATATCGTACCGTGTCAACAACCTCCAAACTATTATTTCTAATTGATAAGCTAACCGACTGTTTCCTATAGCCTCTGTCAAAGATACAAATTTTACTTTTATTCGATGATATACTAAGATTAAGGGAATCAAATAGATCGCATAAGATATTTAGCGCTTCCTGTAACTCAGCGGCGGCTTGATCAATGTTATGACAAGTTATATAAAGTACGTAGTCATCAGCGTACTGAGAGACCGAAACGGAGTTGGGTATTGCTTTACAGATATGGATGGTAGCAATATTAAATAGTAATGGCGACAGGGGGTCGCCTTGTGCCAAGCCCCTTCTGGCAATTCTAGTGATAGTATTATCTATGCCACCAATTGATGAATACCTTTCTTTAAGAAATTCCCATAGATATCTACAGTATTTTGATCCCACACCAAGTTGGTCCAAGGTTAACAGAAGAGTGGTGACATCAACGTTATTGTACGCGTTATCGATATCAAGGAAACATCCGATAGTCACAAGCTTTTAGAAAAACCAATTTGTATTTTCGAGGTAAGTAAATTTAAATTATCTAGACATGAGCGAGCTTTCCTGAACCCTACAGTTTCTTCAGAACAAAATCCTCCATATTCTAAGTACCACTCAATTCTCTTATTAATGATGGAATGAAAGATTTTACATAGACAGGACATTAGCGAAAGAGGCCTTATTGCAGAAGCAGACGTTAAATCTCGACCTGGTTTGGGGATTGGTACTATGCGGACTTGGCGCCATTGTTCTGGAACAAAGTTTGACGTAAAAAACAAATTATAAAGATGTAGCAAGATATTTTTAGCAATGTCAGGGAGATTTTTAATCATTGAAAAGGAAATATGATCGAAGCCTGGTGCAGTATCCTTAGATTTCACACATTTGTCAAACTCCTGCCTTGTTAAATCTACTTCCATTTTATGATTTAGAGAGCAAAAGGTAGGTAATGGGGGGCATGTAAAATCAGGAGCTAAATTAAAAAGAACTTGTTCAGCTAACGTCTTATCCACATGAAGTCCAGCTGAATGGTGGCCCTTCAACCAGCGCATGCGTCGCCACATGTCACTGGCCGAGGTGACCTCATCCACTGAAGAACAGAATTTACGGAATCCTTCCTTACTAGCAGTTCTAGTTAACCTTTGAGATTTACGAGTTTTGTCCCGTAACACTTCTAAATTATCTGGAGTTGGGTTTTTCCTAAAACACGTTAAAGCTAATCGTCTTTCCGCTACAGCTTTGGATAATATCGGAGACCAATAAGTCTTTGGTTTAAATTTATTGCAGGGGTTTTGGCTAAATTTAAAATAAGGAATGCTTTCATCTGCTGCACTGTTGATGATATCTAAAAAGGAATTATAAGCTTCTTGGGGATTAACAGGCAAAGTATACTCAGCTAGTGCGTCTTGAATAAAGTTACGGTAAGCCGTCCAGTCGGCTTTTTTAAAATTTCTTTTTTTACGATGCGTGGAACATACGCATCTGAAGTTCTGAGTTTGATTATCATGTGATCACTGCCTAGGGATTCATTAGTTACGCTCCACTCAAACATTAAACATACGTCTGAAGAGACAATAGATAAATCAGGTGCCGATTTTTGTAAGATTCCATTAACTAGCTTTACTCGTGTCGGCTTTCCGTCATTCAACGTTACAAAGCTATGGTCAATTAAGGAGTCAAAAATACGAGTACCTCTTTGATCTGTTTTCGTGGACCAACTTGAGTGATGACCATTGTAATCTCCCAAAATTAGGGTTTTAGTGTTAGCTATAGAAAACTACGATTCCCAATCATTTTGCGTAGTCCGGACGTTAGGTGGGCAATAAATTGAAACAACATTTTCAATGGAACTACAATTAAAAATTTTAACATGAACTATCTCAATACCCGGATTTGTAATAGAACTGCGACATTGTTGTGACTTGATGGATTTATGAGTCAGAATTGCAACTCCTCCGTATGAATCTGGTCTGTCGCAACGAAACACGTTATAATCTTTTATATTGAAGTTACAGTCCGAGTTCAGCCACGTTTCGCATAGGGCGGCAATGTGATTTTTTTCTAAGAATAAAATTTGTTCTAAATCTATCTTTTTGGGTAATACACTTTGTGAGTTCCATTGTAAAATGTTTATTTTAACATTCATTACGGAAATAATTTTTAAAGGAAGAACAACTCTTAGGTATATCTTCTTTAAGAAATACGATATTGCCCACTCCACGCTGATTTGAACAACACATATAATTTTGTCTTTAAAGGTGTCATTCCTCATAAATAAAATATTTTTAATTTTATCTACCAGCCATCCAAAGGAATGAACGTATTCCGAATCCTCATTTGTGTCGTCTTCAAAAGCGTCTACCCTGCGCGTATCCTCTTGAATATCCATATCGCATCCCCGGGTATGGGAAGTTTCGGGTTGGGGTGATTTTTCCTGCTGTTTTTTCTTATTATTTTTCTTTATTGTCTTCCTCCTTCTGTGGTTTGTCTGTCTGTGGTATATTATCTCTTTGGGTGGATATAGGTTCTTTAGTTGGTTCAGGGCGTGCTGTTTTGTGGGCGTAAGTAGTTTTCGGTTGTAACACAGGTGACCTGGGTGTAGTTGAAGTCATAGTAGGCGCTTGCGTTACTGCGTGTCCCTCATAGGACGGTGTGACTGTCTGCGGGTTGATATCTGCCTCATAGGGAGGTGCAGGAGGAGGTATATAAATATCCAAGGCTTTTCTATATGAAACATTAAACTCACTCATTAAACTGCGTATTTTTTTTTCTTTAATGTACACAGGGCAAGTTTTGTCTAATGCCATGTGATTCTTTGAGCAATTAACACACTTCAGTGAACCGGTTTCACAGTTATCAGCATCGTGTTTACCTGCGCATTTCGGACATATCATTTTAATTGTCGTACACATTCTGAGTGAGTGACCATACCTCCAACACCTGGCACATTGCGTAACGGGAAAAACGTAAGGTTCTACCAAAACTCTCATTTTGTATATAAGTACATAAGGGGGCAACGATGGTCCTTCAAATCCTATTCTCCATGTCTCGCTATCGGTCCACGTGGCTGCTTCTCTATCTCTTCGCTGTAGGCGTTTTACATTCACGACCTTACAGGTACTTGATAAACATGTAAGTAATTCGTCCTCCGAAATGTCTAAGTCGATATTTTTAATGACTCCATAAGATAATCCAACTTCAAAAGGCCGTTGAAATCGCCATCCTAAACCACTAAAATGATCTGAGTTGGCTAATTTCTCCGCGCTGTCAGCGTCATTAAGTTCGATAATAATTTTATACGGGTTTATGTTTTTCACTTTGGTGATATTTAATATTCCTTGTTCTTTAAATAATTTTGCGAGGGCAAATTGTTTAGGAACTTTATCTTTACAAGTAACGCTCAATTCCGTAATTCCTCTTACTTCTCTCATCCTCTGTTTTCTACTCCTAACTTCAGTCCATTCCTCATTTTCTCTCACTCTTTTGAGCTTTCTCGATCTGTCTTTCGACGTCTCAATATCCTCCATCTCAAATAATTGTGTTAAGTCTTCTGAATGTGTATTTTCGTCGTCGTCCATTATCACAGTGTTGATTAATTCTTCATTATGATTCTCGTCCGTACTCATTACGCGTAAAGTGTAGATTCGCGTAAGCGATAACCGATGGTTCGGCCGAGCGGCCGACCCAGGTGGGAGCACAATAGATAACGATGTACTTAGCTAATGACCGCAAAAAACACGTCTAAGCAACACCGTACGCGCTTCGACACTCTTGTAAATTACTATTTGAAACCACTAACTATCTAAGTACTAGGTAAGCCAATAGATGGCGCTTAATTCATCTGTCAATTAATTCAGTTCTATGGCAGGCAGAGATGGCAGGTTCACCAGTTTTATCATGGAATAGAATTTATGAGTGCTATTAATTAGATTAAATCTTAGCAGATATAGTCTCTTGCGGCGACATATATGATATGTATATATGATCCAACTGTTGATTGAAATAAAAAGAATTGAATTAATTTACTTCGTCCATCGAGCATAACACCATCCCCATAGAAAAAAAATGATCCATGTTTATAATTAATATAAAAATATTGTTGTAGTTTAGGGGCTGTTTACAGGTGATAATTAATTCCAGCATTTTTATTATGTAGATGAGATCGATTTATGCACCATTTCACTGCGCAAGAAGGCATAATTTGCAGTTTTAAACTAAAAAAAATACGAACAATAACATGTGCCGCCACAGTCGAACTAAACTGCTTCGAAACACAATTGGCAAGCCCCGCCTACCGTAACACAATCTGCGTTGGGTCATTATCGGGAGCTAGGAATGCTTCTATGTTTTTTTCGTTCACCGGGGCTATCATTTTAGAGCTCACCAGATGGCGCACTGTCGAGTAAGTTCCTGTCAATAATTTTATTTTATATTTTATTAAAACACCAATAACTCCATAGAAAAGGTTATTTTATTACGTATAACGACACTGTAAGCTTTAGATATATATTTACAATATTCTTTCTAAAATTAGTAAGCATGAAACATTTAAAAATCATTCTACCTCCAAGTACTAACAATATTTTGGTCCTAAGTTGCTACTTAAAATCTTCAAGTCATAATTAATCAGGAATGGCTCAGTCTAGAACACAATCGTGAGTATTAGTATAAATACCTACGTGATAAAAAATCACGCAACGCGCGAACATTGTATGACATCTGACATTTTGGAGGACCTTAGTCTACACAAGCGCCTCTAGCGGCGAATTCACACGCGATAGCCCCCATTAAGTGAACGTTATGTTTTGCCATCAATGGTAAAAATAATAAAAACATTCAAAATTAATTAAGTCGTTAAAAAATAAACGAGCACGACTATTCAGCATGAGGTCCTGGGTTCGATTCCCAGGTCGGGCAAATTGTTATTGGGCTTTTCCATCAGGAATTTCTTAGTAGCAGCCCTGGAGTCTGGATTTGTGCACGGTATAGTCCAAGAGATAGATCATAAGAATTTAGAGAGTTCTTCGATCTAGCTCTTGGACTATACCTTACTAATTGAACTCATTAATTTATATCTTCTAAACTAAGACCCGATTAAATCTGTGACTTGGCGACAAATTGCGACTGATTGGCGACAAAATATGGGAGTAAACAGATCTTCGCTAGGTGACCTAGTTTTTGAGATATAAGTGTGGCCAAGCTGGGGAGACTCTCCAGATCGGCCACCTATAAACCCTTATATCTTTTGAACCAGTGACCGACAAATTCTGATATTTGGCGACAAATTTCGACTAATTAGCGACAAATTGTTTGTGTTATCAAAATTATAATTCCTGATGGTGGCCAAGCCAGTGTCAGTCACACGTGCGGGCGTACTTGTTATGTACACCTCTGCCTAAAACTCCGGGGATTACAGGCGTGATGTTATGTTATGATCAATCAAAATATAAATAAAACGGATTTTTTTAGTGGGGCGACGAGTACCGCTCGCTACGGAGCCCCACACGGCGCCTTCCCAAAACTGTTTTCACCCACCACTGCCCACTGTACACGGGTGAAAACAGGTAAGCTCACTAGCCTTACTTTAACTTACCTTCCCAAATTTGTCAAATGTTTCCAATTGATATTGAACTTTGTATGTTTATATGAGGTCGTAAATGAAGAAATTTCAAAAAATGGATATTGATGCTGTAACATCTATTATACATCGATACTGGAAATATGAAATAACGTAAGGGACATTTTGTCGAAAATGAGTTATTTTATATCGTTGGATTCGGAATTTTTTGCTCTATCGATTGGTATAATTAAAATCTCGATATCTTTAAAAAAATGTCCTTTACATCACATATTTTCCGTAGGCCTAGACCATTTTTTTTGTAGAAACTAGCTGTATACGACATTTAAATTAATATTTTTATAAAAACTAATGTAAGTCTCTTTTACTCACAGTATTTGGTATTTACATTAAATCAAAATCGAGTACACACTGCAAACTAGTTCGGTTTGCAGGGCACTCTAACAAAGTTATTGGTGTGCGTAAAGTCAACGGCTGTCTGGCTTCGCCTATTTATTCGTGTTTGCGCTTCACAATAACCCGTTGTCCACCCACACACTTGCAATTTCTTGTCACTTGATGTTGCATGGAATATGAAGCATAAATTTAGCCATCTTAACAATCTTCTCCGTGGCGCAATGGTCGAGCGTGCGGTAAACAATATCTTACGCCACCAGCGCCTAGCGCCGTGAGTTCGAATCCGACTGCCAACACATCGGTGTTTTTGTATGTTTTAATCAAACGTTTTACATTTGTTTGTTCAATTCATTGCTTAAATATTGGCTAGTCTTCTTTATATTTGAGTTAGAATTTATTTGAGGTCTACCCTCTAAAAATGACAAATCATGTGTAAGTTAGTAGTTTAAGTTCATCGTCATAATGTTATTGACTATCGGGCTTACGTTACGTTTTTAGACATTATACCCTGCGTGTTTTGAGTAGTGCTTTTATTTGTTAATCATTATGAATCACTTAACTACACTTTTAAGAGCTGAGATTATTATTTTGCGTGAGCAAAACGTTTCAATTAGTGAAATTGCGAGGCGTTTAAAGATATCGGTAAGTAACAAAATGTTATTAATATGTTTAGAAGATTAATAATAATGTTTATATAATCCACATGTTATTGATTGTTGTTTTTTATAACAATATTTTATTATTGTTCGATAAATATGCTTTACTTCCATTTTTTCTTGGTGAGTTTCATAAATGGCAATACCAAAATCACTAGCGACGCCGTCACCTGAACAGATAGTTGGTGGCACTATAAATAAAACTAAACAATTATATATTACTTTTTATTAGTTTGTCAAATTAACTACGCATACAAAAGGAGGTACATTGCTTTGTGTTTAATCCTTGCATTGGATATAATCTCAACTTTAAAATATCTATGTAAATAACAGTATAGGCATATGATCTAGTTGGTTACGCTATGTCTATCCATTGTTAAGGCATCTGCTATTGCTATTCAAATATATTGCATTTCACTTCAACTTACTACACAATAACTCTTTGCAATTGGTTGGTGTTTAGTTTTGTCAGTGTTTATTTTCTTTTATTATTATTTTACATTTTTAACAAAAGATGAGTGGCTATATTATTACATTTCTGACATGAGTGTTAAATTTGGGCCAGACTACGGTTTTTTAAATTTTGCTTTAGATACTTGGCAATATGCACAGATATTTTTAAGAGCTAGAACGTAAGTTATTAAATTTCATGCACGGCTGTGCAAAACATAGCCAGCGGTAATAATAATTAGATGGGTGCGTCGCACAGTTAACACGCAGCTCTTCATACGTGTCCTGTAACACGGTCTACGGGCGTTTTCTGCCCACCCATCTAAGAATTAAAAGCTCTAAAATTAGTAAGTAGTTCTCGAGTTACAAGCACGCTAACGGACGGACAGAAAAATAGACGTCGCGGCTTATAAAACTTAAGAAAAAGTTGTTCACTTCCATAAATAGAATGACCGCAGCGCATCCCAAATTTAAATAATTCAAATGGCCTAGATACGATGCAAGTGCGATTACTGTAATACAATAAAAATTAAAGCTTAACATATTGCGAACACAGTTCAATATACAACATTTTAACAAGGATGCCAATATACACTGTTTTCAGAACAAGCATTACATTGCGGAACCCTATTTTTGAACCTCGGCACGACATTCTTACTACTTGGTTATAGCTTACGAACATAACTGTTACAATTTGAAATTAGTGCCCATTTTCACCAATTCTAAGCCACACGTAAATATACACCTTTAATGAATGCACTGTTGAATTTTAACCCTTGGTATTGAAAATGCAATATAACATTTGTATTTAGCCGTTTAGGTGTTGCGTAGTCAGTGAAGCCGTCCATAAAAGTAATACTAGAGGAAAATTACATGCATATTGTCAGTGTCTCTAAATTTTAAATCATAAAGTATAAAATAATATTAGACCAATGTTAAGCTCTGTCTGTAGGCCACTGAGGGTTGGTCCTATTTACAACATTTTAGATATAAAGTGTTCACAAGTGTTGTCACGCCGGCAGAGGGCGCCTTACCGAACAAATATGTGACACTTGGAAGCAATGGCTTTGGAAGCATGCAATTCATAATATAAAAAAAGTCCAATTATCCAAATTCTCCTAGCTAGATATAGCAAGGCGTGCTATATACATGTTAGGGTCAGTGACTCGGTAGTCAGGCGTAAAAATATATAATTAGCTGCCCGACCTGTGCCGACCCTAACCGACCGTAACATTTATGTAGCACTCCCTAGACGAGCCAATAAATAGTATGTGTACTCATAGTGCTTGTTCGACGCCATGATAACTATATTGTGTGATTTTACTAAAATAAAATGAGTCAAAATGTTGTAAAGATCAAAATAGAGTAATAAAACAATAAGTTTGATTATAAGTTAAAGTTACAGTTTCTTCGGGCCCATACATCGAGATAACTCATTAGACTGATAGTTCCCTATTATTTAAACATCATAAAAGACAAGACAAAAAGTATACAATTTAATATTCTTTGCAAAAAATAACAAAGAAAAGATATAAAGATAAAAAGACGCACCAATAAATAAATAGCTCGAAAATAAATACTATGGTTATGATATAAATACTTACTATTCTCTTATAACGTATAGGTCGAGTATTCAGTCGCGCGATTTATACCCATACAAAGTATCTACATGTAGTGCCGAACATATTTTAGAATAGGGTAAGTTGACGCACCAATCAATAGACATACATTTTAAGAGCTGTCAAAACGCGGTTCTCTCTTAGATTTTGTTAAGGCAATAGCACGCTGTGACGTCATTGTTTAGTCAACTCAATGACTCAACTATTTATTGATTTCAAAACAACTAAAAATCGAATTCGGCAATTAATCTATCTATATAAATAAAAAGAAAAGGCCTGACTGACTGACTGACTGACTGACTCCTCAACGCCCAGCCCAAGCCCTTGGACCTAGAAAGCTGAAATTTTGCACAGAGGTTACTTTTATAATTTAGACAAGGAATAAGGAAGGATTTTTAGAAATTCAACCCCTAAGGGAGTTAAATAGGGGATGGAAGTTTGTATGAGAGTCCGTCAGTTTTAAAGTTAGGATCTTCAAATGTTGTGTTTAGGCTGATCATTAAAAAATAATTCATACTTGTCTCAGCGTTTTTATAATTCTAACCCCGAAGGGTTAAAAAGGGGATGAAGTTGTTGTGTAAGAAAGTCCGTCAGTTTTAAAGTTAGGATCTTCAAATATTGTGTTTAAGCTGACGATTAAAAATTAATTGATAATTACGTGTCTCAGCGTTTTTCATAATTCAACCCCTAAAGGGTTAAAAAGGGGATGAAGCTGTTTATGGAAAATCGTCAGTTTTAAAGTTAGGATCTTCAAATTTTGTGTTTAGGCTGATGATTAAAAAATAATTGATCCATGTCTCAGCGTGTTTCATAATTCTACCCATAAAGGGTTAAAAAGGGGATGAAGCTGTTGTGTATGAAAGTCCGTCAGTTTTAAAGTTAGGATCTTCAAATTTTGTGTTTAGGCTGATGATTAAAAATTAATTGATACGTGTCTCAGCGTTTTTCATAATACCGGCCCCGAAGGGTTAAAAAAGAAAATGAAGTTGTTTATGCAAAGTCCTTAATTTTCGAAGTAAAACTCACTAAATTTATCATCTAGGCTTATGGTTGAAAGCTAACGCAATGGTGTTTATAAAAATTTCAACCCATAAGGGGGTGAAAGATGAAAAGGGGGCTTTATGTGTACAAATAAATAAAATTGAAGCGTCTGTTTGTAATATTAAAACAACCGCATTTTACTACATGCTTATAAATGTATATAGGGTACATATACCAATTTTTTTTTTTTTTCAATTTTTGTCTGTTGTCTGTTTGTTCCGGCTAATCTCTGGAACGGTGGAACCGATTTTGACGGGACTTTCACTGGCAGATAGCTGATGAAATAAGGAGTAACTTAAGCTACTTCTATTTTAGATAAAATCTATACAGTACCCCTTCTTCAGGCGCAGTCGGGTAAAAATATATAAAAGAAGAAGAAACTGACTGACTGACTGACATATCAACGCACAGCCCAAACCATTGGGTATACAGATTACAAATTTGGCAAGTGGGTTCCTTATGTGGTCAAGGAGTGCACTAAAACAGAATTTTTCAAAATTCACTCCCTAAGGGGCTGAAAAAGGGCTCCAAAGTTTGTGTGGGGAAACAAGATTAGTTAAACTGTTTTATTTGAAACTTAACACGAGTACTCCTATCGATAATTGAGTAAACATTTGTGTTTCAGGTTATTTCAGAATAAAACCCCCAAGAGAGGGAAATTGGGTGACAAAGTATAAAAATCAATGCACAGCCCCAACCGCTGAGTCTAGAGATTCTAAATTTGTCACATAGGTTCCTTATGAGGTTTAAGGGTGCACTAAGAAAGGATTTTTCAAAATTCACCCCCTAAGGGGCTGAAACGGGGTTCCAAAATTTACATGGGGAAACAACATTAGTTAGACTATTTTATTCGAAATTTAACAGGAGTACTCCTATCGATAAATGGGTAGAAATGGGTTTCAGGTTTTTTCAGAATTCAACCCCTTTTTTTTTTTTTCGGATGGGAAATCATCAAATAACTCCTCCCGCTCTGGGCGGAGCAGGAGGGAGTGTTAGACTTTTACTGACTAAAAACCATCCATGTTCCTTCATCGCCCTTTGTGTTCCGGGGCCGCGGTATCTCTTTCGAACTGTCCCGCAACCCCGGCAGGCATCGGTCCTTACGGACCCCTTCCTTTTTGCTGACTCTCTTTGAGGCGCGCGTGGAACACGAACGCGCCGTCGACACGGCCTGTCGTCATGAGACGGACGGACGGCGAACTAGCCCATAGCCCACCGTCCACAGGCCCGCGCCTACGGTGGCCGGGGGCCACGTGGTGGTAGCCCCCGACGCCCGGGGCGTCTCCCGCGGCGGCCGGGACGTTGAGAGGTTCGCTCCCTCTCACGTTCCGCCACCTCTTTCTCTAGCATTACCGCTTCGCAGAAGGAGGTGACGGCGTCTCATTCCGTCTCGCTCCGGACCATGGCTTGCACCAGTGCCGGACGCGAGAGGTCGCCGCCGCCGATCGCCGCTTCGAGGACACGGCGGTGCTCCGCCCACGCGGGGCACACCTCCACCGTGTGCTGCACCGTGTCCTCCGGTCGATCCTCACAGTGGAAGCACCCGGACGTTTCCTACCGTCAGTGAGGATCCCGGAGGTGGCGCATTCCGAGGCCCATGAAAGCACATGGCCTCGGACTTGTGCAGTGCCACCTCGAGACCCAGTTGCCGGATCCTCTCAACGACTATCGCAACCCCCTTGTGTCATTGCTTCGGCCGCCGCCTCGTGCGACCCCCCCTGTGCCAGCACCAGCGTGTCGTCTGCGTAGCAAACCACGCTGACACCGCTAGGGAGGTCGGCGCGCAGCACCCAGTCGTAACCGATGTACCACAAGGACGGCCCCAGAACCGATCCCTGCGGAACACCGCACGACATCTCTCGGTTCCATTCTCCGCTGCGACCGGGGTAGATAACGGCTCTATCCGTCAGGTAGTCCCCGACCACTCGACGGAGGTAGGTCGACACCCGGTGATACCGGAGTGCCTCCCTAATGCAGCTCCAGGGCATGGAGTTGAAGGCGTTGGCGATGTCGAGAGACACCGCCAAGACAACCCCACCCCTGGACACCGCATCCCCCGTCGTGAGGGCTCTCACGCGCATGATGGCGTCCACCGTTGAGCGCCCCTTGCGGAAACCAAACTGGTGTTCCGCAAGGTCCGGCCCAGTCCCCGCAAGGTGCTCGGCGAGGCGGTTTGCAATGACTCTTTCAAAGAGCTTGCCCACCTCGTCGAGCAGCACTACGGGCCGGTATGCGGACGGAGAGTCCGCAGGGCGCCCCGGCTTCCGGATGAGGACCAGCTTCCCCGTCTTCCAACGAAGCGGAAACTGGCCTCTCTCCAAGCATGCGCTTAGAAGCCCCTCCAGTCGGGGCCCGAGAGCCTCCGAGGCCAGGACCCAGGCTTTGCCAGGCAAGCCATCGGGTCCTGGGGTTGTATTTTTGGCGCTGAGCCTGCGTACCGCCACTCTCAGGTCTACCCCAGTCACTTTCGGAGCGTCGTCGTCGTCATCCCGGTGATCCGCTTCCAGCACCACAGGCGGCGGAGCCATAGGCGGGGGGGGATGTTACCCTCGCGTAGGGAACAAAGTGCTCACCACGTCCTCCACGAGCTCAGGCCGGAGACTCTGCGTCAGTGGGGGGGCCCAGGGGCGGAGTTTATCTCGCACCATCTTGTAAGGGCGCCCCCACGGATCTCTGTCGAGAGGCCCCAGCATCTCCTCGCGGGCCAGGTCTCTGGCTCGGAGGACAGCCTCGTGGAAGGCGGTCTTCGCCGCTCTGTACCCCTCATATGGCTCCGCCTCAATGGCTGCCGCATCCGGTGGGCGGATGCGGAGCCTGCGATGCCTGGCATACAGGTGTCGTGCAGCCACGCACGCCTCGCGCAGAGACGTCAGCTCACGCGACCACCAGTACACTTGACGCCGGGCGCTTCCTGGCCGGACTCGGGGCATTGCCACGTCACATATATCGGACATGGCCTCCTGGAACCACCCTGCCTCATTGTTGACGTCGGCAGGCCTGTCCGGTGATGACACCCAGTCCTGCACGATCGAGGCTTCCAGGTGGAGCTCCCGGTCCAGCTGCTTCAGCGCCCAACGCGGACCACTCGGGGCCTGTTGGACCGGCGCGCTTGAGGTCTGGGTGGAGACGTCGAACCGGATGTACCGGTGGTCGGAATAGGTCTCCACCCCCTCCATGACACGCCAGTCAACGACACGCGGCAACAGAGCGGGGCTAGCGAACGAAATGTTCACAACCGACTCGCCCCGCATCCACACACACGTGGGAACAGAGCCCCGATTTAGGACGACCAGGCCCTTCTCCAGAGCCCAGTCCTCCACCATCCTTCCCCGCACGTCTGTGCAACGAGAACCCCAAGCCAAGTTCTTGGCATTGAAGTCCCCGAGGACAACCACGGGGAGGGAATGGTTTCCAACGACGACGCTCAACTCTGCGAGAGAGTTGTGGAACTCGGCGAGAGTTCGGCTCGGGGAGAAGTAGACTCCCACCACTACGATCTCCCCAAACCGTGCTGCTACGCACCCCCGACCCCTCCTGACATTTTCAAGGGTCGGAGTACCGGCGGTGGCCGACGACGCTATGGTCACTGAGCCGCTAAGGTCCGCCACCCAGTCTTCCCTGGGCAGGACGAAATACGGCTCAGCGACTACAGCAATGTTGATCAACCACTGCGCCATGCTCTGGAGCAACAGATCCTGAGCGCAGGCGCAGTGGTTGATGTTCGCTTGGAGGAAGCGTAATGGGGCCGTTATTGGCACTCCATTACCGCTTCCTCCCTGGCCCCCTGCGAGGGCGACAGCGGCAGCGGCGGCAGCGGTGGCAGTTGCGGCTGCGGCGGTGGTGACGGTGGTGGTGGCGGTGGAGGGCCTTTCCTTGCCTCTGGTTGCCTTGATGGGCGGAGCGCAGGCCTTGCTCCCAGCCCGGTGATCGGCCGGCTTGCCGGCCGCCGCGTATGCACCGCAGTGCGGCGTGGCGCAGCAAGCTGCGGACACATGACCGGGCTGACTGCAGCGGAAATAGAGTCCACTGCGGTCAACCTCCGAGGCGCACTGTACTGACACGTGGTGTCCCACGTGGCAGCGATAGCACCTCAGAGGTTTGGGCTCCAGCAGCTTTACCTGCGCTGAGACCCAGCCCACCAGTAGTCTTTGGCCCTCCACAATTGTTTTGGCCGCCGTCACGGGGCAGCATACCGTAACAGTATGCATACCCGTGAGGTCCGGTCGTAGGGCGCCTGCCCTGACCTGCTCAGCAGGGCACCCACCGGACCTGGCGACGGCGGCCACCACCTCCTCCTTTGTCACCGAGTCGTCCAGACCCATGATGCGCAAGTCTGCGCATCTGACGGGCCTGGACACTCGGGCGTCGTCCGCGTTCAGGGACGCTCTGAGCTTTTCAGCTAGAGCGTCAGCGGACGACCCACTGGTTTCACCGGGGATCTCCAGCATACGAGCCCCTGTCGCGGTGACTTTAAGCCGGAGGCCCCCGGTGATCCCGAGCTCTCCGAGATCCACCGTCTCCTTCGCCTTTGCCAGCAGGTCGCGGTAGGACACGCCCCTCTTTTCCGCGTCCGGCTGTAGTGTAATCACTACAGCTGCGGTCTTCGGGGCGCGGAGCCTAGCCGCGATCTTCCTCGCCCTGTGCTGGCGCTGCCGCTCTTCATTACGGGCCTTTTTGGCCGCCTTCCGCCCCTTCTGTTTCTCCCCGACTACCTGCCATCCGGCTTCAGCCGAAGGAGGTGTAGGGGCCTCGGGGGGCGGTAGCGGCGGCGGCGGCTTGCGTGCCGCTCGCGCTGGCCCACTCACCGCTGGCCCATTCGCCGCTGGCGCTGGCGCCGGCACAGTCCCCGCCTGTGCGGCAGCCTTGCCCTTCCTCCTCCTGGGCGCCTTCTTAGTCGGCGCCGGTTTCGCCGGAGCCGACTTCACAGGGGGGGGTGCCACAGCTCTGCCCGAGGGCTGGCTCGACGGCCCAGGCCCGGGTGTGGCAGCCGCAGCAGCCGCGTATGACGCCGTGCTCGGCATCGTGCTCGGGCCCGTGGCTGCCTTGTTTGCACCCAGGGGGGGGGCGCAGTACGATTCCCTCCAGGACGGAGAACCGCGCCTGGAAGGACGCCAGCTCCTGCCGAACCAGGTTCAGGACCTGGTTCTCCACTGGCACGGGCTCGGCTTGTCGCTGCTGCTGCGACTGGTGGCCCCCATTTGCAGGCGCAACGCGGGTGCCAGCCTCACGCAGACTGGCCAGGTCTGCATGGAGTTTAGCGTTCTCCTTTTGGAGAACCTCCATGGCGGCCGTCAGGCGGGCCAGCTCCACCCGCAGTTTGGCCACCTCCTCTCCACCTATCGGAGGAGGAGGAGGGGAAGGCCCCGCAAAGTTGGCCTCCAGACTGAATTCAACCCCTGAAGGGGGAAATGGGTTTGGTATTATTTGTATGGTGTATCGGGTCGGGTGTATTACAAAAACAGCGATTTTAAGATTTAATGTGGCGGACCTGAAATACCATCATTCCCTGTTGGGGTGCGATGGGGTCGAAAGTCTAAAAATCAATATGGGTGTCGATTCCGAGATTATCATTGGTGCTGATTACAAATATGGCATTTATTTTTAGATCCAAAAGATGGCGGATTCGATTTCTATACAGGATTATTGTTGATTTATTGTGATGATTGTGATAACGATGATGGTGATTGTGATAATTATTGTGATAGTGATTGTGATTGGAATAGTGATGGTGATGGTTGTTGTGATAACGATGATGGTGACGGTGATTGTGATTGTGACAGTGATAATGATGGTGATAGTGGTGGTGATTGTGATAACGATTGTGATGATTATAATTGTGATTTGGCACCTAGATAGTTTATAACCTGGATTAACATGTAGGATACTATTTATCCCTTTAGTATGATCCCGTAGGACAGTTACCGAACTTCACGCAGGCGAAGCCGCGGGCAACAGCTAGTTGAAAATAAATCGGGTTTTCAGGCCCAAAATAAAGATTTTTTTATAGAGATTGGTGTCTTGGAATAATTGTTTTACGGTGTCTTCTACCCTATTGGAAGTCTAGCCGATGGCAGTATGAGTTGAAGCTAGTTTAGTGGAAGACTAGATATAATATGGAAAAACATCGATAAAAACTAGAAGAAAATCATAAATAAAATCATCTGCCTAGCCTTTCCCAACTATGTTGGGGTCGGCTTTCAGTCTAACCGGATGCAGCTGAATACCAGTTTTTACATGGAGCGATTGCCTATCTGACCTTCACAACCCAGTTAGTACTGCGCAATACGATACCACTTGGTAAGACTGGTTGTCAGACTTTCAGGCCACTGACTACCTGTAACGACTGTCAAAGATCTATAAATAGCAGCCGGGACCAACTGGATAAATCACTATTTAAAAAAACTGTGATGTGTAAAAACATTTTTTTTCTAAATATATTTTCGCACGGCTGTGAAACTTAATTTTTAGTAAATTCTGAACTTATAAACACACAAATCTCTTATACATATTTTAACTGCAAAATATTAACTAACCTTACTTTAGGCATGTTTTAAACATAATTTTGCAGCCGAGTGATTCTTTGGGAAATTTCTTATTTTTATACTTAAGATTGCCCGAAGAACCACTCAATAAATAACACAAACTTGTATCGTATCTAGAAAGCCCCTACAATAAATATATGTACCCTACAAAATTTGTTCGTCCTAGGTTATCTAAATATATAAAAGAAGAAACTGACTGACTGACTCATCTATCAACGCACAGCCCAACCCGCTGGGTCTACAGATTCCAAATTTGGCAAGTAGGTTCCTTATGTGGTTTAGGGGTGCACTAAGAAAGGATTTTTCTAAATTCACCCCCTAAGGGGGTTAAACGGGGCTCCAAAGTTTGTATGGGGAAACAAGATTAGTTTGACTATTTTATTCGAAACTTCACAGGACTGTTTCTATTAATAAATGAGTAGAAACGGGTTTCAGGTTTTTTCAGAATTCAACCCCTAAGAGGGGGAAAAGGGGTGACAAAGTCAAAAACTCAATGCACAGCCCAAACCGCTGAGTCTAGAGATTCCAAATTTGGCACATTGGTTCCTCATGTGCTCTAAGGGTGCACTATGAAAGGATTTTCCAAAATTCACCCCTTAAGGGGGTTAAACGGGGATCCAAAGTTTGTGTGGATAAACAAGATTAGTTTGACTATTTTATTCGAAACTTCACAGAAGTGCTCCTATGAACAAATCTCTATGTTGAAATGTATAACAAAATATGATAAGTAGCGACATCTATACTCTGCTATGTACAACCTTTCAAATAAACGTCAGTCGTTGCCAGTTCATTGTGCGTATCATTATAGGTTATGGGCTAATCACGCGAGTTATAAGTTTATTGGTGAAAATATAGTGCAAAAATGTCGACAAACCTTATTGCTAGTATCGCAAAGCTAAAGGGAAGAGAAAATTACGAGGATTGGGCGTTTGCTGTGGAGAACTATCTCGTATTGGAAGGCATGCAACAATGCATCACGACCAGCGGTGATCCGAACGACGCGAAAGCGAAAGCAAAAATAGTTTTAACTATAGATCCCAGTTTATTCGTGCATATAAAAAGTGAATCAACTGCAATGGGGCTATGGCAGAAGCTGAAAAAACTATTTGATGATAATGGATACACACGGCGCATCGGATTACTTCGTAACCTCATTTCAATTCGGCGTGAAAATTGTGATTCTATGTCTCATTATGTGACATCATTGTTAGAAACAAGCCAGCGATTGAACAATACAGGATTCAAAATAAGTGACGAGTGGGTCGGGTCCTTGTTGTTAGCAGGATTGCCTGAAAAATTTGAGCCGATGATAATGGCGGTGGAGCATTCAGGTATTGAGTTAACGGCCGATGCCATAAAGTCGAAATTACTGGATATGGAGGATGGCAGTGAAGTTGGTACGAGTTCAACACAGAACGCGTTTGCGTCGAAAAGTTGGCAACACAAAGAAAAGAAACAAACGCATAGACAATCGACATCGCGTAACGTCAACGACAAGTCAAATGTCAAGATCAAATGTTTCAAGTGTAAACAAATCGGACATTTCATGAATAAATGCAAATTAAACACTAATAACAAGGAATCAAATGCATTTAGTGCAATATTTCTCAGCGGTAACTTTAATTAAACGGATTGGTACATCGATAGTGGTGCCAGCTGTCATTTAACGTCAAAAAAGGATTGGTTGTTGAACGCAACAAATCAACACCAAGTGCGAGACATTATTATCGCTAATAAGACGAAAATTCCTGTTGGAGGCAGTGGAGATGTCCAAATAACTACTCTTGTTGGAGAAACCGAGCACGAGAATACAGTTATGGGAGTGTTATACGTGCCAAACTTGGCTACGAACTTACTATCAGTCAGCCAGTTAGTGAGCAAAGGAAACAATGTGGCATTTGATGAGAAGCACTGTTATATTTATAACCAAAATAATGAACTTGTAGCAATCGCAGATGTGGTTGGAGGTGTTTACAAATTGAGAATCAAGCAAATAGATTGTTTGTTGACTTCAGTGTCCGGAAGTGTATGGCATAGAAGATTTGGCCATCTGAACAGCAAAGACCTTAATGTGATGAGGGATGGTGCTGTAAAAGGTATGTCATATTCGGACAAGGCTCAGGTCAGTAAGACTAGCTGCATCGTGTGTTGTGAGGGAAAGCAATCCAGGCTGCCTTTCAGTCATGTTGGCAACAGAGGCGAGGAACTTCTCGAGGTGGTGCACGCAGATGTCTGTGGACCTATGGAAGCCAGGTCTATTGGAGGAATGAAATATTTTTTGTTGTTCGTCGATGACTTTAGCCGGATGGCATTTGTATATTTCTTAAAGACCAAAGATGAAGTATTTTCAATTTTTAAAGCATTCAAGACGTTAGTAGAAAATCAGACAGGCAGAAAGCTGAAAGTGTTGAGGACAGACAATGGTACAGAATTCTGCAGTAAGGAATTCGAAAATTTCTTGCAATTGGCCGGAATTGTACATCAAAAAACTTGCCCATACACACCGGAACAGAATGGTCTCTGCGAAAGGTACAACCGTACAGTTGTAGAAAAAGCGAGATGTTTGTTATTCGATGCAGGATTAGCAAAACCTTTTTGGGCAGAAGCAGTGAACACTGCAGTTTATCTGCGTAACAGGTCAATCGCATCAGGATTGGACAACAAGACACCTATAGAGATATGGACCGGGGCTAAGCCAGATGTCAGTAATCTACGTATCTTTGGAAGTAAGACTATGGTACACATACCAAAAGAAAAACGATTAAAATTGGACAGAAAAGCAACTGAGTGTATACTTGTTGGTTACTCAAACAATGTAAAAGGTTACCGAGTTTACAATCCCAAAAATAACAAAGTAACAATAGCAAGGGATATTGTTGTGATTGAGGAGGGGATTGACCAGAAGCAAGAAGTGATACACATTGATATTAGTGAGGACACTAATGATATCTTTCCTATGAAAGGAGAAAGAGAAGAATGTACCCAAGAAGTGGGGAACATGAAGGGCACAAAAACAGAGAAAGATCAGGAGCAGGAAGAGGAACTGAGCCCCAAAAGAGAAGCTAACAGCAATGATGAAGAGTGCTTTGAGGACTCCGAAGACTTACTAGCAGCTGAACCTGCGGAGCCTGTGCCAGCCAGGCCACAGCTTTCGTCTCGGCCAGGGCTCTCTCCCGAGTTGCCTGTGGAGAAGCCTGCTAAGCGTTTACGCAAGCAGACTGACCGTTACGGTTTTGGTGTTGTGTGTGTAGGTCAAAGCAGTGAAACAAGTGCAAGTGAAATATCCCTAGATGAAGCGTTGAGGGGACCAGAAAGTGAACAGTGGAAATTAGCTATCCAAAATGAATTTAAATCATTTGAAGACAATGATGCTTGGGAGTTAGTGGACGTTCCTCACAGTGGCACTGTTGTACCATGTAGATGGGTCTTTAAGCGAAAAATTGATAATGATAATAATGTCAGGTATAGAGCCAGGCTAGTTGCTAAGGGCTTCACCCAAAAGCCGGGCATTGATTTTGATGAATGTTTTTCACCTGTAGTTAGGCATTCTAGTTTGAGATTGTTATTCGCTTTAGCAGTTCAGCTTCATTTAGGTATTTGTCACTTGGATGTAGATACTGCATTTTTAAATGGTTTCTTAAATGAAAATGTGTATATGATGAAGCCACCAGGTTTTCAGGTTAGTGATGATAATGTGAACAAGGTTTTGCGTTTAAAACGTGCTATTTATGGCCTAAAACAATCATCAAGAGCATGGTATAAGAGAGTTGATGATTTGTTGCAATCCTTAGGTTATAAAAAATGTAAATTAGAACCATGTTTGTTCACAAAAATAGATAAAAATGTAAAGATCATCATTGCATTATATGTCGATGATTTCTTTGTATTTTCAAATAATCAAAAAGAAACAGATTTTTTAAAAGAAAGTTTGTCATCTAAATTTAAAATTAAAGACTTGGGATGTATTAAAAATTGTTTAGGTATGAATGTAGCAATGGATAAAGAGAATGGTACTATAACTTTAAATCAAGAGAAATATATTGATGAATTACTGTTAAAGTTTAATATTTCTGATTGTAAGTTTGCAGATACACCAATTGAACCTAAACTGAATTTAACTAAAAGTGAGAATTGTGACAAAAATTTACCTTATCAGAAACTGATTGGTTCGCTTATGTATATAGCTGTTCTCACACGTCCTGATATTGTATTTTCTGTAAATTTTCTAAGCCAATTCAACAATTGTTATACTAAAGAACATTGGGCCTATGCAAAGAGGACACTAAAATACTTAAAGAAAACTAAATCTATGTGTTTAAAGTTTTCAGCTAGTGGCAATAATCAGTTAGAAGCTTTTGTAGATGCAGATTGGGCCAGTAATGTAATTGATAGGAGATCTTATACAGGATATTTCTTCAGGCTGTCAAATTGTGCAATCTCTTGGGAAACTAAGAAACAAGCTACTGTAGCATTGTCCAGCACGGAGGCTGAATATATGGGCATTTCAGAATGTTGTAAAGAGGCTGTATATTTGCGAAATTTATTATTCGAATTAACTAATGTAACTTATACTATACCAATATTTAATGATAATCAGTCAGCCCATAAGCTCTCAGCCAATCCTGTTCACCACAAAAGGTCAAAACATATAGATGTGCGGTACCATTTTTGTAGAGAGAAAGTAGCTAATGAAATTGTAAAAATTAAATACTTGTCGACTTCAGAGATGCCCGCAGATCTACTTACTAAGGGTTTATGTAAAATGAAGCATTATAATTTCTTAGGAATGTTTGGTTTATTTGATAAAAATAATATGTAATGGTTATATTGTTAAATCTATGCATCTTTTATTTTGTTAAGTGGGGATGTTGAAATGTATAACAAAATATGATAAGTAGCGACATCTATACTCTGCTATGTACAACCTTTCAAATAAACGTCAGTCGTTGCCAGTTCATTGTGCGTATCATTATAATAAATGAGTAGAAACGGGTTCAGGTTTTTTCAGAATTCAACCCCTAAGAGGGGGAAATGGGGTGGAAAAGTATAAAAATCAATGCACAGCCCAAACCGCTGAGTCTAGAGATTCCAAATGGCATATTTATTTATTTATTTAGAAAAAACATTTTAAGCTGACAGTTTTATACCAAAACGCTTAAAAGCTAACAATAATCATAGTTATAATATTACAAATAACATTTTATAATTATTACAATAATATAGAGAGATCTCATATAGATTCTTTATGAGATTTAGGGGTGCATTAAGAAAGGAATTTTCAAAATTCACCTCCTGAGGGGTTGAAACGGGGGTCCAAAGATTACATGGGGAAATAGGATTATTAATACTACATTATTCGAAATTTAACGGGAGTAGTCCTATCGATAAATGAGTTAAAATTTGTGTTTCAGGTTTTTTCAGAATTTAACCCCTAAAGGGGGAAATGGGGTAACAAAGTCTGAAATTCAACATAGGTATTGTTTTTATGGTGAATTGTGTCGGGTGTATTACAAAAACAACGATTTTAAGATTTAATGTGGCAGACCTGAAATACTACCATTCCCTGTTGGGGTCCGATGGGGTTGAAATGTCTAAAAATCAATATGGGTGTCGATACCGAGATTGTCAGGGGCGCTGATTACGAAAATGGCATTTATTTTGTGTTCCAGATGATAATGATCGTGATTACGATGATGATGATTGTGATAATGATGACGATGATAATGATCGTGATTATGATGATGCTGATTGTGATAATGATGACGATGATTGTAATGTTGATGATTTTGATTACGATGAAAATGATTGTGATTACGATGATGATGATGATGATTGTGATTATGATGATTGTGATAACGATGACAATGATTGTGATTACGATGATAATAAGTGTGATAACGATGATGGCGATTGTGACAGTGATGGTGATTGTGATAGTGACGGTGATTGTGATGGTGATAGCGATGGTTGTGATAACGAGGATGGAGATTGTGATGATGATGATTGTGATTAAGATGATAATGATTGTGATTACGATGATAATGTTTGTGATAACGATGATGGTGATTGTGATAGTGATTTTGATGGTGATTGTGATGCTGATGGTGATTGTGATGGTGATTGTGAAAGTGGCGGTGATTTTGATGGTGATAGCGATGGTGATGGTGATTGTGATTGGGATTGTGACAGTGATGGTGATTGTGATAATGATGAAAATGATTGTGATTATTATGATAATGATTAACGGGGATAGCGATTTTGATAGTGATTGTGACGGTCATGGTGATTGTGATAGTGTTGGTGATTGTGATAATGATGGTGATTATGATAATGATGGTGATTGTGATAATGATTGTGGTTGTGATAGTGATGGCGATTGTGATCATGATGATTGTGATTAAGATGATAGTGATTGTGATTACGATTATAATGATTTTGATGACGAGGATGGAGATTGTGATGATGATTATGATTACGATGATAATGTTTGTGATTACGATGATAATGATTGTGATAACCATGATAGCGATTGTGATTACGATGATAATGATTGTGATAGCGATGATGGTGATTGTGATAGTGATTTTGATGGTGATTGTGATGGTGATGGTGATTAATATAGTTATTGTGAGAGTGGCGGTGATTGTGATGGTAATAGCGATGGTGATTGTGATGGTGATTGTGATGGTGATTGTGATGGTGATTGTGATGGTGATTGAGATGGTGATTGTGATGGTGATTGTGATTGTGATGGTGATGGTGATTGTGATGGTGATTGTGATGGTAATTGTGATGGTGATTGTGATGGTGATTGTGATGGTGATTGTGATGGTGATTGTGATGGTGATTGTGATGGTGATTGTGATGTTGATTGTGATGGTGATTGTGATGGTGATTGTGATGGTGATTGTGATGGTGATTGTGATGGTGATTGTGATGGTGATTGTGATGGTGATTGTGATGGTGATGGTGATTGTGATGGTGATGGTGATTGTGATGGTGATTGTGATGGTGATTGTGATGGTGATTGTGATGGTGATTGTGATGGTGATTGTGATGGTGATTGTGATGGTGATTGTAATAATGATGGTGGTTGTGATAGTGATTGTGATGATAATAATTAGATTATGAAATTTGGCACATAGGTAGTAGTAGTACCTGAATTAACATGTAGGACACTATTATCCCTTTAGTATGATCCAGTGGGACAGTTACCGAACTTCACGCGGGCGAAGCCGCGGGCAACAGCTAGTTAAAAATAAAACTCTGACCTCACCGAGGCAAATCCCGCTGCGGGATGCGGGACGCAACTACTCACATCTGTTCTTAAGGTGGAAGCGCCAGGGTAACCCGCAAACTACAAATTTTCTCACCTTTTCATGAAATTGTCAATCAATAGCGTTAAATATTACAATTCTGTAACTACAAACGTGTTACTTGCGCTAATCATATTTACGTCAACATACAACCTAGCACTGGCCTGCAAATTACAAAAACGTGAGAAAATTTGATTTTTGCGGGCTAGCCCGTAGGTAAGCGCTTTTACCATAATTTATTTATTTATTTATTTATCTGGTTCACCAACAATTGTTTACACTAATACAAGGAAATAAAACAGAAGTACCATATCAAAATAAAGTGTAACAATCACTTACAGGTAAACTCTGCATGCACACAAAACGTTGTCGTTACTTACAAAAAAGATAGAAATAAACAAACTTTTAAACTAAATTAAACTAAAACAAAAAAAAAAAACAAAATTAAAACAAATTAAACTAAGTTAAAACAAATTTAACTAAATTAAGACCAATTAACCTAAGTTAAACTAAATTAAAACAAATTAAACTAAATTAAAACAAATTAAACTAAATTAAAACAAATTGAACTAAGTAATACAAAAATAGGTAATAATTATGTAGGTTTTATTTATAGTGAGATATCGCAGGGCTAAGAAACTCATTGTTCAGGGAGATACTTATAAAAACATGATTTTAATTTGCCTAAACCGTCAAAATGGAGGTCTATCTGATCGCTGTGACTGTTCACAACCCTGCAGAACCTCGCGTAGGGAGAGTTTGCACCCAGAACTGTCCTTCTCTGCGGAGGGCAGAGTGGCGTTATAGGACGGCGAGGAATTCTTGAGGGGGCACGGAAGTTAAAATTATTTAATATTTGCGGGCAGTCGATTTTATGGGCCATAACTTTGCACACAAACATTGCGTCATTCAGACGTCGACGTTTGTCCAGAGAAACCATGTTAAAATGTTTGAGCCTATCACTGTACGAACGTATTTTCTTGGAAAAACCGCTAACATAGGCCAGGTGCCCCAAAAAACGTTTTTGTACACGTTCAAGACGCAATGAGTGAGTAGCATAGTGTGGCCGCCATACCACGCTACAATATTCTAATATGCTTCGAATCAGGCTATTATAAAGGATGATTTTTGTTTTGCAGCTTTTAAATATTTTCGTATTTCTGATAACAAAACCCAGCATTTTGGAAGACTTCTTCACTATATTATCTATGTGAGGGATAAAAGTTAATTTCCGATCGAACATAACACCTAGGTCTTTTATCGTGTCCAATTCCTTTATTTTTTCTTCGTCAATATAATAATCCTGGTCAATGACATGATGTTTCCTGGTAAATTTTATATGGTAACATTTGATAGGATTTAGGAGCATCTGGTTCAATTGGCACCATAACACCAATTCGTTCAAATCGTTTTGTAATTCATAGGAGTCTTGCTTAGATTTAACTATTTTTACGAATTTTAAGTCATCGGCAAACATGAAAATTTTACAGTGGCGGAAGCAGCTCGGAATATCATTAATAAAAAAGTTAAATAAAACCGGCCCCAAATGAGACCCTTGTGGCACATAATGATCAAGAAGTTAAAGTAACTTGTTGTCTAAGCCGGTGAAAGGGAATTCCTTCCCGTTTCCTGCGCGGGATTCACCGCAGTCTGAGCAGAGCCTTACTATACTATTAGTGCTCCATGTCTAACGTTGACAGTTTCCTTATAAACTCTGCCCGTTGTGTTGGTGTTAGTTCCTGAAAAAAAAATTTATTAAAGTCAGTAAAATATCACGCATGCGTCGAACGGAAGCTGTCAAATAATATGCTGGTTTATACAATATAAAACCAACCCAAATTCAAATTTCGAAACAGTTATAGTGCAAACCATGTTACTGGTGTTGATTCTGTTGTGTACAAAACTAAACTTAATTTAGGCTATTGCTATCTTTTTCTCTCTAATAAAACGAGAAAGAGACGGACGTAAATTAGAGCTGTCAAATTTAGTTGGAACTAATATTTCCATACAAATGAAGGGCACGTAAAAACATGTCGACTAAAAACACGGTGAAGCGCAAGACATAAACTAGTTTGACATCTCTAACTTAGTTCATAGCTATAGCCGTCCTTTTCTCGCACTGCCTTTTAGTAAAAGATAGCAATAGCCTAAATTAAGTTTAGTTTGTGCACAACAG